>JAMXBB010000008.1:90995939-91713678 GCA_024138015.1 Lumnitzera littorea
AAAAAAAAAAAATCATTTGTCAACATCTGTCTTGTCCCTACTATTGTCAATTCCGTGCTCTCACTCTCATCACTCCCGAATTTCCACAACTTAATGGCTACGAGACCCAAGGTAGGCGTCGGCCTATTGAGTGAGATTAGGCTCAAGAGCTGACCCCATGTTTTCACGTGAGCTTCATCAGCAATTAGCACTTTTCACCCATATCCCGCTCCCGTGAAAAATGGGCCCTAATCTCAGGAGTTGATTGATACCCCGAGTAGACCGTAACTGTTATATAACTTGTAATAAAAGATATTTACGGTTTTTTTTTTCTTTCTTTTCTCCTATCATTCCACTCCTTCATTTTTTTTTTTTTAAGATTAGTTTCGTCCTCCAATTGAATTAATGTTAAATTCAATGGTTCAATTTTATAAAATGTAAATAAATTATAGGATGAATGATTATACCAATATTATTAAAATAAAAAAAGGATCATAGAAATTATCTACAAATATCTCTAATGCATCATCTAACATTTCTTTTTTCTTTCCTATTATGGAATCAAACCTTATGTATTCCATGGGAAGCCAAATATTCATATTATCAAATTATAATTGTCTTAATATAATATCACATTTGAGATAATTCAAATTAATTTAAGAAGAATTTTAATAGTGGAAGAATTTGAACTATTGTGGATGGAACCATTAAAACATTGACCCATCCACTTCTCTGCAACGTTATCCCAATATTTACTCCTCTGTCTACTTTTGTTTGTTGTGTTATGAAAGGATTTATTAGACATGTAAGATACTAAAAATAAAATACTTATTATACATCAAACGGATTATGATTGATCTCTATAGCATGAACCGATGATAAAATATTATAATTCACTTCATATATGAGAATCGATTAATGCATAATAACAAATATTCAATATAAAGATTAATATACTTGCTACATATAATAGACAAGAACAAGATGATAATCTATCTTCATGGACCCGGTCCATGATAAAATATTCTCCTCGAATATCCTGTTTTTCGTAACACTCAACGCAGGGAAGAGATCGAGAGGCTAACATAAATTGTCTTGTTCGTGAACCCTTGTACTCCTGTCGGTGGGTCAAACCAGACAAAAGCTTGAGGGGAGGGAAACTCAAGGACAAATTCAGGAATCTAAACGTGCAAAATATAAAAAACTTCATAATATTTATTTTTCTTTTCTGTTTTATTTTAGTCCTTTTATCAAGTTTTCTTAGTTTTTCCATCACATTTGACACGTGTTAGCACTTCATTAAGCAATGTGTATTTTTATAAATTAAAAATAATAAAATACTTAAAAAAATAAAAATATATAAGTATATAAAAATCAGAAAAATGAAATAAAAATCTAAAAATTAAAATAATATTAGATATTTATATATTTTTTCATATATTAATAATATTACACATATAAATATTTATATTAATAATATTAGAAAAAAATAGAAAAAATTGAAATTCAACCACTTAGGAGCGAGTGTAGGTTAAGGGGAGAGTGGATGGGTTGGATTTTGACCTCTAAAGGATATAAGTCGCACCTACCTATTGAAGTGGGTTGTACGACTCTTAAGTCGATCATGAATAGTCGCCAACCACCTGAAGGGGGTCATATGACTCTTAACCTTGAGGTGATTGGTGGTTACCCATAGTTGTCTAAAGAAAAAAAAAAAAAAAGGTAAGTCAAAAACCCATTGGGTAATACTTGAATTGTGTGACTCAACTTTAACTCAATGGGTTTTCCCTTATTATTTATTTATTTTTGGTTTGGGTGGTCATACGATCCACTTTAACAAGTGAGTCGTGACCCACATTTTTAGGCGATTGAAATTCAAACACCCAAGGCCTAAGGGTAGTAAGTAACCACCTCTGGTTGGTTGTACGACTACCCCTTCGATCACTGCCAGTAACCCATCATCTTAGGTGGTTGAATTTCTATTTTCTTAGATTTTTTTTAATCTTTTCTTTTGTTTTTTATTTTTCAAATATGTATATATTTATATGTGTACATATATATTATGGTATTATTGTTTAGTTTTTTCAATTTTTTTATTAATTTTCATTATATTTTTAATATTATTCTATATATTTTTATATTTTTCATTATTTATTATTATTTTTTTTTTGAAAATTACATGTGAACCAATATTGTGTTACCACGGGTCAAATGTGATAGAAAAACTAATGGAACTTGACGGAAGGACCAATTTGACAACAATTGCAAACATTAAGGAATGAAATGAAATTTTTGAAATATTGAAAACTAAAATAGAAAAAGAGATAAATGTTAGGAAAATTTTTGTACTTTTCCAAATTTACAATGACCATCTAAGATGGAATTATCGTTTTGGACTGTTTGTGAATGGTTTATTCAATATTTCTATCAGTCTCTTTTGTTAAAAAAAAAATTGTAAATGCAATATGGTCATGTTCTCCATATTGATGGTATTGGTCTGGTTTCCATCACACCTTTAATTTACATTCTTTTATATATGGAACATTGAATTTTATAGTCTAAATTTAAAAAATATATAAATTAGGAATAAAGTAAAGAATTAAACCAGGCCCTAAAACATAAACATAAAATCATAAAAAAATCCTAATGTTTCAATGGCTAATATAGTCATTTATGTGGGAGCCTAGAGAACACTCTTTTAAATATCTAGGATTTGCTAAGACTTTTGTAGTCTAATGGCATCAGTACTAATTTCTGATTATATAGGTCAGGATTCGAATCCCTAACTTAATTTGAAAAAAAAAAAATTTAGAATTTAAGAACTCAAAGTAGTCATTTATACGTGGAGTAAACATAACAAGGTCTATTTGCAATTTATCATTTATTCTTTCGTGACTTTGCGCTGCGTTTGAGCTGGAGAATAATGATCAACTCATTTATCAAGTGCTAGATTTTACAAACAAATTCCTTCGGTTTTCTTTTGCTAATTTTGCCAATAAAGTATTGTATTTTCATTTTTTATCCACCTAATGTCACGTCTAGTATGAAGGAATGATCTAAAATGGAATAAAATAAAATAGATTAGAATAGAATGAAGATCGAAATGAGAAATCCTTTCCTATATTTGAAGGTTGCTTCCAAATGGAATGATATTAAATGCTCAAATAGATTAGTAATTTTAATTAATTAAAATTAATGAAGTAGGAATTGAATTGCGATTTTGTTTTCTCAAAGATAGAATCGCAATTCCTCTTCTAGCTAATTGCCGATTTCATAAAACCGCGATTCTAACTTCAAAGTATACTTCCAAACATAAGGAATGAGAATGGAACCCATAATCTTGATTCAATTTTAGTCCATTCCTATGTACTAAATATGACATAAGTATTTATACTTACCATAACAGAAGTAGTGTATTTAACGTGGTTCACTAACAATTTCAAACTTTAAAGTGCTCAATTTAATGTTATGAACAGTATTGGATAGGAACAGGGAAACAGAAGACAACATGATCATAGGAATAAAAGACAACCGAAGTATTTGTCCAATTATTATATAAGTCACTAATAGATAGCATGATTTACAAAGGTTGTTATATAGTCAACAATATAAACAAACAGAAAATGGAATAAACCCTAATTGCATGTGAAATTCATATAAAAGGAGAAAACCGCAAATAAAGGGATACCAATCTTTCTTTGTTGTTTTTCACATAATGTGAGTTCTTGGCATCTCGAAAGTCTAGATCCATTTTCACTTTGATTCCATCTCAAAAACATCTCACAAAACAAACACATACATTAGTATATTGCATATATTCAAAACTATCTGAATCATAATAGAAGCTAAGATCTAAGTAGAATCTGTTCAACATTACAAGGAGCTACATTTGGGGTTTTTTTTTTTTCAAAAACCCTACATTTTGAGTACAGAAGACGAAAAGAGAGAGAATATCGTACCTTTCTATCTATTAGGAAGAGTCGAGAGAGAGAGGAAAGATAAGAGTATAGTTTTGTGGGACAGGTTAAGAAGTGGGCCAAGCTTTCTCTTAGCAAGTCTAATAATTGGTGCTTTCATTGATCACAAATTCAAGATTCTCAAGAATGGTGAACAATATCAGAAGTATTGCACGGATGCAAGAAGACTTACATCATCAGGCAATAAGAATGGGTACAGTAGAAGAAGTTAGGTAAAGAAATAAATGTAAGAATGAACAAATTGGAAAGCTCTTTGGAGGAAATCAAGAAGATGTTAATGCAATCTTTCAATATGAATGGTGAGAATCAAAATCATAATAATAAACAAAATTGCTCAAGCAGTTCATCATCTTCTCAGGGAGATAATGGAGAGTCTAAAACAAGTGTTCGTAATATAAAATTGGAATTACCAAGGTTTAATGGTAATGATCCAGATGCATGGATTTTCAAAGTGGTACAATTCTTTGATTATCATGAGGTTTCAAAGGATGAGCGTTTGAAAATGGTTGCATTCACAACGGAAAATGAAGCATTGGCTTGGTATCAATAGATGTTGAGAAGTGGTCTCTTGTTGGCTTGGTAACCATTCTTGTAAGCTTTGAGGCTTAGATTTGGACTGTCTATGTTTGAAGATTATCAAGGGAAATTGGCAAAATTAGTTCAAAAGTCTACAGTGGAAGTTCATTAGTGTGAATTTGAATCTTTACTCAATCATGTACAAGGTTTGTTAAAGGGTTTTATACAAAGTTGTTTCATTTCTGGATTAGAACCAACCATTTAAGTAGAGGTTATTTCAGCTCGACTAACATCCCTGTTAGAGGCTATGAGTCTTGCCAAATTACATGAAGCCAAATTAAATAGACTTAAACATACTAATTCTTTCATTCCATATAGAAATTACTAGTAGAACACCAAACCATCAAACCCATATTTTCTTTCTAAACCTTCTTTTGTAAACACGTAAATAGAACAACTACTTGAGTTTCCTTAAACACAAAACCAGTCATGTTATCGGACCAAATCACTAGCCAAAATAATTCTAAACCATTACTTATTAAAAAAAATGACCCCAATAGAATTAACACGACGATGAGAGAAAGGATTACGTTACAATTGTGATGAAAAATATCACAGAGGCCATGTATGTAAAGCTAAATTCCTCATGATGATTGAACTAAAGATTGTAGAGATGGAACATGAAATAATAGGGAAACAAGTCAAAAATGAGGAGGAGGAGATGGAGTATGCAGATGATGAAGTCGAAAATGTGGAAATTAGTTATCATGCTATTTCAAGATCGATGACTTCTAAAACCTTACATTTAACGGGTTTGATTCATGGAAAATCTATTGCTATACTAGTAGATTCGAGAAGTACACATAATTTCATACAATTTAGTGTAGCAAAAAATTTGAATTTACCAATTATCACAATTCCGAAGTTTATTGTCATGATTGGTAATGGTGATAAATTGGTTTGTTCGAGAGTTTACAAACAAGTACCATTACTTTTGCATGATATAAAATTTTTGGTTGATTTCTATATCTTGGAGATACAAGGAGCGGAATTGGTACTTGGTATTTAATGGTTAATAACTTTGGGGCCTATAACGGTGGATTACTCTATTTTAAGAATGACATTTGATTGCAAAGGAAAATGTGTTGAGTTGAATGGGTACATAGAAATTGGACAAAAAAAAAATAGAGGGAGTGGAGCTGAAAAAACTGGTACAGTTTGATAATATAGCTTGCTATTTTAATCTAGTGGCTTAAAAAGAAGAAATATATCATGATACCACCAGCAATCAGGTCGTAGAAGCCCTTTTAAGTATATTTCAAGATGTTTTTGTAACTCCTTCATCTTTGTTACCACTGAAAGATATCAAATATCATATACATTTAAAGGATGAAAATAAGGCTATAAATGTCAAACCTTATAGGTATCCTTATTTTTAGAAAGCAGAAATAGAGAAATTGGTAAAAGAAATGCATGATAGAGGAGTGATAAGGCCAAGTACTAGTCCTTTTTCATCCCCTGTTCTTTTGGTTAAAAAGAAGGATGGATCATGGAGATTCTGTATTGATTATAGGGTGTTGAACCAAGCGACTATTTTGGATAAATTTCCCATTCTAACCATAGATGAGCTCTTAGATGAATTGAGGGGAGCCATAATATTTTCCAAGATGGATCTAAGGGCAAGTTACCATTAAATCAGAATGAACACAGTTTATATACATAAGACCGCATTTAGAACTTACGAAGACCACTATGAGTTTCTAGTTATGCCTTTCAAGTTATCCAATGCACTAGTAACTTTCCAAGCAATTATGAATACTATATTTCGACCTTATTTGAGAAAGTTCATCATTGTATTCTTTGATGACATTTTAATATATATTAGGAGCTTAGAAGATCACTCGGTCTACTGTGTTTAAGAAAAAATGTTTTCTATTTGAAGAGGAATAAATGTTAATTTGCCCAAACTTAGATTGATTATTTAGGACACATTGTTTCTAAACATGGATTGCAACTTGATCTGGAGAAAATCAAGGCTATAAGCGAGTGGCAACAACCCAATTCGGTAAAGCAATTAAGAGTATTTTTGGGATTAATAAGTTACTATTGTAGATTTGTTAAAGATTATGCAAAAATAGTATTTCCATTAACAAATCTATTGAGAAAGAATGCATTTGAATGGGATTCTTAAGCTACTGTAGCTTTTGAAAGGTTGAAGCAAGCATTAATGACTTCTTTTTAAGCACTTCTAGATTTTTCTAAAACATTTAATGTAGAAAGAGATGCTTCTAGAATTGGTTTAGAGGCTGTTTTACATCAAGGATCTATCCCAATAGCATATTTCAGCAAGAAATTTAGTTTAAAACTACAAAGATCAAGTGCTTATGTCTAGGAGTTAGTAGCTGTCATTAAAGCAATTTGAAAATGGTGACAATACTTGTTTGGCCACTATTTTATATTAAGAACAGACCAAAAGAGTTTGAAAGAGATCATGACTCAAGTGATATAAACATCAGAACAATAGCAATATTTAGTCAAGCTTATAGGTTATGACTATGAAGTGCAATACAAACAAGGATTAGATAATAAAGCAGCTGATACCTTATCAAGGAAATTCATGGAGGAGCTACAATTGCAAGCTATATTAATGCCATCTTATGATACTATTATGCTGTTGAAAGAGTAGTTACACTAAAATAAAGAGTGGAAGGAATTGAAAGATAGGGTTGACAGAGGGGAATCATTATCGTTACCATTGCAGTTAAGAGATGATCTCCTTTATCATGGTAACTGAATATACATTCCTAATTCTTCATCTTTTATACCAACGTTGTTATTGGAGTTTCATGCTACTCCATTTAGTGATAATGAGGGAGTGTTAAAGACATATAAAAGAATTAGTAATGCTTTCTATTGGAGGGGAATGAAGGTTGATATTGAGAGATTTGTGAAGCATTGTCACGTTTATCAACAAATAAAATATTTGACAACGTCCCCAGCAGGTTTACTTCAACCATTACCTATACCACAACAAGTTTTTTTGGACGTTTCTATAGATTTTATAATAGCATTACCACCATCGTATAGGTATTCCATTATATTAGTTATGGTAGATCTTCTTACTAAATATTATCATTTGGGGCCTTTACTAACAACTTATACAACTGTGTTGGTGACAAAATTGTTTGTGGATAGTGTAGTCAAACTACATGGAATTCGCACATCTATAGTGATTGATAGAGATAGGGTCGTCATTAGTCGTTTTTGGCAAGAATTATTTAAGTTGAGTAGAACAAAATTTAGGATAAGCTTAGCTTATCATCATCAAATGGATGGCCAATCAGAAGTGTTGAACAGATGTTTGGAACAATACCTTCAATCTTTTGTAATGGAGTCACCAAAAGATTAGCCTAAATTCTTGATTTGGGCTGAATTTTGTTTCAATTCTAGTTTTCATACTAGTTCTCAAATGACACCTTTCATAGCATTGTATAGTCGATACCTACCTAACATCCCAAATTATTTGAAGGGATTGAGTAAAGTGGAGGCCATAGACTAGGAGTTATTAGATCGGGATGAGGTTCTTGAAGTATTGAAGCTCAATTTGTCTAAAGATCAACAAAGAATGAAGTCCCTAGCAGATCAAAAGAGAATAGAGAAGTCGTTGGCAATAGGAGATTATGCCTATATCAAGCCTTAACCATATCGCCAAACTTCTTTAGTGAACAAGTTATCTTTCAAGCTTGCTAGAAGATATTTTGGACCTTATAGGGTGTTACAGAAGATAGGTCCAGTAGCCTATAAGTTAGAGTTGCTTAAAAATTCTAAAATATAACTTGTATTTCACATATCTGTTTTGAAGAAAGTCCAGGGTAAGGATTGGCAACAAGTTCATTTACTAATTGATTCATATAAAAATTTTCCTATTGTCAAACCATTAGTCGTATTAAATACATGGGAGATTGTTAGACAGTGCAGAGCGGTACCACAATTATTGGTACGGTGGCAACATTTGCTACCTGAAGAAGTAACGTAGGTAGATTTTTTAGAGTTTACAAGAGACTATCCAACATTTGACCTTGAGGGCAAGGTTAGTTTCCAAAGAAGAGAGGAAAATGTTATGAACAGTATTGGATAGGATTAGGGAAATAGAAGACAATGTGATCATAGGAATAAAAGGCAACCAAAGTATTTGTTTGACTATTATACATAAAATAAATAGAATTCACTAATTGATAGCATGATTTACAAAGGTTGTTTTATAGTCAATGATATAAACAAACTGAAAACAAAGTAAACACTAACTGCATGTGAAAATCATATAAAAGGAGAAAATCGCAAATAAAGGGATATCGATCCTTCTCTAATGTTTTTCACATAACGTGAGTTCTTAGAGATTCCTAACGTCTCAAAAGTCCAAATCCATTTTCACTTTGATTCTATCTTAGAAACATCTTGTAAAAAAAAACACATACACTAGTATATTGCATATATTCAAAACTATCTGAATCAAAACAGAAGCTAAGATCTAAGTAGAATCTATTTAACATTACAAAGAGGCACGTTTGGTTTTATTTTTTTTTTTAGAAACCCTAGATTTTGACTATAGAAGACAAAAAGAGAGTAGGAGAAGAGAGAGAGAATATTGTACCTTTTGTCTCTATTAAGAAGAGTTGAGAGAGAGAGAGGAAAGATAAGAGTATAGTTTTGTGGCGTAGTTTAAGAAGTGGGCTAGGCTTTCCCTTAGCAAGTCCAACATTTAACAAGTAAAAATATGAATGGGTACAACATTTAGTAACTTTAAGTTTCATGTAAAATTCAAAAATTACAAAACTACGTAAAATTCATGTAAGATTTTGATATCATCACACAAAAATGATATGCAAAGGAAAACAATAATAAACGTACACTCTAGATTTTTTTTCCCTTGCTTTTAAAAATACATATCTCAACATTTTAAATTACTAGATTTAGAGTTGGAAAATCGAGTTGATTTTGTTTCATTCCATACCATTTCTCTAAAAGCAACATTTGACTTTAGGATATTAAAATTTTCAAAATAGCATTTATGGTGGCTTTAGTCAGTTTATAAACCTATCTAACATTTTATTTAATAAAGCTATCTACATGCAAAGTGTGATTGATCTATGATTTATTTCTAACAATCATAGACATATATTTAGATTCAAATACCTACTAAACTCTAATATATATATATATAGCTTCTATTTATTTGTCAATTTAATAGTAGTCCTCATAGCTCAAGTTATTGTAACTTGATGCTATAAACATTGATCTTCCATTTTGATAGACCAAGCTTAAATTTACTCTTCTCTAAAGTTGTCATACTATAGTTGGCTAAAAAAAAAAATAGTAGTCCTTGTAATTATATGTGTTCAATATCTACTAAAAATACATTAGGAAGTCTAATATCATTAACTATGTTTATTGAGTTTAGATTTTTTGAAAATTTAAATGAGTGAAGTATTAAAGCATGCTCTCTCTCTCTCTCTCTCTCATTAAGTTGGTGCAGCTAGTTGAGTAATTTAATATTTTTTTTTGAACTTTTTTCAATGGATATAAGCGGGAGGAGTATTTAAATTTATACCATATCTATGAAAGGATAGTGTCAATGCCAATTATGTTATAAGATATTAATTGACATTGAGATATTTTGTTACATATTTTTTTATTATATTTCTTAAGGACATATTAAGAGATATGTGAAGTATATTTCACTTTTATTTTGCAAATATATCCTAAATTATGCATGCTATTTTAGAGTAGAAATTATTTGTTTACTTTGATTTTAGTGAAAAAGAGGTTATATTCCATAACTTATCTTATGGTAATAAGTTTCTCAAATTTAAAATTGAAACTCATACAGGAACATTTTAATAGCTGCTCCCAAACTTATAATACAATACGAAACATTACAAATTTTGATGTAACATATTTTGAGAACACATTTGTCATCAATTTTTCTAATTGTGATTATTGACAGGGCACTTTAGGCAGGGACCTCTCAGGCTCGATTAGATCAGCTAAACCTTGCATCTATAGGCTTCGAGCCTAGCCCTTAGTGGCCTAGGCTCATGAAGAACTGTAATGGCTATAAACTATAAGATAAGGATAAAATGGTTACGTCCTAAATATTAAGGACACGTTGGATATGATGGTTCCACTTTCCCACACTTGCAGGAGAAGATCTCTCTCACCAACTAATCTCTAACGGCCGGCTTCGCTTCGTTATAAATACTAAATATCTATCCAATGGTAACCTTCTTTGAAAACTTTACATTCTAAGCCTATACACTAAGTATTTTATACCATCAAAAGCCTATTGCTCACTTAAGCATCGAAGTGGCCACGTTAGATAACCCTCCGGCGTTCCCTCATTATGCATTATTTTATAGGCCTAGCATATGTAGACTTTGATCGACTACTAGCAAGAATTGAGAATCGATAGTGATGATGTAGATTCTTCAAAATATTGGTAGCACCATATTGGGAAAGACAAAATTATAAATTAAAAAAAAATGTCAAAAACAAAAAAATGTACATAGTAAATGACTTAATCTTTGAATCGAGTAATGACGATAATTTTAGTTTCTTGAATAATTAAATTCCAATTCTAAGGTAAGAGATCTTGGATACATGTTACGTGTGAAGTGGATAGCTTATCTCATACGTACGACACCAAGACTCATTGTAGATTTTGAAGAGGACTAAGTTAGCCTTTCTACTAAATACATTAGAATTTCTAGAGAGAGAAAAAAGAGTGTTTAGAAGGAGAAGCTCTTGAACTCAAATGATTCTTATTCAAATGACTAATGATTATAAATGAAGAGAAGCCCCCTACGTATGCTAGTAGTATATTCAAATGAATAGCTAAGATTAATTTGATTTAATGGTTTATATTATGCTTACATTTTCAATGTTACCTACCACTTACCTATTAAGATACAAAGATCTAGAATCTTTCTGGGTTTTTTAGAAGTTTCCATCTTCTAGAAGCTTTAATGGGCTTAGGCCTTGGGCATACTCTTACATGAGCCTTAAGGAATCTCCTAGATTGGGCTCTTATTAGGGTCTATAACATTCTCCCCCCACCTGAATTTAGCAATGCCCTCATTGCTGTCTCTTGATACTACTTAATTAATGCCTCGAATTTCCACAATAATTCAGTAGGTTACTGGCTATTCTCACTTTCAAATAGTCCCTTCCACTTTATTAAATACTCAATACAATTGGGATGACTTAGCTCAATTAGTATTCAATACTTCAATACCGTTTTAACTTCCTTATCATAGGAATTCTAGACTTCAATAGGAGCTCGTGTTGTCTTCATTCCTTTTGGGTCTTCATCATTTGTATAGAAAGGCTTTAACACACTGACATGAAATAACGGATGTATTTTAAGTCTTAGAAGGAGCTCCATCTTATATGCTACCTTTTCTACTCTTCAAAATCTTGTAGGGCCCTTCATATTTCCTCATCAATCCTTCATGAAGTACCCCTCTAGTTTGCTAAATTAAGTGTAGTTGCACCACGATAAGATCTCCCACTTGATTCTCAATGTCCTTCCTCCTTAGGTTAGCAAATTTCTTCAATCTTTTAGCTACTTTAAGTAGGTAGACAAAGGGTTATATCTACTTCCTCCTACCAATTCCTTGCAAAGTCATGTGCTATTGGGCTATTGCCTCTTTACTTAGTAGAACTTGTATTTGGAGTAGTAGGTTAGAACCCTAATACTACCTTAAAGGGGGGACTCTTTCTTGTGGCCTCATTACATCGTAGGTTGAAAGAGACCTAGGCAATATCCGGCAATCTTGCCTAATCCTTTTGATTAGCACTTACATAGTGCCTCTTATATCATTCTAGTAAGGAATTTGTCCTCTTGGTTTGTTTGTCACTTTATGGGTATAAAGTAGTGGAGAAGTCTAAGTATGAGCCTAGTAACTTAAATAGCTTAGTCTAAAACCTTCTTGTAAACCTACCATCTTGACCATTAATAATTGATGAGAGTTGATAGGAATTAGGCTACTAGGCCTTTAACCCGTAATCAAGCTTAAGGATTGGAAGGCTTAGTAAGGTGAATTTTCCTACTCTAGTCGAGTCTTGCTAAAGCTGACTTTTTTGCTGAGCCACTCTTTATACCAAGCCAAATGATTGCCCATCTCTCTATAGTACGCCGAGTTATAGATTACTCACTTGTGCCCGAGCCGACCAATGATTCAGCATCTCCCTTGCTTAAAAGCTAAGATAGAGAGACTTCAAATTGACTAAACCACCCCTATTCGGATAAGGAAGCTGACTGTACTTTTTTTTTTTCTGTATCTTCTGACGGCAACACCAATATATTATTGCCATGTATACAAAATTATGTGTAGAATCTATTGCACTAATGATTGTTTTCCTTAAATATTCATTTTTACCCTTTCGTATCTTGTACATTACTTCTTTAGGAAATGCTTTTTTTGTGTTTTCCCCTTTTAGGAATGTTGCCCTAAATTCTCGGGTATAAATACCCCTTGTACTTAAAGTTATAAACATCAGAGATTGAACATTAATACACTGGACATTTGTCTCTCATAAACATTACTTGTTTACACTCATTTTCTCTCTTATCCTAACTCTTAAGCAAGGCTAGGTGACAAGTAATCTCATCAACCCTTCTCGTACATCATGTCAAGTTGTGCCGTGAGTCCTTGAAAGTTTCATTAGTGCATCATATCCATTTGAGTTATTCGTGGATTTTTGCTTACTTTTCATTTGCATCTATTCTTTTACACTTTCCCCATCATTTCCTTTTCGAGTTTTCAGTAACCTTAGACCTATTTAGCAATCAGCCTTATCTATTCTTAATCACAGTTCGCATCAGGAGTATTCCCTAATATTTCGCTATATGCTTCATAAATAGTTGGGCAACGTCTTAAGCTAGACAATCCTTTGTAGCTAGTATGAATGTTGCATACTTAGAGAATCGATCTACTACTATCATTATAGTCCTGTACTCATTAGACTTTGGGAGATTTATAACAAAATCCATGGAAACACTTTCCTAAGGTCTCTCGAGAATGGGAAGGGGTTATAGGAAATCCATTGATGCCTGGCTCTCCACCTTATCTTGCTAACATACATGGCATGTCTTTATGTATGCTTCTACATCATTTCTAATATTACGCCAATAATGCCTATCTTCGATCAAAGCCGAAGTCCATGAACCCTTATGTATCCTACTTATGGTGAGCATGGCACTCCTTTAAGATTTCCTTTCTAATTCCCATATGTAAGGGAACATATATTCAAGGTCCCTTTGTTTATAATAACCCATTTTCTACCAAAAATCCTCGAGTCCTTCCCCTTAATAAACTCTCTACTAGGGTCTTTGCATGAGAATTATGATTCAATCCTTATTCAGTTTTCTCTAGCATGTCTCATACCGGGCAGCTGGCTAAGGCTACTAATTTTGATTTCTGACTAAGCACATCTACTACTACATTGACACTCTTAGGCTTATGTTCTAATACCTAATAGAATTTTACCAAGAAAACTTTCCATCTAGCCTGTTTAGGTGAAAGCATCTTTTGAGTTTAGAAATAACTACTAGCTATATTATCTGCCTTTATTGTAAATTGTTTGCCCAACAAATAATGTCTCCATACTCTAAGATAGTAAACTATGGTTGTCATCTCCTTCTCATGGATTATATATTTCCTCTAGGTCTCATTCAACTTACAGCTTTCATAGGCTAAAGGATGTGCATCTTACATAAGAACCCCTTCAATAGCTAAGTCACTTGTAACAGTGTGCACCTCATAGGGCTTAGTGAAGTCTGGTAGAGCTAGGACTGGCTCCTTAGTAATAGCCTTCTCTAACATGTCAAAGGCCTCCTAACATCTTCTTTTCCACTACTAATCTATGTATTTCTTGAGTAAGTCGATCAAGTATGCCACAATTTTTGAGTATCCTCAAGTAAATAGTTGATAATAGTTGGTAAGAGAAAGATCTCAATCTAATTAGCTTAAAGGGTCTGTCCTAATTATGAATAGTTTGGACCTTAGACTTACCCATCTTGATTTGTCCCTGGACTACCACATGACTTAAGAAGGCCACCTCCTCTTAACGAACACATTTTTGACTTCACATATAACTGGTTTTCCTTCAATGTTGAGAAAACCTACCTCAAGTGCTACACATGATCTTCAAAGGTTTTTCCATACATCATAATATCATCTAGGTATACCATTATAAATTGGTTCAAGAATTGAACTAGAACTCGGTTCATCAAAGTACAAAATGTAGCTGGGGCATTGGTTAATTTGAATGGCATAAGAGAAATTCACAATCTCCGTACCTTATAATATAAGTGGTCTTCGATTCATCCCCTTAGGTAATCCTGACTTAATTATAAATTGATCTAAAATCTACCTTAGAAAAGTATCTCGGCCTACTCCATTGGTCAAATAAGTTAGCTACCACTAGTATAAGGTATTTGTTCGGAATTGTAATCTTGTTGAGAGCCTCGTAGTCTGTGCATAGCCGTAGGGATCCATCACGCTTCTTTAAAAATAAAACTAAGGCACCATAGGGAGCTTTAGAGAGCGAGATAAAATGAGCATTTAAGAGCTCCTTTAATAGGCATTACAGTTCCTTTAATTTAAGAGGAGACATGTGGTAGGGTACCGTTGATGGGGCTTGGCCCTAGGTTCTAACTCAATCACATCGTTGGTATCCCTCTTGGGTGGAAGTTGTTTAGGGAGTTCCTTTAGGATGACATCCGTAAACTCTTCCAACACCTTTTGGATTGCCTTAAATACCTCTTGATTCTTTAGGATCTCATTCTTCCATCTTAAAAGTGGCTTAGATTGCAGGTTCCTTCTACTTTATCCCCTTAGATAGTTGTATAGCCTATAACATCTTAGTAGTTGGGCTCGAGTTTCGATTTACAAGAACCACACATTTTTTAGGCTTATCTATGACAAAGATACGGTTTAAGGATGGGATAATGCAAGCCTTGATCTTGCCAAGGAAATTCATATTGATTACTCACTCATAGTCGTCTAAGGGGACTACTTCAAGGGTCTCCTTCCCACTCCAAAGCCCCACTTTGAAATCTAAGCTCTGAGTTACTCCAATAGTTGGTATTTCTTTAGAGTTAACTGTTTTAAGCCTTCATCTACCCTTCTTTACTTCTAATCTGATCTTGGTAGCTACCTCTTTCAAGATGAAAATGTCAGTAACACTTGTATCTACCAAGGCATTCATATTGTGACTTACGACTTTGGCTTCCACATACATCAACCCCCTTAGTTCTCAAGTGGGCTTCCTTTGTATAGCATTTAGTAGCTTTAAGGCCCTAGGTTTGGTATCATTTTGAGCTACTTTTGAATACATAAAGCTATTAGTTTAGCTTAATTCGGGCATTCTCAAGCTTGTACAAAGATAGTAAGAAAACCTTCTCTAGGAAGATTCTCCATAGGTCTTAAAAGCTTTTATCTTTCTATGTAGAAGTTTGGTTCTCTCTTCATAAGCTCACTTTACTCTTTCATTATCTCCTTCGCTTCTCTTAGAGTCTTCCTCCTTGCTTTTTGTCCCTAAGTACGTTACTCCTCTTGAAGATTAGGGCCTCCATAGTTGCCATAACCTAGCCATAGGTGAGAGTTTGGACTCCTCACCTCTCCAACTCTATCTAAGCCTTCCTTGCAATCCATTTTGAAATGTAAACATTGGATCCTTATCACTTATGTTAAGAATCTCTAGCAAAAACTTAGATAACTCCTTTGCATAATCTTGAATAGAGCCTTTATGTTGCAACCTTCTCGATTAAGCCTTGGCATCCTTCTCTATATTGCTAGGATAGAACTAGGCTTTCAACTCAGTCTTAAAACCTTTTCAAGAGTATTAGTCTTTTTTCTATTTTTTTAAGTCTCTGAACAATTTTCTCAAGTGTTGTAACAAGTTTTCTTCTAAAAGCTTCTAAGATACTTTTTGAAGATTTTTAGACTAATCTTTTATTCAATCAATTTAGACCTTCTAAATAAGTTTTTAAATGCACCTCAATTTACAATTTTAAAATTTTTAAATACTTGCACACTTGTTAATTCATTGATGTTTTTCTCTTTTTATTATCATCAAAATCCATGAAAGATATCTAACATTCTCTCTATTTTTTATGACAACAAAACATATGTATGTCCAAAGACATGTAACATATTAATGTCAAACATAAATGACAAGAAAGAAACATTATTCAACAATAATGATATACTATTCAACCTGTTGTGCTGTTACGTTTGCTTGCTTATATTCACTAATTAATTGTTTTTGGCCTTTCTCCTCCTTTTTGTTATCATAAAAAAACATCCATATATTTTTACAAAAAAAATATTAAAGAACTTTTCTCCCATTTTTCTTATGAGAAGATAACCAATCTTTATAATGGAAAAATAGATGATAAGACTCTTCCCCCTTAAGAAAATAGATCAATGCCATGTTTTTCTTAAAAAGAAACAAATTTCAACATCTTTCTTTTTCTCCTTATAAAAACATATTTTAGAAAAAGAGCTCCCCCTCAAAATTATACAAATTATTTTTTATGATCAATAATAAAATAGAATATGTATATAAAACTCGAAGAGCAAAATAAAAATAGAACAAGATTACCATTCATTCCACACTTTCATTTTCAATGAGGCATTATTGATTAAGAATTACCTCCAATTAAATTTTGCCCCATGACCTGTAACCATTAAAAGAACGATCAAACATTCTTAGGAACCCAAACAAGCTTAGGTCCTTTAAAATTCAAGCTTGTGATATTATTTGCATTTACTTGGTTTTTACTGAGCTTGGAATTTTTATAAAAACATAACTTTTCAATATGACCTAACTTGTTACAGAAGAAACATGCATAGGGAAAAGAATAATCATACATGTTATTTACCTTATGTCTTTGGTTTTGCTTTGGGTAATCTCTAACATACTTTCTGTTGTACTTGTTGAAAGGATATTTATCTTTATTTTGAGAATACTGTTTGTTGTACCTTCTGATAGATTCAAATGCTTTGTTGTTTTCACTTCCTTTGATCGTTTCTTGATTTTCATCTTTTGATTTAATAAACACTATTTCTTTCTTTGTTTTAGATGATTGTCCACTTTCAAAACCCAATCCAGATTTAGAATTATCTATTTTTTAATTAGAAATCAGTATTTGTAACTTTTTTATCACTTTCATCAAATTTTTGAAATGTGTTTTTTATTGATTTAGATAAATCTTCCTCATGATTTTTCAAAATTTTGATCTCTTCTTTCAAAATAAGATTTTCATTCACTAAAGCTTTTCTTACAACATGTAAACCATCAAAATCATTTTCATAAACCAAAAGCTTGTTTGTTTGAACAAGAGCTTGTTTTTCATTCTTCAAAGCTTTATTTTCATTTCCAACTTTCAAAAACTTATCATTGGCTTTTAAAAGTGCTTTTAACAATTTACTGACTTTAGCACAAACATCATTAGGTATATAATCTTTATCGGATTCAAATTCAGATTCAAAACTTACTTCAGAATGTGGCATCAAACATAAATTTGCTTCATCAACTTTATCATCCGAACCTTCTTCCTCAAACTTTGACTCATCTAAATCCCTCCATGTCGCTAGCAAGCCTATTTGTTTCTTTTTGTATTTACAGAACTTTTTCAAAAGTAGTGGACACTCATATTTAATGTGCCCAGTCTTTTTGCATTCGTAACAAACAACTTCCTTCTTTTCTCTAGCATTAATTCTTGCATCATTTCGATTCTTATTAGATTTAAAATTATTAGAACCATATGATTTTTTACCTCTTTTCTTGAGCAATCTATTCAAATATCTTACTAACCATGTGACCTCTTCATCATCATCATCAGATAAATCATCATTATCTGAATCAACTTCTACTTCTTTAGCCTTCTTTTTCATATCCTCTGAAGTACTTTCTGATTTGAGAAAATCGGTTTCATATGCCATGAGCTTACTATGCAATTGACTTAAGGTTAATGTCTTTAGATCACAAGCTTCTTCTATGATAGTATTTTTTTTTTTTTTTTTGCATTCTAAATTTTGGGAAGAATCCTTAGCATCTTGCATACCACATCTACATCATTAATTATTTTGCTAAGAGAAGACAATTTATTAGTTATAACAGTAAATCTACTGAAAGAATCTTTGATTTCTTCATTAGGGAGAATTTAAAATATTTCATATTGTTGAACCAGCGACTTGATTCTTGTATACTTGATTGTTTCAATACCTTTATAGGTTTACACCAAAGTGCCCTAAATGTATTTAGTTGTTACACAAGAAACAATTAGATAAAATTCTAATTGTGTAATAGTACTCAACAAAAGATTCTTAGCCTTTGAATTGAGTTCAGCTTTAGTGATATCATCTCTTAACGTAATAATAGTTAGAACTTTGAGATCTCCTATAGAAAGAATTTACCAAGCCTAATAATCTAACGCCTTCACATAAGTCTCCATCTAGAATTTATAATAAGGAAGGTTAGTTCCATCAAAAAATGGTGTTTTGCTAAGCTGAACTGTTAAACTATCACTTAGTTTACCCATGATCTTGAACTCTAGAAGATATTAGATCGAGGTTCTGACACCAATTGTTAATCTCGTATAAGATATCAAAAGGATAAGGGAGAGGCGGTGAATTGATATCTTTAAATTTTTAGAAAACTTTTTCGCTATTAAAAAATAAAATTACTCCTCTTAACGAATTATAATGGTGAACAGTGATATTTTAATAATTCAACATATGACAATTAATAAACAAAATTAAAAGAGTAAGGAAGGAGAATATCAAGTTGAGATTTTATAGAGCTTTATCCTTTTACCTATTGCTTTCTTCCAACTCTACTACTTGGGACCAGGTTTACTTCACTGATGTCATTCCACTTGATCCACTAAATCAAATCATAAAGAGATTATAAGCATTCATTACACATGGACTTTACAATACTCTAATTTGCCTATTAGAGTACAAATGCACTTGTATTTAACACTTAAACAACAAATAAGTTTTACAAATTACAAATGAGAACAAAAGTATAAATCTCAATCAATTTCGCTCTTAAAGGAAATGACAATTGTTATAATGTTTGCTTTGGTGGAACTTTCTGAAAATGTATCTAAAGGATTTTTTGTGACTTTTCAGAAGGTTGAATTTGATCACGATTTTTGTATAACGAAATTTTTTTCTTTAAAGTAGTAAATGACGTTTCGAATCATTTCTCTTTTATATTTAAATCTTCTAATGGCTAAATTGTTGAAGATTATCTTTATTTTTGTGTTTATCCAACCATTAGTTTGCTAAAGATAGTCCTTAGATATTTCGAGAAAATTTCGGTCATTTGAATTTAAAAAACAACGCTCCATATCTTGTTTAGAACATATATACTTTAATTCGCAATCACTAGATAAGCTTCAAATTTGAATTTAAAGAGATATGCTTTAGTAGCAACTTTCGAATAAGCCTCATATTCAAATTTTGAAATTCCATAAAATTCGAATTAATCTTATCCTTATCCATTTTCGTATATATCTTAATTTATCTAAATATATTTTCGCTTAAAAATAATCCCTAAGGATCTTGATTTCATTTTAAGTGAAGTGGGATTAAGTGTATTTCCTTAATACACCTAATCTAGTGGAGCTAAGCTTTGTTCAATTCGAATTTGATATAAATTAATTTTCCACGTTATCTTTTCAGACCAACTTTTTGAATAATCTTCTGAAGAGTATTGGTCTTCTTTTTTTTAAAGTCTCTAAATAAGTTTTTGAAGTGCTATAACAATTTTTCTTATAAAAGCTTTTAAAACACTTTTTGAAGATTTTTAGACTAGTCTTTTTTTTCAATTAATTCAAACCTTCTGAATAAGTTTTTGGATGCATCTTAATTTATAATTTTAAACTTTTTGAATACCTGCACACTTGTTAATTCATTAGTGTTCTTTTTTTGTTATTATCAAAATTCATGAGAGATATCTAATGCCTTTCTAAGCTCCACAAGAAATTATCAATCTCCTTGGCATTCTTAGTTCTTCAATAAGGCTTTGGCTTGCAAAAATCAATCCTTCCCAATGTCCCATTTAGATTAAGCCTTAGCGAGTAACATTGCCTTGTTGCATCATAACTTATAAACCTCTGACCTCCTTTCTCAAGGCAATTACCATTTGCTTTAGGTTGTCATGTCTTTTCTAAAGGTCACCTACCACTTGGTTTAGGGCCAATGACATCTTCCATGGAAGCTCCTCCTTAAGCCTTCCAATACTGTTGTCTACCCCATCCACCTGATCCTTCAGGTCCGCCATGGTTAGCTCCAATCTTCCTATCTTAGCCTTCATTGGAACATTAGTACATTGAGACAACCTGACTAGTCAGATCACTTGCATCAAAAGGAGTCAGTAGAGTACTATCATACTCAATTGCATTAGTCATGTTTCTAGCCATAGCTTCTCAAGCTTTGCTCTAATACTTGTTACGTGTAAAGTAGATAACTTATCTCATGTGTATGATATTTAAAGTCTTTATGGACTTTGAAGTGGACCAAGTTAGCCTTCCTACTATGTGCACACAAATTCTTAGATAGAGAAAGAAAATCATTTAGAGAGAGAAGCTTTGAGACTCAAATGATTCTTACTCAAATAATTGATGATTACAAATGAGGGGAAGTTCCCTATATATGTAAGTAGCCTTCTCAAATAAATGGCTAAGATCAATCTAATCTAATGATCTCTATTATGTTTATATTTTCAATGTTACCTAACATAAACCTACTAAGATATAAAGATCTAGGAACTTCTTGCTGGGAGCTTCTATCTTTTTAGAAGCTTTAATGGGTGTAAGCCTCATAGTCGGCTATTTAGGGTTCGGTTTGTAGAATTTAAGGCGATTGAGTAATTATCCAATTTAACCCAAAATTTTTTACGAAACTAGAAATATTAGTAAAAGTACTCCCATGAGTTTGGATTTAGAAAAAATAAATAATAAAATAATTAATTATTATAATATTAAATTATATATAAATTTTTCTTTATTTATTAGAAATGTGTAAAACAGGTTTCAATAACTAACGAATTAATAAAGATAAATTATATACATAATAAAAATCATAAAATAACTTAAATAATATTTAGGAGTATTTATTTATACCATATGTGAATTTACATATAAATAGAAATACGTGAAATGCTAAAATACTACTAAATAATTAAAGAAAAATTAAGAAAAATATGGAAAAATGAGGAAATGTCTAGAAGTTGGCCGTGGTAGCTTAGAAATGGAAGAAACAAAATTAACCAATCAAAATTAAATAAATAGAAAGTAAAAAAGGATAAGATAAGGGACACATGTCAACCAAAAATTAAAAGAAAATCCTAAACCCTACTATAAATTTAGAAACCCATAATCAAAACATCATTTGGTCAGTTTAAGATCTAGAAAAAAATAGGAAGAGGAGAGAAAAGAAGAAAGGGTATTTTTATAAAAAATTACAAAATTTATGTGCAAATAGGAGCTATAAGGTGAATCTATATCCGACAAGCACTTAGGAGTAGATGGCTACCATTACTAGACGTTGGGAGTAGACGGCTACCACTGCAGTGCCTAGACTGACCAATAAGGCTATGGTGGTTGATGGTGGTTGGAGCCACCAACAGTTCGATCTTCCCTTCTGATTTTATTTATTTTATTAAAAATATTAAAGATGCTTAGAAAAATGTAAAATTTGGTATTCTAAGGTTTATTATATGTAGATTTAGGGAAAAATATTGGTTTGGTTTAATTATATCTAAAAATATGTAATGCTTAAGAAACCGTATAAACTTAAGCATGTTTTGATTTAGAAATTAATGACCTTAGGAATATAATTTTGAGCTCAAAATTTTTGTATAGACTAATTAGAGCATTTAAAATAGTTCTATGAAGAGATTTTTAAAAAAATCTATTTTTGAAAATTTTAGATGATTTTTAAGCCTTAAAATGATGTATAAAATGAATAATTTTGGGCTAATTAGGCAATTAAAGGGATAATTTTTTATTTAGTGCATAATTATATATTTTAGGATGTTAAAATATGATGTAGTATTAGTATGCTATTTGTAGCATTTAGGGTGTTAGATATAATTATTAGGAAATTATGTAGTAAATATGTAATAGTTAAAAATGGTATATTTTAAGTTAATTTTGTAATTTAGGGTAATTGGCATAAATTCTAATTTGGAGTGAACTTAGATATTTTGAGATGTTAATTAATATTGAGGAATGATATTTGAAATGATGGGAATGTGAGATATGTACATTATGAACATATTAGGTGATAATTTGTAATATGTTAGTATAAAAAATTAATAAGTAGAAAAATATTAGGTTAAAAATTGATATGGAACTTAAATTTAGGTGTTTATATAAACTATATAAAATTTTCTTATATCATAAGTAAATTCAATACGTATATATGGAATATAATGTACCGTACCGATCGAAATACAAGCATAGAGCTAAATGTGAGATTTAGGATACTTGAATATAGTTGGATGAATTTTCCATATTGATTTGAAATAAATTCTTAAGGTTACATATAAGGGTCATAATTAAAATGAATTAAAAACTAATTCAGAAATCCTTAGACCTGTAATAGGGGATTAACGGTCGGTTTAAAACTCGTGAATAAAACTATAATTAGAAGTTGGATTAGACATTGACTCATAAGTTGAAACAAAACTTAGCTTAAAATATGAATCATTATAAGAGACTTATATTTAAGTAATTAAATGAAGAAAAACCCTAAATTAAAGATAACATAAAATAAAAGAATTACAGAATAAAGTTATATAAGATAGTTATATATGTACTGAAATAACATTTGCATTATAGGGTTTAGTGGTGATAGCTTGAACAAGTCACACCTTAAGTGAGCAAGCAAAGAGTTCAGGTAAGTTGGAATTAATACGTTATTATATTTTGGAGTATTAATTTGTAGTACTTAGAGGCTTGAAATTGTACTTAATTGTGTTTGTTAAATAGTTGACTGTGTGCTTGTGCTTGTTTTGTATTGATGATGTGATTCTTGTTTATTGCTTTAGCTTGTATTTGTGTGACTTGTTGAAATGATTAAATACCTTAAACTGGATTTAACTAAATATATGACTTATAATTCTAAATTAGATTTGCATTGCAACCTATTAGGAGAAACTTAGGATTCTCCATCTAAATATTGACCCCTTTGAAAGGGATAGCATTAGATAGCATAATTGGTCCATTCTTTATCCTTAGTTGAGCTAAGTGATAGGTGAAAAGGTTATAGTAAGGTTGAAGTCAATAGTTCAAAGATAGTCGCGGGAGGAGTGGTGTCTTTATTGTACAAACTTAGGTCTGGTCATAAGCTGTTGCATTAAATAGAAACTCCTCAACTCGAATTAGAGTAGGTGTAATTTCTCTAATTTTACAATAGGCTAGACAATATCATGTGTTGGCATTTGCTCAAACATGCATTGCATCTAATTAATTTAGTTGATAATCTTGTTTATGTTTATTATATAGTATTTAGTTTTCGTCCTAACTTATTGAGCTGTTGGTTGCTCATATCTCTATAGACGTTGTTGCAAGTACTAGCTAAGAAGCGGCCTATATTTATCTTGAACTTAACAGTTGCTGGATTTTGGGAAGTGAGAAAATACATATAAAGAATAGATATATCTTTAAAGTCTTAGCTCTTATTTAAAATCTTTCATTTTCAAATAATGTATTACTTAGAGAATATAGACATTAAAACCTTATAAACATTATTTGTAATATTTGAATCCTAATGTATATATATTTTTATACTTTCTTAGGTAAATAATTTATTTAATTCATGAATTATTTACTTTAAAATGGATTAGTCGTGGACGCGTTATGTAAATCAAATCTAAAATAGCAGCTATATGGTTAGTTTCTATGTTAGAATGGTTTGCACGATAAGAATATTACGACTCTACTGCTTCGAGGCATGACAATAGGCTTACTTTTTAGGCTTCTTCTTACATGGGACTTAAGGAACCTCTTAGGTTTGGGTTTTATTGGGGTTTGTAACATATGCACCGCGATAAGGTTTGAAAATCTTGAAATTAAGATAGTTAAATAATCTCTCTAAATAACCATATTACAGCACAAATGTCAAAATAATATACCACAATTAGATGGAAAACAAAAATTTCAAATATTATAAGACTAGAGTTAACTTGTTTGAACAAACTCAGTTCAAAAAGATTTGGTCATAAACTAGTTTGATCATCCTATTAGTTCTCATTAACAGTGATGCAAGTTTGATCTAATTGACCTGGTCAATTCAATCTAGCTCCTGTAATACCCAAGCTTGATTTTGAAAGTTGAAATATACTATTTTCTTTCATTTTTGTCTAGAGAATGCATTATCTTATTGAAAAACATAAATATAGATTCAAGGAACAAAAAATTGTGAAAAGTTTCCAATTTTTAGATTTAAAAAATATGGGTAATTTTATTACCTTATGAATAAATATGAATTATATTCAAATTTTTTTTATTGATTTCGGTTCGATCTTGATTCTACCATGATTTGTTGACCTTCTCAACTCTAGACTCTTTCTCATTTTTGGATTTGGCTCTTGGTCCGGGTCCAACAACATGGGTCTTAACTTCTTATCCTTTTTTTTCTTTCCCGAACTACATAAGATAATTAGTAATGAATTTCTGTACATTTATCTAGATTTTAACATATAGGATACGGTGGTCTCCTTAGAAAAGATGAAATTTACATGTGAATATTGCTTTTATTATGCGGGGAAAGTGAAATGTATTGCCATAGGTAGAAGTGGTAAGTCCGAGTCATAAATAAATTTAAGTAGGAAAATCCATACGCAGACACAATCGTTTACATAACCGTGTCGCAGGTTGAAACACGAACATGATCCGCTTGAAGAACAATTTGTATACGCCAACAACCTTTTTCATTAATTGCATTAAACAGACAGGTTAAGAAATGATTTAAAGGAATAATCACAAACAAGTATATAAATGATTATAATTGGACAAGTCGTGATTGTATTCATAGATTGATTGGGTCTCCAATTATGGTTTTCGGACTCTGTAAGTACACCTATCGAATAGAATGACACAGACACACGAAACTCTACGTATTGGCGTTCGACAAAATGTATCTTAATTTATGGGATGCACTTGGAGTAAGCCATATGCAGGTAATTTGATATGAAATTTTGAAAAATATGCTGATTTTTCCACCACGCTACTATAAAATATCCTGTACTAAAAAAAATCCGAAACATTAAGAAAAAGTTGGTAGGAATCAATCAGCTGCTATTTTTATACAAGTATTATTAAAAAGATAACATATTGTTGCCAAAAAAATGCACAAGACTTAATATCACGTAGCTAACTAGGGACTTGCTCCAAGAATTTTCCTCAATTTGTGGATAAAAAAGATTTATTAATACTAACACATTACCTATTTAAATCAATACTGACTAAACATTAATAATATTTATACACGTTTGGTAAATATATATATATTTATTTATACACATGCTAATTATAATAGGTAGTTTTTAAAAAACTTCTATTAATATTTTTAGGTATTTTTATTGATAGTTACTCACCAATAATCCTTTTACATAACAAATTAACACTTAGTCGTCATATAGCATGATGCTCACTTAGCCAATTGTCACTTAATCAGTCTTATCACTTTGGAACTGGATAATGCTCAGATTGATGTCGAAAATTTAACTTTTTCCCCATTTAAACATTCTCCTTTTAAATTCTACTATATTTATAGAATAGCTACGTTACAAGAACTCACGCTCACTTTAATGATTATATAAACACATGTATACATATATCGTAAATAAGATGAGGCGTTAATAAGCTATTCCCAATGTCAATGAAGTTGATATAAGTCAACAATTCTGGACAACTTAGAGAATTTTAAACCATAGTCTTGGAAGAATGGCATGTTAAAAGTCTCTGGCACAATAACAACATACATCAATTGACCTGAATGTTGATTAGGATGCCTTGTATACTTTTCAGCTCCATTTGTAAAATATTTTGTAATAGGAATATTTTGGAAATATGTCAAAACTACAAAACCTAAATTGAATAACAAAAATCAAGTTATTTAAATTATATAATGTACTTATAACTACAAGAACATACTATATAATATTCTATATTATTTTTCTTTGAGTCACTTCATGTGCATTTAGTTATCTTATTCTCGAAATTGAGTGTCTAGGTCCCTAAATTTCTATAATATGTTTTGTTAAACCTTAATTACTATTTTGTCCTTATATAAATTATAAAAATGTTTTAAATAAAAAAAAAGTATAAAATTAGGGTTAAAATGCTCATGTAGGCATTTAAATATACTTTTTCTAAAAGTCAATTTTAGAGGAATGAGCACTCAATTTCAAAGATAATTAGGTAATCATACATTGGTAAGGGGTATATTTCAAATTTACCCTTTTCTTTGTTTAGAATGAAATGTATTAATAGGAGATTTTGGATATGAGCTTCTCAAGCCCAGACCAACTTGTGTAGTCTTAAGTTGACATGTTTCACCCCCATGACCATCCTATTTGAGACTCTAGGACTTGTGACGAAACATCTCCCAGATGACTAACCTCTTCCTAGCTTGGACTCATCCACTAAGATCTTAGATGATCCACTCTCTAGGAGTGCTCGATCTCTTGGAAGATGGGCACTTGGCTTAGGAATCCGACTAAATGCAAAAACTCAAGACTAAGAGAAGACATGATCATCTATAATAAAAAGTTCTGTATAATATCTATGAACCATATCCACCATTAATTATTACTTAGTCAATTAACGATCAAGATGGTTTTTATGATGATCATCTAACATTAACCGTAACGCCCTAGAATCGAAGGGCGCCATAACTTGCCATGTGTCCTCACCACTCAAGAACACATTAAGGCTCTAAAATCAACTATAGTCTCTATAATCACCTCTAACAACTCTTTATGAAGTATAAAACAAAAATTCTCCATATACAACAATTTGAGTAACTCACAGGCGAGTCACTTCAGACCCAAACATACTAAATTACTAGATCTTAATCTTCTACAATAAGTAGAACTAACCATCTCTCTTTTCCAACTTGATGATAGCTTTTTTCATACTTGTCGTAAATTTATGTAATTGACTTGTAGCTGTAAAAATAAAAAAGTGAGCTGAAGCTTAGTACGGGTGTACAAGCACATAAGGATGTTAAGCCCAGATTATATACATGCGTATGATGCAACTGTAATAGAATATAAACAAACATCAAGTTAATTATCTCTAATTTAAGCCAGCAACTAACAAAAGGATACTCATGACTCCATCACATCTTAATCTTTATTTATATATATAAGTGGATATAAATATACGTTTTCCTTTGAGTCTTTTACGTCCAGAGTCCAAAGTCCAAAGATTAGAAACTTAATATTCTAGTTGCGTCATCCCATATATAAGTTCACTAGGGAATCCTCACATATGATCAGCGGTTACTTCTCTAGCGAACTACCACTGCGAGCCCCTAGAGCGAGGGAGTCAAGCAAAACCAACAAACCAAATTAATTAGTCTGAATATAGATTTAGTCTGGTTTGATTACTAATTCCTATCAAACACAAGCAGCAACTAATATTACGTACTTGGAATCGCTTTCAAAATCAAACACAATACTCTGATCTCAAACCTGAATAAAACTTAAACCTTAACAAGGGAAACCGAGCACTACGAATCTAAAAGAAAATAAGTAGCACGTTAATCCCTTAGCATTCTAAGACTAAGTCCTACCTAGGATTTATCTATAAATCTATGATCTATTCAATTAAGATCCCAAAAGAAATTGTTGAATCAAATATAATATGATTAAACTAAAAAGGTGATATAACTACATATATAAGATTACTTTTTATGGTAACTTGCAAAGTACATAATATATATATGTTCATCTATATATAAAAGAAATTATGAAATGGATACATGATTAGAATATCGGGTAATATAGATTATCAAATTGATATGATAAATAAGTAATACATACTCAATTGGAAAAATAGAATAATTTGTAAAAACTCATAAAGAATGACAAAGTAATTGTCGACAATTAAAATAGATATATTACGTAATATAGGATATGCCATAAATATACCTAATACTAATGTGATAAAATAATTGGTTCACGAAAACATCGATAACAATAATAAATCGTACTAAGAATAAAAAGGATTTGTAGTATATTAAATCGATATTAGGGACTTATGTAGAATATGATCGTTAGCATATTATATAAATAAACAGAAACTTGGTTCCAACATATATATCTATAACTAACAATCCGAAATATGATAAAATATATTTAGCAACAACGGTAACTTTTATATAAAATAATTCTATATAACATAATAATTGAATAACTTATCAATTTAAATATTTTGAATTAAATTAATCGAACTTATTTTTTAGTCATGGTAAGATTTGGAGAAATAAAGTAATAAATAATGCAATTGAATAGATTGATAAATTATATATAAGATATACAACTTTATTGAGTTAAAGTATCAAGATAATTTATTTATATGATATTAAATGTAATCACAAATAGAAATAAAACACGATGGATCGAAATTCTAAATCAATACGTAAACATTATTATTGTATAAAATCAATGGTATGTCATTAACAACTCCAACGGCGACGGACAATTGATAAGCCAAACCAAGACTTCACTATCGTTATAATAGTATTAATTATATTAACCTAATTCGAGAAGGATGGAGGACAAATGCTTAAATTCTGTTCAAACCATAAGTAAAGGAATTATTGAAATATATTAATTTATTAATCAATATAATGATATTGATATATTATTGAATACTACATATGTTTCTCTTTGTTTATTGAAAATATATTGTCATATACTTTATTGATTTTACACTGACAATATAATAAATGTTCTTATCTCCTCATAGTGTAAACGAAGGATGAGAATTAAAAAGAAACAGAGAATAGACACCTTATGAAGGAGACGCAACCAGGCAACTTGACTCGCAAAAGAAAATGCCTCGTTGGATTTCGAAGGAAAAGATGCCAAAGATGAAGACCAAATAAAGACCCTCAACAAAACAACAATAAAATGAGAACTTGATAATTGAAACAGAGTCGATGCAGTTTAGCGAGCAGGTAACTCACCGAAATTTGACAGAAAGCGTATAAAGCGCCGCCACTATTAGTGAAACATACTCCAGCAGAAGTAAGCTTAGAAAGTCTCGAGAGTGGAAATGGCATATTGTCGCAGAGCGTATATGGAACCGTGGATACGTAGGAACAACTCCATTGATGCTTAGCACGAGTTGGAATTAGTGGTTTAGGAGGTGCGGAAGCTTCGCGACAAGGACGAGATGAATCGATATTTAGGAGGACTGCCTAAGAGTGAGACGGCGAGGAATCGGGAAGAGACGGCAAGAGATGAAGAGGGTCTGTACGTAGGAGCTTGAATTCGAAAACAGGGGAACAGGACGAGTTCAGCGTAAAGAGATGAAGGGAGGGTCAGAGAATGGGGCGAGAGATGAGAGAGGAAAGCCTGGTGAGAGAGAAGAAAATGTGCCGAGGTAAAAGAAAAACTTGTGACTGTGAAAAGAAAAGATGAATTAGGATTTAGGGTAGATCTTAGGGTAAGTTATTTTAGGATTTTCTGAAATATAGAAGTATTTATATATGGAAAAAGAAAATAAAGAATTAATTATAATAAGAATATATATATATATATATCATAGGATAATAAACTCTTATATATATAAAAAAAAGTCCTAATGTAAAGTTTTAGTAAATATTGTTATATCTCANCCTTTTTTTTTTTTTTTCCTACACTTATCACTAATGAAGGTGTAATAAGTCATATGACAACTTACACATGTGGTTACAGTACGTCACCACTAATTTACCTTGCAACCTAGAAAGAAATTAAAATTAACATCTAATTTTCTTATGATAATGTCATATTGGACATGGATATCATTTGGATCTTCTAATTCTCACATCAAAGTAATAGTAATATCTTGGTCAATAATCATAAAAGCTTTAGGGCATTTACCATGTTTTAAGGACAAATCTAATATATTTTAAAAAATATTAATGAGTATTTGTACGAGTTAATGAAACGCCCCAATTAAACTATTAGTATCATTAAAAATTATTATATTGGGACTTTAACTTTAATTTCTAATGATACTAATAGTTTAATTGGGGCGTTTCATTAACTCGTACAAATACTCATTAATATTTTTTAAAATATATTAGATTTGTCCTTAAAACATGGTAAATGCCCTAAAGCTTTTATGATTATTGACCAAGATATTACTATTACTTTGATGTGAGAATTAGAAGATCCAAATGATATCCATGTCCAATATGACATTATCATAAGAAAATTAGATGTTAATTTTAATTTCTTTCTAGGTTGCAAGGTAAATTAGTGGTGACGTACTGTAACCACATGTGTAAGTTGTCATATGACTTATTACACCTTCATTAGTGATAAGTGTAGGAAAAAAAAAAAAAAAAGGGCTGCACATAGTTTTTTTGGAAGTTTTCCCTTTTTCATGAAAAATTAATATTCAATTATGCTAAATTTAAATATTAAACCTATCTTTTCCTCACCTGCTCACCATTGACATACGGAGGATAAAAACTCTGTATTTTTTTTTTTAAATCTCATTCTAGTCTCTCATGGAAGAGCTTTATGTTTTAAATTTAATGAAATATATCAATTTCAGATGGAAGTTCATATTACATATTTGAAAATAAATTAATTTTTTTATAATATATATTTACATTCATGTTATTTTTATTGCATTTAAATGCAAATGGAGTTCATGTTAAGTATTTGAAAATAAAATGTATATATTTTAGATGGGAGTACATGTTAATTATATAGTATATATACATATATATATATTGATTTTTTATAATATATATATATATATATATATATGTTCTAATGGCTTTATTGTTTCCTAGGCTTAAGAAGCCCATATTGAGTTAGACGAAAAATCACCATCAACATATTGTGAGTTCTACAAAAATAGCAAGACTAAACTAAAATTCTTAAATTACAAATATAAAAATTAAATTAGTAACTTGCCACTAATTAATATAAATTAAAAAAAAAGATTCACTCCTTTACCACTTAATTTTGATATATATATATATACATACACACACACACACATACACACATACCAATAGATACCACACTCATTATATGTGTGAAAATTTAGCATTATTGTGTAAAACATTAATAGTTTTATATATAATTATTGTTTTATAAAAAATTTGCGAAATAAACTTCACGTTCTACTAAAATTTTAATAAATGAATAAACTATTTGTGAAATAAGTACTGTTAAACATATCACTAAATAAATAAAAATAGTTTAATTATCAATATTTTTTTTTTTGCTAAAATTTTAAAAGCAAATAAACCATTTGTTAAATAAGCACAATTGAACATATTACTAAACAAATAATAAAATATTTTTAATATATAGGGAATATGAATATCAAAATAATTAGAAATTTGATGAAAGAATTATTAGGATTTATAGATATTGGAACCATAAATGAAAGCTATCATTTTGATAAAAGATTTTTAGTTTAGATACTATTTTAATTGAGGATTTGTAGATTATATACTATTTTTGACATATAGAGTTTTTTATTGTAATAACACTAACACATCAATAATTTATTTATAACTATTTAGAATGAAGGGGTTATTTCATAAAATTCAAATAAAACGAAATATTAAAACACTAAAGATACCAAATGAGCGTATCTTTGGCTGTAATAATATAGATAAGCTCATATGAGGTGATATTAATGCATTATTGTGCATTGATAAGGGAATCACGAGTTTCTTGGAAAAATAATTGCAATAATTATTTTTATTATGGAGCAATTCTAAATAGAGGTTAAAAAGGTTATTCAATAATTTAACTCTTTCTTTTTCACATTTGCATAGTAGAACTTTTAACTTTTGTATTTGAATCATTTAATTTTAAAATTGGATCAAAATAAAGTCCTTCAACAATCCACTTACCATTAGTTGTCTCTTATGCACATTTTTGATAACTTCTAAGACTAAATTTGCAATAATTAAGTCTCTTATTATTGATAGGACATTTTGAGCATGGGTCTATTAGGCTTACATAGACCTGTTTGGACTCTAAGCCAACCTAACTAAGCCTATGGCCCAACCTAATTTGCTAACATTTGGCCTTGTCATCCCCATAATTGACCTTAGCCTAAGCTCTCTAGATGGCTTACCCAGCCATAAAGCTTCATAGTGGCTATTAGATAGGAGGATAAGGCTTGAAGACTTAGTTAACCACCACGACCCTACAATCCGGAGCATGTTAGACTTCATACCCTAACTATCCAAGTCATGTCGACATGCTAAGATGTTGCTCATGCTCTCCTAATTCTCAACGGCCCTCCTATATAAATATTAATAAGCACCTAAATGGTAAACTACTTATACTCTTTGCATGCTTATACAATACTTAAGCCCTCTTGCAGTTCTTACACTCTTTACATACTTAACCTTACTAACTTAAACAACAGAGTGGCTATACCGGACAACACCTCGACACCTCTTATTATGATTTCTTTTGCAAGCTCACTACTTTAGCATAAATTGTAAATCCTATTCACTCTATTAGCTAAATCCTTTTGACGACATTTGGCACCCTCTATAGGAAATCAGCTCACTCAATAGTTGAAACACTAAAAACATACTTCTCTCTTGATTTAATCATCACATCTCATATTGTGGACCCAAACAACCAACCTCCAGTCTAGCCTACCCTTGAGTAGCGCTAATTGAAGTAGCTTAAAAAGATACTCGAAGAATTTACGACTCATAACAAGGAGCTTAAGCTAGACTCGATGAGGTAAAGAGGCAGAGTAGATTGCTTGAAGCCTTGGACACCCATGGTGGCTAAAACAACCAACTCCAACAGTAGTAAAACAATAGGGTACCATAGCCCAACCCCCCAATGTAAGAACAATAGATATGACTTGTGGCTAATCATAATCATACCCTTGCTGGTAATGAATAAGTTGCTGATTCACTTTAGGGGGAAGGGAGGATGACCTACTCAACAACGTACGAAACTCATTCGATTGATAATGTTGACTTGAGTAAGCTACGCGAAATGGTTAAGAGGCTTTCCGAGAAGCAAGAGAGCAAAACAGTTGAAGGTATTAGCCTTGTTGCCAGCAACAAAACCCCTTTTACCAAGGGTGTCCAGGACGAGGTCCTCCCTCTAAACTCTAAGCTCCTTACCCTAGACCAGTATGATGGAATGGGTGACCCTGATGATTACCTACTTCACTTTTGTACCTTCATGAACCTTTATGGTCATTAGTATGAAATTATGTGTAAGGCCTTCCTAGGAACCTTGAGGAAGGCAGCTTAGACATGGTTCAACCATTTGCTTAGGAATTCCATTAGGTTATTCAAGGAGCTCGCTCATTGCTTAGCCTCCACTTTCGAGCTAGGAAGCCTTTACCCAAGGACACATTGTCCTTATATTTAATTCGACCAAAGGAAGGGGAAACCCTTCGTAAATATGTTGCATGGTTCATGAATGTTGTGGTAGAGATCCCTTAACTTAACTAAGGAATTATTGTATATGCCACGCAGTTTGGCTCAAGTTGTCTAGAGACTTATTTTGCTTTGTCTACAAAAGTAAGCCTAAGACCATGGTCGAATTTTAGCAAAAGGCCTATAAGTACATGGATTAGGGGGATAACATTCGTGCCTAGTTTGAAGCTAATGTGGAAAGGTTTGGAGGGTTTGGGGGGAGGGGAACCCCAATAGTAAGAAGCGTCCATCCTACCCTACTAATATTCATTTAGTACACACCTTTGAATTGACCTCTTGCCTTAGTGTACATGGAGGTTTGAGGAAGAGGTTTACTCTAGATGCCCCCCCCCCCCCCCCCAGATGAGGGGGAACTTTAGTCATCAAAACTAAGACAAATATTATCAGTTCTATAAGAATCATGGCTATAGTATAAATGAATGCTTTCAACTAAAGAATGCCATCGAGTATGCCATCTAAAGGGGCTTCTTTAGAGAATATGTGACTGATACCAATGATGGTAGGGAGATGGCACCTTAGAGGCAATGAATTGAGAATACCCAAGAAGAAGAAAATAATGATCGTTGCAACAATTAAGTCCCCAATGGCGTCATCAACATTATAGTTAGGGGGGCATACTTAGGGAGTCGGCTAAGCTATAATAGCTTGGCTAACACCCTATCCGAGGTGATGGCATTGAGATAAAAGAGGTAGAGGTGTGATACCTCCATCTCTTTCTTTAATGAAGATCATGAGGGGGTTGATACCCTTCACCAGGATGCCCTTGTAATTGGGGCAAGGATCTTGGACTTCGAGCTCTTGAAGATTATGGTAGACATTGGCAGCTCTTTCAACATCCTCTTTAAGCACACTTATGAGAAGATATAGAAGAAACTACCAATGTAGATGAAGCCATGCCACCATGACATGATTGGCTTTAATAGGGGAACCGCTTGAACTAAGGATATCATCACCTTAGACATGGAGCTTGGTGACAATGACAATTTGGCTAAACAACCAGTTGAGTTTGTGGTGGTAGATTGCCCATCCCCTTGCAATGTAATTTTTGGATGTTAAGCCTCACTGGCTTCAAAATCATTACGCCATCCCTTTACTTGAAGGCAAAATTCCCTACTTCGACTGAGTGGGAATTTGCAAATGTGATCAGAAGCTCTCAAGGGAGCTTTACATAAAGGCAACTTGAGGTGATGTTGTCTTTACTCTTGAGATAGGGCCATAAGAGAAGCAGGTTGAGAGAGGCGAGTTAGATGAAAAGACAATAGAAGGTAGATCAGCATTAACCTCGACTAGACCACCAAAGTCGAGTTTGAGATGCGTCCCGATCTAAAGGAGGCCATTGTTCAACTCTTGTGAGCCAATGCATGTCAGTTTTCCTAGTCACCGTCAAATATGCCTAGTATTTCGACTAACTTGGTAAACCATAACCTCAAAATAGATGCAAACATTCGGCCTGTTAGGCAAAAGAAGGGGCACTTCACTCTAGAATGGTAAGTCATAATAGAAGAAGAAGTGCATAAGCTACTTAAGGCAAGCTTCATTAAGGAAGAAAAGTATCTAACTTAGCTAGCTAATGTTATGCTAATCAGAAAGAAAAATGGGAAGTGGCGAATGTATGTCAACTATACCGACCTCAACAAAGCTTGCCTAAAGGATTGCTCCCCCCCTAGCAAGGATAATTCAATTGGTTGACTCCATAATGGGACATGCTTTGCTGCATTTCGTGGATGCCTTTTTGAATTATAACCAGATTAAAATGGACCCAAAAGACGAAGTCCATACATCCTTCATCATAAACTTCAACACCTATTGTTACACTGTCATGCTTTTTGGCCTTAAGAATGCCAGGGCGACTTATCAACATAGGTACAACATGTAGGTGTATGTGGATGATATAATCGTTAAGAGCAAGCATCCCACCAACTACATTAAGGACTTATAGGAAGCCTTCGATAGAATGAGAAAGTATAACATGAAGCTGAACCCCCAAAAGTGTGTATTTGGTGTAGCCTCTAGCAAATTCTTGGGCTTCATGGTCATGCAACACGGGATTAAGGGCAATATAAAGAAGATCATTGCCATCAGGAACATGAAGGCTCCTACCATGGTTAAGGAAGTCTACAAGCTTATTGGCACAATGGTCGAGTGCAAATTGATGAGTAAAGTTCTTCAAAATCCTTAAGAATCCTAAGGGTTTTAAGTGGTCTCCCTAATGTCAATGAGCCTTCAAGGAGTTACAAGACTTGGAACACCTACCTATCCTATCAAAGACTATACCAGGAGAGGATCTCTACTTGTATCTGACAGTTAGCAATAAAGCACTTTCATCTATTCTGGTCAGGGTGGAAGGAAGTAAACATAAGCTCGTATACTATGTCAGTCACATCCTCCAAGGGCCTTAGGTTAGGTATTCCAAGGTGGAGAAATTTTACTTAGCTATGGTGATTTTTGCATGTTAGCTTCGACCGTATTTTTAGGCACACCAGATCATTGTACTGTAAAACCAACTGCTTTGTACACTTCTATAGAAGCCTAAAGCATTTGGTCATATGATCAAGTACGCGCTAGAGATGAGCGTGTACATAATTCAATATTAGCCATGAACGACCTACAAATCATAGGTGTTGGCCGACTTCATCATGGAGTATACTAAAAAGGAGGAAGCATGATCGAAGATGACCAACTTGTATGCACTCTTTACGTTGATAGTTCTTCCATTACTTGAGGAGGAGGTGTAGGTTTGGTGCTTTATTAAACTACATAATACTATGGTTTGTTATGCCTTGAAGTTTGGATTTGAAACAAAATGTGAACGCCTATTCCGAAGAGTTGAAGTCCTTAAGCTCAATGCAGCACCAGTAGAGCCAAGATAGATGGACTCTATTAGGGATTACATAGAGCAGGGCATATTATCGAGTCATTGGAAGGAGGCTAAGAAGTAGAGGTATCACACCACCAACTGTACCTTGATTAATGGCATCTTGTACCAAAAAGAGGTTAGCCTCCATCTACTAAGGTGTCTTTGACTTGAAGAGGAGCTATATACTGGAGTGTGTAACAACCATATTTAGTCACAAGCCCTTTACATCCAAGTTCTTTGGCTCGAATACTATTGGCCAACCATGAGGCAAGACATGAAGGTAGTTACCTAGTAATGTCCATAATGTTAGAAACATTCCCTCCAACTCCAACCTCCAACCTTTGACCTACCCTTAAGCCTTTGCCTAATGGGGCATTGATATCCTCGATGCTTTTCCAAAGGTGTTTAAAGGGAAGCAATTTATCATAGTGGCTGTTGACTACTTCACCAAGTAGGTCGAGGCTGAAGCCATCACTAAGATCATTGAAAGGAGGGTGGAGTCTTTTGTTTGCAATAATATCTTCTCTAAGTTTGGGGTTCCATATGCCCTCGTAATGGACAATAGGTAGCAATTCGATAATCCTAAGTTCATGGAATTTTGCATTAAGCACCATATCATGCCCCACTTTACCTCAGTTGCACACCTCAGTCCAACTACTAAGTTTAGATGGCTAATAGAATCATCCTTTATAGCATCAAGAAAAGGGTTGACTAAGCTTAGGGTAGATGGGCAGACGAGTTACTAAACATCTTATAGGGATACAAGATTACTCATTATACATCTATGGGTGAAACTCCATTTCGTTTAGCCTTCAGCTCAGAAGCAGTTTACCCCATAGAACTGGAACTTCCCAACATCAGGACATAGTTGTTTAGTGCCTTTGTGAATGAGTCCATCTTACAGGCTAGTGTAGATAACATAAGAGAGATTTGAGACCTTGCTATAGTTCGGGTGGTCACCCATCAACATAGGGTAACCAGATATAATGACAAAAAGGTTTAACATAAGAGTTCATGGTAGGAGATTTGGTTACTGAAGACTTCAAGCGACTGACTTGTAATATGGGTAGGGGAAGCTAACCTCCAATTGGGAAGATCCAATTAGAGTTAGAGAAAACCTAAGGAATGGTGCATACAAGTTAGAAAGATTAGATGGAAAGCTTATCTTACATAATATGGAATGTTGATAATTTGTGCTTATATTTTGATTAAAGTGTTGTAAATATGATTGTATTTTCTTCAAATTGTTTATGAAATTTCATTCCCCTAACGTTGTTATGTGTTTCCTTTCATTTTCATCTTTAATTTGTCTTAGCCTATCTTGGTGGATGGGCTTATAAAGTATTAAAGTCCTTAAAAGGACCCTTAACTTGTATGCTTTTTCAAGTAGGGGCAGACTAGAACACCACCAACCTAACCCTCTATTGGCTAACCTTGGTGGCAGGGAATAACTCTTATATGACCAAGTGACTCCTATGGTACCTATTGGAAGAACACCAACTCAACTTATAAAGTGACCTAAGCTACTAATAGCTAAGTGTTCCCTCTTGGAAGAGTAACCTTAGTCATTGCTAAAGTGACTTAAGCTATTAATAGCTTAACGGTCCCCCTAGAAGAACAACCCTAACTCTTCCCTAAATGAAGCACCTGTAGCTACTAACTGCTTAAGGGCCCTATGAAAAGAGTAACATTAACTCTCTAATCAAGCATGATAAGCAGTCAGAAACACGAAAGAAGAAACAAGGTATAAAGTACCTATGAAACTAAACTTCTCATTATAGGATTCAATGCATTTACAAGGTCGAAGGCTAGCATACCAACTTGATCAATAGAGGAATTCTTTACAAAAAGAAAAAGTAGAAAGAAGTATAAAACAAAAAGGAAAAAAAAAAAGTGGCTTTTCACTTCGGATAAGCTAACTTTAGCAACTTAGAAAAATTGAGAGCACTAATTAGATCGAAGGACTGATTCGTTGAAGTCAAAGAATCTTAAGTTAAAGAGGGAGAGGGGGGTAGGGAAGGAGTGGAGTCTTTTTGTTTTGGTTGGTAGGAGGGTCACTCTAGTTTTGGTCTTCTCCCTGGGTATCTATGGAAGTAACCCCTTGTGGAGCTATTAGGGTTGAAGAGGATGTAGGAGAGACCATCCCCTTCTTGGCCCTAGCTTCACTTTCTTCTTTATGAGTTGGACCATCTAGGAAGTCCAAGAAGCTCAAGTCTAGGCTTAGGTGCTATTTAAGAACCTCTTTTAGATCTCCCAACCTGTCTCTATGGAGATATCCTCATACTCATCAATCTACCTTAATCATTAGAAATCTCTCTATAGCCTTCTCTTCGGCAATGGAGTGCATGACATCCCCATCGTCGAAGCTAGTGATTAGCTCCTTCGTGTCATTAACCTCATCTTGAAGATCTTTGATCTTCCTCTCCAACTTGCCTTTTTAGTCGGCTAGCTTTAGAGAAAATTTCTAAGCAGAAGAACACTACCCCTCTTTCATCGCTAACTCAATCTTCATCATAGAGACTGATGTGCTCAATCTTTAATTACATTGGTTGAGCTTTGCCTTAGCCTTTTGTTCACTCTCCAACGTCTTCGTTAGTTTGGCTTTCAATTTTTTCACTTCCTCTATTTGTTTCCTCAAAGTAGTAATTTCCCTAACAAACTGTTCTTGGCCTCTTTGCACCCTTATCTCTCCTCTTGTAACTTAGCCTCCAGTTTTACTCTTTGCACATAAGCACAATGAAGACGTTGGTGAGCTTTACACAATTTTTTATGGTAAAGCTTAGATGAGGACTCCGCCTCCCTACGATGTTGATGTATGTTAGATAGTTCACTTCATAGAAGATTTACCTCTTTCAAAACTTAGTCATAATACTAAAGCCAAAGCATTAATAGAACATTATATTATGCAAAATCAAATGAACAACGAATGATTAGAAGATGAAACTTTAAAGAACATTGTGAAATGAAGCAACTCAATGAAATCATGATTCACCTAGCTAGCTAATGTGGTGAAGTGGCCCCTTATCTTGAAGGACGATTCACCCTCGTCCTCCATCATCTTCTCTAAGATGGCCTAATTAGCTAAGGTATAAGACCACATCAAAGCCTACAAGCCAAGCTCCTAGTGGTGTAGCATTATGTTATTGGCCTAGGTACTCCACTGCAATTGGAGAAGCTTCCCCTTAACGTACCTAATAGTAGACTAGGTAGTCCCCTAGCACAAGCTAGGTTCTCAAACTTGTATGGGGTGCTCTTTGATGAATGTAGGATCATCCCCCTCTTTTAGCACTTGCTTAGCTTGTCTTGGTGGGCTTCCCCCATTTGATCGAAAGTGAGGTAAGGGAGATTAGAGGGGAACTCAAGCACATTGGTGCGGTGAAGTGACTCCTTGACAATTTTGGAGAGTTAGGAAGCTTTAGCAACCTCCTTTGCCTTCTTCTAGGGTTGCATACGTACCTCACTTACTTTAAGGGCCTTACTCTTTTAGCTCGCCAACTCTTTTTGCACGTTGGCCTTAGGCCTCTTCCTTCTGCCCTCAAAAGGAGGGGAGAGTACCACTAGTTCTTTCTAGTCAACAGTAGGCTCTTGTTCCTCAATGGTGGTTTGGGGCTCGGATTCAAGAGCGAGCTTGGAGACCACTAGATCATCAGTACCCTTTGAGGTAGACCTAATGGTTCCTTTCAACTGGTTTCCCCCATGCCTGACTTTAGCTTGTAGGCCTTTGCCTTTAGATTGGCGGCTTTCTTTTTGGGCTTCATTTTGGACTCCCGCTACCTTAAGAGCACCAATCCCCTAAGTCGAGGTAGCTCCCCAAACTTCGCCAACTTCTCACCTACAAAAAGGGAATGAACAATGTTAATGAAACATAAACAACTACAAGTACTTACAAGCTTCACTATTGCCAACATGAGTAAGGAGGACTCCCTATGCCTCAAACGACAATGGACAAAGGATAGCTTCCTATTAGCCTATGCTCATACGATGGAAGAGTTAATTCATATTAAGGTCAAACTTATATCACTCAACTATTTCTTCATCATAGACTTCTCCATGCCTCAGAAGAGCTTAGAGATTGGCCTAGAGAAGTACCTCTGCACAATCTCCTTGACATTACTTAATTGATTGTGCCTCAAAGCCATGAAGGCATCAATCTCTTATACGGCCTTGAAGTCACTTAAGCTAAGCCTCTTTAGGGTATCGGTTTAGACTAATTTGGTCTAGCGAGTCCAGAAATTTGCTTGTTTAGGCAACTCCACCACAAGGAACATGTCTTGCTAGTGCTTCATGAATGAGTCTAAGCCCTCAAATAACCTCTTCCCTTAGTGGTTTTGGAGGATCCTCTACCTATTAGGACGAATTTGGATGGGCAATGCCGGTGATGATCGTAAAGATCCTTCTCGAACTTAGTGAAAAGGAGGCACATCCTAAACTCCAAGCATTTCTTTAGATTGCAAAGTGCCTCCCTAATAACAATGCTACTCTTTCTTTTAGCCTTAGCAACTGTACTACCATGCTAAGCCAAATCCCTACCATAAAATCACTTAAGACATATCTTACAGTGGATGGCTTGCACTTGCTTACCTGACTACTTGGTTCCTTGTCATTTCTAGGCCTACCAAATAAATTAAAAGCCTTTAGCACATCTTTGTAAGGGTATACATCGTCTAGGATGGCACTAATGAGCTCTACCTTGTTTAACTCCTCTAGCACTCTTGATGATTCCTTCTCCATAAGTGCCGGGTGCAAACATAACTTCTTCGCCTACAATCGTAGGGGGAGTAGTGTTCTTAGTCGCTTTAGAATTGGAAGGTATCAAGTGGTATTTTGATGAACGAGACTTTGAATGTGACTTACCAAAGTTTGTATTGGAGTTAGTTGCCATCTTGAAATATAGTTGACAAAGAAAATAGAGAAAATGAGTGATTTGATTGATGAAAGTTTGAAAGAAGAAAGGTGTTCATAGTTATAGAAAAAGGAAAGTTTTCAAGTCACATAAAGGTGTAATTGACTAGCTTAAGAGGTATTTATAGGCCTTAAGCATGGGGAAGTGCACTGATGGTTATCGAGATCCATATTAGTGTAACTCTCTTGACCGTTGTGATGAGGATACATAGCAATAGTTTTGATCAAATGGCTAATATTAAAAGACAATACAGTTGCAATTGTATGTGCGACTACATTGACATGACAGTCATCATGTCACATTAACTATACTTTAGGATTGCACACTAAGCCTGGAATTTGAAAAGGTAGCTTCCTCAAGAAGTTTGATTAAGGCCTCTTTGGCTCCCTTACTTGCCATATCACCTCTTCAGCATAGCAACTTGAGAAACCACTATGTTAACTCAGTCCAGCCTCACCAACATAACCTTAGCTCGAACAAAAAGTGATTACACTACATCCCTAAGACCACCTCCTTTGCTCAACACTCTTCACCTTGACACCTAACCCTATGAGTACTTAGTTCGACCTATGATGCTATCAGCTCAGATTACCTTATAAGGTGTCTCTTCAAGATCAGAGTACTTTAACTACAACATATCAGCTTCTTCCTTACAGACGTTAGAACATCCCATTAACACTTAAGATTACATAATCGGCATGTTGAGTGCTTTAGATCCAGTTCGGCCACGTACCTAAGGAACCCATCCACCCATTCTCTCTCCTTGTCACCTTGTTAGTAGGGTCTTACCTAAAACCTACTCTATGATTATTGATACATACTTGAAACCTACTCGATTTAGTAGGATCCTATTGGGTATCTTGCGCGACAGGATTTCTCAGTTACCCCTATGATGAACTCAGCTAAAAATAGTTTATATTCACTAAGATTCATATGAAACTCAATATTTTTTTCCTTTTGAAATTATATTTTTTATTTAGGTTTCATTTACCAAACATGGTCAGGATAGAGTTGAAATTATCATCAATGGAGAAAGAATATCATCATTTTTATTTCATAAGGATAAGGTAGCAAAATGAATATAGCATTTTATTAGTTATTTGTCACACAAAACTACAGTTTTATTGAAATAAAAAAGAAAAAAGGAGAAAGAAAGAAAAGAGGGGGCAATATCAAAATTAACAAATATAGAAAGTCGTGAAGACACCTAAAATCTATTGAAAGGGAAAGTCCTGAAAATTAATTAATTAAAATTTGTGAGGAAGCGTATTTCCTTGGATGTACAAAGATTATTGATGCTAATCATATTGCGTAAATAAAAAATAAAATTAAAAGACTTTATAAAATTAAAATCATGTAATTAATTTTTCCTCGAGATCTTTGTTTTTAAAATTTTAACCACTCATGATTGCATAATCCATATATTAAATTTTTATTTGCTATTCTTCAATATTAAATTTCACGTATACGCATATGACTAAATAACTAAAAAACAATTTGGCACCCAAAAATATCTACCAGAATTCGCCGGGATTAGCATTTGCTGGCACACATGTTCAGCGTTATTTTATAACCATCATGATAAATCATTCTGACAATTGAGTTTCCATGTAGAAGTTTTATTTAAAGAAAATTTCTATTGAGCTAAATCCTCGATATTTTCTTTATAATTTTTTTTATTCTTTACATGCAAGGACCGAACCTCAACCCCTCATATACTGCAGAACATCCTCATTGCAAGAGAGGCTTGAATGATGTCAGGTTCCTATAATGTTCCCAAGGATTTTCATAAACAATTGCCTCGTAATTTCTGGTGCTCTTGGATACCGTACCACTTGCAGATAAAACCAGCTTATAATTCGTCCCGGCTACCACTTGTGTTTCGCCGCTAATAACTTTCTCAAACTTCAAGCTCTCCTTTACAGACTTGTTGTATTCAGAAACCGCGAACTCAGCTATTTCCTTCACTTGAGGGTCATTGAGGTCTTTGATCGGCGTCCAACTGCCCGCCAGGGGGCTGCGAGGGCTGACGGCAACAGCGAGGGTCGGAAGGAGGAGGAAAGAGAGAAGGATAAGGGAGGAGGGATTCATTTTTATGATTTAGGGACGTTATGTTGTATCTGCCTTAAATCTCTGTCTAAGAAGTTACGAGGGACAAAGGAAGACAAAATGTGAAGTACTAGTGTCTTGTGGGGAATTTATAAGCGTTTGGAGTTTGATGAGGATATAAGTAGTTTCGATACTTGGATGCATTGTAGAATTATTGAGTTTTTTTTTTTTGGAAAGAATTGGAAAGAAATCTTAATTAATTGCCTATGCAGTTATGGAGAGTTAATTACAGTAGATTATTGTTTTATTGGGAATTTATTTTGTCATAAATTCAATATCTATACCCGTGTATTTTTTTTCAATAAGTAGTGGATTCCGTACCATGCGGGCCATCCCACTTCTGATCATGCTCGAAGGACTTTTCCTTGTTATCGAAAAAGTCAAACCCTTTTATTTATTTATTTTCATTTCAATGGGGGCCTTTCTAATCTATGCAGTTTCGTTTTTTTTCTTCCCCTGTTAATTCAATGTAAGATATCTATTGCAGAGGGAAATTGATGCTGTTAGAATAATCGTGCAATCATCTAATCATTATAAAGTTAATATAATATAAATTTTAATAGTTAAATGATGAAACAAATAGTTGTAAGTGGACTCTAGACTCCCCGTAATGTGGATCGTATCTCAAATTCTGTATGTCCTAGTTTCAATCGTAAATATTATGAAACATAAAACAGAAAAATTGATTTCCAATTATACATTCTACAGAAGATAATGGCGATGATAATGGGAAGTTGAATATGTTTATGAATATAATGTATTGATAGAGGACATGATTCAAAATTTCATATATCACATTTGGTTTACTTTATAACAATAGAATATATATTATTACGTTTATTTAGGGGAATTATTATTTTATGAAAGTCCTATGAAATAAGAAATTTTATTCCTTCGAAGGATTAAAAAAAATAAAAAGTTATTTCTTAGTTTTTTCCTACTTATTTTTAGTTTTTATTTATGAGACTGTAATGCCTTGGAGCCTTTAATGGTATTACAACCTATACCTCCTTTGTTCTACGAAACACAAGCTGTTCGTCTTTTCTAGTTGAGAATTTTCCCTACTGAATCATCATGCCCCCGATAATTAGGAACATGCTAACATTAATTTCACAAAATCAAATTCCAAATTTCAACATCTCCTCAACATCAATGCTAAACAAAATAACAAGGTGATAAATCTTCAAATGGAAGTACATCCCATGTGACAATGCAAGCCATGCCAAAAATGATTTAAAGGAGCCTAACAAGCTATTAAAATCACAAGTATCAAATATTGCGAAACAAATAGTCTAAAAGCTCCATAGTAAATTCAAGCCAACACAACTAAATAGGGAGTCTTAACTCTCCACACCTCACAAGTCATCAAAGGTAACAAAGTCTCCAAGTGAACATAGGTTAAATTTTCAAACTCATAACATCAACAAGCCTCTAATCATCATAGAATGAAAGATACTTGACTCCTTACTCTTCCTAAATATCATCCACAAAAGGCTATTCATAAATAACATTATCATTAGTACTTGTTCTTTGAAAAGGTAAAAAGTGAGACAAACCTCACTACATGAGGCATAAGCACATGCAAATGCTAAACATTTCATTTCACATGCACAATGCAATGAGAGATAAACAGCAAGTTATTATCTTAAACTTAGTCTTGAAACTAACAAAAGGGTACTTAAGATCCCTCTACGCCATTATCTTATACATATAAGTATATATCCATATGTATATTTATAAAAGTTTTTCTTTAAGTTCTTTATGTTTAGAGTCTAAAGTCTAAAATTCTTGAAACCTAGTTTTCTAACTGCACTATCCCATATACAAATCTGTTGGGGAAACCTCATATATGATCAGCAATTGCCCCCTAGGGATTTGCCGTTATAGCCCCCTAGAACTAGTGAGTTAAATACAACCAGCAATAATTAAGTTAGGCTAAATATAATTTAGTCTGGTTAAATCATTTCTATTTTAACAAGTACAATCATACTAACAAGCACCACATACCTAAGTCAATAAGTGTACTAAATAGCTTGAAGGGAGACAAGCAAAGGAATCCAAGGACCTAACCTAAAAGATAATAGATTCAACTTAGTTCCTTTGTCTCCTAATCATGTGAACAATTATAAGGTCCTATTTTGATCCATTGACAAAGCTTACCTTGCTTACAAGTTTGGTTTCTCTTATTGATCCATAGACCTACTTTCATAATACTCAATTAAATCTAACTTATAAACTTTTCTCCTCCCTTAAGTCTTTTAATAGGATAACTTGAAAATACTTCTAAAGCTCTAATTCTTAAGATAAAGTTTGAATCCTTTGAAAGTTAAGAGATTGGATAAGGATTTAGTCGGACAATTTTAGGTTGGAAAGACCTTTGAAAAAATGGAGTTTTAAACATGGTATGACATCCAGATGCTACAAACTGTGTTTTCCGAATATTAAGCTGATGCCACATACAAAAGCTTAGTGTTCGAACACTATAGAGCAAGGTGTCCGGAGGCCTTATTACTGCTCTGCAAATTGTAGAGCAGCCCAACTTCGAATCCAAAAACAACTTCACTCGACTCATTTTCCAAATTTATATACTTCTCCAAGAAAGATTTGAGTCATGATATTTTAATGATTTCCAGCACTAAAACTCACCTATAAACTTAATTCCTAACCCCTAACTTTGACAATTCTTTGTAAAACTCAAAAATAAGAGGGAAAACTTGTAAAACTTACCTACAATAACTCAAATACTTAGTGAAGTTTGATAATGTAGTTAAACACCACCAATATCTGTAATGAAATACTCCATTTTAGGTTCAATCCTCAATAAAACCAAGTAGAATCCTCTAAAACCACACAACAAAAGTTAGAACTAACTTAATATATACTAAACCACAAGAATTCACCCTAAAAACATGAAGAAGTTGCTCTTGATGAACAACAAATAATTCCTACTTGAAAACTCTTAAGTGCAAGTTGTAATTAGCCAGAAATGGAAGGTTTTAAGATGAGGGATGGCCTAAAACGAATTTGCTTAAATTGAACTTTCAATCATACCTTAGTCTTTACTATATTCCCTCTTAGGTTAAGCTTGAAGGCTAATCTTTTTTAGTTTTCTACAATAGGAATAGGGTTTAGACTATTTTTGGTAAATGATTAAGGTTTAAGATAAAGGAGGCTGCTTAAGGGGGTAAGGTTCTTATTAACTTATTGAAAAGACAATAATGGCCTTGGTTTTAGAAATAATTTCCAATAATATTATAGAGATCCTAACCAACAAGAAATTGTTATGGTGTATATTGATATATTAGATATTTATTCTAAATGTATTATTTATATCATTTTCAATGCAACCAAATTTGACTTAGAATGCAAATAAGTAAGTTCATCTTTTTTTCCAACTAAGATAATCAATTTTCCTCAACATATTAAGTACTGTTATTTTATTTGAAGACAACAAACCATAAAGCTAAAAAATAAAAGGATGAGCAAAATGTGGGTTTGGATCTGGTAGTGTTAAAACAATTCATAAGGTTGCTTAAGAAAAAAAATTGATATTGGTACTGTTAGAGACTAGTGGGTCCAAATTTTAACTAAGAAGGAGTATAGAAAATCTTGTTAGAAGCAACATGAGCCTTACAAATAAAATTTGCAAATTCGAGACATAAGTGTATGACTAAGAATGATTGAAGGAATTGATGGTTCCATATGAAGGGTAGGGATGAAGTTCAGTGACAAAGGAGCTAAATGAAATACCTTGTGAATTAGATACATCCTAGTAATGAAACCAAGAATAGCTAAGTTAATAGTGGGGTGATTTTTAATACCTTTTGTTTTTGTTTTTTTTTTTTTTTCGATAAGTTGCTCCAATTTCATTATCTTCATAGAGAAAAACAAAATGCAAGCATTCACGGCTTACTCAGTACATAATGTTTAAAAACACATTGCTTATTTCCATTTTCTTTTCTCATTTTCCGAATATTTCCTATATTTGCACTATCATAGTTCAAAAAGTCAAAAAGATCAACTGGTGGTTGCTCTAGTAAAAATTCATCAGCTCCAGCTTCCTAAACTTTAGCAACTTAACTATCAGCTACATGATTTAGTCTTTGCAGCACAACTTTAAAATATTACTCCTAAAGTAAGGAGAACATTTCCTCATATGTAGAAATTATATTACAATATTTCAATTTAGGATTTTTAGCATCTGTAATTAATGATGTTGTAATTCTTATGTCTACACATAATTGAAGTTTTGAAATATTTTGTTTTATAGCAAAGCAAACACCCTAGTAAATTCCCCACATTTTACTAGCAACTATATCAATATTCCTCACTACTTTGCCATAACGAAGAATCCACCTGTTCATCACAAAGGACACCTCTAATTGTTGCTCTTCCATTAAAGAGAATAGAGCCATGAGAGTATAGATATGCCCATCCCTCCTTTAGTTGGGGGTGCTACAAACTGACTAGGTCATATTTAAGCATTTTCTTATGTTTCCATGTATATGCCTAATATTATTGAGTAGTTGCTCTGATTATCTTATGCAACAGATAAGGGTTTGGAGAGTTTGAATTCTAGAAACATTTTTTTTTATTTCAAGCTTCCCATGCTTTCTATAAACCGACAGGAAATAGAAAAGTTGTTCAAAGGGCAAGAAGCATGAGTTCCTTCTTTTTCACTACACAATTTAGCCTAAGCCAAAGTTTAAAACTTCTTTGCAACTCTAGTATATTAAAAGGAACTTTTGCCTATGCCCTAATGATATGTTGAATAGTAGCACAATGTACAAAAGCATGCTTAATGTCTTCTTTTGGCTCACTACAATGTAGACATGTTGCCTCTCCCATAATTCCTCTCTTTTTTGAATTTACACCTATAGGTAGAGCATCATAATAAAGCCTCCATAAGAATGGCTTTATCTTTGGTAGGAAAGATGAATTCTAGATCCATTTAAGAATAGGACTATTTTATTGGCTGTCTTTATTACAGAAAGTATAGATACCATTTAAGCTTAGCCCCCATCTAGTTGAAGACTATAAAGATTTAACATCATTTTGTTACATATTTAAATTGATTGGCTTTACTTGGCTATAGATCATAGATGAAATAGCAAAGCTAAGCATGCCCTCATTTTAAGAATCTATAGACTCAATAATCAGTCATAGCAAGCTTCTCTATATCATAAGTTAGAGGTCCATGAATTAATATCCTACAGTAAAGTTTCTAGCCCACTTGTTAATCTATATGCTCACTTTCGTTCAACTCCTCATAAAATAAAAAGCAGCTTGATTGAATGCCTTCTTACTAAACAACAACCTTAGCCAATATAGGACGTGCCACCACTTGAACTTGATGATGTATGATAAGTGTAAATTACTTTATACTTTCAAAGCATGTTTAGGGATATAATTGATCATAAATGTGATTTAATTCTGTAGATTGGGTACTTAATTGAATAAAATAATAATTTTAGGTAAATTACTAGCAAAGGGAGGAAATATACATCAGAATAACAACTTTTAAGTTAGTTATGGTCGTAAAGGAGAAGAAATAAGTGTAGCAGCATCAATCACGGGTGTAATAAAGAAGCAATGAAGAATACACCTTGGTCACACTCTCAATTATGGTTGTGATCAAGGGAAGTTTTGTCAATCCCCCTATCAATCACAACCGTGATTAAATAGCAGAAGGATGATCATGGTTATGGTCACGAGCATGATGAGATTTCATAATGCGACGAGGAGTTCACAGCTTCAATAATGGCTGTGATTGGTAAAAAATAATTCTTTTCAAGACTATCACACCCCAAATCACGAGCGTAATAGGAAGAGGCATAACTGTTCTTTTTAACCTTTTCATGCAAACTAGTACATGAGAAACGTCAAGTGGTGACATGAAGGGGTAAATTTGAGTCTTTTGATGGAGAGAATATAAAAAGCTACTGTAACTGGTGAAAAAGAGATGAGGAAAATGTTTTTTTTTTTTTTTTTAATTTTAGAGATCAAATTTTAAGAGAATAGACATCAAGTGGATCAAAACACCATCTGCAAAGACATAGATCCGTTCACCCTTTTTGTACCAAGTTCTCTGTTGTATAGTTCTAGGTGTTGTACTGTGTACTATTCCTAGAATTACTCGAGAGAGACAACGTGAGTTCTTTGTTCGTGTATTCATCAAACTTCTTCATTGGAATAAAAGGGGTTCTTTTCTTTTTTTACTTTTCACTTATTCCATGATTCATTTCTATATAATTATGTTTCATATTAGTTTGTATTATTGTTTCATCATGTGTGAGTAATTTGTTAAGACTTGCTACATCATTAGCATGATCAAGTGTTTAAAAAAGTAATTTCCTAACGTTTGTTAATTTCGATGAATTGCACTTAATGAATCTAAGTATGGTGTAGTACACGACATCGACTTAAGATAGATTTCAATAGAATATATCGAGAGATAAGTCTATTGAATAGATCTAGTTCATTGAAACAATTTACTCTTAATAATAGAGATATCATTAAGAAAGTTGTTGTATCCTTAGGGGAATTGATACATTAACATGACATTAATGAAATCCTAATTGGCTGTTAATTAGGAAGAGATTCTAATAGACACAATTAGGATTAGACGTAACTAGTTTTGAGAAGAATACTTATATACTGTAATTTCCTGCAGTTAACAAGTATTAAGATGAAAAGTATTTTGGTAAGATGATGCTAATTGATGAAGCAAGTTTGCATATTAAGTGTATTTTTGTAGTTGTTCTCAAAATCATTGTTTCAATCATTTTAATTTGGGGATTAGTGTAGTTTAGTTAAAAATTAAAGTCTTAATAATCAATCACTTAGTAAATTTGACTACTAGATAATAGGAAAATTATTAAGAACTAGTGTTTGAGCCATTTTTCCTAGTGGAGACAACCCATACTCATCCGTGTTATAAAACGATAGGTAAACTTGCCTATTGAACCGAGTAAAGGATAGGATATAGGTTTATAAATTGTAAAACTCAGAAGCTCTATTTAGAGGCAATCAATGTAGGAGGGATAGCTTGAATATACTTAACAGGTTAGGGTAAAAAGGATAAGATCCTTACCTGAGAGGTTGAGGTAAAAAGGATGAGATCTGACTTAAGAGGTTGGGGTAAAAGAGATAAGATCCTGACTTGAGAGGTCAGGGTAAAGGGGATAAGGTCTAGACTTGATAGGTTGGGACAACCCAATAAGGGAATTTTGTTGAAAAAGTAGTATTCTTAAAAAGATTGATATATTAAAAATTGGCTTCTCGAAATAATAAACCTTTTCAGGAAGACAGCTTACTAAGAGGATCTAAAGAAATGGTTAATGCTTCTGATCTTAGGATAATTGATGTTCCTTAATAGAGGATGACAAAATTTTTCATAGTGAAATTTTGTATGCTCTTGACATGCGATGACTAAAGTTCTCAAAACTTAGAGAATAAATTAAAGATAACTAATGTTCCTAACGTTCCTAACTTAAGCTCCTAACAACTTTTGAAGGCATGATTAAAAAGGTTTCTAAATAATCAAGCTTTTAGGCAAAGGTTCTCGAAGTTTCTTTTCATGGGATAGCCAAAATTCTTAAGTTTTCTAAATTAAGGGTGACAAAGGTTCCTTGAATTTTCATATCATAGGATAACCAAAGCTCTTGAACTTTCTCATACCATAAGATAATTAGAGATCCCAAGTTAAATTAAAAAGGATGACTAAGAATCTTAAGTAATAAGATAATCAAGTTCCTAACTTAAATGATAACTAAGGATCTTAAGTAATAAGATAACTATGATTCCACATGATAACTGAGGTTCCTTTTAAGATGACCCAAGTTCTAAAGGATAACTAAAGTTCTTGAATCATAGGATAACTAGAGCTCTTAAGATAAGGATAACTAAGGCTTCTGTTAAGATGATCATAGTTCCTAAGGATGACTAAGGTTCCTACTTTCATAAGATGACCAAAGTTCCAAACGATAACTAAGATTTGTGAAATTGCCTCGAGGGATCACCCAAGTTCCTAACTTGAGGATGACTAACATTTGCGTTGAAAATTCTCAATTTTTCATTTTTTGAAGGAAAAATGTGCCGTTGAAAACTTTTCTTGCTAATAAGTAAGCAAATTATACCAACTTCGAAAGTTACAAATAAGTGATATGAGCCCATTAGCCATTCGTTCTTCATCTTTGATTGCTTGTTCGCTATGATATGAGAATAGGAAAAAGCATCCACTTAACACCTTGTTCTTCTTGCTATAGGGTATGCCTAACTTTTGCATTCATGTGTTTCATATCAAGGAAAGTATCTCTATTATTTGAATTATTTAGTCTAAGAGGACTTCCTTACACTCTCAAATGACTTGTTTTCACTTTTGACTACAATTCCAAAAATTATGGTCCAGTCTTGTAATTGATATACTTTGATTAATCTGATAAGTCTTTTTCTTAGGTTTTAGTGTAGGCTTTTGGTCATTGGCTTGAAAAAGAGAGGATATTGATGTCTTGGCCAAGTTTGAAAAATTAATATCTTGATGTAGGCAAGTGCACTTATCAGTTTATAATATAGTGGATATAAGTCCCAAAGTTGATCCCTTAGAGACTCTGACTATTAATACTCACTAGGTTTCTATTATCTAATCAGCAAATTAAATTTAAAGAAACTTAAAGAAGTAAATATAAATTACTGCTAAAACTAATTTAAAGATTAACTAAGACGTAATTCAATAATTAATAAGAAAGCAATTCAATTGGAAATTAATTTAAGATTCAATATTGTACTTAGATCTTGCTTCTCGTAGATCTAACATGTCATTTTCCTAAAGATAATCTAATTCATTCTTTAATCTTTCTTAATCAGGAGAATTCTCTACTAAAGTTAATCACTTTCTCAAGCTAATTAACCTTAACCTTAAAATCACTTATTAGAATCTCTTCTTAATAGCATGACCTAAGATTACATTATTGAACAATGAATTCTCTACGCTTTAATTTGAAATTTTAGGAGAATCTTGCAAATTATCTCTAATCTTGCAATAATCCTCGTCAACTATGTTTTGATCTAATCTTATAAGAAATCTCTCGATTTTCTTATAAAATATCAAATTCTAGATTACTACCCACGGAAATAATAACCTAAATCATGAAACGGACATAGTTGAAACAAGAAAAGACTAAGGAATTAGATAAATAAAATACTAATCATATCATATGAATAGATCTCGGTTTCACAAGACCTAGATATAAAAAATTTACTCATCATATATTGCAAAATAAGGATCTAAAAACAAAGAGTAAAAAATAGTAAGAAAGAAAATCATGAAGTCTAAAGAAAAAATTGAATCTTGAATTCTTGATGATCCTTTCGCTCTTTGAGTGTTCTTGTCTTGAAAAGCTCTCTCCAAGTCGTGTCTAACAAGTTCTCCTTTTTAAATAAACTCTAATAAGGCTTTATATATGAAGAGATAAAAAAAATAGGTCAACTGGAAATGACATGTCTGGGGACACGATCATGTCTTTTAATTGTATACTTAATTGTGTTATATGTTGTTTCTCTTTCTTTCTTTTTTTTTTTAAACTAGAAACGACATGAACAAGGACATGATCTTGTCTTTTGGTCATATCTTAAGCTATAATAGTTGAAAATTAGCCCCAATTTGGCTTAGAAATGACACAATCATGTCGTTCGACTGTGTTGATCTTTAAACCTTCATAACCTACTCATTTTAGCTTTGATTTGAGTGAAATTTGTTTCTATCTTCCTGTTTTCTCACATAGATCGTTTCAAAACCTAGAACACAAAATTTGACTCAATTAAGTATTGTTAGCAAAAAATAAAGTCAAAAATCAAGGAAAAATCATCAAAAATCACTAATTAAAATATGTGCAATTAGAAACTCATCATATCTCAATATGAGTTTACAAGACAAGAACCCTTAATGGGAAAATACTAAGATAGGCTTGCCTTAGTTTTATAAGCAATTGTTGCTTAAGATAAATCAAATTCTTTGGTTAAAAAGACTTCGTTGGGGATGGTATAGTAGGTGGGACCATAAAATTGAAGCTTCATTCTTTTTAGGCTAGGAATCTCACTCATGTTTAGGGCTTTGAAAGATACTAGGGAAAACTCAAGTCTTTTATCATGAAACTCATGGGTTAGCTTTTCTATGACACTCAGGCCTATTAAGAGCTTTATGCCTATCCTTTTAGGGTTTGATCACCTTGCTTTTATTTTTTCTTTCAATTTTTCTCTTTCTCTTTTGTCAAGGTGATTGCCTTCCACATGTCTAAGTTTCCATTTGAAGAGATTTAATGCCTTAGGTTCAAAGTGTATAAGCTTGGTGAATTATGTATGGTTTAGAGTATTTAGAAAAAATCTATAGGCTTGAGGTGTTTAAATGAGAGTATGAGCCCGAGTGAGTTTGTATAGTTTGAAGCTCTTCTCCATTCTAAAAAAATCAAGCCATTTATGACATTTATTGCCCATAAATTGACATAACTAAAGCAAGCATAAGTTAATCTATCACTTTTCTCCAAAATCGATGCCCATAACCTCCTAATTGCCTTAGTGTAAGCTGGTTCTTGATAGCATTATTTATAAGAAAAATCCCTAAAAGGCTTAAATGGGCTTGCAAGGGATAATTGTGTTTAGGGTAATGAAATAAATGCCTATCGTCATTTCAATCAATGTATTACATGCAAGATAAGCCTCCTTTAAGGAATGAGTCTTATCTTTACTTTTGTATCTCTCAACTCTCGTAAGTGTTTTAGGGTCAATGTTTGGGATTAGGACTTACCGTTTGTTGATCGGATGCTGGAACGTCTATTAGGTCATATGTTCTATTGTTTCTTAGATGGTTTGTCTAGTTATTTCCAAATTCCCATTGCCCTAGAAGACTAAGAGAAAATTACTTTTACATATTCTTATGGTACTTTTGTGTATAGGAGAATGCAATTTAGCTTATGTAATGCACCTGCGACTTTGCAGCGGTACATGATGGTAATTTTTAATGAATTTATAGAGGATATAATGGAAGTCTTTATGGACAATTTCTTGGTTTTTATGAATTTGTTTGATAATTGCCTTAGTAACCTTAAAAAAGTATTGGCCAAGGTGAAGAACCTAATTTAGTATCGAATTGGGAGAAGTGCCATTTTGTGGTGCAAGAGGGGACGGTGTTAGGATGTAAGGTGTCTTGAAAAGACATAGAAGTTGATAATGCTAAAATCGAGACCATTGCTAAATTACCCCTCCCACATTTGTTAGTGTCATACGAAGTTTCCTAAGACATGCCAGGTTTTATCGAAGGTCTATTAAATTTTTTTCTAAAATAGCAAGACCTTTAACCTGGTTATTAAGAAGGATACTCCATTTATATTCTTTTAAGATTGTTTAGATGTATTCAATACATTAAAAGATAAATTAAATAACCCTTTGATTATGGTAGCCCTAAATTGGAGTTTACTATTTGAATTTATGTGTGATGCTAGTGAATATGCTGTAAGGGCATTGTTAGGTTAAAGGTAAGGAAAGCATTTCTAGTTGATTTATTATACCAGCAAGACTCAAACTAAGACTCAAGAGAATTACACTACAATAGAAAAGGAACTCCTAGCAATAGTCTTTGTCTTCAACAAATTCAAGTCATATCCTATATCGTCTAAAGTTATTATTTACCCTGACCACTCTACTTTGTGATAGTTTTTAAATAAGATAGATGCCAAGCTGAGATTGATCAGGTGGGTTCTTTCACTCTAAGAGTTTGATCGGGAAATTAGAGAAAAAAATGGAGTAGAGAATTGGGTGGTTGACCATCTATCGCACTTAAAAAATCCCTCATTGGAGAAACTTGATGAATAGGAGATAAATGACGAATTTCCTAACAAGAAGCTATACAGGATAAGTCCTTAGGAAACTTCTTAGTTTGCTGACATAGCTAACTATTTAGTAGCTAGAATAATTCCTTTAAGATTAGATTTTAGATAGAAGAAAAAGTTTTTCTATGATGTTAAAAGTTATTTTAGGGAAGACCTATACTTATTTAAAATTAGGGCAAATCAAATAGTTTGTAGATGTTTTTATCATGTAGAAGGTTGGCAAATTCTAGAATATTATCACTCAAGACCAATAGGAAGACACTTGAGCATGAATAAAATGGCTCATAAAGTCCTTGAGTGTGGTTTTTATTGGTTAACACTATTTAGAGATGCATGTAAGCTTATAGAACTTTGAGATAGATGTCAGAGGATAGGAAACATATCTAAAAGAGATGAAATGCAACAAAACCCAATTTTGATCTATGAAATTTTTGTTATTTGGAGTATAGATTTTATGGGACCAATTCTAAATTCAAATGGAAATAAATATATTCTTACAGCCATACATTATGTATCTAAGTGAGTAGAAGTGCAAGATTTACCAACTAATGACTTTAGAGTAGTATGAGGGTTCCTAAAAAGTTTGTTTTCTAGATTCAATGTCCCTAGAGTACTAATAAATGATAGGGGAACCCATTTTTACAATGTCTAACTAGAAAAAGTGTTGAAATGATATGGAGTTAAGCATTGAATTGCAACTTCATACCACCCTCAAACTAGTGGACAAGCTGAAGTAGTAAATAGGGACCTTAATCAAGTCTTAGAGAAGACCGTCGAACATAATCACAGAGATTGGTTTGAGAAGCTCGAGGATACTCTTAAGGCATATAGAACTGTGTACAGGACATCGATTAAAACAACCCCATATTGACTTCTCTATGGTAAAGCATGTCATTTACCTATGGAGATTGAGGAAGCCTATTGGGCCACAAAATGCGCTAACATTGATCTTGAACGTATAGGTGAGTACAAGAAACTTCAAATGAATGAGCTAGAAAAACAGCGAGATATTGCCTATAAGAACTCGAGGATATTCAAGGATAGAGCAAGCAATTTCATGATAGCCAGATTAAGCAAGGAAAGCAATTCCAAGTTGAAGATAAAGTGTTGCTATATCAATTATGGTTAAAGCTTGTTCCAATAAGCTTAGATCTAGATGGTCAAGACCTTACACTATGATGCAAGTATTCTCATATAGAGCAGTGGAAATCTAAAGTCCTAAAAAGGGAACTTTCAAGGTAAACAAATATCGACTGAAAATATACCCAGAAGTAGAGTTTAGAAAGGAAAATAACCTTGAATATGACCTCCATCTGATCACGAAAAATGGGTAATTTTGTTCTTAACCCATCGAGTGAACAATGTTAACCAAAAGCGCTTCTTAGGAGGCAACCTAAGCATATTTGATTCTGTTTTGCTAAATTTTCATTTTATGTCTTTTTTATTTTTGCACTAAGTCTATGCAAGTAGTTTCTAAATTTTTCTCAAGCGTTTTAGGGTCAATTACAAAAAATGAAGAGTTGTGACAACCAACGAAGAGATTGGAAGGAATCATGGTCGCAAATTGGAGCATAGAATTTAAAGAGAATGGTATGTTTGAGTCTAATAAGGACCATGGTCTAAGACCACACCCGTGGTCTTACCCATATTCCTCTCGTCATGAATTAAATTAAAATTTGAAGTTTTGAATTACGAGATTACTATGACCTAAGATTACGGCCATGCTTTTAGCCGTGTATTTTTAAGATGTGGAAAATACAAAGTTGGATTGAAATTGAATACGAGACAACTATGGCTAATGACTACACCCGTGTTCCTCTTATCAAGAAATTGTACTTTGAAAATTTGAGGAAATCAATCCTAGTAGTGACTATGGCCATTGACCATGGTCGTGGTGACACCTATGTATTCCAACTACTAAAATAATAACATCTGCCCATATCTTATTTTTAGGAAAGTGAAGTGTGTTTTCCTATTTTGAACCTCTCTCACATAAATTCCACTATCCTCTTCTTAATTCACTTTCTTATTACTAAGATGCAATGAATATTCAAGGATACCTCCTAATTTGCTAGCTACTTAGATTAAAGATATTATTGCAACTTTCCTTAAAATTTAGTTGCTGCAATTAACATTGCAATGATAATATAGGAAATTAGTATTTAAAATTAACTTGCATCTTACATAACCTATTGCATAAACACTAGTCTATCAACTAAATATGGGGAAAAAGGAAAACCAACCACCACCAATGGCACAATGAACCGCCTGTCGAACTAGCCATTGAAGCTCTTCCAATACAATATTAGAAGAGGATCCTCTAGCTACTCTACTACCACACTCAAAACACATGTGTAATTTGATAACCCTGATCACCAAACACATTATGAAGCCTTTTCCTTACGGAGCCCTTAGGTTTTTAAGGTACTGGATTCTCACCAATGTTTGCAATTAAAGAGTCAGGTGGAAAGGGGGTTTAAGGGGGGTAAGGGGGGAGTAGGGGAATCAAGTCGATATTTATATCTCATGAGATCTTGGAATTGGAATAAGTTAAGCAGAATATCATGAAACTTTCTTCTAATCAAGCTTCATCTATTAGGAAGTATTGAAACCTATAAACATGGAACCTAAGTTTGTGCCATAGTCGAGAGAGGGGGTTAGGATAGATTGCTTATAATTCAAGAATCGATTTACAAAGAATTAACCCTTGAATTCCTAACCAAGATGTCATTTGGAACATGACTAAGTCCCTTATGGAGCTTGAAACATAATTTCAATTCGACTTAGAAACATCAACTTTAATCTTTCAATTATCGAGTGGTGAGAAGATGTACAATTCCTAAATTTGTTAAAGGATCTCACTTAATAAACCTGACTCATAAAATCCTCCATTGGCTTCTCATACACACAATTAGTAGGAGAGGCAAAAAGTACTAGAATGGTGGCTATGTATGAGGTCTTTTACTTCCATAGCCTTGTTAAAGTATAACCCATCAATCTTGTGGTTGCTCTCGCATTCTACATGCAAAATCAACAATAGATTCTATGGTAAATCAGTTGGGTTGTGAACCCTATGTCACCATCTTGACTAAGCAAATCAAACTTTTAATTGACAATCCCTAATACACTATGATTCAGAAACCTAACCCAATGAATCTCTTCACATTTCACCATATGGGCCTTCTTTTCAATGAAGTTGACAAATCACATCCTAAAAGAAAGGAATTTGAAACATTTACCATTGACGAACTTGTTAAGGAGGTGAAGAAATTAAAAATACAAGTTTAAAAATTAGTTGAATCTCAAGACATTATTGAGTGATCCCTAAAAAGATTGTTTAGAAGACAAAGTTGGATGATAGAATTTTATAGTAATCTCATTGACCAATTCAAGATGAGAATTTCTCCACTAACAAATGAGGAGTAGATTAATGTGGCGAGGAGGATGAATTTAGGGGATGATAAGGAAGAGGAAGAAGCAACATCTAAGACCCAAGAGGAAGAACCTTCTAAGAGTAATGAGGAAAACAAATTGATAAATGTAGATTAGGAAGATGAAATTAATGTGGAAGACTTAGATTTCTTTCAGGATTTTAGAGTTCTTTATTTTGTTTAGATGTTTTTAATTTTGCAATTTTTAGTCTCAATAAATGTTTAGTTAGTTAGTTGTTAAATTTCTTTTTAGATTTCATGCTTTTGGTTTTATATTGATGTTCTTGTTCTTCCAATCCAATGAATTCATAAAAGTTTATTTTCCTACATATGCTCTTATCTTTTACTTTTGAGTGTGTTAATCTAGATCTTTGGCATCAATTTTGCAACAAATTGCACTAAATTCTTAATGGAAAATTCGAGCATATTCCATGTATTTAGGGGAGTATTGTTTTTCCTATGTTATTATTTGCTTCTCCACTATTTGGCTCATAATAATTTTTCCTATAATTTAAGCTTAGGTACATTGAGGATAATGTACTCAATTAACTGTAGGGAGGAGGTATACTTCTATTATTTAGAAATCATTGTTTATTTTGAATCATTTGTTTTGACCCCTCAAAATTTTTGCAATTCCAATTGATGATAGAAATAGTGCTTGTACTAAATTTTTTCTAACTCACTACTACACATGAAACACACTAATAGAACTAAATAGTGAAATTCTTATGGAGTGAGAGTTACATATTATTTAGACTAGGTTTCCAAGATATTAAATAATTAATTATTGAAGTTAAGCTTTAGTCATGTGCTACTTTTGAAATGTACTTAGATGTATACTTATCCCTTGTGATTTTTAGGATTCTATAATTGAGTAAATAAGTAAATGAAACTTATCTCTTATAATTTCTTCTTAATAATTAAATTTATTGAGGGCGCAATTAAAAGTCAATTAATAAATAGTGATTGATAAGGATAGGTCTTGGTTTCTTAGAAGAGCGAGATTTTTTCCTACTGCCAATTCGTTGAAGAAAAAAAAAAAAGAAAAGAAACAAATGAATGATGAAATATTAATTAGAATTGGCTTTGGTCCCTTAGAAGAGCACGGTACTTTTCCGTTATCAATTATAATTATAAAAACAGCTAAATAAGTAAGGATTGGTCTCGGTTTCTCAAAAAAGCAAGATGCCTTTCCATTGCTAATGAAGCTTCAATGATCAATTGAATTAAAGAGCCTGTGAGCAAAACTTTATTGTAAGGCAATAAGTAGAAGATGAGTAGATACAATATTTATTTACTCTTAATTACGGTGTTTGATAGAGTCAATAGAGATTTATATATATCTAACCTAAATAGAAAGGAGTTGTATATGGTTTTTGCCCAACATAATAAAAATTGGACTAATTTAGGAAGATAATCCTTGATTAAATGATTTGACTAAATGTTAGTTTACAAGAACCAGCCATTGGGTTCTAATTTTGGTGTTTGGGATGCATTGAAAAAGTGAACAAAGAGAAGAGCATACAAGTGATTAGGAAATTTTAAGTGATGCAAATCTTTTTATGGGGATAACTCAATTTTTTTTTATTGAACCTCAAATAATAACAGATCATCCTAGAAGTTCTCGTCTTAATTTTTCTAATCAATCCTTGTTAAGGATTGATTTATTTGCTCAAGGACAACCAAATGCTTAAGCATGGAGAAATTTGATGAGTGAAAAATTACATTCATCAGTCATGCAATTTTCCTGAATATTTTGAGCTATTTTGATAGAATTTAGTTAAATTTGCTGCTGATTTGAGTTATTTTTTATTTTAAGACTCAAATGGAGTGTTGTGATGAAAAGATGAGGATTTAAGTGATCTTTGATAAGAATTTCACTTATCTTGAAGGATAATTTAAAGATGACAAGGATCAAAGAAAATTTGTTTAAGAAACAAGCATGAAAGACAACCATGATTACACACCACATCTGTGTTCCTTAGCCGTAAAGGCCTCATCTTTAATTTCAAAATTAAATTTCAAAGGATTTTTGATACAATCATGGCTACGATTAGCCATCATGACCGTGTTCCCCAGCCATGTTCCCTTCGTAATTAATTTCAAGACAATTCTCACGAGAATTATTATAAGATGTTGTTTGTGCCCAACCACTATGCCCGTATTAGTGCATGTATACTTCCAATTTGCTATGATACACTTGCTATTTAGAGATTATTTAGTCTAGATATTATAAATGGAATATAGACAATTGTATCTAAAGGGAGAACGGAGCAAAAAGAAAGAATAGGGAGTAGAAACATTTTTTTACCATGAAAGTTGTTTTCTGCTCTATTTTAATGCAATCTTCTTATTTTTATTAATTCAATTATGTGTTTTATTTTTTTATTAAGTTATTATTGCTAGAGTCTCAACTAAATTTATATGATGTTATGTATTGAAGTCACAAGACCAATATATGAATAGATATACTGTAATTGAAGGGATTCGCTATAAGCTCAGAGATAAGTTATAGGTTTCTTTTGGAGTTAAAAATTATTCCTTTTTGGGTTTGGCATTCTTATCCTTGATGTTGTTCTATGTAATCTTATCCTAGAAGCAGTTCAGGTGAGATGTAATAAGGATTAGAATCTAATAAAGATGCGATTCCTATTAGATTAGCACTTGAATTCCTCCAGTTGATAAAAAAAAAGAGATTTATTAAAAACCCAAAGATCCTACATGTTATACTCATGGTGATCAGAATCTTGGTATCCTAATTTATGTTTATTTGATTTGATTTTATTATTGCATTATTAGTTAATTTTTAATTTAGTTTCTGTTTATTGTTTCCAATCAATTCACCATTAATGTTGCGATTTAATATAAATTAAAGTAATTATAACGGGTGAGTAAGTGTTTAGTTTGTGTGGGATTAACAACTCAAGACTCTTATAGTTCTCTATACTATTAATTGATAGGTGCACTTATCTTATAGCATAGTATACATTCCATCATAGATATATTGATCAAAATCGACCTTTAACCTCCTTAAAACCCTTGCAGACTTATTCTTGGTTAAGGCCAATCTACCCCACCCAAGGCCAAGCTAACACTAGAAGATTGAGAAAGGAAAGAAAGGTAGTTTAGCAACAACTTTATTAGCTACCGAGAAGACCAAGGACCAAACAGCTAAGATCCTAAGTCTAAAGACTAGCTCGACATGGCATGAGGAATCTAGTGTCGAGTAATCCATGAGTTTAGCAACTATAGGCCAACTAAACTAGGAGCTCGACTAAGCATAATAAAACTTCAAGGAAATCAACTCTAGCTCGAACAGCTAGCTACCTACTTGATCCTACTCAGACCCAACCTACCCTAAAATAGTTCGAACATCCTACATGCTAACCTTCTTGTTAAACACACTGTTTAGCATAGCTTTGTTTCCTTTACTTTAGTTGTGGGCCTACTTTAGAGTTAAGACCTTCTATATTATTTACAGTTTTGTCACTAGGGTTTTAGGACTTACTATAAATAGAAACTATTATAATTAGTAGCGAACGTAGTTGAACATTTTTTTGAAGCAAGAGTGTACTTGATACCTTCGTAAGCTGTTCAAGCCTGTATCATGGATTATTGAATGTTGTTTTTCTCTTTAATCTTTCTTGTGTTCTTATGAATCTTCTTTTGGATATTGTAGTGAACCCCTCATTGAGCAAATTAGTAAATCGTATTTAACCCCCATTTGAAACTCCAGTGTTGATTTAGTGTTCGTGAGTCTTATCGAACCATATTTCAAGCTTAATCCCAATTGTGTTTGTGTTTTGGTAAGTGATATGCATCCACATTCACATTCAAAAATCCCTTTTTCTTGCTATTTCCTAAGTTCTACTAAACTTGAATACCTATTTATGTTTTGTGTAAGTTACGCATCGTGCTCTAATTGACCTTTGGACCTTAGGTTGTATCATCTTGGTATTAAAGCTTTAAGGAGACACGCGTGTTAGTGTTCTTCAAAGTTTGATTCGTAGGTTCTTACTCTTCTAAGAGCTGCTATTTAAGTTGTGGTTTACTGTACTGTACATAATAGTGGTAGTGAAACTTAAGTTCTTGAAGTATACTGTATTGGGTAGTGATAGTTTCTAAGTTGCTGTCAACTGTATTTTGGTTAGTAGTAGTGATATCAGCTGCTATTTCTAGCTATAATTTGTCCTTAGTAGTGTCATAGTAGTTGAAGTAGTATTTGGAGGTCGTAGGTAGCTACAGAGAGCGAAGTTGTGGTGGTTCTAGTTTAGTTGAGTTAAGTGTTTTAAGTATTTGTTGAAATTCCTTAACAAAGTTGTTGTCCAAATTAACAATGTTGGAAGATAGTATAAATATTGGTGGTAGCTTGAGGAGACGTATTGATGACTTGGAGTATCATATTCAAAATCTTATTGAGTTGATTCAAGAGCTTACTGGATTAGTAAGAGGCCATCGATGTCTGGGCCAAGGTGAAAGAAGAGATCAAGCATCAACCAGTGGAAGTGACTCCAATGAGCCTGTTAATGATGAACGATAGCTTGAAAGTGTTGTCGAACCGAGGAGAAGAAGAGACTAACCCAAGTCGAGGAGAAGCAATAATAGGAATATCGATTCTAAAGTGAACTAAGGATCCCGAAGAAGAGAACCGAAGCTAAGAAGAGATTTAGTTGAGTTGAACTCTGATTGAAGTAGTCGATCCAAGGTGAACTAACTAGCTCGTAATGTAAGGGATGAGCCCTAAATGCATAGCTGAAGACTTGAGAACATCAAGCTTAAGCTATTGACCTTCGGTGGTAGTAGCTGACTTAAAGAGTTCCTTGACTGGGTTCCTTGAGTAGAAAAGTTATTTGAGTGTTATGAGTAGGATAATCAAACAAAAGTTAAGTTAGTCTTACTATCCCTTGTTGAATATGCAAGTCTTTGGTGGGACAAGTTAATTACTAAGTGAGACACCAAAGGAGAAGAGCTAATAAAAACTTAGAGGCTTATGAAACGTTTGATGAATCAGCGATTTGTGTTGACCTACTTTAAGTAAGAGATGCTCTATGCTTTCCAACACTTGAGACAAGGTCAAAAAACTGTTAAGGAATACTTGTAAGAGTTTAAGACCTTGATGACTAGATGCGAGATTATTGAGCCATAGGACCGCATTATTGCTAGGTTCCTGAGCGGCTTGAGAGATGACATTGCCAACGTGGTTGAGCTTTAGCCATTTAACTCATTGGATGAGCTTATCAACTTATCCTTGAAAGTAGAATGTCATATGAGAAGAAGGCTCTAGAGATCGACCAGCCAACCTCAACAAGGCAGCCTAGAGCTTGAGAGGTAGGACAAGAAGAAAAGGTTAGAGAAGAAGATGGAGAAAGGAGAGTTTAGCCGACCTGACTAGGCTGAGACAAAGAAAGTAGAGAAGGAGAGAGTGCTTGGCACCAAGACTCGTGAAGCTGAGTGTTTCAAGTGTTTGGGATACGGACATATTGCCTCCCAATGTTTAAACAAAAGTGTCATGATTTTGAAAGATGAAGGACCGGATGCTTAAGTAGAGAGTCAGAGTGACAAGAGCTCGGGAAGTGAGATGGAAGAGGTGAATGTCCATCTAGATATGGATAGACTCTTAGCCATGACAAGTTGATGAACTAACTCGAAAGAAGATCTAGGTCAAAGGGAAAGTTTATTTCAGACCTAATGTTTGGTGAATGGGAAGGCTTATTCCCTAGTTGTTGATGGTGGTAGTTGCACCAACATCATTTCTACTAAGCTTATTACATGGATGAAACTACTAACCTACCCACATCCCTAACCTTGTGGATCAAAGTGGTTTAATGACAGTGGTATTGTCCATGTACATAAGAGAGCTTGGATAGCATTCAAAGTAAGATAGTATGAGGATGAGCTTAACTTCGATGTAGTACTTATGAATGCAACAAATTTAATTCTTAGCCAACCTTAGGAGTACGACCAGAGAGTGATCCATAATGGCTTCTTCAACACTTACACAGTTCAGAAGGATAGGAAGAGCTATTGCTTGACCCGCATGAGTGTTAAGGAGATTCAAAGGAGCTTGGTACCCATGGCAAAAAGAAAAGTGAAGAGGAGCTTATTTAGCATGCAAGCCTATGCTTATTGCCTAAAGTCGAGGATGACTTCTTTTCAACCTTATGATGATGGTAGGAAACACCCTATGACCTTCACCCCAAAGCCTTTGTAGACTTGTTCCTAGTTGATACCAGAAGATCAAGAAAGGAAAGAAAGATAGTTCAGCAATAGCTCTGTCCGCTATCAAGAGGATTAGGGACCAAACAGTCGAGGTCCCAAATCTATAGACTAGCTTAGCATGGCATGAGGAATTTAGTGCCGAGTAATCCATAAGTTCAGTAATTGTGAGTCGACTTCAAGGAAATCAACTCAAGCTTGGATAACCAATTGTCGACGTAATCTTGTTTAAACCTAACTTACCCTAGAATAGCTCGTATACCTTATACGATAACCTTCCTGTTAAATGCACTATTTAATACAATTTTGTATACTTATAAATATTTTCCTTAACTTTAGTTGTAGGCCTACTTTAAGGTTAAGACCTTGTATATTATTTATAGTTTTACTACTAAGGTTTTAAGACTTACTATAAATAGTAATTACTGTAATTAGCAGTGAACATAGTTGGACATTTTTTGAAGCAAGAATATACTTGATACCTTCATGAGTTGTTCAAGCTATATCTCAGACTATTGAGTGCTGTTTTTCTCTTTAATCTTTCTTCTATTCTTATTAGTTTTCTTTTAGAGATTATGGTGAACGCCTCATTTGAGCAAGTTAGTGAGTCGTATCTAATTGCTCATTTGAAACTTGAGTGTTGATTTAGTGTTCATGAGCTATATCAAACCTTATTTTGAGCTTAATCCTAATTGTGTTTGTGTTTTGGTGTATGATATCCATCCACATTTACATTCAAAAATCCCTTTTTCTTGTTATTTCTTGAGTTCCACCGAACCTGAATACTTACTTAGGTTTTGAGTAAGCTGCACATCGTACTCTATCCAACCTTTTAACCTTGGGCCAAAGAATGTGTGCGCTTGATTGTATCTTGTTTGATCATGCGCAAATGGTTGAATATTATGTATTGGGCTTTGCACACCCTCAGAGGAATTTCTATTTTTAATTTCAAGTTTAGGTTATGGAGATTAGGAGGACTATTATTATAATGATTATGAGTTTTATGATGATGCAGTAGGATATTATGATTACTATTAAGATGATAGGAGCAGTTTTACTTAGTTTATGCATAGTTATGATGTTATTTCTGAGTTTTGAGAATAGGACATTTTCATTTCTTTTATGTTGTTACTTAGGTCATGAGAAGTCACCTAAAACTTTGTTTATCAAAGTCTTTACATTTGTGTTATTTGTAGACAACTGTGAGGAGGAGTTTCTATAATAAGTCATCTTTCTTTTCTTTGAAATAAATGTTGTTGAGTAATAGCTTAGTATTTCCTATTTTTGAATAAAGAAATTTGAAGATTTTAGATTGGTCAATTTGTTAGTCGATTTGAATGTTAGAGAACATCCTTGAAGTATGGATTTGGAGAATATTCAGGTTATTGTTGGTAGTTGTAAAATGTATGGAGAAGTTGATAGGTTGCTTTTAGGATGCTTGATGTGTCAATATGCTATAGAGACAATTGGTAGGCTGTAACATCTCACGTTCTAAGCCATTATAGTTTTAGTGGTATTAGAGCTTTAGGTTATTAATCGTAGACGAGCTATGCATGAACCTTATGAGAAGTAAGCTATGGATTTGAAATATGATACCGTTAATGTAAGAATATAACTTACAATAGGTAATATTTTGCTGAGAGTGTTTGTTTAGGGATATATATGTTGTTCTTTTTTCCTAGCAATTCCTTCTTAGCAAGTTATTTGTTTCATAACTTATGAATTCTAGTTCCTTCTTATAAGCTTAAGTTATTCATATATAACTTTTGTCCTTGTGTTCCTTCTTTCTTATAGTATGCCTAGACATATCACTACATCTAGCTTATCTTCTCATCCTTAGGGTAATAGGGGTGCTAACCCTAACCTCATTCCTTTACCGAACCAAGTGCAAAATCGAGTCGAGATAGGTTAACCACCACAAGGTCAGAGACAGCCACTACCAACTCAAGGTCCACCTATCCTCGATCAGACTTTAGACTAGCAGAATTAGAGGTAGGAGCAAACTTATTCTCCTTGGGCAATTCCCATTTCGAATCAAAATCAACCTTAGCAAGATCAGGGTTAGGGATTAGATACAATAACAATTGCATAAATGTTGAACTCCATGAATGTTATGATTGGGGTTCTAACGTAGCGACAATAGCAAATTCAAACAGATATGCAAGTGATTCAAGCTAATGTCGAAATCTAGAGGCAAAAGAGGCAAGTCACAATGGAAGTTGGTGTCAGTGGTTACACAAGTGGGAATACCTTTAATAAGTATGCTAAGATAACCAAGGAGTTTAGTCTTAAACCTAATGATCTAGTGGGAGCTGAAGAATGGATTATAGAGGTTAAAAAGTCATTAGCTACGGTAGAGGTGTTGGAGAATAGGAAGGTAACTTATGCCACTTTCTTTTTGAAAGGTACTATAGTTCAATAGTAGGAGAGTGCTCCTTAGACTAATAGAGAGGCGGTTGATCCTACGACTAGGGATAGATTTATGTAGATTTTCTTTGATAACTTCTTCCCTGATAACACTAAGGAATAAATGAAGCTTGATTGCTAAACCTTACAGTAGGGAATAAGTCAATGTCAAAATATGAGATGGAGCTAAACCGCCAAGCACTTTTCTTACCAAAACCAATAAGGAGGGATGAGATCTTATGCTAGAAGGTTCATTTTTGGGTTAGAGCTTGAGTTGCAGGACAGGATGTTAAGGTTTCGGGTTAGCACTTATCCTAAGATAGTTCACATGGCAACAAGCCTGGTGTAGGGAATAAAGGAAAGATGGATTGTTGGTACATAGGGGGAAAACAACATTGGGTAAGAGACCTAGGTTGAGTCATGTGATACTTAAGAGGTATAAGAGACCAACCTAGGGTATTACGATTAGAGAAGGTGATAGACCATTGTTTGCACCACTTAGTCCAATTATGTGGCTAGCTTTAATATCGGCTCGATTACCAATGCTAGTGTTAGCCTAATGTACTCATTGTTTCAGGCTACATAATATTTTGGAGTGCAAAATGGACACTAAGTGCATGTTTCTTATGTGATGAAACAAGGCAAGTCAATAAGGATTGTAGAGATTCTGACTTTGATGTACTAAGGCTTTTGCTTTAAGTGTAATTAGAGAGGCCATTGAGTAGTGCACTATAGAGATTTAAGGAAATAGATACCTCAGGTCACTCAAGTGGTTACTTCTCAAAACACTGCCCATGCTACTCTACCATACTTACAACCCTATCAAAGAGCTCTAGCTTAGGAGGTCTTTGCCCTTCAGCATTAAAATCAGAGTTAGGAGGTTACAAACTTAGACACTACAATAGGTACGCTTACTATCCTTAACTAGAGTGCTCATGTCCTTTTTGAAACTGTAGCTTCTCATTCTTTTGTTGCTGAATCTTTTGTATTTGTATGTATCTTAAATGTTGTATCTCTAAACACACCTTTATCTGTTAATATACATTTGGGAAGAGAAATAATTACGGGTAAAGTATGTCGATATTTTGAGATTGTCTTAGAAGGGAAAGCTTTACCAACAAATTTATTGGTATTAGACATGTTAAACTTTAACATAATCCTGGGGATAGACTAGTTGTTAAGGCACCATGTAACCATAGATTACTAAAACATAGTGATCACTTTTATGCCTCTAGAAGAAGTGGAAATTCAGAGGCTTAGTAGGAGTACGATCTATGAGTTATGAGAGAAGTCTATCCTAGCGAGTTTGGAGATGAAGATTGATGAAACTAAGAAGCTAGAGTAGGTACTAATGGTACGAGAATTCCTAGATGTTTTCTAGATGATCTACTTAGTTTACTACTAGACAGAGAGGTAAAATTTAGAATAGATCTAGTATCAAACATTAAACCTACTTCAATACCGGCATATAGGATGGCACCTACTGAGCTTGTTGAGTTAAAGAAGCAATTGCATGAGGTGAAAGATAAGGCTTTATAAGGCCAAGCTCTTCATCTTGGGGAGCCTTGATTCTTTTTGTAAGAAAGAAAGATGGGAATATGAGGATGTGTACAGACTATAGAGAGTTGAATCAAGTCACAGTTAAGGAAAAATATCCTCTTCCCAGAATAGATGATCTTTTTGACCAATTGCAAGAAGCTAGGTAACCTTAAAGATAGATTTGATATTTGGCTATTATCAGCTGAAGGTAAAAGTAGAGGATGTGGAGAAAACAACATTTCAAACCATATATGGACTTTATGATTTTTTAGTTACGCCTTTTGGTCTTACTAACACTCTAGCAACATTTATGGACCTTATGAACAATGCGTTTCAAGAGTACTTGAATAGATTTGTAGTAGCCTTCATTGATGGCATTCTTGTCTACTTGAAGTAAAGAAGAGCATGAGCAACATTTTAGAATTGTTTTGAGTAAATTGAAAGTTGAGAAGTTGCATGCCAAATTTAGTGAATGTGAATTTTAGTTGGAGTAAGCAACCTTTTTGGGTGACATTGTGAACAATGAAGGTGTAGCCATAGACCTAGAGAAAATAAAAGTACTAATGGAGTGATTAAGACCTAAGTTAATAGCAAAGATTAGAAGTTTCCTATAGAAAGTACATCAAAGGATTCTCCAAGTTGGTAGTGCCTTTGACTCGATTGACATAGAAAGGAGTTAAATTTCATTAGGATGATGGATGTGAGTAGAGCTTTCAGCAGTTGAAGGAAAGACTTGTAATTGCCTTAATGCTAGCAATGCCTTGCAGTGATGAAGAGTTCGTAATATATAGTGATTGCTTGATTCAGGGATTAAGGTATGTTTTGATGTAGAATGGTAAGGTGATAGTGTAGGCTTCTCATCACTTAAACCTTATGAGAAGAACTACCCAATCTACAACTTAGAGTTAGCAGTAGTAGTCCATGCCTTAAAAATTTGGAGGCATTATTTAGTAAGGGAAAAGTATAAGGTGTACATGGACCACAAAAGTTTGAAATGTATCTTTACCTAACGAGATTTAAACATAAGGTGGAGGAGGTAGCTTGAGCTAATAAAGGATTATGATTTAAACATCCAATACCACTCAAGGAAAGCTAATGTGGTGGCTGATGCCTTAAGTAAGAAGCTACATAAGAATTTAGCCAGTCTAATAACAACTCAGAAGCCTTTGCTAAAAGACATTGAGAGTTGTGACCAAAGAAGTAAGCGCTAGATCGGTAAGTATGCAAATTCAACCTATGTTAGTAGATAGACTTAAGATGGCTTAAGTGGAGGATGAAGGTATACAGGAGATGAAAAGGAAGATGGAAGTAGGAAAAGCAGTTGAGTTTGCTACTGATGCAAAAGGAATTCTAAGGTATAAAGGCCAGTTATGTGTATCGACTAAGTTAGAATTGAAAAGTGAATTGTTGCAAGAGGCACATCATTCATGATCTACAATACATCTTGGAAGCACAAGAATATACTAAGACTTGAAAGCTCACGACTGGTGGAAAAATATGAAAAGAGAGATTGCATAGTATGTATCAAGGTATCAGACTTGTTAACATATAAGAATTAAGCATCAGAGGCAAGCAAGTGAGTTGCAACCATTGTTGATCTCGAAATGGAAGTGGGAATAGGTCACCATAGATTTCATTATAGCTATGCCAAAGACTTTAAGTAAGCATGATGTAGTTTAGGTAATCGTACGAAGATCAACCAAGTCACCCACTTCATCCATATTAGCATCATTTACTTGTTGAAAAAGTTTGCTAGGTTGTATATTAAGGAAGTGGTGAGATTGCATGGCATTCCTATGAAGATCACATTAGATAGAGACACCCCTTTTGTTGGTAAGTTTTAAAGGAGCCTATATAAGGCTTTAGGTATAGAGCTTCAGTGTAGTACTGCTTTCCATCCTCAAACCGATAGGCAATTTGGAAGAACTATACAAATCCTTAAAGACTTACTAAGAGTTTGTGTACTTGATTTTGGAGGCCACTAGGATGAACACCTATCTTTAGTTGTGTTTGCCTATAACAACAACTATCTAGTGATAATCTAAATGACCCCTTATGAAGCCTTGTACGATTAGAAGTGTAAGTCTCCCAACTATTGGGATGAGGTAGGAGAGAAATAGATAAGGAGTTTAGAATTAGTGAGGAAGGTAGTGGATAAGGTGAGATTGATAAAACAAAGGATGCAAACTGCTCAAAGTCGTCAAAAGAGCTATGCTAACAAGTGATGGTGACTGTTAGAGTTTCAAGTTGTAGATGAGGTATTGTTGAAAGTCTCCCCTACTAAAGGAGTGTTCAGGTTTAGACTGAGAAGGAAATTGACTCTAAGGTATGTCGGACCTTTCAAAGTCATTGAAAGAATTGGAAATGTGGCATTTAGATTAGAGCTTCCTCCTAGATTGGAAAGATTTCACAATGTTTCCCACATATCAATGTTGAAAAAGTTAAAGCCTAACTTAGAGCAAGAGATAGAGCAGCGAAGAGCATAAGTTGTGGACTTAGAACCTTTGGAGTTACAGTCAGACTTGTCTATGATAAAGCAACCAATTAAAATTGTAAATAGCAAGGTCTAAGAGTTGAGAAGAAGGTGGATATTGTATATTAAGGTGCAATCGTTAAACTAGTCAAAAAGGGAAGCAACTTAGGAGCTAGAGGAAGAAATAAGGAAAAAGTATCTAAAGATATTTCAAGAGCAAGCTATGTAAAAATTGCAACTATTAAGGATGAAAGTTTTCTTAAGGGGGTAGAATTGTAAAACCCAATAGAAAGGGAAAAAAAAAATTAGAAGAATAATAACAATTAAATAATTTAAGCTAGGATGAAGAGTAGTAATATTAAAGGTAGCTAAAGGTAATTTAGGAATGACGAAAAATCCTAAAACCTCATTATTTAAGTTGGAGTATTCATATAGAAGCCCTTTTTTCACTATTGGTCCTCACGTACAACACATTTGAAATAGGATTCCTACATAAAACCTAAATTAAACAAGAAATTTGTTTGTTTTTATGAGATCAAACGATAAGGGTATAAGGTAAGGCTTGGAAAAGCCTTTTCATTAATAAATTCCATCAATTTTTAATAAAAAAATTTAGTTTTTCCTTATAAAGAGAAACGAATTTTGGTTTTGTTTTGAGGATTTTATAGCGAGCTTTTAGTGGTGGAGCACGAGTTTCCTGATCCCAAAGGTAAGTTTTGACATTAATCTCTTGTATGTTTTGTCTGATCAAAGAGTATTGATTAGATCTTAGAAATTTTGATTCAAAAATTAATCGCGTTGATGTTTGGAAGGCATTTTGAAGAGTGTAGGGATGAGTTTAGAGTAATGAAAAACTTTAGAAGTGGTGGTTTATAAAGAAGACGCATGGGGGTTGATGTAAAGGGATTAAACGCACATTGAAATCTACAAAAATCTATAGATTGCAATCAGGCATTGAAATCCAAACGTTTGGATGCCAGGGAGGAAATCCTCTTAGAAGCTTGGCATCTGAACGCCACTCAAGGTAGCATTCGAACATTAAGTATTCTAATGTGTGTATTTGTTGGTTCTTTCCGAGCTTCGTTCTCCATTCTTAAACCTTTCTCACAAATTTCCAAACTTGAATCTTCAGTCAAAATGACTTGTAAACAATCTATCATCATCATGATCCTAGGTTCTTTTTGTGACTTAAGTCATAAGTGTAACAAGTTTTGTTAAGCATAGAAGGCAATGATAGCTAAAGTAATTGAGACTAAGTAGAGATGTTTTTCATGTGTTAAGGTTGTGAAACAGTCGCTTCTGAATCTGAGCAATTCTTTGAGTTAAGTACGAGATATTGTGTGATGTTTTGTGCTTGTAACAATACTATACATTAAATGGACTTAATAATTACTTAGTCTTTATCTAATGTATGTTGTGTGAGTATGGCTAGCTAAAAGGGACCGAGAGCATTGGTGACCTTGGAGTGGAACTTGTTGATCTTAATGCGGTATTGTCCCTATTGGAATCTCAATTTGAAATGATCTGATAGATTTAAGTGATCCTTAGTTCCTAAAGTATCAGGGAAGACCTAATAGCGATACATATGTGTTTGTGTGTATATATATTTAATTGCTAGAGTTATGAGTTACTTAAAGTTTTAGGATGCTAGAGCTATGTTGGTTGTCGGATTAAGTAAAAGATAAAAAAACTCCTATTGTTGCATGTAGATAACAAGAATGTGTATGCTTGAATATATCATGTTTGATCATGTGTAAGTGGTTGAATATCCTATACTAAGCTTTGCTCACCTCTAGGAGAATTTCTATTTTTAGTTTTAGGTTCAAGTTATGGAGATTACGAGGACTACTATTATGGCGATTATGAGTTTTATAATGATGGAGTAGGATATTATGATTACTATTATGATGACTAGAGTGGTTCTACTTAGTTTATCCAAAGTCATGATGTTCTATTTGAGTTTTGAGAATAAAACTTTTTCATTTCTTTTATGTTGTTATTTAGGTTGTGAGAAGTCATTCAAGACTTCTTCGGTCAGAGTCTTCAGAGTTGTGTTATTTGTAAAAAATTGCAAAAAAGAGTTTCTAGAATAAATTATCTTTCTTTTCTTTGAAATAAATGTGTTGAGTAATAGCTTAGTATTTCCTACTTTTGAGTAAAGAAACTTGAAAATTTTAGATTGTTTAATTTGTTAGTTGATTTGAATGTTAGAAAACATCCCTAAATTATATATTTAGAGTACATATAAGTTATTGTTGGTTGTTTTAAAATATATGGAGAAGTTGAGAGGTTGATTTTAGAATGCCTAACATGTCCATAGGTTATAAGGATACGTAGTAGACTATAACATTTCAAATTTTAGGGTATTACAACACATATGATGTTAATGAAGTGCTTACTCATATTACTAAGGGATTTGGTGAAGTAAAGGTTTTTAGTATTGCAAAATGAACTTCTATTATGAATGTGTCAATGATAGCATTACGAGAGCTTTCCTAATTCTAAGTAATTAAGCTATGGAAGTCCTAAGGTTGAGAGAAAATCTATTACATGCTATATACATAGTTGAAGATACAATGTACAGACTAATTGTAGATGGAGGATATAGTGGCAATGTGGTGTCACAAAACCTTTCTAGAAATAGCTTCCTATATATAAACAAATAGTAAACACTTTAAGAAATAATAGTAAAATGAAATTTTTTAGATAGTCGTGGTCATGAAGATGGATGGTGTTGACAAGAAGCAATAATTAGTTGAGTATTAGATATTTAAGGATGAAATTAAGGAAGAGGCTCTAGAGAAAATGAATAACAAGATTACCTATGATGTTAATGAAGTGCTTGCTCAAATAACTAAGGGATTTGGTGAAGTAAAGGTTGTTAGTATTATAAAATGGAACTTTACTATGAATGCATTAGCGATATCATTACTAAAGTTTACTAATTCCATGTACTTAAGGTTATGGAAGTCCCAAGATTGAAAGAAAATTTATTTATTACTAAATGCATGGTTGAGGGAAAGATGTGTAAATTGGTTGTAGATGGGGACAATAGTCTCAATGTGTTGTCAATAAACTTTTGTATAAATAGCATCCTATACATAAAGGATATCTCTCTTGAGAAATAAAAAAGATATAAGTAAGAAAAATAGTAAAAAGTACAATCAGTGAAAAGATACAAGTAATAAGCCCTTTGAAAAACAATACATAGGCAATTATGGAGTCATGTTGTTAGAGTTACTAGTTACAACCAACATGTATATAAAGCTATTTTAGTCGTTTTTTAAATATAGTATTAATGAGATGGTTTATGGGAAAAGGAAAATAAAATTACATTTTCTAAAAATAATCTTGAAAATACTATATTTTCAAAAACAATTTTAGAAATACCATAGATAAATTCAAGTTTTCAAAATATAATTTAATTTGAACTAAAATCAACTTTTGAAAAACGGAATCTATTAATGCATGCCAAATCTGGCTTTTCAAGAAGTGATTTTTATTTAATCATACCCTACAACTGTCTAGATTGTGTTGTTATATAATGTGAGGATGCTAGGCAATAACTTAATAAATTAGGGATCGATGCCCAACATGGCACCATTTTGCATGCAACATGTTTTCTTTCATTTTTTTTTGCGCTTAGGAAAAAGAAATAAAAGCTCTTATTGAGAATTAAACCCAAGATATTGGACTCATTTTCCTAAGCACTAACCACTACACTATTCCCATCCACATTGACTATTTCTGTTCATATTTTATATAATATCAACTTAAAAAAAGCTTAACCACACAAAGTTGGTTTTCTAAAATAAAATCACATTTTGAAAACCTGAATTTATGTATGGTACTTTTAGGATTATTTTTAAAAATACAATGTTTTCGAAATTATTTTTTAAAATAACAATATTATTTTCCTTTTTCCGACGGTTTTTAATGAAAAGTAATATCAACGAGGTATGATAAAAAAAAAAAAACTTCCAATAAAATAGATTCTTATGAGATAATGCATTATTGTACATTTATAGGGGAATCATGAGTTTTGTGGCAAAATCATCGCAATAAATTGAGAAAAATGATTAGAGATGAAAGCATTATTCAAGAATTTAAGTTTTTATTATTATTATTATTTTTTTTTTTGCCAATTATGATCATATTACAACTTTGTTAAAGGAGGAATTTGAACCTAATTCATACCGTTAAATGGTGGAATTTTTTATTTTCTAGTTGAATTTCTAATTTAAAATGGATCAAAAGTCGTTCACCAATGCATTTTCAATTAATATATCCTCTTATGCACATTCGGTAAACTCCGACGATGCCCTGCACGACGAACATAGTCATTAACTTTGTCGAATGTTTTTGTCAAGTTGACGAAAACCACGAACCCCACTTAAAATAGTTTACATAGATTGACGTGAAACTCGGTTTTTTACGGCTTTTGTGATGTGGATTTAGGTTTGCTTTACCAAACATGGTAAGACAAAAATCAAAATTTTGATTAATGAAGAAAAAATATTTTAATTTTTGTTGATAAGACACTAAAATGGATGGCATTTCATTAGTTATTGTCACCCAACACTATTTTTATGTTAAAAAGGAAGAAACAAAGAAAAGAGGGGGACAATATCAAAATTATAATGGCAGAAAATTCTTAAAAAAACTTATGAAATCTATAAGAATTCGATATAGGATTGGTAGCTTTGACTACTATGCTAGTGGATATACCAATAGATCATGCATAGCATATAGCATAAGAACTGGCAGGGACAATTTTAAACGGAAGTCTCGAAAATGAATGGAATAAATTTGCGAGGAAAAGTATTTAGATGTCCAAAAATTGTCGATGCAAATCAAAGTTAATTCAATTACATATGAATACCGTTTGAATAAAAAATGTAATTTAATAACTAAAAAAAATCAGTATATTCATAATTAATTTTCCTTCCAAATCTTTCTTTCTTTTATTCCTTTTTTTTTTATTAAAATAAAGATTTTCCATTATTTTTCCCCTATAATTCTTTTCTTTTATTTTTCTTTCCTTTCTTTTCATTACTCCTTCTGAAATATAATGTTAGTATGTAGGTATGAAGAAGTAAGTTTTTTACCTATAAGAAAACTTTTAACTATGTATGTATATATATATATAAATATATGAAATTTTTATTTGCTCGGCTCAATTTATTAGAATTTAATCATATATATAAATAAATAAACAATTTAGCACAAAAAAAAAGAAGAAAAGTTAACTAGAATTACCCGGTATTAGCATTTGCTAGCACATAATTCAAGCGTTAGCATTTTATACTCATCATAATAAATCATTCTGGCATTCAAATTCTTATGTAAAATCTTATAATTCAGAAAAGAATATTGTGTATTTCCTTTGTTCCTTGCATGCAACGAAACCTAAACTCACAACCTTCACATTCTTGAAAACATATCCTCATTGCAAGAGAGGGTTGAATGATGTCCAACTTCCTAGAATGCTCCGAAGGTTTCTCTAAAACAATTGTCTGGTAATTTTTGGTGGTCTTAGAAATTGATCCAGTTGCAGATATGACCAGTTTATAATTCGTCCCGTCAACCACTTTTGTTTCACCACCAATAACTTTCTCAAACATCAAGCTCTCATTTACAGCCTTGTTGTGATCAGAAACCACGAACTCAGCTATTACCTTCATGTGAGGGTCATTGAGGTCTTTGATCGGCGCCCAACCACCACTGAAGAGCCTTGCGGTCTGACGGCAGCCACAAGGATTGGGAGGAGGAGGAGAGACAGAAGGCTAAGAAAGATGGGTTTCATTTTCATGATTTAAGGATGCTATGTGTCTAAAAGGTTGCAAGAAAGAGACCTATGAAAAGTAAAAGCACGAGAGGGGAATTCATAAGCAATCGGGGTTTGATGAGGACACGAGGAATTTGGAAACTTAGATGCAAAATTTAGAAAAGCTGACGGTTTTTGGAAATAAATCTTTAATAAATTGCCAATGTAACCAAGGAGATTAATGTTTTTATTTTCTTGGACTTTATCCTCTCATAAATTCAATTTGCGTTCACTATGTATTTTTGGAATCTTAATTAGCACCGAGCGTGTTCAATTCCAGGAAGAAATCTGTTGTAGAAGGGAGTTGATCCTACTGATGAAACTGTATAATTCATAATGTTACGGTTGCTATGGTTATAGAAATTAATATAATATGAGTTTCAGTAGTTATTTTTTTATCTAGAATTTCAATAATTAAATGATAAACTAAACAGTTGTATCAAATGAACCACAAACTATTTGAATGCATATCATATTTTCAATTTTATGTGTTTTAGCTTCAACTATTTGATATTATAAAACATTAAAAAAATTGATTTCGAACTATATACAAGAAGATAATAATGATGATGATCCTTAACCTGTTTATTTCATTAATGCAATATAAAAGATGCGATTTGGGATGCATAAATTCTTATGATATGCATGCTTGCTATTGTTTGAATATAATAGCTCATTACGTGAATTTTGACTATGAACGGCTTTGACTTTTAATTAAATGTTGTGATTTTTATAAATAAAATATCTTGATAGAAAACGTCATTATTTTATAATGGTAAAATAAAATAGTATTTATTTCTAAATGCATTTGGTTCATTTGTAAGGAGTAAAAATTTCTTCTAAACTTAGAAAAATCCGTGATTTCTTGGTTTCTTTTCCTTACATATATCTATTATATTATCATATTATAACATATAGTTTCCAATTTTTTTTTCCATATATAGTTTTAGGATCATAATGCCTTTTTAATAATTAATCTTTTCTTCTACTTTCCATATCAACCTACTTATCCTTATATTTTTCTCAACAAGCAAAAAAGAATGCTAATACACTAAGAACACCATTTTAAGGCTTAATTCTTCTTTTGGCTAAAAAAAAAAAAAAAAAAAAAAAACCAGGCTTGATTCTTACTATCCAAGATCAATCCCCATGTGGGATATTTTTTATTCACTTCTATTTTTATTTTTTAGTAGCCAATGAAATCTTGGTTTTGTAGCCATTTGATATTGAAGATGATTTAATCAACTATCATAATAAAAGTTTTATCAAACCGTAATATTATTATACACGAAATACAAAAACCATGTACAAGTAATTTTAATATAATATATTGGATGATAAGTTAATAATCAAGATATTTTTTAAAACCTTATTGGACTAGAGTTAGTAAAAGAAGAGAAAGGTTTTCAACCAAAAAAAGAAGAAGAAGAAGAAGAAGAAGAAGAGAGAGATTAGATAGTACATACAAATAACATATAATTTTAGAGTTTTATTATGAGCTAAGATTATCTTGTTATTTTCTTTCATACTAAAAAATAAAGTAATATTATTAAATTTTTATTTATTAATAATATTTAATTATCATTCAAATATAAGTAAAAGGTACCATAATTGAAACCCTATATACTTTAGAGTATATGTTCTAAGGTAGGATAGGATACCTTAATTTTATGTCTTTACTCTATCTTATAGTGTTTAGGAAATTATTATCCAAAACCTATCTTATGATCCTTATTATTCACCTAAAACCTATTCGATGGTATAGGCTTTGGTTAGATACCTTTCATGACAAAGTTATTCACTTGCTCCTAATTTCAATAGTATTAAGAATAAACCAAAAATTTTGAATATCTAAGTAAACCCTTATTAATATAAATTAAAAAATCATCGCTTCACCACTTAATTTCGCCACATATACATAACTAGTTAAAGCCTTGCACAATGCACTTTTTTTATTTTAAAATATATTTATGTTAATGAATATATTATATACAAGCAAAAGATCATCGTTATTTATATGTTAATAATTTTATATTTGAAAGATTGTAGAATGCAAATATTTAATTACATCAATATATTTAATATGTTATAATTTATTCAAATTTTAGTGGTTATATGAAATGTGATAATATTTATAAAGAAATTATAATAATTTGAGTTATGATAAGACAACATCATGTACCAAAAGTTGTATTTCTTAAATCTAATTATGTAAACATCGCAATAACCTTTCTACAAATGGCATTCTATAAGTAAAGAATATCACCATTTAACAATAAAAGGGTAAAAGTAAATAAAAAAAAAAGTATTATCTATGAAAAGATGCGAATAATTCATAAGCACTTTTTGAAAAATAATGCATAGGCAGCTATAGAGTCATGTTACTATAAAGTTACCAATTATTTCTATAATGCCCCCAAAACTCGAAGTACGATAGCTCTCCACGTATCTTTATTATCTATTAACACGTTAGATATACTCAACTACTAATATCTCTAAAGTTATTTGTTGAAAACTCTAAATATTTTTAATAAAATTTAATTTAGTAAATAAATCCAAAATAACTTCTAAATAAATTTTTATAAAGCTTTAAATAAGAATTTACTAATTGTAAAATAAACAGTAACTATCCTAAATCAAAATTATTTTCATAATAGAAACTCGTATTACCCCTCCCTATCCTAATAAGCTAGATGATTGAATCTAAAATCATCAAACTTCATTTTTTCTACTTAAGTACCTGTGTTTGAAAAGTTAATATGGGGTAAGCTGAAACCCAATAAGGAATAGAACAAATATATATGCATGATACACATCACCAATAAGTTACATGCATAATCATAATAACCAGTGCAATAAACACAATTTATTATGTTGATTATTAGCTAGTAATCAGCACAGTTTTTGTATCCTAAGACCCTTAAATAAGCAATATATAATATTACTATACATAAATATTGGTGTAGGTCTTACCCGTCAACCATGTAACTCTTCTTATAATCTAGCTGGATTGTTTCAATACGAAACTTCTATTTAAGGTAAGTGAAGTTCAATCATCAAGTTCCTTACTAGCCCTCTTAGACCCTACCAAAAGGAAGTTGAAGCCATGTATAAGCAACACTAAATTCATTAAGTCCAAGTTTGAAATTAGTCTAGTTAAACAATTACTCTCGATAGACACAACATTCGTCCCTGGTTCAATGACAATATGGACAATTCTCGAATCAACACTTGTTCCTAAAGTAGTCACACAAAATAATAAGCCTTAGAATCCTATTTTTGAAATCTAAGTACTACTCTTAATTCCAAGTATTTTATTTTTACTTTACAATTATAAGTTGGTCAAGTCAGTAGGTTTAAGGCCATATATGTTATATATATGACCAATTCAATCCCGACCCCTATTGTAGTTTTTGCAAAAATAATTTTGAACCAATCTTCAAATCCTAAAGCTCCACAAATTCTGTTAATGATTCTCACTTCATCCTATGCGAGATCAATCCTAAATCATTCTATACTCTTATGTCTCCATAAATTTTATTCTTTTAACATTTCTAACAATGGAAACAATGGAACACTCAGATGTGTTCCTAATGCATGTTTGATCATTAAGAATAACAAATATATCTTAATTATCAAATCCTTGCAATTCCTTACACTATACGCTTGATTATCAATCCAGTTAATTATGGTACTCGTAGATCCAATACCTTACAACTCTCTCCTTCTTCCAATACCATTTCTTCTCTTCAATATTGCAAGCCTTCCAAATTTAGGATAGAATCTTAATCAATGAATCAAAACACCACAATCTAAACAAGAGATTTTACCTTAACTGATCACTTGATTTTGGCTATTAAGATTACCTATAGTCGTTTGCACTATGCAAATCTCAAAAGACCTTATCAAGAATCTATTATCAATAGTTTGCATACACATCATGAGTCGTTAATATGAGAAAAGTGCAACTTACCTCTTTTATTTTTGTGATTCTTACATGAGATCATGGTTGAGTTGTGTAGAGTGTTTTGTAAAAGGAAGAGAGACCTCTTGTCAACAATAAGAGAGTTTGGCCAAAAGGAATGATAAAAGACTCAAGTCAATAGAAAAATCACTATTTATAGGTAAGGTTTCTCAATCCCATCCTTTGCTTTTGTCTTTAAAGATACCACTTACTAAAATTCCCCTTTCTTTAAGATCATTATTTATATGCTCTTTACTTCAAAATTAATTCCTTTTTATTAATTTTGCGGGGTATTACGGTCTCCTCCAACCATTCCCTCCACACCCATAATGAAACTTTTGTCCTCGAAAGTTTCTAATTTTTAGACCTTAAATTGCTAAATTGCTAAGCCTTCCAACTTCACCATAAGTTTCTCGAACAATGTTTCCTTGTAACTTTCCTTCACCATACATTACCTCTTTAGAATGTAACATACTCGATCATTTCTACATCTTGAAATCTATTTTTTCATATTGAAATATTTGTCTCGTTATTTGACTAAATTTCTACGTCCCCAATTAATCTCTTAAATTATTATTTTTTTTGTTTGCCTAGAAATTCTCTATTTTAATAGTAATTATCCATCGATATCTAATATCAATACTTCTACCATACTCATAATTTGGTTTACTTTGACTTTGGGATTCAAGTTGGGATTATTGTCGTAATACCTCAAGATTATAATTAAATCTCCTAAAATAGTAATTATAAAGTTGTGTCCAAGCATCCTTCATCTACAAAATTTTCCTTCATTATCTTCATTTTATTTACTTTATAATCCTCTAATTAAAATTCGAGTCTCCAAATTTCCTTTACTATATAGGCTTCATATTTCCAAATACAACTCATAGATTTTTCTACATAACTACTTTCAAAGTTTTCCCTTTAAATTAAATTCCTAAAAATAAGCTCTTTCTATACATATATGTTTAAGTGACAACTATGCTCATTATCTGCAACTACCTTTATCAAAGATACTTCTTAGTATTGTTAGTTCATATAATTGTAGCCCTTCTCTCCATTGCATTAAAGTATTCCCATGTTTATCTTCACAATTCCTATTTATTCCATTTCTCATTTACTTACAACCCAATTACAATACTATTAACCTTTGCTTTAGCAACTAAATCTTAATACATTTCTCTCTAGCATCTTAATTTTCAACCTTCCATTACTATAATGTAGCACTATAACTGATAATAACATCCTCTCAACAACTTCCTTCCCATTATTGATCTTACACCTTAACAAACCAATAATATGTTTCACGTTCAAGAAAAGCCATCTGTTAGATCTTGTAAGTTCTTAAGTAATTCTATAACTCTAAGGTGGGAACATACCAACTTTTATCTCTTCTCACCTACCATCTTTAACCACATAACTTCCAAAGATCTCATATTCCCATGCTTATACTACCATTGCACTTCACTCCTTAGCTATTTGTTTTCTTTTCTTTTTTTGTCCCAAACTCATTATCATTAGTAGTAGTTATTAATGTCATTATTTTTGGTAAACATTTCTAGCTTAAATGTTTTATTACCTTGACTATTATGCTTACATGTTATGCCGTTGTTGTCATATCAATCGTTGTTACTTGTTTTTCTCTAATACTTTATCTCGTTTTGCTAAGTTTTCTTTAAGTTTATCTCATTATCTAAATTTTTGTAGCCTTCTTCTTTTTTTCCAATCATTTTCAATAATTACTTATTATATTCGTTTATAACTTTGGTTTAAAGGTTATGATTCTTATTTTAATCATCATTTACTTATTTAGAAATTTTACACTTCATAAAACCAATCATCAGTACATTTAAGTGGAATTGATAGATATAAACATGACTTTAACTTAACTTGACAAGAACATGCACGACAACTTAACTTGGCTCATCAAGATGTAGTCAATACGATAGTATTAAACAATGGATGGAACCCAACGTTTATTAGTGCTATTACAAATGTACACATGTCAAATTATGCATATAATTATGATTTACACTTATTGTTGTTGTTGTTATCAATATTCGGCAAACACTTTTGTAACGTATAAATTTTTGAGTTCATCATCCTTATTTTATTGGCATGTTGCTATTCAATATTGTGTAGTTTGTCATGAGGAGAAGTACATGGTGTATATTTTGGAAAACGGAAGAGTACTAGTGCATTTGTCATGAGGAGAAGTACATGGTGTATATTTTGGAAAAAGGAAGAGTACTAGTGCATATCTCATGTTTTGAACAAATACATGGTGTGTACATGATTATTGGATATACATGGCTTATACTTTCACTTCTAGAATGTACTAGTGTGTACTTTTAATTTTGAAGTGTACAAGGTATGCTTTTGCTATTTGGTTCTCTTTTTCTCATTTGGTTCTAATTATGGATTTTTGATGTTTTCTTTCATTTTTTTTTATAAGGTTGAAATTATTATTTTGTTTTGGCCAACTATATTACACAACTTAGGGGAGGGGAAATTCGAACTATAGTTTATCCCAATGGGAGACTAGTGATGATGCCAATAGGTTATAATGACTTTGACTATTTTATTATTTATCTATTTTTTTACTAATTTTATCATATACATTTTTATTTCATTAATCGTAAATTTCTTATAGTGTTGAATGTTGTTAGTCATACATAAAAGAAAGTGTACATAACAATATTTTAATGTCGTTGTTATTGTAATAAGTTTCTTGCCACTTTGGTTTTTTTTTTTTTCTCTTTCACCTAATTCTTTTGTGGTAAATTATACCTAATCCTAAATTAAAGTATGCCTTAATTGATAATAAGCTTACTAAGTACAAGTTTGCTATCTTCCTTTATATTCTCCAATACAACTTTCTACAAATCCTTTTTCCTAGGCTTACTAAAGAAAAAAAAAAAAAAAACTAACAAAGAAAAGCAAGTAATAATAATAGAAGATTAAGAAAAATTTATAAGAATGAAATAAAAGAAAAAAACATGAAGAAGTAAAATAGCATAATCATTTACGAAAAAGAGAAAGTAGCAATAAAGAAATAGAACTAAGCAGATCTTATTGGTGCCAAAAACATTGCCTAATCCTAGCAACCCTCACTACTCTCACAGTTTTGAACTTAGCCCTTATGCTACCTACTCTTTTTATATCATACCGTGCTATAGATTAATTGCTTAATTTTCTAGTTATTCATAACTTAGACTCGAATAGTTATATTGTGGTATCTCAATAGGAACCTATAAGAAAATTTATAAGGGTATGAGTAACCAACAGTTCAGTAAGTCATGATGGAGACCAAAGAATGCATAACAAAGACAAATAGGATTTTCAAACAATTAATTATATACAATACAACACGCAAATGTAATCACAAAACGTAGTCCAGTTTGTTGTAAAATCAGTGTAATTTCACTTATCTAATCTAGGTTAAGGAGTTTCATTGTTTATGCAATAGCTTATAATTTAGGTTTGTGTAATGGAGACATTGCTCTCTTCATAACTATCCTTTGAACCATTGCTCTCATCTTTACAATGACCTCTTCTCTTGTCACTTAGCTCGGCTAAGAATGAAGAAAAGACCATTATACTATCCAATGCTATCTTTTTCGAAAGTGTCGTTATTAGGTGAGAGAATCATAACTGTCCCCTAAAAGGTTGCAATGCTTGTCTAATTAAGCTATTTAGGTCACTTATAATTAAGTTTGGTTTAAGGTGACCAAATAATCTCACTTCACTTAATTTATAACAAACCACTAAAACATAACATCAATTTTCAGCAAATAATCAAAAATACACAAGCACATGCACATATAACTACCCAAAAGCACAATCACATACAATTATATGCCTCCAAGTACTTTAATATAGTACTCTAAAATACAGCAATGTACTGATCTCAACTTACTTGAAATCCTTCGTTCATTCACTTGACTTGCCGTAGGTTAACTCGTCTCCACATGTCTTATAATATAAATACTCTTTTAGTATTTATATCCTTATGATATATAAGTTTTAAATTATGACTTGACTAGGTAGTTTTCCAATTGTATGTTTATTATTTATTTTTGATTTATTATAGGCTAGTTTTAGAGTCAGTTTTCGAATCTAGTTCTAATTTAGGTTTTAATTTAGTTTTGATTACAAGTGTTATACATAAATCCTAAGAACTCAGTCTGAACCATAATGTGAAATAATCATATTATACTCAAGTATCCTAAATATCACTTTTAGCCACTAACTAACATTTTAGTTCGTATGATACACCATAATCTAATTTAATTATCAAATTTTCTTTCAATGTAATAAAAATTTATATTTTTCATAAAATCCACTAAATTTAAGTTTCATATTAGATTTATTGTGTATTACTATTATTATTATATTATCAATTTTAACCTAATATTTTCTATTTATTATATTTCTAACTTTACATATTGTTAATTTATATATATTTGCTACATAATACCCATAATAATCATATCTAATGCTTTAAATATCATATTACACCAGATATTAAGATCTTAAAATGCTTAATTACATAGTAAGTCACTAATTATACATGTAATCACTAATTTAGCCTAAAATCACTAATTATATATATGATTTAAATGCCTAAAAATTATTTTGAATGTTTCAAAAGTTAATTTCTAAAAAATCTCTTTGTACCACTGTTTTACATCCTCTAAATAGCCTACATAAAAATTTTGATCTCAAAACTACACTATTAAGGCTATTTATTTCTAAATCAAAATAAGCTCGGGTTTTTGGGATTTGTTAAGCACTATACATTTCCATATATAAATTCATTAAACCAATATTTTTCCTTAAATATACATACATAAAAACCTTAGAATACCAAATTTCATAATTTTATAAATAAATTTAATAATTTAAATAAATTAAACAAGAATCGAGTTGAAATCAGATTCACCTATATGATCAACTTTCAGCCACTAATCATAGTCCTAGGCGCGTCAACAGAAAGGAGCGGTAGGGGTAAGGTATGGTGGTGGTGGTGGTGGTGGTGGTAGTGGTTTGTTTTCAGGTGGCCATGCGTTGTGAGTTTGCGTTATAAGCCCTAATCGTACATAATTTTTCTAATTTTTTCTAAAATTACCTAATTCTGTCTTTCTAATTTCTCTCTAATTTTCTCTAATTCTTAATTGACCAAATGAGTTTTAGTTGAAGTTTGGGGTATTTATAGAACTGCTTTGATTTTTTATTTCTTTCAATTTTTGCAAGATATTTAACCTTATCCTCTTTCGTTTCACTTTTTATTTGCCCTAATTTAATTGGTTAATTTTTTTATTCTTAATCCTAGCATGCCACGACCTAAATCCAAACATTTCCTTACTTTTTTTTATTTTTTTTAATTTTATATAATTATTTAGCATTAATTTAGTATATTTTAGGTATTTTTTCCTATATATAAATATGTATTTTGTATAAGTAAATATTCATAAATATTATTTATGTTATTTTAGGACTTTTAGTGTGTATATGATTTATTTCTATCGATTCGTTAGTTATCATAACTCGTTTTAAGTATTTCCGATAAATAATGGGTAATATTCTTATAATTCAATATTATGATATTTAATTATTTTACTACTTATTTTCCTAAATTCAAACTTAAAAAGTCACTTTTTCTAAAACTCCCTACTTCATCATATAATTTAAGCTTGATCAAACAACTTGCTTGATCACCATAAACTTTACTTATCGACTTCGAACTTCTTATTGCAGGGCTTATATTTCCACCCTCTTTTGAAAAAGTTTTGTCCTCAAAACTTCTGTACATCTACATTTTACTTATTTAACCAAAATGATAATCAACATACTTTTATTTATCTAGAAGTCAGGAAAGCCATTGATACTGCTTCATCACTACTACTTTTGACTCCTAAGTGATCTCCAAATCTGGACCTTTGTTCCATTGTACTTTCACATATTCCATATCTCAATTCCTTAACTTCTAAACCTAATTATCCAATATCTTTATAGGCTACTTCACCACTTGAAGAGTCCTCTTTAATTCTACTAGCTTTATCTATACGATTGCATTCAGGTTCCTAACGAACTTTCTTAACATAAAAATAGGGAATATATCATAGTAGCCTAACAAACTTAGAGGTAAGGCCATTCTATAAGATATAGTACCAATCATCCCCAATACTTCAAATGGACCAATATATCGTGGGCTTAACTTTCCTTTTGTGACAAACCATCTAAGTCCTTTGAATGGGCTTATCTTGACATAAACATGATCTCCAATTTCAAATTCTAATGGCCTTCTCTTCAAATCTGCCTAACTCTTATAACAGTTTTGAGTTTCCTCCATTCATTGTCGTATAATCTTAACCTTCTTATTTGTTTGGTTGATCACGTCGGGTCTAATCATTACATATTCCTCATGGTCCTAATACAATGGCGATCTATATTTTCTCCCATATAATGCTTCGTAAGGTGCCATTTGTATAGTCCCATGGTAACTATTATTGTAAAAAAATTTTATCAATAGCAAATATCTATCCCAATCACCTCTAAAATCTAATACACAAGCCCATAACATATCTTCTAGGGTTTAAATCATTTGCTCAAATTGTCCATCTCTTTGTAGTTGATAAGCTATACTAAATTGTAACTTTATACCTAAAGTTTTGTGTAAACTTTCCAAAAATTTACATAGAAATCAACTATCTTGATTAGAAATAATACTTTCTAGCACACCATATAATCTTACTATCTCTCGAATATATAGCCTCACTATCTTTTCCATTGAATTGCTCGTCCAATAGGGTAAGAAGTGTGCATGTTTATGACTACCAAAATTGAGTCATAACCAACTTGAGTCTTAGGTAGTGCTACCAAAACATCCATTGTGATATGTTCCCATTTCCATCTTGGCACCTCTAACGGTTGCAATAGTGATACGGATTCCATGGATGAACATACGAACCTAATATTATGCGTAACCAAAAGAGGTGGGTCTAGGTCGCAAGATAACTTGAAGAGTAAATAATAGTCGAGGGATAAGTAGGGGTTCTCGTGCACCAATGATGGATATTACACACTAACACCTCACATGAGCTTAGGACAAACTTGATATGATGCACAAGTATGGTTGGAGGTCACTCGCTACTAATGTACGCTCAATGGGCTAGATAAGAGTTACTCAAGAGTAAACAAAAAGAGACACTTAGCTCAAGAGGGAATAAAAGTTTAGTGTATTCTTTTGTATGTCATTCTTCTTGGCTATTACATTATGTGAGTATTTATAATACTCAACTAGGGTAGTCCTAAATTATAGAAATGGATCCCTACTTGCTAAACAAAGAGGGGAACAATCTACAAAGGATGTATAAAATCATGCAAAAAGAGCCTCATCTATAAAAAAGGACAATATGGATGTCATAAGGACAACGCACGCATGTTTTAATTAATCTGCGATCCTAATAGCACTGCAGGTTGAGCAAGAGTAGGTCTTTGATTAGGTTTGGCCAGCATTGGTAGTTCGGTACTTAGATTGCTAGGTTAGACAAGGGTTAGCTTGGGGGATGACTCACATTCAGATAGGCCTCGGATGGTCGGCTCTTGAGAATTCTCAACTTGGCCTTAGCATTGTGGAGATGGTTATATTTAGCTGTAGCATTGGACTGGTGTATAACGGAAGGTTCTATTCAATATGTTGGCTAGTCACTTCAGCAACATCTTGGATGGTGTGGAGAGTAAAGTAGCTCGGTAGATCAAACTGGGGTAAGCACAACTCTTCAACGCCTAATGTACCTCAGATAGCTTGGTAAACCACCTGAGAAAGCCTTCAGGCTCAGGAGTGTGTAATCGATCCTTGATCCTTATCATCCCCTTTAAGTTGTTTAAGATTTGGGATCAAATCAAGTTTAGCTTCGGATGGTTCATCCTTAGGAGTGTAAGGTTGTAGATCGACAATGTTGAAGGAGTTTAAGACTTCATATCCTTTAGGTAATTCAATCCTATAAGCATTAAGATTGATCTTTTCAAGCACTTTAAAATGTCTGTTAGCTTCGGGAGATAACGTACTCTTCCTCACGTTTAGGAATCATTCATTGCTAAGATGTATCCAGACCACCTAGTTGAAACTCTCTCTTCCTACTTCCTCAGCTTTGCTTTTCGAGCTTAGTATTAGCTCGGCTCAATTGTTCTACGACCTTCTGGTGCATGGTTCGGATGGCCTTAACTCTTTCAATGATTGGCCAGTCATCATCAGGCATTAGTTGGGGTGCTTAGTCTATCAAGAGCTCTAGGTTGAACCCATAGGTGACCTCGAATGGAGACATGTTAGTGACATTGTAGGTGGTCTTGTTGTAAGTGAACTCAATGATTGGCAGGCATAGATCCTAGTCATCTATGTTTCGTTCAACAGTAACTCGTAATAAAGTTTCCACAATTCTATTGACAACTTCGGTTTATCCATCCATTAGTAGATGGCAGGACGTACTGTACAATAGCTTGGTTCCCATTTGCCTCCATATCGTCCTCTAAAAGTAGCTCATGAACTTAGGGTCTTGGTCTAAAACAATGGTTCTAAGCATGCCATGAAGCTTGATCACCTCCTGCAAGAAAAGAAAAGAGATAATTGAAGCATCATTAGTTTTGGAATAGGGTACAAAATATGCCATCTTGCTAAATCAATCCACAACCACCATGATGGAGTCCTTCCTTTGGGATGTCCTTAGTAATCCTAACATGAAGTCCATACTTAGCTTGAACCATGGTTTGGTTAGGATGGGCAAGGGTAGATAATGTCCTTGCTCAGCTTGGCTCTTCGCTTTCTTACAGGTCATACACTTTTCCAATACGGTTTGCTTGTCTCTCATCATTCTCAACTAAAAGAATCTTGTAGATAGTACTTCATGGGTTCGACGCTAGCTAAAATGTCTTGTTAATCCTCCTCTATATGCATCACACACTAGCAATTCTCTCATGGAACAAGTCAGGATATGTAGCCTCCTCTTCTTGAGTAAGCATTTGTCTTCCCTATAATAGTCATCCAATGTCTATCTTTCCTTACATTAGGCATAGATAGGATCAAAGTATGGGTCTTCAGCATACAAACCATTTATGGTTGAAAAATCAAGTAACCTTGTTTACAGCTTAGTCAAGAGGGTATGTCGTCTTGATAGGGCGTCGACCACTATGTTGTTCCTTCTATTCTTGTATTTTATGATATAAGAAAAACCCTCCATGAACTCGACCCATTTAGCTTATCTCCGGGATAACTTTGAATGGCTCTATGGATATCTCAAGGATTCATGATCGGTGTACATCACAAATTCCTTGGGCAGCAGATAGTGATACCATACTATTAAGGCTCGGACTAAAGAGCTCTTTGTCATAGACAGAATATTTGAGTGTAGCTTCTTGAAGTTTCTCGCTGAAGTAGGCAATAGGTCGACCTTTTTGCATTAGCACAGCACTTATGCCTAGTCTGGATGCATCACACTCTATTTCAAACACCTTGTCAAAGCTCAATAGAGCTAAAACAGGGGTTGTACTTAGCCTCTCTTTTACTTCCTCAAAAACTCCTCCTCTCTCTCTCCCGATCTAAATTCAATATTCTCCTTTGACAATTTAGTAAACGGGGTCGCAATCGTATTGAAATCCTTTATGAATCGGTGATAGAATGACACTAGGCTGTGGAAACTTCTCACTTCTATAGAATAGGTTAGCTCAATCCATTTTAGGATCGCTCTTATTTTCTCATCATAGAATCGGATGTTACCTCTACTCACAACAAACCCTAAGATCACCTCGGATTAGAAAAAGTCACACTTCTTCAAATTGGCATAGAGTTGTTCAACTCGGAGTTTTGTGAGGACTCTTCAGAGATGCTCTTGGTAAGTCTCTAAATCAAGGCTGTACATCAGAATGCCATCAAAATAAACTACTACGAACCTTCTTAATAATTCTCGGAGCACATGATTCATTAAGCATATAAATGTGCTCGACGCGTTGGACAGTCCAAATGGAATTACAAACCATTTATATAAACCATGTCATGTCTTGAATACAATCTTCCGCTCATCACCTTCACACATTCGGATCTAATGGTATCTAGATTTGAGGTCGATCTTGGAGAATACTCTTGCTCTACTTAACTCATCTAGCATGTCATTAAGCTTGGGTATAGGGTACCAACACTTGATAGTGATTTGATTGGTCGCTCGGCTAACCACACATATCCTCCAAGAACCTTCCTTCTTTGGCACTAACAAGGCCAGTACGACATAGGGGCTAAGGGACTCATACACATACCCTTTCTTCATAAGGTCATCTACTTACCTCTGCAGCTCAACAGCCTATTTAGGGTTTAGCCTATAGGCAAGCTTGTTTAGTAGTGCGACTTTTGGCTGCAGGTCGATTGCATGCTTGACGCCTTGGGTTAAGGGTAGACTTTTCGACAGTTCTTCTGGAAATAAGTCGACAAATTCCTTTAATAAGGTTTTCACCTTTGTAGGCAACTCCTCTTCCTTAGATCTTAGCTCTAGAATTCTTCGAACAAGTAGATAGGGCAGTCCTTCTAGCTCCATCTCCCTTTTTAGTTTGGCTCAAGTCATCACCAAAGCCTCTTTCTTTAAGGTTCAGCTAAGTTGGGACTACATGACCTTTACCTACTTAGTAGTCATTGGACTCAATTTCATTTTCCTGCCTTCAAGATCTATAGAACATGTTTTCCTCTTTCCATTATATATAACAGCTCGATTAAACATCTATGGTCATTCAAGTAGAATGTAGGATGCACTCATAGACAACACATCACACAGTACTTCGTCTTGATACTTGCCAATGCAGATTGGCATAGACACTTACTTGTTCACTTGTAGGGCTCTGTTATCACAAAGCCAATGAAGCTTGTAAGGTTTCAGGTGGGGTTTAGTTAGCAATTTCAACTACTAGACCAGAAATGTAGAGGCTACATTGGTGCAGCTTTCATTATCTAAAATCAACGTGTATAGTGATTCATTCACCTTGCACTTAATATGGAAGAGATTTTTTCTCTATTCATCTTTGAGTATAGGGTTGGCACTCATTGTCCTCCTCAATACTAGAGCGGTCGACATAAAGTTTCCTTCCTTACTATAGATAACTTCCTGCTTAGATAGCTTGGTTTGTTCATCCTCCTTTAGCTTCTCTACTTTCTCGTTAGTACCATCCACTTCGATAGTCGGCATCTTGCCTTGGATCACCATTGTTCGCTTGTTTGGACATTGAGCAACCATGTGTCCAAATCCTTAGTATTTGAAACACTTGATCTCACTTGTCTTCCTTCCTAAACTCTATCCTTTCTCAAACTTCCTCGAAGGTTCCTTTTCCTCAACTTAGGTAACCGGAACAGTAACCATACTTGGTTCTGTTCACAAAGGTCTACTTAGAACAGTTCGGCTATTGCCTAGTCGGTTAACTGGTGGTTAGAACCTTCCTGTTCAGCACCTTTCTATTCTCTAGGCAATTCGACTCGCATTGTTAAACATTCCAATATCCAGGGTTTCTAGGAAATCCCCAATCTCATACTTCAATCCACCAATGAATTGAGATACAGTATAGTCCTCTAACTTTATGACTTTACATCGGATCATTAAAATTTAGAATTCCTTACTATAAGTGTCTACACTTGATCCTCTTTATCTTAGCTCTTGCAATCTTTTGAAGGCATCCTACAAATAATAGCTCGGCACAAACCTTTTCTGCATAACCCTCTTCATTTCATCCAAATCTTAATCTCTCGTTCTTCTTCTCTTCTTCGAGTAGCTTACAAGTTCTTTCACCATAAGATAGCATAACCAGTAAACTCCAATACAGTAAGTCTAACCTTTGCGTTATCAGGTACGTTGTGACATTCAAATTGCTTCTCAATCCCATCTACCCAATTTAGGTAGTCCTTAGCATCACCACTTCTTGAAAAACTCGGGATACGCATCTTCAATCCTTTAACTCTAGGGGATCGTACATTTCTTTCTTTAAGTTAGTAGTACTCCTTTGGTTCGTCATCTCCTTCCGCTTCTTCCTCAATCTCTTCAAGCATTAGCCTTCATCTCGCATCTCTACTAATTCCTTCAACTTGGGGTGGTCAAGTTGAGGCATTAACTTGACAAAATTAACCATCACCTCACCTTTATTGCTCATGTTCTCTAATGGTGCTATTCTTAGCTCACTGTCTGTCTTATTAGATAATAATCACTAAACTAACTAACAAGTTGGTAAGCCTATCCAAGCCATTACCTACTGACTGAGGCATAAAGCTTCTTTCTTATCCTTGGCCATGTTGAGTACCACTTTCTTGGTTTTCTGAAATTCCTTGAACATTTGAGTTTAACATTGTTGGTTACTTCACAAAATTGACGTCTAATAATACCATTTTGGAGATCAATAACTAATACTCCAATCATCATGACAATTACATAACAAATGAATAGTCAACTACACTATGTTTTGTGTATCGGAAACAAAGGGAAAATAGAGTACAGAACACTTTTCAACTACTAAACTCCAAGGTTAACAATAAAACTGTTATCTTACAGGAACAAACTACTCAAAGAACACAATAGCAGAATCCAGCTTCAAACGTAACTTGGCTTTGATACCAAGATTATACAGATTCCATATATGAACATATGAACCCAATATCACGCATAACTAGAGGGGATGGGTCCAAGTTGTAAGATGGCTCGAAGAGTAAATGATAGCCTAGGGATGAGTAGGGGTTCCTATGCACTGACGATAAATATTACACACTAATGCCTCATACGAGCTCGAGACACACTTAATATAATATATAAGTATGGTTGAAAGTCACTCGCCACTAGTCCGCTCTCAATGGGTTAGACAAGAGTAGCTTAAGAGTAAGCAAAAAGGGATACTTAACATAAGAGGGAATAAAAGTTTAGTGTATTCTTCTCAGCTATTACATTATGCGAGTATTTATAGTATCTAATTAGGGTAAGTCCTAAATTATCGAAAATTGTAGAAATGGATCCTTACTTGCTAAACAAAAAGAAGAATAATTTATAAGGGAGGCATGAAATTGTGCAAAAAGGTGCCACCTCTGTCAAAAAGGATAGTTCAGATGTTAGAAGGACAACGCGCATGCATTTTACCCAATCTGCAGTCCTAATGACACTATAGGCCGCATAAGGGTAGGTCTTTGATCAGGTTTGGTCAACATCGGTAGTTTGGCACTCAGATTGCTAGGCTAGACAAGGGTTGGCTTGAGGGGACAACTTACATTTGAATCGACCTTGGGTTGTTGGCTCCTGACAATTCTCAGCTTAGCCTTAGCATTGTAGAGATGGCTGTATTCAAATGTGGTGCTTAGACTGGTGTATAATGAAGGGTTCGATTCGGCATGTTAGCTGGTCACCTTGGTAGCATCCTAGATGGTGTGGAGAGCAAAGTAACTTAGCGGATTGGATTAAGGTAAGCATTGCTCCTCAATGCTTAACTCATCTCAAATAGCTCGGCGAACTATCTGAGAGAGCCTTCAGGCTCGGAAGCGCATGATCAGTTCTTAATCCCTATCAAATGGTCCAATTGGTCTTTGATATTCTACTTTAACTTGTTGGCACTTAATGCATTCTGCCACATATTATGACATATCTCTTTTCATTCCATTCCACTAAAATAGGGATTTTAAATCTTAGCACATTTTATTTTCTCTTGAGTGTATGGTATATCCTATAATGTGTTCTTCATTCAAAATTTCCTTCCTTATGTTGGGATCTTATAGCATACATATACTTCCTCTAAATTTTAGTATGCCTCTTTCATTTACTTTGAAATTAGAATTATTTTCTTTGCTTAAATTCTCTTTCATTTCCATCATATCTTTATTGTCCTGTTGCTTTTTCACTTTTGTTTAATTATTTCCAATAAAGTAGGTTGTAGTTCCAAATATATTATCTGATTATTAGACTCACACCAATTAAACCCAATTTTCAACTTTTCAAATTTACACACCAACTTATGTTGGGAAGTTAATAGTAATGCAACTTATCCATAATTCTTCTGACTTAAAGCATCTACTACCAGATTGGCTTTTCTAAGGTGATAATTTATGTTCAACTCCTTTCGAGTAAAGAAATACTTTAAACTCTTGTGATCAATATATATATCACATCGTTGTCCACATAGATAATGTCTACAAATTTTTAAAGCAAACATTATAACTGCTAACTCTAAATCAAGGGTTGGACAATTCCTTTCATGTGGCTTCAATTGTCTTGATGTGTATGAAACAACTTTTCTATTCTACATCAATACATAACCTAATCCATTCCAAGAAGCATTACTATACATGCTATAAGGTTTATTTGAATCAGGTAATGTTAATGCTGGTGTTGTAACTAATCGTTTCTTTTACTCTTAAAAACTTAGCTCACATTACCTACCCCATTCGAATTTTACATCTTTTTAGGTCAATCGAGACAATGGTTTGGCAATTTTAGAGAAATCCTTATTAAATCGTTGGTAATATCCAATTATACTTAGAAAACTCCTTACTTCTGAAATAGTGGTTGGTTTCTTCCAATCCATTACTACTTTCACCTTGTCAAGGTCTATAGAAATTTCTTCACCAAATACAATGTAACCTAGAAAAGAAATTTTATCTAGCCAAAAATCACATTTACTTAACTTGGCATACAATTTATTTCCCCTTATCTTCTATAATGCCAATCATAAATTCTTTACATGCTCTTCTTTAGTTTTCGAATAGATCAAAATATCATCAATAGATACTACAACAAATTTATTCAAATATGGTTGATATATGTGATTCATTAAATTTATAAACACAACCAAGGCATTAGTTAAATCGAAAGGCATCACAAAAAATGTATAATTACCATATCGTGTTCTAAATGTAGTTTTAGACACATTCTCTAGCTTAACTCGTAATTGACAATATCTTGATTTCAAGTCAATTCTAGAAAACACAATTGTACCTTATAATTGATCAAACAAATCATCAATATAAGGTAACAGATACCTATTCTTAATGGCAACCTTATTTGTGCACAATTTCATGGTACCATCTTTCTTCTTCACAAATTATACCAGTGCTCCCTATGGTGAAACACTCGAACAAATAAATCCTATGTCTAACAACTCTTGAAGTTCTATGAGTGACATCTAATATGGAGCTTTAGAAATAGGTTCATTTCTAAGACCTAACTCAATAATGAAGTCTAACTCTTGATGTGGAGCTAAACCTGGTAAATCCTCTGAAAATATATCCGAAAATTCACACATTACCAGCATGTCCGCTACTTTAGGTGCATCTTTCTTTACTTCCTTAGCAAACACCCAATAAAATTTCTAATCATTCTCTTCTACTTTTGTTTCATACAATTCATCACATATATTTACTACAGCTACGTTCAATTTGCTTCCACCAGCCTTTCCTTGAAATACCATTTCTCCATCATTTAGAGTAATAGTTTTACTTCTACACTTTACGGTCACTTTATGCTTAGACAACCAATATATTTTAACTATTATTTCATAACCCTATAAAGGTAATGTTACAAGACTCATAGGGTACTCCTTTTCTTGAATCTTAATTCTACCATTGTCCATTACTTCTCAAGTCATTAGCCTCTCTTAATAGGAGTTCTAACTCTATAAGTCATATTAATCTTAGCCACACTAATCTCCTTCTCGTTTAGAAATTTTTAACTTACAAAAAAAATGAGATGCACTAGTATCAAATGATGCGAAAGCAAGTTGTCATAAGCACATTCCTTGGAATATACTAATGCTGTGATTACTAACTAAACTCATATTCATAAATCTCAAAATTTAAGTACTTCAATTTAACTTATACTTAAATTATCATCAAAATAAGTAGTCTAAGCATGTACCTATCGTAAGTCTTTCATCATTTTCTTCTTTGGCTCCCATAATCTCTTCAACGTTGCCATGATAATACTCCTCCATCCAATCTACAAAGTCTTCATCCCCCTCATTTCCCAAATTCTCCATAGCAAAGACACGAGCAGGTACAGTCGTGTTGTCAAAATGTCTAGTCTTCTTAGCTCCTTGTCTAAATTGTGGACAATACCTAGAGAAATGCCCATTTCTACCAAATTTGTTACACTTCACAAGTTTTATTCTAGGGCACGCTCACAGCATATAGTTTTGATCTCCACATATAAAACATTTTCCTCTAAGCTAAGCATAGTTTCTTGGAAAATGATTTGCGCCGCATTTCTAGTACTTAACATTACCATCCTTATCATAATACTTCAAATTAGGCATTGATTGTACTAGGCTACTAGCTAAAGTTACTAGTTTCCTTATCTTCTGTTTAGAACCACTAGTTGCTCCAGGATATGATCTTATAAATGACGAATTGGGTCAATAACCCTCATTAATCTTTTGGCTCTACATTGATTGTATCCTTATACGATTATTCTCTAGTTGTCTTGCCTTATCTACTACTTTAATATAATAGTGAAACCATAGTATTCCAACTTACAATATATTGGAGGGTCAAACCTAATAAGGAACAAATCCTTCTTTAATTTAACATTATATCAATTTGAATTAGGTGCATATTGCAATAGTCTATTGGACTTAGTTTCAAACTGAGTCACACTCATACCTCCTTTCTTTAGTTCAAACAAATCTCTCACCATCTTGTTTTGGACATTATGAGGAAAGTATTCTTTTTTAAACTTTTACCAAGTAATATTATTCCCTAATTGTCTCATTTTCGAGTCTCATCAAACTCAAGCAACTAATTCAACATAAAAGTGTCATATGCTAACTTTTGGAATTCAGGGATTCTAAAAGCCTCTAAAATTCATTCAATCTGAGCTAGCTAATTGTTAGCTAATGCTAGCTTACCCATTTCTCCCTTAAAGTAACAATTTTCTTTTATAGACTAGGGAAGCTTATTTACCTCTTATGATCGTTCCATTGTTTGTTCAGCTACTTATAGCCCTTTATTTCTCGTAATACCGCTAGTCATAAGATATTGAATCAACATTCCTTACTACCTCATCATTATATGCATACTAGCAAGTAATTGCCCCATTACTATACCCTCTTGTGGTGGTAGTGGGGATATATCCTGTCTATATTATTCCCTTCGGGGTGATGGTACTCATGGTAGAGGGTTTTGATTTCCCTCAGTCATTCCATTATGACTCCCATCTCTAACTTCTACCATACTTGTTTAGTATTTGTAACTTGTAAACCTACATACATATTTATTTATAAGTTATCTAATTCCTTAGTTTTATAAACTTTTCAGAAATTACCAAATTCCTATAATTTGTACTTATGTAAAATAGTAATAACAATATTGTTTTAATCAATATACATAATAGATATAATTTAACTATTAACTTGATTCTTGCTTTACATCCTTGTAGTTAATTACAACTTTAGAAACAAGAAGGTACAACTCGATGGTCCTTTGAGTACATACATAGAATTTACAAATAGATTACATCACTTTTTACGTTAGATAGAAAAGACATGATATTTACAACTATACAACACAAAAGATTACATTAGATTTGATTACATCAAAATCGATTACATCATCTAGACTTGATCTAGAAGCTACAAAATACATCAAAAGTTAGAAAATACATCAAAAATTCAAATACACATCAAAAGATTAAAGATACATCAGTTTCAACCAAAATTGCTACTGAATCACACCTAAGGATCTAACTAAATAAGCTAATCAACTATGTTTAATCCTTGTCGGAGCTATCTATAGCAGTTACTTGATCAAAGGGAACCCACTCCATATGTCTACCTACTATGTTTACTTCTTCATCACTTATAGATTTAGAACTTATTTATATTACTTATAGGCTATCGAGAATCACAATCATCTCATACATTTCATTAGCCTCAAGCTCAACTACACAACTATTTCCTATTCCCTTAGGTTCTACCTCTTCATTTTGTATAGGTCCTATTGTAATGACCTTAAAGGGGCTTAATAGAATTATCTAAAATCTTCATATTACGTATGCACCTATGATAAGAAAATTGCTTTGTAATTCATATATTGCAAGACTCTAACTAATTAATTACCATGGCTTTCAATGCATAATTCATTAAATTAACTTAAAATATAAATAACTATGGATACTTAATATTCCACAGTTTGTCAAAACCATAGAGAATTGGTATCCCTTACTAAATAATAAGATAAGGTATATTAATCTTATAAATTACAACAGTTACTAAATATTGTAGAGCCTTAACATACAAATGCTTTCTATTCTTATTGGCTAGAATGCTCTATACTGGAGTCCTAACTTGAATCCTAGCTTTCAATTAACCTGCAAAAGAAACTATAAAGCGGTAAGCTATATTTAGCTTGGTGAGATATTCCTCCTGTTACACCTTTCAAGCAAAAGTAAGCAAGTTAAATTAATAACCATATAAATGTAGACAAATCATAGACAATGTAGCAAACATGTATCAATAGCCATCCAGAAATTGTATTTAAGTCACCTTTTATAGTTAGTGTTGGAGATGATAGTCCATCAAACCCAAGTTCCAATCACTTCGACTTCTAATCCACCAAATAGCCTTACATGGCGATCAATATTATTCTCTCTCTCTTTGATTTAGTCTATACCAAGTATGGATGTGAGTAGCATACTTAGTCCACTCACCTTAAGCGGTAGACTCTAAGATGCAGCCTATTGCTATGTGGCATGTGTCTCTAACACTAAGTAAGCCCACAAGTTAGGGTGAAGCCATGTTGCATATGTGCACCGTGTGAAAAACTCAAGTATAATAATCACGACACTCACAAGACCCCTCCATCCCATACACATAATGTGACGGCCAATAAATCCTTGCTGATACATTGTATGCATGACCATTTAATTTGATAACTTAAATATACTTAGGTTTGGCTTATTTAAGTGGCTAAACAATTGTCATATCAAAAGGATATTATTAATTTATCACTATTTGGTTCATATATCTTATGATGTTTTAGCAAACATGATAGGCAATAATCAATCACATGCATGATTCCTAATTCCCCATACAACCAATTAACAGTAGTTATACAATTAAGTGCAACTAATTTACAAGCACAATCATGTATAACAATCATCAAAATTCTAACTTTGTTAGGTCATTCTAAAGTTGTAATAATCCAAGTGCAAGTTCGTACCAAGGTTAGTATTACCCAATATTAATAAAGGGGAATACTAATTAGTATTTGGATAACTACCTATCTATTTGCCTAATGCATATCTAGATGTAGTGCTATACGACCTTATCATCTAGCTATCTATCTAAAAATTCCTGTTTCTGCTTAGGTTTTAAGTCACTTGTAACTTTTTCACTTTATGTTTAATTTTGATGTTCTCATAGTTAATTCTTATCGAGTTTGAGTGTATTTCTTTAATAGTAAAATTTAATTAAAATTCTTAATGATATTTCACATAGCTTAGATTATTTATTGTGGTAAATAGGAAATATTATTCAATCATAGGAGTAATAATATACAATTTAATAAATATTATATTAGTTCGAATTGTCTTACTATTTGTAAATTTTGTATTAATATATTATTATATTATAATTTAATAGTAATGCATACAATTAGTGGGTAAATAGTAGTGTGATAGAATAAGTTAGATATAATAATAAAGCTGAGTATAAAACATTGAAATTATATTGTTAATTAATTGACTTGATCATTAAAACTCTAGCTTAGTCATAGTATAGTGTTAGTCTTAGTCTAAGAACCTATTGTGTGTGTAAGTGTGTATATACTCGTTTTAATTCATGTAGGTATATGATCCTTATTATTGTTATCATCATTATTAACACCATTATTATTATTAGTTATCATCATCGTTATTGTTTTGTATTGCTATAATATGGTAATTACATTTTATATATTTAATTATTTGTACATATAGAAGTATATCCTTTTAAAAATATTTGGACTTTATGAATACGTGTAGTTGCATAGAACTATGACTTCCTGAATAATTTTATGTTATATAGTTTATGCTTTATACATACTTTACGGTACATGTTTATTAGTTGTCCCTTTATAGGAAATATATATATTTATAAATAGTTATCTTTAGGATATTTATTTATTTATTTGGAGAGTTTATCCTAGTTATCTATTTATAGGACTGAATTATAGAGTGACTTAGTTAACCTATTTATATTGCTTAGTTTCTACTAAATATTCAATCGTGTATAACTTTTTCATTTTAAGTTTGATTTTTATAATCTTATAGTCAATATTTATCATTTTCGAACTTACTTTTACGTAACAAGGTCTATTTCAAATGTTAGGACTCTCATCTTTTGGAATAGACCTAGATAATTACGAATTTTGTTATTTTAGGGGCCCAATCATTCTTTAATTACTTTTTATTGGCTTTCTTAATAATTTTAATAGTTAGACTTTACCTAAATTTTATTAATGAACTTAAAATTATGTAGGCCTAACTTCTACATATTTTGTTTCTATTAGGCCTAGCTTAAAATTTTAAGATTCCTTATTAGGCTTTTTATGTTAGTTTTCATCTCCAACTTAAATTGGGTTTGTCTTAATGATTAGTGGGCTTTCTAAATTTTTTCTAGGCCCAAACGATTTTACTAAATTTTATATTTTCTTATTCTTTTCATATTTGAGCTTATATTTTTGTTTATTAGCCCTAAATGGGCTTTTCCTTCATGCTTTCCATTTTTATACTTTTTAAATTTTGTTTAGGCCTCCTTTTCTTTTCATATAAGATTTAGTTGCGGGCTTTGGGGGGTTTCCAAGGCTATTTTATTATATTTTTATAATTTAACCTATTTAGGCCCTAATTTACTAATTATTCTAATTACTATTATCATAAGTGTTCTAAATTAATTTATGGTTATTATTATTACCATTTTTTCTAGTTTACAATGTTATATTATATACATATTACACTATCGAATAATTAATTAAACGAAAAATAATTTCTACTTAGAAAATTTTTGTAATGTATATGCTATCACAGTTACATGTAACTCTGCATATTATTTTGTAGTTATTGTCATATTTTTAGAAAAAAAATACCAATATATATACATATTTTTTGGATTATACCTATACACACAAATACATATATTATTAGATACATATATGTAGCGAAAACTCAAAAAAAAAATATATATATATATACATACAAAATATGTATTGGTGTGTATATGTATATTTGTGTTAGTTTTGTAATTTTTTTTCATATATATATAAATAAATAAATATACAACTATCTAAATACATAGTATATACAAACATGTACATGTCTATATATGTAACATTCCAAGTTTGAAAATTAAAATAAATAAATAAATAAAATAGAAATGCAAGTAGAACCTAGCACATATGGAATCTATGTACATGTGCACTTATATACTTATTTTTATTATTGAAATTTATTTATATATATGTGTACATACACGTGATATACATACATTACGTGTATTGTTGTACACAAGAATTCATCTTACATTTACTCAACTCCTAAACTACTATCTAAATAATACAAGAAGAAAATATACATAAAAAATATTTACATGACACTAACAAAATACATAGAAAAAGAAAGTTACAAGGAAAAGGTAAAAAAAAAAAAAGTATTTGTGTTACTCTTGGAGGCCTTGGAAGGGACAATTCTTAGGGCTTCTTGAGTAGCTTCAATTCTTTGTGTTACTCTTTTTGTTGTACTCCTAGGTACTCTCTTTAGATTAGAAAATAGTAGAGTAGAAGATGTGTCAAGTTGAGAGTTTTAAGTGAAGGAAAAATGGTAGAAAAACAAGTAAAAGATGAGAAGGATAGGGGAAGGGATGTGTTGGTCTAATAAGGTGGAAGCTAAGGGATTATTTTGTGTTTGTTGTTTGTGAGAAGAAGAAGAAAAAGCAAGGGAAATAGGTAGAATTTCTTGAACCGTTAGAGAGGAGAGAAGAAGAGAAAAGAAAGGGAAAAAGTTGATTTGACAAATGCTGTACTTGTTGGATTTTGGGCATGGGATGGCAAACAAAAATTGATAAAGCATGGGTCTTGCATCCTTTTCTTTTTCTTTGGTCAGATCACATGAGACTAGGCTTAGGTGTTGAGGGGATTAGGGCTTAGTTGGGATATAATGGAATTAGTCTTAGTTTAGTTACATTGGTGATTTAGTTACATAATAATAATACTATTTAGTTAAAGCATGTAATTAGAAAAAAATACATATGTAAAATACATAATATAATATAACATAATTTTCCACAATATATATATATATATATATATATATATCACATGATATATTTAGAAAGAAAGGAAGAAATTATATAATACAATAAACATATATACCTTAATGATGCTACAAGTAGCATATATAGGACTTATTTGCAATTAATTAATTTATTAATTTAATTAGTTGAAATTAATTAATTAATATTATTTAAAATTATCTCTAATCATTTGTTAGTGATATTATGTATATCTAACAATAATTTTAATGAAATAGGAATTTATTAATATTAGGGTAATTTTTTTTTTTGGGTTTTATATTCCTAAGGCTTAGGGCTTAAGGCTTCTATTAGGGTTCAGATTCAAATTTTTGTAAGTACATATATGTTGGTTTTAGGGTTTTCTTATACAATTAAGGTTTTCAAATCGTATACTAGGGTTTTTCCTAATCATTTTAGGTTTTAAATTTTAAAATTTAGTTGGTTTTAATTTTACGTGATTTTGTTGTCTTAGGGAAATATTTATAACATTAGAGTTCAACTATTCCTCTAAAAGGCTATATATGCAGGATTTACACTTACCTCTACCTATCTTCCTAGTCCATTTCCTATCCCAACGTCAACTATCGCTTGCATAACTAAAGTATGAATATTTATACTAAGTTCATTATTACTTTCCATCTCATGTTCCTCCTCTTTAGGTTCTTCCTCTATAGGTTCTTCCTCCTTGGGTTCTTCCTCTTCGGGTTCTTCTTCAATATTAGCCTCATTCTCTTGATGACTACTCTCTGTATTTGAATGGGTTGCCTCATGAGGTTCTACAAGTGGTGCATTTTCCTATAGTGGCCTTAGTATTACTGGATTTAGATTAAGTCCATTTGGTTCTAGGGGTATCTCTATTCTTGCTTCGGTTGATTCTGGAAAATAAGGAAGCCAATCAATAATCCCTAGTAGATAATATCTAGTAATATATAAGACTCCAGCAAGAATATAGGTGATGTTAGTTAGGTAAGGCTTCCCTTCTTCTAACCTAGCTGAGAAGTATCTCAAAGGCATCATCAAAGATATTATTCCTTCTCTCTCTAACCACCTTTGCTTGAAGGCTGTTATGGTAGTATATCTATTATATTAGTGTCCTAAACTCATCTCCATCCACGCCCACTGATCTTGCCAACTATAACCCATTTCATCATAAAATTTATCAATGATCTCATCAATGGTCTTAAATATATTCCAATCAGCCAACTCTAATAACAACTGTTGCATCTTAACCCTATAATCAATGAGGAACTATTCATCATTCTAACCAAAATGTACTTAACTAAGTATGAACTCTCCCCTTCGACCCTGTAATTGAACTTAGGATCAGTTAACATTTAATATACTAAATATTATACTTACGTCTACTTTAGCATGTTTAGTGCAATCTTTTACTGCCTACTTAATACAACCCACTCTTACTATGTTTTTATAATATCTATTTCTTTTAAATTATGATATTTCAAAGCGAGTTTACTAGAACTATACTCGATACTAACCAAGAATTGTTACATCTTTAAGAGGCAAAGTTACAACAATCCCACCGTGTAAACCAACATGTTATAGTAACTGGCCCTATAGTTCCTATTATAGATACATACACAAGGTATCTATAACTTCTTGCTTTGAAGTAAACAACTCATTCATAATTATGGACAAAATTTATAAATATAACTAAAACCCTTAAATTGTATTTACATAAAGATACTTATATTGTCACACAATCCTAGAAAATATTTACATGACATAGTAGTTTGATAAGTACAGTATTACAAGACCAGTACATAAGCTTAAGAATACTAATAAAACACTAAAGGACTAAATTTTTCAGCTAGTTGATTCTCACTCCCCTAAAACACTTCAAAAGGAGATTAACCTCAGGATAATTATATCATAGCATCTCAATTAGAACCCGCAAGAAAATTTATAAGAGTATGAGCAACCAACTACTCAGTAAGTTAAGATGGAAACTTAAGAATGTATAACAAACACAAACAGGATTTTCAAACAATTAATTATATGCAATATAACATGCAAATGCCATTACAAGATGTAGTCTAGTCCATTGTGAAATCAAAGTAGTTTTACCTACTTTAATCCGAGTTGAGGAGTTTTAATGTTTATATAACAACTTACAACTAAACCCAGGTTTGTGCGATAAATACACCACTCTGCACACGACTATCCTTCAAACTATTGTTCTCATCCTTACTGTGACCTCATCACTTGTCACTTTAGTTCAACTATGAATGAAGAAGAGACCATTATGCTATCTAGCACTATCTGTTTTGAAAGTGTCAGTATTAGGTTAAAGAATCTTGAATGTTCCCTAAAGGTTTACAATGCATGTCTAATTGAGGTACTTAGGTCGGTTATAATTAAGTTTGGTTTAAGGTGACCAAACAATCTCACTTCACTCAATTAACAATAAACCACCAAAACACAATATCAATTTTCACTTTTCAGCAAATAATTAGAGATACACAATCACATGTACATATAATTACCTACAAGTACAATCACATGCAATTCTAAGCCTCTGAGTACTTTAATATAGTACTCCAAAATATGATAATGTATTGATCCCAACTTATTTGAAATCCTTAATTTGTCACTTGACTCGTTGCAAGTCAACTCGTCTCCATATATCCTATAATATAAATATTCTTTTAGTATTTATATCCTTATGATATATAAGCTTTAAATTATGACTTGACTTGATTTTTTTTTTCCAATTATATGCGTATTATTTATTTTCGATCTATTCTAGGCTAGTTTCAGAACCGATTTCCGAATCCGATGCCAATTTAGGTTCTAATTTAGTTTCGATTACGAGTGTTATATGTGAATCTTAAGAACTTGCTCTGAACCATAATGTGAAATTAATCACTTTATACTTGGTATCATAAATATCACTTTTGGCTTAAAACCAGTATTCTAGTCCATACAATATACCTTAATCTTAATTTAACTATTGAATTTACTCCCAATGTGTGAAAAATTTGCATTTTTCATATAATCCACTAAATTTAAGTTTCATATCAGATTTATTTTGTATTACTATTGTTATTATATTATCAATTTTAAGCTAATATTTTCTATTTATTACATTTCTCTTTTCACATATTATTAATTTACATATATTTGCTACATAATACACATAATAATCAAATCTAACATTCTAAACACTACAAATATCATACTACATCAGATATCAATATTTAAAATACCTAATTACACATTAAATTAGTAACTATACATTTAATCACTAATTTTGCCCAAATCATTAATTATATATATGCCTTAAAGGGCTAAAAATTATTTGAAAATTTCAAAAATTAATTTTTGAAAAATATCTCCATAGTAGTATTTTACAATCCTCCAAATAGGCTATACAAAAATTTTAAGCTCAAAACTACACTATTAAAACTATTTATTTCTAAATTGAAATAAGCTCAAGTTTTCGGGATTTCTTAAGCACTATATATTTTTAAATATAAATTCATCAAACCAATATTTTTTCCTAAATCTACATACATAAAAACTTTAGAATACCAAATTTCATAATTTTATAAATATATTTAATAATTTAAATAAATTAAACAAGAATCAGATTGAAATTAGACTTATTTGTTTGATTGACTTTTAACCACCAGTGCTAGTCCTAGGTCTATTGGCACAAAGGGGCAGTGGGCATAGGGTGTGGTGGTAGTAGCGGCTCATTTCTAGGTGGACGTAGGTTATGGGTTTGCTTTACAGGCCCTAATTGTACATAATTTTTCTAATTTTTTTTTATAAAAATACCTATTCTCTTTTTTTTTTATTTTTTTTTATTTCTCTCTAATTTTCTCTAATTCTTAACTGACCAAATGAGTTTCAATTGAAGTTTGAGATATCTATAGAGTTGCTTTGATTTTTTTTTTCTTTCAATTTTTACATGATATTTATCCTTTATCCTCTTTTATCCTACTTTCTATTTGCCCTAATTTAATTGGTTAATTTTTTTTGTTCTTAATCCTAGCATGCCACAACCTATATTTAGATATTTTCTTACTTTTTTCATTTTTTTGTAGTTTTCTTTAATAATTTAGCATTACTTTAGTATATTTTGGGCATTTTAAGTAATTTTAGGTATTTTTTCCTTTGAAGTAAATACATATTTTGTATAAGTAAATATTTCTAAATATTATTTATATTATTTTATGATTTTTAGTATACATATGATTTATTTCTATCAATTCATTAGTTATTGAAACTTGTTTACACATTTTCAATAAATAACGGATAATATGCTTATAATTTAATATTATGATATTTAATTATTTTATTACTTATTTTCCTAAATTCAAATATATAGACTCACTTTTACTAATACTCCTAAATTCGTCATATAATTTAAGCTCGATTGGACAACTTATCCGATTGTCCTAAATTTTACCTATCGACTCCAAACTTCTTATTGCAAGATTTTTAGTCACTACTTCCCATCCCGGTAAACTAAACAATTAAATCCAAAATCATAAACCTTTGTAACTTTTTCTCAAGAATCTGTACCTAAAAAGTTAATATGGGGTTAGTTGTAACCCAATCCATAATATAATAAACACACATATATGATAAACACCGGCAACATGTCACATGCAAAACCATAATAATCAATGCATTATGCACATTTATTATCTTAACTATTAATTAGCAACTAACATTATCTTGGCATCTCGATACTTAGAGTAATTTAGGACCCCATTGATGTGGGTCTTGTCCATTACCAATGTAATCTTTCTTAGAATCTAGATAAGCCATCTCAATATGGAACTTTTGCTTTAAGTAAGTTGCATACTATTACCAAGTGCCTTGCTAATCAAAGGAAGATTGAAGCTAAGCACAAGTAGTACAAAATTTAGTAGGGTAAATTGCAAATAACCTCCTTAAGCTTTGATTTAGATGAGGATTGACTTTCTAAACTTTCAAAGTATGGTTTTTAACTCTCTAAACTTTGATAAATTAGCAATATAAAGGACATTTCCTTTTTTTATTAAAAAAAATCACACTGTGGTCAAAGTTTAGAGGGTCTTATAGTACATTTCGATAAGTTAAGGAGATATTTATACATCAACATCAAAGTTGAAAGGGGTTATTCTCAACTTATGGGGATTGTTTACCAATTTATTAAAGATTAGGAAGTCAAGAACCATATTTTGAAAGTTTAGAAGGTCAATTCGTATTTAAGTCAAAGTTTACAAAGGCAATTTGCATTTTTCCTAATTTATTATGTCTAAGTTTGAAATTAGTCCAATTAAATAACTACTATAAACTGACATAATAAGCAAACATATATCTCATACCTAGTTCAGTAACAATATGAACAATTCTTGAGTCAACTCTTACTCTTAAAGAAGTCGTACAAAATAACAAGCCTTAGAATCCTATTTTTGAATTCTAAGTAGTACTCTCAATTCTAGGTATTTCTATTTTTACTTTGCCTTGATAAGTTGGTTAAGTCACTAGGTTTAAGGTCGGTAAGTAAGGTCTAACTAAAAGTCTTGAACAACCTTTTGAATGTGCTTGATTACCAAAGTAATTTTAGATTGTTTATCTATTAGTTTATTAGTATTTAAGAAAAGAAGATAGTAAGAAATTAGTATTAATATATAAAATTAAAAATGGGAAATATATACCCAAATTCAATTATATGGTATGCACTTTTCCCATTTATATGCCATACTCCATATACACAACATGTATCCATGTTCACACCATGTGATCACTCCACTTGCCATGTACATGTTATATATACCTCTCCCCTTCAACTCTAACAAACTCCCCCAACCACTTACTCCCCAACACCCCATACATACACGCACATACACTTTTCTTTTTACTTTAGTTTACTTCACCAATTCAATCACAAACCCTACTTCGATTAAATCAATCTCCAAACCCCAAAACATCACACATTCTAAATTTTTACTGATTCCCACTTCATCCTTTCTAAGATCAATCCTAAATTATTCTACACTCCTAAAAAATTTTAGTTTTTTAATACTTCTAATAATAGAACACTCAAATGTGTTCCTAATGTACGTTTAATCATCAAGAATAACAAACATACATTGATTATCAAATCCTTCTAAATCCTTACACTATACCCTTGATTATCGATCCAATTGATTATGTTATTCTTTGATCCAATACCTTACAACTCTCCTCCTTTCAATGTCATTTCTTCTCTATAATATTGCTACCCTTTTGAACTTAACCAATAAATCAAAATGGCACAACTTGAGCGAGAGATTTTACCTTAACTAATCGCTTGATTTTGGCTATTAGGATTACCTACCGTTGTTTGCATGATGCAAATCTTAAGAGACCTTATCAATAATCCATTATCAATAGTTGCATACATATCATGATTTGTTAATATGAGAAAAACTCAACTTTAATTTTTGGGATTCCTATGTGAGATCATGGCTTAGTTGTATAGAGGATTTTGTAAAAGGAAGAGAACTCTCTTGTCAACACTGAGAGAATTTAGCCAAAAGGAATGATGAAAAACTTAAGTCATCAAAAAAAAAAAATTACCATTTATAAATAGGGTTTCTCAATCTCTTCCTTTGCTTCCATTTTTACGCCTATTTGAAAGATGACAATTGCGCAAATATCCCTTTCTTAGATCATTAATTTTATGCTCTCCACTTTGTAATTAATTCTTTTTATTAATTTTGTGGGGTTTTACAACTTTCAACATGCATAGGTAGTAATTTTCATTGGACTTGAATGCAGTACTAACGTGGAGTTTTTCATGAAATGTCAGGATGTAAAAAAATAATAACGAATGGGTACAACTAAAAAAAAAAAAAAATACACTTCCAGAATTATCAGATTCGTATGAGATAATGCATTGTTCTACGTTAGTAGGGAAATCATAAGTTTCACGGCAAAATCATTGCAATAAATTTTATAGTTATAGGAAGATATTGATTAGAGATGAAAGGGTTATTCAAGAATTTAACTCTATTTTTTCATTTTTTTTATTTCCAATTATGATCATATTACACCATCGGGGGAAGGAGGATGGAATCCAATCAATCCCTTTAATCGTGGAATATTTTATTTTTCTAGTTGAACTTTTTAATTAAAAATAGATCTAAAGTCGTTCACCAATTCATTTTTCATTAATTCAATTCGTCATGCACATCTTGTCAATTTCTAAAAGCAAGTTTGCAATATCTAAATCTCCTTTGATCCCCTGCATAACAAATCTAGTCATTAACTTTGTCGAACATTTTGTCAATTGACGTGAACAGTGAGCCACTAAAATATTTTACATTTACTAGGATTCACATCAAACTCAGTATTTTAAGCCTTTTATGATCTGGATTTGAGTTAACTTTACCAGACATGACAAGACAAAATTCAAAATCTTTAATCAATGAAGAAACGGTGTCATATTTTTTGTTCAACAAGATACCAAAATGGGTAGTATTCCTTTGTTAATTATTGCACAAGACTATTTTTATATAGAAACAATAGACATTATTTACGGAGGACTAAATTTTTGTGTCGAAGTTAACTTAGTTACACATAATAATTTGTATAGATTCATCTACCACTGTATCCCTGCTTCAAGGGCAGCACAATTACAAACTTTTTTATCATAATGTCATTTATGGTTACAGGGAAAAGCTCTCCCACTTGCATCAATGGAGGATTTAGCCCATTCCTTGTGAACTTAACCAAGTGGTTGATGCGGTTGCCAAATGGATGCAAGATCAACATACTACTTCTGTTAATTTTGTGTTTCCTCCCTTTTTTTTTTTCTAAACTCTCGCAACAGGATGTACATAGTTTTGGTAGAGGAAACTCTTTTTAAAAAACCTAGGCCTACTTTTGTTAGTTGTTCGTTTGCTAGGAACTCTGTTTTGGGAGCTATGCGTTCTGCTATGGCATCTAATAAGAGTTAATCTCCTTTTTTTTATTTTAGTGAAAATTAGTTAATGGCAGAGAATTGCAAAAAGCACTTATAAAATCTATAGAAGTCAAGATAGGAGTGGTACCTGTGACTACTATGCTAGTGGATATATTAGCATGGATCATTCATAGCATATAACATAGAACTAATGAGGACAATTTGAAAGGTAAGTCTCAAAAATTAGTCGAAAAAATTTGTGACGAAACGTATTTCCCAGATTTATAAAAATTATTGATGCGAATCAAATTAATTCCAAAATTCATCGTCTTCAAGTTATAACATATTATGTAGTTGAAAAAAAAAAAATCGATTCAATTACATGAATACCGTTTAGATAGAAAATAAAATTCAAAAAAGTGAATGAAAAAATCAATACATATATAATTAATCTTCTTTCTAGATCATTGTTTTATTTCTATTTTATTGGAATAAAGATTTTCCTTCATTTTTTTCCTTCTGATTCTTTTCTTTCATTTTTCTTTCGTTCCATTTCATTACTTCTTCTTCAATATAGCGTTAGTACATAGGTATGATGAACATTTGTGATGGTGTTATATATATCAAATTTTCATTTGCTCTTCTCATTTCATTAAATTTTATGCCTGCATACATAAATACAAAACAGTTTAGCAACCAAAAAGAAAAAAACCTAGAATTAACGGGGACCAGCAATTCGTAGAACATAGTTCCAGCATTAGCATTTTATACTCATCATAACAAATCATTTTAGCATATGAATTTTCATAAAAAATTTTATTCAAAGAAGAAAAAAACAGCTCTGTATATTTCCTTTGTACTTTCCATTATTCCTTAAATGCAACAACCTAAACTCACAACCCTCACACCCTCAAAAACATTCTCAGTGCAAGAGAGGCTTAAATGATGTCAACTTCTTCAAACGTTCCAAAGATTTCACCAAAACAATTGCCCGGTAATTTTTTGTAGTCTTGGATAATTTACTAGTTGCAGATATAACTAGCTTATAATGCATCCCAAAAGCCACTTTTGTTTCGCCGCTAACGACTTTCACAAACTTCAAGCTTTCACTTACATGCTTGTTGTATTCAGACACTGCAAACTTGGCTATTTCCTTCACGTGAGCATTATTGAGGTCTTTGATTGGCTTCCAATCGCTCGCCAAAGGGCATTTGGGGCTATGGGCGGCTGCGAGGATCGGAAGGACAAGGAGAGAGAGAAGGGTAATGGAGGTGGGTTTCATTTATTTGCAATTTAAGGATGTTATTTGTGTCTAAAGGGTTGCAAGAAAGAGATCTATGAGTAGTAGAAGCGTGAGGGGGGAATTTATAAGGAATTGATGAGGATAGGAGGAATTTGGACACTGGTATGAAATTTTAGAAAATAGGATGATTTTTTGGAATTAAATCTTTAATTAATGGCCTTGTAAGAAGGGAGAAAAACTTACAGTAGATCATTGCTTTTTTACGGCACTTTATTTTGTAATAAATTCAATTGGCATAGCATGTATTTGTGGAACCTTTGTACTAAGTAGTGGATTCCATACCATGTAAATCGTCCTACTTCTAATCATGCTCGAAAAACTTTCCTTCAAATTATCAAAATAAGTCAAACCTTATCATTTTTCATTTTAGTGGGACATTTTCATTTTTCATTTCAATGGGACTTCTAATACTATGCCGTTTAGTTTATGTGATTAAATCAAGAAAGATATCTACAGGAGTGGGGGAGTTAGATCCCATTAATGGAATCCTATAATTTATGATGCTATGGTTATAGAAATTAATATCTAATATGAATTTAAATAGCCAAATGTTAGATTAAATAGTATTATCAAACGAAATATAGGCTGCTTGTCATATAGATTCTATTTCTCATTTTATGTGTTTTAGTTTCAAACGTAAATATTATAAATCATGAAAAAGAAAAAAGATGATTTCGGACTATAACTTCAACAGAAGGCAGTAACAATAATGATGTAAATCCAAACCTATTTATCTCATTATATTAATGCAATATAAAATATTCGATTTAGGATACGTAAAATACCATGATTTGCATGCTTATTATTGTTCGAATATTATAGATCATTACGCTGATTTTGACTACAAACACTTTAATTAATAGTTGTAATTTTCTTTCGAATACAATATCTTGATAGAAGACCTCTTCTGATATTTCATTGATTTTATAAAGGTGGAATAAAGCATTTAATTAGCATATAAGAGTTACAATTTCTTCTAAACATAAAAAAAAGGTCATTCTTTGGTTTTTTTCTTATATATATTTATATTTTATTATTGAGATCCTATCTAATAGGAAAACCACCTTGGATATAGGTATATTTACATTTTTGAGTATATTCTTAATCTATTATAAATATCATTTTTAGTGCAACATAATCAAATAATAGTTTATTATTTCTTTATTCTAAATTGCAATTTAAGAAACTTAAATCTACAATGCAATTGTCATGGTTGCCTCTTTTACCAATCACAATTCCCCTTCCCTATAAACATACTATGTCCTTGTCGCTATTTTAAGTATAATTTAAATAAAAGGGGATGTGTACAGGACGTCATAAAAATCCACACCACCACCAGCTCCTGTAACCCAGTTTTTTTAATTGTATTTGGGAAATAAAAAGTTGGTGTTGATTAGAAAAAAGATAAAATAAAATAGAAACATGAAATATAACTTGTGGATATTGCTAAAAATCGAAAGTTGGAGTATTGTGCAGTATCTTCATCGGGGAAAAAAAGATTATCACTTCAAGGAGAAAAAAAAAAAAAAAAGAAAGATAAGCGAGAAAAGGAACTCCAACAAAGATCTTATGTGAAGAGTCATACAGGAAAAAAAATTGTTCTACTAAAGGAATGAAGGCAAGAAATAAGAGAAATGGAAATTGTAGGAGAGTAATTACTCTTGTGGGAGTTGCTAGGAAATCATCTTAATCATAGGGTTTAGTGAAGAAAACACACCCCTGTTTTGATGGGTCTCGTGGTACCTTATAAGGACCTAGGAACCCTCAACTTCTGCTTCTAATCTTAGGAATAAAAAAAAAAAAAAGTTGAGCACAAAACCCTCGAAATTAGGTGGGGACCACTCATTTGTCACATGCCAACAGGCATCGTCTTTTGCTCAAATGGCAGTCTAAAATCCTAATTAAGGTATTGATTGTTCTAACTTCATTTTAATATTTGAAATGGGTTCAATGACATGCTAGAACATTGTGTTGATTGTTTGGACTCAAAATTTAGTATGTCTAGCTAAAATTAGTTTGGGAGTAAAATGTCCACATTGAAAAAAATTTAGCCGTAAAATATAAAATTCCTATTTGGATGACCTTTATTAATTCCCCTTTTTATAAATAATTTCATGATTTTAGGATATTGCGCTTTTCTAAATCAAGACCAATTACTTGCTACTAATTATTCATCCCAAAAGAAAACATTAATAATAATGAGTTTTTTTAGTTAATGGAATTGACGTAAGGAAGAAGTATTTATAGTTTGAAATGTTAAGGATGAAATTGAGGAAGAAGAGGCTCTAGAGAAGATCAATAAAGAGACTACCTATGATCTTAATAAAGGGCTTGTTTAGATTATTAAGGGATCTAGTGAAGTAATGGTTATTGGTATTGTGCATTTTGACTTCTAGAATGCATGTGTCAACAATGGTATTGCGAAAGGTTTCATGTATTGACGCTAATGAAGTCTAAAGATAGAGAGAAAATATATGCCATTCTAGATGCAAAACTAAGGATAAGATGTAAAAATTGGTTATTGATAGGGCAACATTGTCAATATGGTGTCACCAAATTTTATCAAGATGATGCACATCTAAAGCAATATCATCTACAATGGCTTAATGACCAGCAATTGATGCATGTCCATAGATAAGTGCATGCTCCTTTTTCAGTTGGTAATTACATTAACAAGGTTGCTTGTTGTGTAGTTTCCATAAATGCTATACACATGCTATTAGGGAAGCTATCGCAACATGATAGGTATGTAGAATACGATGGGCATAAAATATCCATGCTATCCAAAAAGGCAACAATTTGTTTCGATGCAACTACGATTTTACTACAAACAGCAAGAAAGATTTCTGTTAATCAAGAATAAAAATGGTCAAAGGAGTTTGTTCATATATATTAAGCTAACTTATTTTTAGTAGGAGTGCAAATTGAGTAATAGTATTGAAGGGAATTCTTAAGTCAACTAGGAAAAACATAGGAGATTAGAGGGTGAATTTTAGCTATCGCTATAGTAATGATGGAAATTTTTGTCTTAAACAAAGTCAAGTTGAATATTAGGAAATTAGATTTATAAAAGGGCAAAATGAGTAAGACATTTCTAGATGAGGCTGACTTAAAGGATGGATAAATGAGGAGTAAGATGAAGGTCGATAAAGTAGTTGACCCATTAATAATTCTTGTAGCATTTAACTAATAAATAGTGTTAGGGGCGGTTAACCTGTAGCTAGTGTGACCCGTAAACAGTGCAACGTATTGATTAGTGATGGCCCTTAAGCCTAAAACCACTTGCTTGGGCATGTACTGAACTTTGGAGGCCAATTTGACCTACTACTCCTAGCCAGGCTATTGGGAGGTTAGATGTCTCTCACAGTAAGGCCAAGTTATGATGAAGGCCTACCCTTCCCTAGAGTGAACAACACGGGCCCTGACTCGATAGGAAGAGGATTTTCAAGTCCCTAAAGACGTAGGCCTTTAGGCACAGGTTGACTAGGCTTATCCTATAAAGCTCCAACTAAATTGGGAGAGAATGGTTATTGCAAAATGGTAACTCAACAACTCCCTCTAGCTACTCCACAAAATTGTACTCATACCCATAACTCCATAGATCCAACTTCCACAATTGTTTCAACCTCATCCGTTATATATAGATGATAAAGCCTACAGACATCATCTACACTCTTATATACTTTCTTTTTGCATATATTGCATTCGTCCCTCTCTCTATAAATCATAAACTTATTGTCTATTAAATACAAGAACTCGAAATTGTTGCTTTTTATCCAATGAATATGTAGAAGACCCTATGATAATACCTTTTGGTATTAAAATCCACACATAAGCACTACAACCTTCCATTGCAGCGTTAACAACAGTCAAATTATTTTTAATCTTGGAATCCATTCACATCAAATTTGATGTTTTCAATCATACATATATTATATTATAATAATATGTTATTGTTGCTTTAGGATGTATGGTGAATATTTTAACACTATTAAGACTAAACAAAAATATTTGAATATCTAGGTCCCTCATTAATATAAATTAAAAAATCATCACTCCACCTTTTAATTTCGTCACATATACATAACTAGTTAAAGCCTAGCATAATGTGCTTGTTTATTTTAAAAATACATTTATGTTAGTGAAAATAATGAAAACATGCAAAAGACTATTATTATTTTTATGTTGATAATTTTGTATTTGAAAGGTACGACGTAATTATTTAATTACATAAATATACTTCGTTTGTTGTAATTTATGCAACTTTTAGTGGTTATATGAAACATGAAAATATTCAGAAACAAATTATAGTATTTTGGGTTGTGAAAAGACAACATCATTTAGCATGAGTTGTATTTCTTCCATCTAATTACACAATGGTCACATCCACCTTTTCTACAAATGGCATCCTATAGTAAAGGATATCTCCATTGAACGATAAAATGGTATAAGCAACCAAAATAAGTATTTATCATTGAAAAGATAGGAATGATTAATGAACACTTTATGAAATATAATGCATTGGCAATGTTGAGCTTCATTTTTCGGTTTCTTCTTATTTAAAATTAATTTCTCATTTTCTAATTAATAATAAACCCTAACCCATTTAATATTAATCATCGGCTAAAGAAATTGAGAAATTCTAGTTTTGCTATTGAAAATAATTTTTTGAGTCGCTACCCGACCAAAGTCAGGAAAAGAAAAAGAAACCGTAACCAATTCAGTGGATTGATTATGATTTGATTACCGATCTTTAATTTCAATTTTAAATGGAGAACCAGAGGGTTCCAAGTTCGGGAGCTAACCTATTAAATCATTAACGGGTACCACTATCTATTTACCAAAATTAGGATTATTTTTCTAATTATAATATTTAAAATAAATAAATAAATAAATAAAAGGAAAAGAACCTAAGTTTCTACATATTTTATCATCACCTCAATGGTGCTTACGTACCCGCTAGTCGAAATCAGACGATCGTAGTTCTTTCAGAAAATCTTTAGTGTGTTGATTGATTTTAATTTTAAAAACCGACCGAGTTTACGTTATTATCAATTTAGTTTTTCAAAGAAAACTTTTAAAGAGCCCTAATTCACTAAGTCCTTTATTCTTATTCCATAAAAACTCTCTAAAAGTCCTATTTTTTAAAACGGGATTTCTGTTTTTTTATTTTTATTTATTTACAAAATAAATTTTTTTAAGTGAGAAAATCCTAAAGTCATAATGCTAAAAATATACCTAAGCATATAAATACATACACATATATCTATTTACCTATCATATCAAAAACTTAACTAAATAACTAAGAGAATAATAATAATAACTAAATAAATAAAGAGACAAATAAATAAAAAATCAAAACCGAACCTAACTCGGACTATTCGGTCAAGGAGGGTGGTGTTGGTTCGTTGAGCGTGGGTCGAAGGAAGGAAGTCACACGAGAACTGGGGTTCGTCTTAGATGTGTGAGCATCGACTAGAGTTAGAGGAAGGGGATGGATCGTGTGCGCGTGTTATTGTAACTGCAGGCGTATGGATGTTGGCTGTCGTATGCAATTGTGACTCGTCTGAGAAACGAATGCTGGTAGCTTCTGCGTGCGTCGAATTGATGGCTGCCATACGGACGTGTGTAGGACGTGTAGTTCATGAGGGATGTGTATGTGGCATGCTGAAGTTTGTACCAAGTGAGAGAGATTCTGGCCGTGTGTACAGCATGTTGGAAAGAAGGCATGCACGTATGCGGTAGTGAGTTCGTGATAGGGGCTAGTTGGCGAGGATTGATGCTTCGGGTTTGCTGTTGTGTGTGGATGTCTGGATATCGTGCATGGATGGCAGAATTATTGCTGCTTCCCCGATGGATTTCGGCCCCTCCTGTTTTTTGTTTTTTCCTATTCGAGTGAAGCGTGAGGCGTGTAATCGTGAAGTCAAGCGAGTGTGGGCTACGTTGTTGAGCGAAAGTGAATCTGTTTGAGGAAGTTGTGATGGTTACGGACTGTGCTATTGTGAAATCAGGCTAGTAAAGAGGATAGCGCTGGAGATTGTGTTTGGTTGCTGTGATTTTGGATTTGTCGGTGGTTAGTAGCTTGATGTTGGGTCGTGCGTACCACAGTGTTGAGGACTTGATGTGCTGTATTGTTGCATCTATGCTGGCCGAAGACGATGGAATTGCTACTGTTGCTTGGTTACTAGTCGTAGATCGGACGAGGAGGACCAGATTGGGGCTGTGTTACATTGGATTGTGATTGGTTGAAGTAGGCATTTTTGGAATGGACTTGTGATCGGTGGTTTAGGGAGATCAAATGAAAGTAGATTTTTCCTTGCAAGTGTGCCGTTGTCCCCTGTTTCTAACTGCGTGTGGGTGTTTTTATAGACTCTAAATCATATCATTCCAAATCATGTCTTATCATATCTAATTGATTTACTAAACTAGATCCAAATTTAATCCAAATTTGATTTAATTAAGTCAAACTAGATTCAAACATCTTAGATATGAATCTCGTTTTCATCTTACTTTTGCAAAGATAAAAATATAAAGACATAAGTGCCTGCTAAAATTCAAACCCATTATCTCCAATTAAATCCAACCTAAATACTCCGATACTTATCCGTTAGACTATTAGCCTATACTTTGACATTCAGTACAATTAAATTATATTTAAACTATTTGAACCCCTAAAATAAAATTTTTTAACTAAACTAAAACTAAAGCTAAAACTATTTGTTCCTAATATGAGTTACTTCCTAAAAATTTTAAAAAGTTTTTTTTAAATTTTCTTTTCTTATCTTTTTGGTATTTTCATTATTTGTTAATTTTTTTGTCATTTTTATCTTTAATTAATTAATTATTTTATTTTTTACTTTTTATTTTTTTTAATTATAACCCTTTTTGGTAAAAATAAAAACAAAAATTAAAACTACAGAGGGGCAAAAATTAGGTGTCTATAGACAGCATAGGCAATAATTTTCATTGGACTTGAATGAAGTATTACTGTGGAGGTTTTTTAACAAATATAAGGATGCAAGAAAGTAATATTGAATGTGCACACAAAAAAAAAAAAAAAACAAAAACCACTTCTAGAATTATTGGATTCGTATGAGTTAATGAATTATTGTACATTCATAGGAGAATCATGAGTTTTATGGCGAAATCATCGCAATAAATTTTACAGTTATGGGACAATATTGATTAGTGATGAAAGGGTTAATCAAGAATTTAACTCTATATAAATATTTTTTTCTTTTTTTAAAAATATCCAACTATGATTACATTACAACATTAGGAGAAGAAGGATGGAATCTGGTCCACCCCTTTCAATTGTGAAATTTTTTACTTTTCCAGTTGAATTTTTTAATTTACAATTGATCAAAGGTCTTTCACCAATTTATTTTCCATTAATTCAACCTGTTATGCACATCTTGTGAATTTCTAAGAGTGAGTTTGCAATATCAAAATCACCTAATCCCTTGTATAACATAACTAGTCATCAACTTTGTCGAATGTTTAGCCAAATTGATGTGAATGGTGGACCCCACTTAAAATATCTCACGTCTACTAAGATTCACATGAAACGCAATATTTCAAGCCTTTGATGATTTGGATTTAGGGTTAACAAACTATACAAAACATGGCAAGACAAAATTCGAAATCATTAATCAATGAAGAAACAATGTCATGTTTTTTTGTCAATAAGATATCAAAATGGATAGTATTCCTTCGTTAATTGTTGCACAAGACTATTTTTATATAGAAACAAAAAAGGGCCGCAATATTAAAATTAGTTAATAGCAGAGAATTGCAAAAAGTACCTATAAAATCAATAGAAGTCAATACTAGCTTTGACTACTGTGCTAGTGGATATACTAGCGTGGATCGTTCATAACATATAACATAGAACTAATGAGGAAAAATTGAAAGGTAAGTGTCAAAAATTAATGAGAGAAATTTTTGAGGAAAAGTATTTCCTAGATATATAAAAATATTGATGCAAATCGAAGTTAATTTTAGGATTGATCTTACTCGAATTCCTCTCTTCAAGTTATAACATATTATATAGTTGAAAAATAAAAATCGTATTGAATGACCTTTAAATAGTAAATTAAATTCAAAAAATTAAAAAAAAATTCAATACATATATTATTAATTTTCTTTCCAGAACATTTTTTATTTCTATTTTATTAGAACAATGATTTTCCCTTCTTTTCTTTCCCTCTTATTCTTTGCATTCAATTTCCTTTCATTCCATTTCATGACTTAATTCTTCAATATAGTGTTAGTCATTCGTAATAGTGCTATATATATATATATATTAAATTTTATTTACTCTTCTCATTTTATTAAATTTTATGCCTGCATACATAAATAAAAAACAATTTAGCAACAACAAAAAAAAAAAAAAAACCTAGAATTAGGCGTGATCAGCATTTACTAGCACATAGTTCCAACATTAGCATTTTATACTCATCATAATAAATCATTCTCGCATTTTAATTTTCATGTAAAATTTTATTCAAAGCAGAAAAATAAAAAAGTTTCCATTACTCCTTACATGCAACAACCTAAACTCACAACCCTCACACCCTCAAAAACATTCTCAGTGCAAGAGAGGCTTAAATGATGTCAACTTCTTCAAATGTTCCGAAGGTTTCACCAAAACAATTGCCCGGTAATTTTTTCTAGTCTTGGATAATTTACTAGTTGCAGATATAACTAGCTTATAATGCATCCCAGAAGCCACTTTTGTTTCGCCGCTTACGACTTTCACAAACTTCAAGCTTTCACTTACATGCTTGTTGTATTCAGACACCACAAACTTGGCTATTTCCTTCACGTGAGCATTATCGAGGTCTTTGATCGGCTTCCAATCGCTCGCCGAAGGGCATTTGGGGCTATGGGCAGCTGCGAGGATCGGAAGGATAAGGAGAGAGAGAAGGGTAATGGAGGTAGGTTTCATTTTTGTGATTTAAGGATGTTATTTGTGTCTAAAAGGTTGCAAGAAAGAGATCTATGAGTAGTAGAAGTGTGAGGGGGGAATTTATAAGGAATTGATGAGGATAGGAGGAATTTGGACACTGGTATGAAATTTTAGAAAATGGGATGATTTTTTGGAATTAAATCTTTAATTAATGGCCTTGTAAGAAGGGAGAAATACTTACAGTAGATTATTGCTTTTTTATGGCACTTTATTTTGTAATAAATTCAATTGGCATAGCATGTATTTATGGAACCTTTGTACTAAGTAGTGGATTCCATACCATGTAAACCGTCCTACTTCTGATCGTGCTCAAAAAACTTTCCTTAAAATTATCAAAATAAGTCAAACCTTATCATTTTTCATTTTATTAGGACATTTTCATTTTTCATTTCAATGGGACTTCTAATACTATGCCGTTTAGTTTATGTGATTAATTCAAGGAAGATATCTACAAGAGTGGGGGAGTTAGATCCCATTAATGGAATCCTATAATTTTTTATGCTATGGTTATAGAAATTAATATCTAATATGAATTTAAATTGCCAAATGTTAGATTAAATAGTATTATCAAACGAAATATAGGCTGCTTGTCATATAGATTCTATTTCTCATTTTATGTGTTTTAGTTTCGAACGTAAATATTATAAATCATGAAAAAGAAAAAAGATGATTTCGGACTATAACTTCAATAGAAGGCAGTAACAATAATGATGTAAGTCCAAACCTATTTATCTCATTATATTAATGCAATATAAAATATTCGAGTTAGGGTACGTAAAATACCATGATATGCATGCTTATTATTGTTCGAATATTATAGATCATCACACTGATTTTGACTACAAACACTTTAATTAATAGTTGTAATTTTCTTTTGAGTACAATATCTTGATAGAAGACCTCTTCTGATATTTCATTGATTTTATAAAGGTGGAATTTCAATTTGCATGTAAGGAATTACATTTTCTTCTAAACATAAAAAAAAAAAAAAATGGTCTTTCTTTGGTTTTTTCTTATATATTTTTATATTTTATGATTGAAATCCTAACTATAAAAAAATAGAATCATGAAATCCAACTAGTAGATATTGCTAAAAAAATAAAGCTGGGGCATAGCATTAAATTTGGCCTCAAAATATTTGAAAACAAAATTTTCCTATGCATAGTTTAATTTTAACTAAAGTGCAAACTACTCCAATATATACTAAAATTTGTATACCCGTCAAAATACTCAACTCCTTGGTTGGACTATTGAATAATATCTTCTTCGGGAAAAAAAAAAAGATTATCACTGCAGGGAATAAAAAAAGATAAAAAAAATGGAACTCCAATGAAGATCTTATGTGAAAAGTTATCCTAGAAAAAAAATTGTTCTACTAAAGGAATAAAGGCAAGAGATAAGAGAAATGGAAATTGTTGGAGAGTAATTACTCCTAAGGGAGCTGCTAGAAACCAACATAATCATAGGGTTTAGAGAAGAAAACTTACCCTTGTTTTGCTGGGTGCCGTGGTTCCTTGTAAGAAGCTAGGAACCTTAACTTCCATTTTTAGTCTTGGGAAAAAAATAAGGTAAGCACAAAACCCTAGAAACTAGGTAGATATCACTCAATTGTCACATGCTAACAGGCATCCTCTTTTGTTCAAATGCCACTCTAAAACCTTAATTAAGGTATTGATTGCTCTAACTTCATTTTAATCTTTGAAATGGTTTTAGTGACATGCTAGAACATTGTATTGATTATTCAAACTCAAAACTTAGTATGTCTATTTAAAATCGGGTTAGGCATAAAATGTCTACATTGAAAAATTTTTAGCACTAAAATTTAAAGTTCCTTCTTAAATGACCTTTATTAATTCCCCTTTTATAAATGATTTCGTGATTTCAGGTGTTGATAAGGCTTTTTGGATATAGTCTCCTCAGGCCCGTCCTAACGTAATGTGACTCATAGCCTATGATTTGTTTTTCTTGGCTTAAGCCTAGAACATGGTCTGACCAGCTAAAGGAGGTCTTTAACGGCTAGAAGGCTCGAGATAAGATTAGGAGACCAAGTCAAGCAACCACCTCCTACATATTCGAAGTACGTTAGACATTATGATCCCACTTTCCAATACTTACGGATGTGACTTAGCCCACTAACTCTTTGCTAATTGCTAGCACCATTTCCCCATAAATACAAGAATAGCACCATCTAAGCTTTCTTATTGCTTTTAAGCACTTGTATTCTCTAAACACTCAATTGACTTAAGCATCAAAGTAACCACATTGGACAACATACTGGTGCTTCCTCATCGCACATCCTTTTACGGGTTTATCTACTCGTACGAAGTCCAAATTATACTATTAAAAATCTATAGATAACATTTGGTGCTATTGATAGGAAGTTTGATCTAAGTTCCTACCTAAACAAACCAAACACATTAAACACTCTCCTTCAAGTAGTACCTGTGACTACCATGTCTAATGCTAACAACATTAACAGCCACTAGTTGGTGAATAACCAACTTGCTGAGAACCAACCCCACCAAAGAGAAATGTTGGAGGGGTGCTTGGTTGAGGAATTTGCCACCCTACTTCACACTTACCTCAAGGAAGTCAAGAGGTGCAATACACAAACCCACCCTCTAGAAGCTTCTAATGCCTGTACTAGTTAAAATAACCACCAACAACAAAATGGCATAGATCAACAACCTGATCCCCTACTGTCGCAACAACCAATAAGGTCTACGACCAACTACATTTGAGCTCTAGTTAGCAATGAACAAGTGGTCGACTCCCATGAAATTCTGGCATATTTAGTAGTGCGTTAAGCTCGTTTGGTAGACAATGCTAACCCTAATGAGCTCCACATGATCATGAGGAGGCTCTCCGAATAGCAAGGGAGCAAGGCTACTGGTGACACCAAGCTAGTCACCAGCAATAAGACCCCCTTTACTAGGGATGTCTAGGATGAAGTGTTGCCCCTAATAGTAAGCTTCCAACCTTAGACAAATACAACGGTACATATGATCCTAATGATCACCTCTTTCACTTTCACACCCTCATGAACCTCTGTAGTCATAAGGATGCCATAATATGCAAGGTTTTCTTGGGCACTCTGAGGAAAGTGGCTCAATTGTAGTTTAACCACTTGATCAAGAACTCCATTAGCTCCTTTGACGAGCTGGTACGCAAGTTTAGCCTTTACTTCAAGGTCAACAAGCCTCCATCTAAAGACACATTATCCTTGTACCTAATTGGGCAAAGTGAATGCAAAACTCTACCCGAATTTATAGTTTGATTCAACAATACCGTGGTCAAGATCCTTCAGCTAGAAGAGGGAGTTGTTGTTCATACCGCTTAGCTCAGCATTTGACCTTTGGAAGATTTCTTCTAATCACTTGTGAAGAGCAAGTGGAAGACCCTAGCCGATTTTAATAATAAGGCCTAGAAATACAAGGTCTAGGAAGACAATATTTGCACCAGGAGTGACAACGACCGAGAGAGATTAAGTAGAAAATAAGACAAAGAGAGATTGTTCGTTAAAGATCGCATCAGTAGAAGGGCGCTAAGTAGATCAGTAAGGGTAGGTTTAAGCAGGAAGAATTTCTGAATCGAGTAGGACCCACTCCCTACTCCCCCCTCCTATCTACATGCAACATACCCCTCTAAATAGACCCATTTCCTAGGTCTACTATGAGGTGAAGCATAAGAACCTATTGTAGAGATCCCTTAAAATAAAGAGGAAGCCGAAACTCGAATAAATACTACTAGTTCCATAGCAACCATAACCATACTACTAATGAATGCTTCTAACTGAAGAATGAGATCGAATATGTCATTCAATGGGGCTTTTTTAGTAAATACATAGCCCAACAAAAGAATAACAACCATTATGATGACTATGAAGATAGGGCACCTTAGAGGCTATAGACCAAAGGCACCTAAGCAAAGCAAAACAAAGACCGTCACAATAATTACTCCCCCAACAACTTTATCAATATAATTGTTGGTAAGCAACACCCTAGGAGCCGACTGAGCATTAGTAGCTCGATTAATGCTTTGTCTAAGGTGTTGGTAATTAGGGAGAAGAAACAAAAGTTAGGTACTTCTATCTCTTTCTTTGATGAGGATTTGGAAAGGGTAAACACCCTCCATTAGGACGCCTTGGTCATAGTGGCAAGGATCGCGAACTTTGTAGCCCTCAAGATTATGGTGGACACTTACAGCTCCATCGACATCTCTACCAACATCCTCTTCCTCCATATGTATGAAAGAATGAGGACTAAGCTACTAGTCAAGTTGAAGCCATACTACCATAATCTTATTGGCTTCAATGGAGCACTATCCGAGCCAAAGGAATCATCACCCTTAATATGAAGTTTAACAAATGATGACAATATTTTACGATGACCAGTGGTGTTCGTCATAATCGATTCCCCATCCTCCCTATAACGTAGTCTTGGGAAGACCAAGTTTGAATACATTTAGGGTCATCACATCCTCCCTTTACTTGAAGGTCGAATTCTCGACGCTAAGCGGGGTAGGAATGTGTAGATGTGATAAAAAAACTCTCAAGAGAGCTTTATGTTAAGGCCACCAAAGTTGCCAGAGTTAGACTAGCCTGTATGAGAAGCTGGTTGAGAGAGGTGAGCTAAGTGAAAAAATTAAAGAAGTGCAAATTGGCTCCTCTCCCAACGAAACTACTAAGGTTAGGATCGAAACTCCTCCTGAAGTGAAGGAAGAGATAATTACCCTCCTATGGGCCAATTCAGATAGGTTTCCTTAGTCGGCGTTAGACATGCTTAGGATCTCCGCCGACTTATCAATCCATAGCCTCAATATAGACTCCACTACGTAGCTTGTCAAGTAGAAGAAGAGGTACTTTGCCTTGGAAAGGCAAGCTACGATCAAGGAAGAAGGGTAGAAGCTGCTGAAGGCCGACTTCGTAAGGGAAGAAAAGTACTTAACCTGATTAGCAAATGTGGTGCTAGTTAAAAAAAAGTTTGGAAGTGGGTTATGTATGTTGATTATATCAACCTCAACAAAGTTTGCCCGAAAGATTACTTTATTTTCCCCAAGATTGATTAGCTAGTCGACTCTACTTCAAAACATACCTGTTGAGCTTTATGGATGCCTTCTTGGGTTACAACCAGCTAAAAATGGACTTGAAGGATAAAGTCCATACTTCCTTTGTCATCAACTTTGGTACATATTGCTATATAGTCATGCCCTTTGACCTAAAAAATGTTGGGGCAATATACTAACGTATGGTGATGAAGCTATTTAAGCCCTAGATTAGGCGTAACATGGAGGTGTACGTTAACAATATGATTATCAAGAGTAAGAAGCCAGGTGATCATGTTAAGGACCTCTAAGAAGCTTTTGAATGGATAAGAAAATATGATATGAAGTTGAACTCTTAGGAGTGTATCTTTAAGGTTAGCTCAAGCAAATTTCTAGGCTTCTAGGTCACCTAAAGGGTGATAGAGGCTAACCTTGAAAAAATATGTGCCATTAGGGACATGAAGCCCCCTACTTTGGTTCGAGACATGTAGAAGCTCACTAGTATGGTGGCCATGCTAAGCAAGTCTATCTTGAAGAGTGCGGATAGATATGTTGAGTTCTTTAAAATCCCAAGGGTTTTAAATGGACTCTAAAGTATGTGGTAACCTTCCAGTAGTTGCAAGACTTCCTCATATACCCTTTGGTCCTCTCCAGGCTTATCTAAGGGGAAGACCTATTTCTGTACTTTGCCAGAAGCAATCAAGCACTCTCTTTTGTACTGGTCAGAGTAGAAAAGAGAGAGCACAAGCCTATATATTCGACAACCATATACTTTAGGGCCTTGAAGTTAGCTACACCTAAGCAAAGAAGTTTGCCTTGGCCATCATCATCTCAACACGTCAACTAAGGCCCTTATTTTAGGCATATCAAATCATTGTGCTTACTAACCAACTACTGCACATGATGTTGTAGAAGCTGGATGAGTCTAGAAGGATGGTGAAGTATATGATAGAGTTGAGCACATACAGAATCTAGTATTAGCCATGAATAGCATATAAGGCACAAGTACTGGTCAACTTTGTGGTTGAATACATAGAAGTGGAGGAAGCACCACTGAATGATGATAAACCAGTGTGGACTCTCTATGTTAATGGATCATCCACCTTGGGGGTAGAGGTATGAGTCTCATTTTAATCGGACTACACAAGATCACCATCTACTACCCCTAAAGTTTAGGTTCAACACCAGCAACAACAAATCTAAATACAAGGCCTCAATAATCGGTCTCAAATTGGCCAAAGAGATCGGTGTCAAGCACTTACAAGTCTTTTCGAACTCTCTTTTAGTCATCTAGTAAGTCCAAGGCAAATATGAGGCTAGGAATGATACTATGATAAGGTACTTGGAGAATGTGAAAAACCTTCTAGTTGAATTCCCTTCATGGACCATCAAGAAGATCCCCTGACTTGAGAACTCAATGGTAGATTAGTTGTCCAAGCCTACCTCCAATAGGATACAGAAGCCCAAGCTAAAGGATAAGAAGATCTTTATCGAGTACTTACTAAAGAAAAGCATAACTCTAGGCTTGGTAGAAGTCTTAGAAATTACAGCATAAACATTAGAGATGAGTTAGATGAATCCCATTTGAAGTTGCCTGGAGCAAGGCATGCTCCCAAAAGACAAAAGAGAGGTAAAGAAACTAAGGTACTACGCCACCAACTACACGTTGGTCAACGGCATCCTATATCGTCAGGGTTAGCCTTCCCCTACTCAAATGCCTCCAAGAAGGGCTTATGCATCACGGAAGAGATACAAACTAGAGTATGCAACAACCATATTCAATTCCAAACCCTCTACATCTAAGCTCTATGATTGGGATTCTATTGGTTGATTAAGAAGCAAGATGCTAAGGCTGTAGCCTAGAATTGCCCTTAGTGCTAAAAGCACACCTACGACAGTAGTCTCTAGCTCCTGACCAGTTTGTGGTTGTTTACCCAATAAGGCATTGACATCTTGGGCGCCTTCTTTAAGGCTACGAGTGGTTGATAATTCATCATAGTCATCATCGACTTCACCAAATAAGCCGAGGCCAAAGCCATGGCGAAAATCATAGAGAGGAGTGTTAAGTCCATTGTTAGGAACAACATTCTCTTACGATATGAGGCCGCTTATGCCCTCATTATGGACAACAGGTCATAGTTTGACAACCCTAGGTTTAGGGACTTCTATGCCAAGCATCACATTACACCGTACTTCACATCAATCGCCTACCCCCAATCAAATGTCTAAGTTAAAGCAACCAATCAGGTCATCCTTGATAGCCTAAAGAAGAGAGTGGACCAAGCTTATAACACTTAGGTATATGAAAGGACCATCCACTGCACTTCCATAAGTGAAATCCCCTTCGGCCTAATGTTTGGGTCAGAGGTTATCCTCCCCATCAAGCTCAAGTTTCTTGATATCTAGACTCAAAGCTTCAACACCATCTTCCATAAGTCCCTACTACAAGCCAGTGTCGACACCATTGAACAAATTAAAGACTTTACTATTGCTTAGGTAACTACTTACCAATACTAAGCAGCTAGATACTACGATTAAAAGGTCAAATACAAGGAGTTTAAGGTTGAAGACCTAATTTATTGAAAATTTCAAGCTACGGGTTCGTGAGAAGGACAGGGCAAGTTAGCACCCAATTAGCAAGACCCTATCAAAGTTAGAGAAAGTTTGGGCAATGGAGCATACAGATTAGAAAGACTAGAACACAAGTTCATTCTATGTACTTGTAATGCCAATAATATTTAGCCTTACTTTGATTAGTATATCATTATGTAAATTACTTCAAATTTGGAATGAAAAGTTCCATTTTGTATAAGTTATTCATATTTCTCCTTCTTTCTCTCTTACTCATGCAAAATCTTAAACCTTAAGAAGGTAAACAGACCCAATGATTGGGCAGATTGGAATATCATTGACCTGACCCTCTTTGGTAACCTCAGTAAGGAGAAACACCTCTTACCTAGAGGAACTCCCACTGACCTAGTAAGTCAGAATGCCACTGACTTGACCCCTTTGGGTAACCTCAATAAGGCGAAATACCCTTTACCTAGAGGAACTTACATTAACCAAGCAGGCCAGAATATCACTGACCTAACCCTATTATGTAACCTCAGTAAAAGAAAACACCCATTACTTAAAGGAACTCCCACTAACTGGGTAGGTCAAAACACTACCGACCTAACCTCCTCAAGTAACCTTAGTAAGGGAAAACACTCGTTACCTAAAGGAACTCCTGTTGATTAGGCAAGTCAAAATACTACTGACTTGACCCCTTTGGATAACCTTAGTAAGGGGGAAAACCCCTTACCTAGAGGAACTCCCATAACTAGCCAAGTCAGGACACTACCCACCTAGCCCCCATATAACGACTTAAGAAAGGGATAATACCCTTTGTGTACCATTAGCCCATGTTACAATAAAATAATCAAAAAGGCATAAAAGCATAAAAAAAAAAAAAAGAGGGGAAATCAAAGTGCATAACTAAGTATGTGAACGAATTTAAGTATCATTCATAACATGGTGATTTGCAAAAGGTTGGCATCTTGACTTGGATACATGAAGAAGGGGAAGGATAATTATTACCTCAAATCAGCTAACTTCGGTAGTGCCGAAAAATCTAATGCTTCAATTTACTCGAAGGGCTACTTCGTTAACAACCCTTAAGATGATCGGCCTTAGGCTGTAGAAGGGGTTAAAAGCTACTAACTGGAGCCAATAAGAGGATTGCCTTAACCCAGATCATCTTGAGAAATACCTTCAGGGGTAACCTCCTACTAAGTTACTAGGGCAGAAGTAGATGTGGTAGTGTCTTATTTGGCCCTAGCAATAGAATGGGCACCAAGAACCTTGACTGCTGCTTAAGCAGCTTCTCTCTCTTGTGCTTCGGCTTCCCTCTTCTCCCAAAAAGTTTGGCTACCCAAAAAACCAAGGAAGCTTAGGTCTAGATCTAAATAATGGGAGACCACCTATCTCATCGTATAACGAGCGCATTCGGTAGAAATGTCTTCTAGCTTGTTTAGCTACTACTTCGTTAGTTCAAAATCGACGATGGCTTTCTTGGTAAGGTCATTGTTGAGAACCTCCCTACTCTCCATTTTGGAGATAATCTCCTCCATCTTTAAAGCCCTTCCTTGGAGGTCTTAGATTTGCTATTCTATCTCAACCTTCTAACTGACCAACTCCAATGATGTAGTTTTGGCATTGTCACATTCTAACCCCTTCATCGCTAGCTCGATTCGTAGCTTGGAGATAGACACCTTCAGCTCGGCATTCTCTCTCTCAAGGTAAGCCTGAGCTTCCCTCTCCTCATCTAGTTTTTAAGAGAGTTAAGCCTTGGTCTTCTGCTTATCCTCCAATCAAGCCTTCAAATCGCCAGCCTCCTTGGCATTCTCTTTAGTAGTGGTCTTCTCTTGCTTTTCATCCTTTAACCTCCCCTTAAGCCCAACCACTTATGTATAAGAGCAAGATAAGCATCGGTTAGCCTTGTTGAACTTATCTAGATATTTATTGCAAGAGGACTATACCTCCTTTAGGCCGTTCTCAACCCTAGTCAACAACTCTCGAAAGCCCTTTACCTCTTTCCATATCACGTCGTAGTTACTCAATTAGAGTAATACCTGGCTGTAGTACTATAAAGAAACACAAACTAAGGTTAGACTGACGATAACACTGAAAGATATCAATTGTGAAGGATGAAGGCTTCCTTACCGAATTAGTGAGCTTAAGTGACCCGCAATCTCCATTGGATTACGCCCCTGCCCTCGATAGCTCCTCGAAGATGGCTTAGTCGTTAGGGGTATAAGACCCTAATGAGGCTTGACAATTGAGAGTCTAATGCCATAATGTAATGTTGTTGCATTAAATCTCCCATTTTGGCCTTAGGAGCTTCCCCCTAACCCTTTTGTTTTTATCCTTGAAAGCATGAAGGTGGAGCTCTTTGATGTTGGAGACATATGGCATGCCCTTGAATGAGTCTAGCTTAATCCCCAAGAACTTGAACTTATTGAGGACATAAAAAAGTTCGTCCCTAAGGTCATCAATACATTTGTAGGGGTGAGCCGTAAGCCACTCGTACCAAGTTGTTTAACTTAGGGGCATCCTCCCCACAGGCTTCTACTTCTTAGCCCCAAGCACTTCTTCCCTAGCGGTCTCGGGAGCTTTCCTCTTTTACTTTGTTACCTTAGACAAGGTACTAACCTTGGTCCCCTCCTCCTTACCCTTGTCAGGATGGGTAAGCATCTCCATATCTAGCTCGTCGATGCCAGCAAGTTCGTCCTCCATAGTAATGGGCTCAAAAGTGGGAATGAAGGCAATGGAAGGTAAAGCCACACTCACGAGCTTGGCAACCAATGGCTCCACTTGAAGAAGGTTGAGTCGTTGACTTAACCCTACCGATCTCCCTAGCCCTTAACCTCATACAGCCTTACCTTTAAGGTTGGAGGCCTTTGTAGTCGGCTTTGACCTAACCTACTGACCCCTCATCAACTCATCTAATGAGGGATGAGAAATAGCCTTGACCAGTCTCTTGCCTATAAGGAATCAAGTAAGCAATCAAGAAAAGGAAAACAAAATAAAGATAAAATACAAAGGACTATCATTCACCCACTCTACCGTGACTAACACGGATAAGGAAGAATCGAACCCACCCTACCCAACCTTTATTCCTCTTAAAAAGGACGTTGGGCAAAGCATAACTTTACACAATAGCATGACAAATGAAGCTTTTCATAAAAATGAATTATACCTTCAAGCCATTTCTCTACTACAGCCTTCTTCATGTTAGAAAAGAGCTTAGAGATTAGATACTTGAAGTATATCTCCACCATCTCCATAACGTTTATTTCATTACCGCATCTAAGTACCATGAAGGCTTGAATCTCCCTAGTGGCCTCAGCATCATTTGGCCTAAGCTCCTTTTGAGCTCCAATTCGGACCAGTTTGGTCCATCTTGTCCAGAAGTTTACCTCCTTCGATAACTCCACTATTAGGTAGTCATCCAGTCAACCTTTAACAAAGTTTGCAAGACTATAAAATAGCTTCTTCCCCAGACGAGGCCAAAGGTATAGCCACCTACCAACGCTTTTTCATGTGTAAAAGTGATTAAAAGGCTTAATGGTAACCCTTATCACCAGCTATTCACATAACCCTTAGAAAGCCTTCAACACCCTCTACCCATTAGGAGGCACCTACACTAGACTACACCAGTGAAAGTTGAAAAGCTCCTTCTCAAAGTTGCTTAGGGGGAGGTGTTGCCCATACTCAAAGCACTTCTTAAACACTGTGAAGTACTTTTTCGTCAATAGGGCACCCTTTCCTCCTTCCTCAACACCTATACCACCCAACCCGAGATCGGTTGAATAATAAAATTGCTTAGAACCTAATTGAGAGTAGAGGCCTTACTCCTAATAATGCAGCTGCTTAGACCTTTTTGGCTACTGGCAAGGGAATACACACATAAGGGTCCTTCGAGATGGCATTAATCAGCTTGGCCTTATCCAACATCTCTACTGCCATTCTTGTAGCTTTGTTAAGTTGTGCTAACGACATGACTCCATCCTCTCCTTATGGGGGAGGATCATTCCTTGTAGTCTTGGAGTTAGTGAGATTATATTTTAACACATTTAATGGTGTCTCACCTATGTTGGTCAACATGATTGAGAAGAAATGAGAAAGAATGAGTTTTGAAATGTTTGCAAAGAATATTAATGAAGAAAAAGAAAGCGAAGTTTGCAATGCGAGAGTAGAGAAATTGAAAAAGAGTAGTCTCTCAAAACGATTGTGGTATTTATATACCAAGGGCTTTAGAAATTATATTAGAGGTTATAAGGATTCGAATAAGCACAAATCCTTGGGAATGCTACAATGCAAACACGTGGAGTTAGTTTTGATTAGATGGCCACATTCAAAGGACAAAACATGTATAGCTACATGCCAGTTTGCTGTGATTGGACACCTATTACATCACATTAAATGCATTGAAAATGAGTGCAATAAAGTTAGAGTTTGAAAAGTTACTTTTATAGGAAGTTTCCTCGAGGCCTCTTTAACTCCCATAAGAAGACTTGCTCAGTACTCTAACAGCATTATACCTCAAATCAAGCATATTGTATCTGCTTGACCATTGATCGACTTAATTCAGTTCAATCCACTCAACGCCTTAACTCTACGATACTACCTTGAGGTATACAACCCAGTAAACTCTCGCCTCTGCTTTAAGTGCCTATCTCAAGCCTTAGGGTCCTCACCTTAGTTCACCCATCTAGGTCGGTGTACACATGCTTTGCCATGACCTAATGAGGGCCAGTTATTACTTTGCTCAAACCTCCCACATTCCACTCCAAAATAATTGACCTCTACCTTGATGGCAGTCTACTGGGACATGTCGTATCTGCTTAGCCCATGCTAGTCTAGACATTTTTGTCTCAGCCTTCGCCACATCGGACATCTTCACCTTAGTCTTTTGCTAACCTGAATCTCCATCACTACCACATGGGCACAGCAACATTAACATAGATGCCTTCGAATTAGTTCAACCACACGCTTAAGAGGCCCATCTTTCCTTCTCCTTACCTTCACTACAATAATGAGATTGCCAAAGGAGAGGGGAGGAGGAGGTGGGGAGTAAGTGTTGATAGGGCCTTTTAGACATTAGCCCCTTAGGCCCATCTTAAGTTGATGTGACTCACAGCCTATGACTTGCCGTCCTTAGCCTAAGCCTTGAACATGTCTTAACTAACTAAAGCAGGTCTCTAACGGCTAGAAAACTCCAAATTAGACTAGGAGACGAAGTTAAGCAACTACCTCTTACATATCTAAAGTACGTTAGACACTATGATCCTACTCTCTAACATTTGCGGATGTGGCTTTACCTACTAACTCTTCTCTAACTGCTGGCACAACATATAAGACCATTGCTCAATGGTAAAGTACTTGATACTTTTTGCATTTAAACCTTCTTATTGCTCTTAAGCACTTGTAATCTCCAAACACTCAACTAACTTAAGTATTGAAGTGATTATGCTAGACAACACCCTAGTACCCCCCTTAATTTTACTCTCTTTTGCAAGCTTATCTACTCGCACGAAGTCTAAATTATACCAACAAAAATCTAGAGACAACATTAGAATATTGCACTTTTCTAAATTAAGACCAATTACTTGTTACTAATTATTCATCCCAAAAGAAAACATTAATAATAATGAAATTTTTGAGATAGTGGAATTGATGTAAGGAAGAAGTATTTAAAGTTTGAAATGTTAGGGATGAAACTAAGGAAGAAGAGGCTCTAGAGAAGATGAATAAGGAGACTACCTATGATCTTAAGGGAGCGCTTGTTTAGATTAGTAAGGGATCTAATAAAGTAAAGGTTATTTAGATTCTAACTTCTAAAATGAATGTGTAAATAATAGCATTGCAAAAGGTTCCATGAATTTAAGCTAAGGAAGTCCTAAGATAGAGAGAAAATCTATTCCCTTCTAGATGCAAAACTAAGGATAAGATGTACAAATTGGTTGTAGATAGGAAACCATTGTTAATATGGTGTCGCAAAATTTTATCAAGATGATGCCCATCTAAAGCAATATCATTTACAATAGCTTAACACCAGCGATTGATGCATGTCCTTAGATAGGTGCATGTTCCTTTTTTAGTTAGAAATTACATTAAAAAGGTTGTTCATTGCGTAGTTTCCATAAATGCTATACACATGCTATTAGGGAGGCTATGGCAACATGATAGGTGTGTAGTATATGATGGGCATTGAAACATCCATGCCATCTAAAAAGTAGCAGTTTGTTTTGATGCCACTAAGCTCTTACTATAAATAGCAAAAAAGATTTCCATTCATCAAGAATAAAAATGGTCAAATAAGTTTGTTCATATATATTAAGCCATCCTAATTTTTAGATGAAGTGGAGATTAAGTAATAGTATTAAGGAGGATTCTTGAGTCAATTAGGAAAAACATAGAGATTCGAGGGTGAATTTTTGTTATCTTGACAATAATTATGGAAATTTTTGTCTTAAACAAAGTCAAGTTGAATATTAGGAAACTAGATTCATAAAAGGGCAAAATGAGTAAGACATTTCCAGATGAGGCTACCCTAAAGGATGGCTAAATGAGGACTAAGATGAAGGTTGATAAAGTAGTTGACCCATTAATAATTCTAACAACATTTAACCAATGAATAGTGCTAAGGATGGTCGACTTGTAGATAATGTGACCCTTAAATGGTGCAACATGTTGATTAATGATGGCCCTCGAGCCTAAAATGACTTACTTAGGTATGTGCTGAACTTTAGAAGCCAGTTTGACCTATTGCTCCAAGTCAAGCTATTAGGAGCTTAGATGTCTTTCATAGTAAGGCTAAGTTACGAGGAAGGCTTACCCCTCCCTAGTGTCATCAATATGAGCCTTGACCCAATAAGAAGAGGATTTTCAAGTCCTTAGGGAAGTAGGCCTTTAAGTTTAGGTTTACTAGGCTCAACCTATAAAGCTCTAATTAAACTGGGAGGGAATGATTATTAGAAAATGTCTCATTAATCGCTCTCCACAATATTCTACTCATACCCTTAACTCTAAGGATCCCATCTCCATGATTGTTTTGACCTCATCCCCTATAAACAGATAATAAGGCCTACGGACATCATCTATAATCTTATATGCTATCTTTTTTACATTTATTGCATTCATCCCTATCTCTATAAATTTATAAATCTATCGTCTATTAATTACAAGAACTTGAAAATGTTGCTTTTTATCAATTGAACATGTAGAAGACCCTAAGATATTACCTTTTGGTATTAAAATCTACACATAAGCATTACAACCTTCCATTGCAATATCAACAACAATTGAATTAATTATAATCTTGGAATCCATTCACATCAAATTTGATGTTTTCAATCATACATATATTATATTATATTATAATAATATGTTATTGTTGTTTTAGAATGTATGGTTAATATTTTAATATTTTAATATTGAATATCTAGGTCCCTCATTAATATAAATTAAAAAATCTTCACTTCACCTTTTACTTTTGTCACATATACATAACCAGTTAAAGCCTCGCATAATGTGCTTGTTTTATTTTAAAATATATCTATGTTGATGAAAATAATATAAACAGGCAAAAGATTATTGTTATTTTTATGCTGATAAATTTATATTTGAAAGGAACAACGTAATTATTTAATTACATAAATATATTTCACATAGTACAATTTATGTAACTTTTAGTGGTTATATGAAATGTGATAATATTCAGAAAGAAATTATAGTATTTTAGGTTGTGAAAAGACAACATCATTTGCCAAGAGTTGTATTTCTTACATCTAATTGCACAAAGGTCACAACCAACTTTTCTGAAAATGGCATCCTATAGTAAAGGATATCTCTATTGAATAATAAAATGGTATAAGTAACAAAAAAGTATTTATCCATAAAAAGATACAAATGATTAATAAACACTTTTTAAAAAATAATGCATAGGCAGTTATAGAGCAATGTTGTTATAAAGTTATTGGTTACCTCCAACATGCATAGACTGTAATTTTCATTGGACTTGAATGAAGCATTAGTGTGGAGGCTTTTCATGAAATATAAGGATGCAAGAAAGTAATATTGAATGTTTATAATAAAGAAAGAAAAAAACACTTCTAGAATTATTGGATTCGTACGAGTTAATGCATTATTGTACATTCATAGGAGAATCATGTGTTTCATGGTAAAATCATCGCAATAAATTTTATAGTTATGGGACAATATTGATTAGAGATGAAAGGGTTATTCAAGAATTTAACTCTTTATTTTTTTTTTTCATTTTTTTAAAATATCCAACTATGATTATGTTAAAACATTAGGGGAAGAAGGACAGAATTTGGCCCATCCCTTTAATTGTGAAATTTTTTACTTTTCCTTGAATTTTTCAATTTACAATAGATCAAAAGTTGATCACCAATTTATTTTTCATTAATTCAACCTGTTATGCACATCTTGTGAATTTCTAAGAGCGAGTTTGCAATATCTAAATCTATCCCTTGTATAACAGATTTAGTCATCAACTTTATGGGATGTTTTGTCAAATTGATGTGAACGGTGGACCCCACTTAAAATATTTCACATCTACTAAGATTCACATGAAACTCAATATTTTAGGCGTTTAATGATCTGGATTTAAGGTTAACGTACTATACCAAACATGGCAAGACAAAATTCAAAATCATTAATTAACGAAGAAACAATGACATATTTTTTTTGCCAATAAGATACGAAAATGGATAGTATTCCTTCGTTAATGGTCGTACAAGACTATGTTTATATGGAAACAAAAGAGGGCCACAATATTAAAATTAGTTAACAGTAGAGAATTGCAAAAAGTACCTATAAAATCTATAGAAGTCAAGATAAGAGTGGTAACTTTGACTACTGTGCTAGTGGATATATTACTGTGGATCATTCATAGCATATAACATCGAACTAGTGAGGAAAATTTAAAAGGTAAGTGTCCAAAATTAATGGAAGAAATTTTTGAGCAAAAGCATTTCCTAGATGTACAAAAAATATTGATGCAAATTGAAGTTAATTTTAAGATAGATCATATTCGAATTCTCCATCTTCAAGTTAAAATATATGATGTAATTGAAAATTAAAAATCGATCCAATTATATGAATACTGTTTAAATAAAAAATAAAATTCAAAAAAGTGAAAAAAAAATCAATACATATATTATTAATTTTCTTTTCGAATTTGTTTTATTTCTATCTTAATAGTCCCTCCATTTTTTCCCTCTAATTCTTTTTTTTCATTTTCCTTTTATTCCATTTCGTTACTTCTTCTTGAATATAGTGTTAGTATGTAGGTGTGATGGAGATTCGTAATAGTGCTATATATATATATATTAAATTTTCATTTGCTCTTCTCAATTTATTAAATTTTATGCCCCTTCATATAAATAAAAAAACAATTTAGTAACAAAAAAAAAACCCTTGAATTAGGCAAGATTAGCATTTACTAGCACATAGTTCCAACATTAGCATTTTGTACTCATCATAATAAATCATTCTAGCATTTGAATTTTCATGTAAAATTTTATTCAAAGTAGAAAAAAAGGAAAGAAAAAGAGCTCTATATATTTCCTTTGTACTTTCCTTTATTCCTTACATGCAACAACCTAAACTCACAACCCTTACACCCTAAAACGCATTCTCAGTGCAAGAGAGGCTTAAATGATGTCAACTTCTTCAAATGTTCTGAAGGTGTCACCAAAACAATTGCCTGGTAATTTTTTGTGGTCTTAGATAATTTACCAGTTGTAGATATCACCAGCTTATAATGCATCCCAAAATCCACTTTTGTTTCACCACTAACAACTTTCACAAACTTCAAGCTTTCATTTACATGCTTGTCGTATTCAGAAACCGCAAACTTGGCTATTTCCTTCACGTGAGCATTATTGAGGTCTTTGATCGGCTTCCAATCGCCCGCCAAAGGGCATTTGGAGCTACGGGCAACTGTGAGGATCGGAAGGAGGAGGAGAGAGAGAAGGGTAAGGGCGATTAGTTTCATTTTTGTGATTTAAGGATGTTATTTGTGTCTAAAAGGTTGCAAGAAAGAGATCTACAAGAAGCAAAGGTGTGTGGGGCGATTTATAAGCATTTAGGATTTGATGAGGATACAAGGAATTTTGGGTGCTAGGATGCAATTTTAGAAAAGATGATGGTTTTTGGGAAATAAATCATTAATTAATGGCCTTGTAAGAAGGGAGAAATACTTACAGAAGATTATTGTTTTTTTTTTTTTTTGGGACATTGTTTTGTCATAAATTCAATGTGCATACATCATGTATTTGTGGAAACTTAGTACTAAATAGTGGATTTCATACCATGTAAACCCAGAATTCAATTTGGATGCACCATATATTTGTGGAACCTTAGTACTAAGTAGTGAATTTCACATCATGTAAATCATCCTACTTCTGATCATGCTTGAAGAACTTTCCTTAAATTATTAAAAAATGTCAAAACATTTTCATTTTTCATTTCAGTGGGACCTTTTTATTTTTTTCGTTTCAATGGGACTTCTAATACAATGCAGTTTAGTTTTTGTGTTTAATTTAAGGAAGATATCTACTGCAAAGGAGCTATATCCTATTGATGAAAACATAAAATTTATAATGTTATGGATGGCATGATTATAGAAATTAATATAATATGAACTTAATAGCTAAATGATAGACTAAATGATCCTATTAAATGAATCTTGGCTACTCACGATGTAGATTCTATTTCTAATTTTATGTGTTTTAGTTTTAAACGTAAATATTATAATTCATAAAAAAAAATGATTTCCAACTATACATTCTACAGAATGCAATGCCGATAATGATGTAAACATAAATTCATTATATTATTGCAATATAAAAGATTTGATTTCGGACACATAAAGTCCGATGATGTGCATGCTTATTATTGGTCGAATATTATAGCTCATGATGCCGATTTTGACTACAAAGACATTAATTAATTGTTGTAATTTTCATGAATACAATATCTTGATAGAACACCTCTTTTGATATTTCATTGATTTTATAAAGGTGGAATAAAGCATTTGATTAGTATGTAAGGAATTACAATTTCTTCTAAGGATAAAAAATAGGGGTGCAATAGATGTTTATCAACTCTAAAAAAAAAAAATTATATAATTACAAATTATATAAAAAAAATTATCACAATACCATTATTATATTGTATCTTAAAGATATAGCATTACCATTTGTACTATCACATTTTCAATATGTGATATTAATATTTGTATACTGTGATCATGTCGCATTTTTAAGATGAGATATAAATACGAATATACTAATGTCACACCTTTGCAACACATTTTTAAAATGCAACACAGATATTTTACTAGTGTCACATCTTGAAGATGAGATATTAGTGCAAATAACTATATAGCAATATAATAATGATATTTTAATAATATTTTTTTAGGTAATTTATATTTATGTAATATTTATCAATATTGATGGTAAACACGTAAATTTCTCTAAAAATAGTTATTTTTTAGTTTTTTTCTTATATATTTGTATGTTTTATCATTGAGATCCTAATAGGAAAACCATCTTAGATATGATTATATTTATATTTTTGGATATATTCTTAATCTATTATTAATGTCATTGTAAGTGCAACCTAATCAAACAATAGTTTATTATTTCTCTATTCTAAATTGCAATTTAAGAAACTTAAACCTTCAATGTAGTTGTAAAGGTTGTCTCTTTTAGTAATCATAATTCCCCTTCCCCTTAACATATTACATCTTCATTGCAATACCTTATAATTGAGCTTAGTTTTTTTGAGAAAGTATGCCAAGAGTCGCAGCCTTGTAAAACTTTTCGCCCTCTTTGACTCTTCTATAATTTGGATTAATATAAATCTATAAGTTTCTTCCTTTGATTTATCCCCAAATTATTCACCTACCAGTAGAGGCTTAACTTTAATATCGTTTGGACTACCCCAAACAAAAAGAACTAATAGTTAGGATAGTATACATGAATGATATTCTTTAAACCACTTAATTTAAAAGTTTTTAACTATTATTGATATAGTAATGACAACCTTAGCCTTTATAAACCAATAGCAATATCCTTCCACAATCTATGTGGGACAACATTATACATGAAGTATCACAATTTTAGCTTTAAATTGCATCCAAGCAAATTTATATTGAAAATTTTCATTAATTGATAATTTATCAATTTGTTGTCACAACTTAATTTGACCTAAATAAAATTTTATTTATAAAACTTAGCTAAAGGGAAATAACATCAATGAATGTCAATTTTCAAAACTCATTAAAATTATTGTGTCCACTAGGACTTCAAAGTTTGTTTCCTTCTATCAAAATTCGTGTTAAGCCAACTTCATTGATTTATTTGTTTTCTATTTGTGCATCTTATGTACTCTCGATTTCTTTCTTTTTTTTTTTTTTTTTGGTTTTTCTTGACTTATTCTTTTCTTTATGTAATTTCACTTAATGTTTTATTATGTTTAATTTTTTAATTTTAACCTAAAAGTTATTTTAAACTAAAAAATGAACAAAAAAAAATCGGAGGTGCCCAATGAGAAAACTCTAAAATTATTAGGCACTATATGGATAAACGACACATCATTTCATTATTAAATTATGTGTATAATACCCCATAAACAATAACATTGCTGAAGACATTCCGAATATTAGGTAATTATTGGCTCTAATGAAAAATGGATATGCAAGTGGGTGTGTTTTTATAGGGTATTCAACCCACTTGGCCTACTAAATACCTTTAGGTAACATCCTATAAGGTATTGAGAAAGGTTTGGGTATTAGTTCAAAATCCTTCGAGGTTTTGCTTTAGGTTTTAAGAAACTAAATTAATAATATTTTTAAGTAAAAACTAAAAGGCAAAAATACAAACATTAGTCTTACTTACATGTGTTGTTCTTTTGTGTTAAGAGTTTAAAAAAAAAAAAAAAAAGGAGACCTTTATGGTCTGTTTTATTCATTAATATCTTTAAGTGTCCTCCATTATTTTCTAGGATACAGAACAAGAACTGATGCATTTTGGATAGTTATGCATGTTTTATATAGAAGATTTGTGATGAGTATTATATAATATTTGACATTGGGCTTATTGTGGGTAATATATGATATTGGTATGTTATAGTCAATTTTCCTTTAATCCCCGTTAGGAAGGCAACATGAGAACTAAACTAAACACACACAGCATCGAGTACAGATGTGTATTGGGGAAATTTTACAACATGTATCCGTCAAAAGATATGTTAATTTATGAAAGATAAGTTCATAAGGCTGTCTAAGGAGGTGGCTTAATGAAGTTTTGACAGGTGTAGGTTTTGGAATGAATAATTCTAGTCTTCTTGCTCATGTTTGGTTAATTTGCTTGTTAAAAACTTATGCCCTCCTTGAAGGAAAGTAGTTGAAAGTTGTCATTTCATAAGCAACTGTTTGTTCTTAGACTTATGGTCTAGGTTCCAAATTTGAAATGAATTGTTAACACAAAGCATCACATCCTGTTTAACAATAAAAATACTAATCACCATTGATTTCACTAAATGGAGTAGGAGGGAAAGGAATTGGAATTCCTAGGGAATAGAATAAAAGTGTAATATCTACTACTTTGTTTAATTAAATTAAAAAACAACTTAAGAATAGATTCATAATAAAACTTTAATAACTAAATTACCATCAGCCAACACCCTAAAGTAAAGTGCATCTATACAAGAACTAACCAACAAAATAATCTCCACAAAATCATCACCACCATCAACATCAACTTTCTCTTACTCATTCCTTTTACTACTTTCATCATCACCACATAATCATCATCAATGAAATTTTCTTCATCGATCTTCTCTTACTTATCCTTTCTAGGACTTTCATCTCTCATAAAATCGTCATCATCATCAACATCAATCTTCTTATACTGTTTTGATCCCTCTTTGTTCTACTTTGAAACCTTAACCTTAGGTGCTCATTAGGCACTTGATTTTTGGGCTCTTAGATTTCTTGTAAGGTATTTGACTTAAAGAACAAGGGCACTCATTGGTGATATGCATGTTTAGATTTGATATGAATGGTGATCATATAGTTGGATGGCTGATGGTTTGATTGTAGAAGAGAGTGAGAGAGAGTAGAGTGGTAAGAGAAAGATAGAGATAGAAAGACAAGAGGAGACGAAGAGGGATAGAAGGTGATGATGACAGGTGATGTTTAGTGGGTGATAGTGGTGGGTTGGTGGTGTACTATGTTGGGCAATAGTAGTTGTTCAATGCTGGTGGGTTTCCTGTGAAGAAGACAACATTAGTAGGCTGTCATTTTTACTTGGAATTGGGATTCTTTAAGCCCAATTTGTAAATTTTATTAATTAGAATTCCTCAAGAATAAACAATGCAAGGGAAGTGAACATGGTAATAGGAGGAATAAGGAATAAGGAATAAGAGGGCAATAACTACATGGAGATTTATAATGTAAATAGATTGCACAATACGAAGTATTTATGTGTTTATATAGATATTATGTTACACAAAGATGCGTAATCCTTAGATGAACTATTGATCCTATTTAAAATGTGAAATGAATTAAACACAATTCTTATAATATGCATATGAACCAGCCTTTCCAGAAAGGACTATCGGTTTTCGGTATTTTATGACTCCTAATTAGATAGCTTTTTGGTATAGGGATAAAACTAGAATTTTAGCTTTGTTTTGAGACAAATAATATCATGATAGGTTTAAATTTTATAAAACCCACCATAAACTCATCCCAATTTCAGCCATAATGAAAAGGCTCCTGCTACTGTTTATATTAAAATACTAAAAATCAAAAGAACGTGACCATGATAAAAGCAAAAACAATTGGATTTATCTAAACCTTATAGGATAAGTAGCAAAAGCTTTACGTCTAGATCCTGAACATGGGCTCCAACCTATAATCCAGCTGGAACCAGTGGAATGTGGGGCCCCTCTAAGTCGAATGCTAACCAGCTCAGGAAGAGTTGATTCTAAGCAGAATCCATAGACTCAGTGGTTACCATAGGACTGTTGACAGTTCCAAAAACCCTGAAAAATATATTTTTAGAAATTTCATATATCAAATATTCACTTTGACCCCAATAATTAAATAGTACTAATCCAATTTTTGCACCAAAGAAATAAATAGTTCTAACTCAATTTATGATGATAAATGTGACAAGGATTTATTATCATATTTATACAAAACTACAACCTACCTACACTATGATATTATGATATTAGTAATATGGAATGAGGAAATGAAAAAAAAAAAATCAAGAGTTGATTCCACATCGTTAAGGATTGACTTCATTTGTTGGAAGTCTACATATATATATATACCCCAAATTAGAAATGTTTTAATAGTCCTTTATTTCTTGTGCTTTTAATAACAACATATTAAATGTTGCAAACGGTAAAAAAATTTTCGTAGTTGATATAGAAATAGTACTAGAGATTTTTCATTGTCATTGCAAGTTTTATGTTTTTTTAATATATATATATATATATATATATTAATTTTACTAGGGACCCACCATAAATCTGAAAGGTCCATGGTTCTTGGGGCAAACTACCGCTGACCTGTGTATCAATAGCCAATAGGCGATTTGAGAATCTCTTAGCAAAGTTGGGTTTAAGTCTCAACTGGACAAACCAGTTTCATATTGGTTCGCGAGTCCGAGTAGGCTCATGCTAGGGTCCATCCATGCTACGCATATTTAAAAATGATAAACAATTAACTAAATTAATCGCACATGCAATTACTTATGAAAGTGTTACTAAGAAAAAATAGGCACATACAATTATATAACTATTTAAATAATTGTTCTATTCTAAAAAATATAAATATAATAGGGAATAAAGCTAATGTGAGTACTCAGACTTTTGTATTTTTTCATTTTAATGCCTAAATTTTAAATTCATTCATTTTAATATCTTAACTTTTTAAATGAGATAAATTAGTATCTCTATTATAACGATTATTATTATAAAATAATGGTATTATAATATAAGTACATCAACTTTCAATTTATTTCCAATTTTAGTTCTCAAACTTTAACTTTTCTCACATTTTGGTACTTTAACTTTTTAACATGAAATAAACAAGTATTCTTTATGATAACCATTATAATAGAGATAGTAATTTATCTCATTTAAAAAGTTGGGATATTTAAATGAATAAATTTAAAGTTTAAGTACTAAAATGAAAAAAATTTAAAAGTTCAAGTATTTCTAGTGACTTTATCCTAAATGTAATATATCTATAAAATGCTAGAGTTGTTATATTAATATATTGGACTAAGCCCATTGTTAATCTAAGGAATTAACTTTATAAATGTGAATATTAGTTTTTTATGTAGGTGAATATAGTTAGTTTTGATTGATAACTTACATAGATAAATGGTATAATATCTATATTTTACACGTAGAATGTTTTCTTAATTCTCATATATGGCACTTAGACCCTTCAAGTTCTCTATAGAGAGGCTAATCACCATTCCTATCCATAATGCATGAGAACAAATAAAAACATACTTACTTAGAGAAAGCATAGAGAAAAACACGTAAATAATGAATCGAATTTGTATTCTTAGATAGTTTACAAATAAGGGGAGATCCCCTTGTATATAATAGGCCTCCACTGATAGACAATCAAAAGTATTCTAATCTAATTGCTATATAGTCTTATCTACCCTATTATTACCTACCTTAATAGGAAGCGACCGTCCAAACCCTACACCAAAGCTCAAGCTAAGGACTAGAAAGTATGGCTCAACGAGTTCTCACCTCCTATCTAAACATTCAAGAATTCGTTCTATTGTACAGATTTGACCTTCGCTGCCTTCTTATCTATTCCAAGCCTTACACTTTATTGGAGATCAAGGACTTAATGAAGCATTGACCTAAAGAGGACCCAAGCACTCCCTCAAATAGCTCAGCAAGAATACTAGAAGCTCAACCATTTCGATTCTATGTCAATCGTACATGAAAGCCAACTTACTTAAGTGCTTATAGACCGGCCCTTGAATCTTGAGCTATCGAAGGTGATGACATACAATGAATAGAAATGACCAAGACATAGCTTATGTACCAAGCTACCTTATTCCTTGACAAGTGGAGCTCAAGCTCTTCTTTTCCTAGCGTATTGAAAACTCCTCAACCACTCAACTAATGCTAGCTGTCACTATCCTTTGACAATTGTACTTCTACAAACATGGTAGAGTATTCCTTTTATACATTACAAGTTTTCCCCGTTATGTATTTTTTTCCTACTACTTTCTAATTTGGTGTAAATGCCCTTTTTTGTAAATTGCTTAAACTTGTAGACTGCCCTAAATATTTAAGGTATAAATACTATTAGTAATGGTAGTCAGAAAGATCATCGGCAGTAGAGCGTTCTTATTTTTCCTTATTGTAAATCACACTTGTTTGTTACAAATCCTTTTACACTTACTCTTATCGTTACTATTACAACCTAAATAGTATCATTGTCATAGTAGATCATCGTATACTGTACAAAAGTCAATAATCAAACTCCTTGTTGATCATTAACCTTCTATACAATACACAACGCTCCTTCCACTCTATATTATCCTTAAGCATATAGACAAGTAATATTAAGCACCTTCATTGAATTTACTAAGTTACTGAATATACTATTAATTTAAAAATGTGGAACATAGTGTTCCAAAACAAAAAAATATAGAAATACCTAGTGAGCTAACCACAAATAGTTTAACTATTGAATAATAACAAAAAATATCATAAGTCCTATCTAATACTAAAAGTTCCCTCTTTCGCTCTACAAATTGTACAGTCTTGTCCCAACGTGAGACTAATCTCAAGCATTCCGTGGCCCGACTCAGCAAAGAGGTGTCCATGCATAAAAAGAAATCTATAGGGGTATGAGTTTATGCTTAGTGAGTTAATCTATCCGTTATGCCACACAAACAATTTATACATATACAAAATATGGATGCATGAGACAGTTAGAATACCAAACAATACATGCAGTAATCTAGGAACTGCATGCAACTCAGAATTATAACCCCTATAGTCGAGGTTAGAGATTATTAACCGACATAAACCGATAAGTTCTAGCACCTAAGTTTTCATACAACTTGTACCTATGTGCTCAAATCAATTTAGATACATATACTCATTTATAAATAAATAATTATGCTTTGCTTTAATAAAAAACATGATTTCCTCAAAATTCTCAAGTCTAACGATATGGTGGCTCCTGTAGTCCACATCACATACTCTAAGCAAAAGTCATAAGACATAGCCCTTAGCAAAATAGTTAGCGTCTCTTTGTGCTTAGTAAGCCCGTAAGCTAAGACAAAAACTCAAAAATAATGTATGGCATGTCCTTTGTCTAATCTAATCCCTTTAAAAGCCCCTATTTTTGTGAGTCCCTTCTCACCTTTTATATGAGGTGGCAGTTGATATAATTATAATGCAAAAATTTACAATGCATGACTCATTTAAGCTCTTAGTTGGATAATTATTTATACCAATTTATTATGTTATCAAGCAAATTCCATTCTATGACAACAATACAAATTCAATATCATAAGAAGTTTTGGTTATTATCTTATTATCAGATCATAGAGTCCAATCATATAACCACACACATGCATTTCCTATGCCCTGCATATAAACCTGTACAAGAATTGGTTTCAAACCGTAAACTAGCTCAGCCCGTAGGAGGTTGGGCTAAACTACCCCCCCGAACCACCAAGCCCCTAAGGGCTCAAGTGGCTCAGGAGGGCATAATATCCTAAATTGATTGTTCATGAACCGCTGGGCTGGCCCACTATTAAATCACTGAGCTAACTTGTGATTCACCCCCTAAAAAAAAAAGGAAAGAAAGATAAAGAGACTAGGGAGGCCATTAAGTTGGAAAAAAATAATTGAACAATATCCATTAAGTTATGACAAATCAAAACTACTTTCTTTACAATGGTGAAGAACAATTTTTAAAAATAATATCATCGAATTAATAATAGATGACTAATTATAATTTAATTATGTATTAATGATAGATTAAAAATTTAATTTAAGTTAATGTAAGTTATTTTTGTAAAACTTATCAAATATTAAAAACTTAAATATGAGAAAAAGATAAAATTTTAAGGGAAAAATATAAAAAAGTTAGAAAAACATTAAGTCGGAAATTAATTAAAAAATTAAAAATTATTAATGAATTAGTATATTTAAAAGAGAGAGAGAGAGAGAGATAAGAGATGTCATGTTATTAGAATTTATTAATGTATTTAAAAAAGAAATTAATAAAATTAATAAAAAATTAAATACTAAAAAACGAAATGATTCAAGGACCAAACCTGGCCTTTAAATCGCTAGGCCAACCCGGTGGTTAAGTCTACTCGCATGCATTCAAGTTTGAATAATAATTTAATGCCACTACACTATAAACAAAATTAAGCATGAAGTCATTAAGAGTCACTCACTCGACTATAGTTGCTCAATCATACTAGCTTAGTGGTAGGCATCTCCAAAAGTAAGATCCCTTGAACATCATAAAGACGATATTATGAGAATTAGCATATAATAAAATGTTAACCTAATGCTCTTTAAGTTATACTTCTAACTTAGTCTTAAACTTCTTCCGGTCATACTAAATCTTTAATCACGTATAACTTTTTCATTTTAAATCCAATTTTTATGATCTTATAGTCAATTTCCATCCTTTTTAAGTGTACTTTCACATGATATAGTCAAATTTGAGAGCTGGGGCCCACAATTTTATCTACTGGTAAAAAAAATAGTACCTCTTAGGTTTTAGTCTTCTTTTGGGCTTGAAATTGTTATTAAGCTTTTATTACTTGGAGAAATATTTTGGGCTTAGACTTAGAACTTTGTTTTAAGGCTTATTACTTCTTTTAAGGTCAGATTTTCATCCATTGTTTATGGCCTCATTACTAACTTACTTTTCTTAGATTTCTAAGTAGGCTATATAGTCAAAATGAGCTTGTTCATGTACTACTCAATGCTCGTTACTTTGTTGGGCTTGAGGGATTTTATATAGACTTCCAATACATCTTTTCTTTGTGTTTGAGGTGCTAGTAAAAAATTTCTCTAAGGCCCAATCAAGAGTTTTGGGCTCATTTTGAGAGTTTTAGGTCTAGTTTTGAGTTTTAGTCTATTCTACTAGCCTTGATTAGTCTTTTTACTTTGTTTACTTCATTTTCTAGTGTCTTTAAGTGGATTAATTTCATGTTCCAAATTTGGTCGACTTGGATTAGTAGCTTCTACTCTTGTTTTCCCACTTAATTCATCATTTTCTTAAACCTAAGTGACAAATCAAGGGTTTACGTTACTTGTACTCCAATCTTTACTTAACTTCTTCCTTATGTGATGATTATTTTGACATAATATTATGTGAAGTTTATAGATTATGCACATATCCTATGCACCACACTTTGATTTAGGTTCTTAGGAGTTGATTTCTACGTTAGAGCTTCATGTAATGGTTTTTCCTCCACCTAAAACTAAATTAAGGCATGCGAAACTAGATAGAAGTAAAATTAACACTTAAATATACTTCAAATATGCTATATCCAACATTTCCTCAATTATTCATGCACTTGGTTTCACGATTTTCTTAAGTCATAAGGTCTTAATCTAGGGGATAGACAAGTATATTACAAGAAAACTAAATCAAGTCTACACATAGCTTAACATTCATATGAAAGATTCAAGAGCCTAACACTTAACATAACCTAACTAAGATAATATCTAAAGTACATAATAACTTTCACATAAATAAGAATGATCTCCTAGGCATGGTGTTCTAAAGATATGTAGGTTTTTAGGCTTACTTCTCCAAGTGAAGTGGATGATGGATTTGCGCCTTAAGTATTGCCCTTAGCTCTTTGTTTGTCCTTTCCTTTTTGTGCGCTCTATGAATCCTTGAAATCTAGGTTCTTGAGGGTGGTTTGATGCTTTGAAGTTTCCTTAAATGGGTTATACTAGGTTTTCTAAAGTGGCTTTTTCAAGTAGACTAAAGTAGAGGAGACAAAAACAAGCTTTTATGTCATAAATGGTATACTTATAGAGGCGATGATTGGGATGGAAGTGGGGTATTCTTTCCTTTTTGTTTTTAAGCCAAGAATGTTTGGAAAAGTGAGAGAAGATGAGAGTGAATGAGGGGTTAGATGGCTAGTTGAAATGTGTACATCCACCTCAACATGTGATCTTTTTGTTACTTCTTAGTTAGTATAAGAGTTTGACAATTAATGATTAAATGCTGTAAGATTGTTAGGACAAATAGTAGATATGATGGAACAAGTGAAGGAGTGATAGATTGACAACGAATGGTATGCCTCTCCTCCCTTCTCTAATCGGTATGGCCTCTTGTCCTTATGGTATGGCCATGTCCAATCAATTTTACTTTAATATATTACTTTATGTGATTAGTTAAACCACTTATCTATAGGTAGTATAACTTATATGGAGAGAAGGGGATTGTCTTATCCTGATTCTATGGAAAGTTATCGTTTGATAAGTCAATCAAACTCTCACTATTAGCTTTGGTTCTAAATAAGTTCATATTGGATAGAAATCGAACATGATTGGCCGATTATGAGCCTTACATGTATGGTTCTTTTAAGGTTTGGTTCTCGAAATTTTTCTTATCCTATAATTTGCTTCTTAAAAGGAATTATAGAGTTTTAGAGTCAAGTTAATCTTGGTGAAGTTTGTGTTTCTGATTACTTGTTTGAGGTCTCAATAGTCTTAAGTGTCTCTAGCTCATCTTAGGGTTTAAGGTTTTGGTGACTTAGAGTTTGTTATCTCCATATTAGGGTCTTTACTCATGTGAGTCAAGGATTCATCTTACTTAGGGTTTAGGATGACTATTATGGTTTTTATCAACTTTGAAACCTTTGAATTGAATTACCATTATGGAATAACTAGGTTCGACTTTTACATAGAAATTTTAATTCTTAGTTTAGTTGATTTTTAGGAATGATCGAATAGTGCTCTTAGTTACTTAAATGTCACCTAAAGTAACAGGGTTTACACTTACCCTTAAGTAAGGTTTGGTGGCAAATGCCCTAATTAGTTAGTTGTATGTAATATCAACTTAATGAATCAATTCATGAGTATTCACTAGTGCATAATATCCATTTAGCAACTCATAGGTTTGCTTATTTTTAACCCATTTCCATGATCATTTGAACCAAATTTGGTTGCAACCCATCTCCCCCAATATCTACCGTTGTTGGTTTTTGGTGCAACATATCATCCGTGTATCAAGGTAGAGGATTTGATAAGAGTTATTGTGCTTATGTTGTGGAGTGCGTTGTAGGGATTACTAGAATATGTGTTGTTTAGATTCAATTGAGAATTGCGAAGTTGTATTTAGGATTGTTAAGTGTTTGTAATAGTGTATTGTGCTACATAAAGTAGTGTGAAGTTAAGCTATGGGTCAGAGATGTTTCATTAAGTGCTCTATTTTGCTTAGTTTTTGTGGTTATAAGTAAGGTAAGTGGTAGGTGTCGAAGTTATTAGATTGAGTAGTTTTGTGGGTAGTTGTTAAGATTTTAGGTTGTGTTGGCTTAAAGTTCTTATTATCTCTAAGTGCTATTATTCTAGGTTTGGATATTTGAATAGTAGTAGAGTTGAGGTTATTGTTAGGCTATGTAGTATTTCCCAGTGATTATTGAAGAAGATGATTGCCCTAAGCATAAATGTAATATAATAAAGAAAGTGATATTCAATACCATGGAACATCAATGTTAGCCACCTAATGGTCCATTGATGAAAGGTTTGATGAAATAGCCACAACGATTACTAAATTAACCTATACAGGTTCATGAATTGATCACTTCAAACCCATTGAGGTTGTTCCTAATGCTCCTTAAAGTAAGTTAAGTGCTAAAGAACGAGTGTATGAAGTTCAACAAGGACGTGGATGATTCCCAACTCGACAAGCCTAAGGTAGAGGAACGAATTGACCAGCCTATGGAATGATAAACATAAAGGATTGAAAGGAAGAAGAGGATAGGGAATACTATGAAGTATAAGAGAGAGCATATGCACCATGAGCTGCTAATAACATTACTACAGTTATTGACTTTCGACATACAAGTGATGCTAACGAATACCTCGATTGGGAAGAGAAATTTAAGAGGATCTTTGATTACAACCAATGTGAAGACTATGATAAAGTAAGATTGGCCACCCTAAAGTTCTTAGGGTATGCTGCATATGGCGAAGAATTTTCCAAGCCATAAGGAGAAGAAACGGATACCATAAAGTCTTAACATAGCCTATCTTGAGGAGGATTCTACAAGCACAATTTATTCGAGACTCCTACTTACAAGATACCTTTTCTAGATAGCAAGAATTGAAAAGGGGAGTTGTAATGTTGATGAAAGAGGCTACAATTGTGACTAGATTCCTTACCAATCTAAGATATGAGCTTAGGGATGTTGAGCTACAACAATTTACCACCCTCAATGAGGGTGTCAAAATTTCCCATCATATAGAAAGGCAAAGGAAGAATAGACTGGTCTAAACTCCACTAAGTTGACCTAATCTGTCTACCTAACCTGTTCTAGGTAGAACCCAAGATAGTCCAATGTATAGTCGAGCAAAAGAGAGGAAACTCCATTGAAACAAAGAAGCTACCTTACTGAGAAGGAGGAAGCAAGAAGGTTTGAGAAAGGTTAAACTTTGGACAAAATACAAGTGAAATAAAGTGCTTCAAGCTCTAAGGTTTTAAACATATGGTCACCTAGTATCCAAATCAACATACCATGATCATAAAGGGAGAAGCCTTGACCTTCAAGGTCGATAATACAAATGAAGAATTGAGGGAAAGGTAGAATTGGAGGGGAGTATTGAAGGAACGATCGATAGAGCTATCAAGGTAGAGGTCTATGTTAAGGACATAAAAAAGTTAAGCCTAATCATTAGACGTACCATGAGTGTCGAGCCATCTACTAAGAATGAGCAATGAGAGAACCTATTACATATCACATGTAGGATTAAAAAGCAAGTACGCGCCTCGATTATAGAAAATGGAAGTTGCACCAATATAGTGCTAGCCAACCTTATGCCGAAACTCAAGTTGTCATCCTTACCCCACTTAAGGCCATACAAGCTACATTAGCTAAAGGAAAGGGTTGCACTTCATGTAACTCAACAAATACTCCTATCAATCTAATTGGTTACCTATTATAGATACCCCATTTTTGCTCTTCTTAATTCCATCTCTAGTTTAGAATTCTCTATAATTAAGAGAAGGCCAAAAGTAAGTAAAATACAAAAAAAATTGAAAATATAAAAAAATGAAAAGTGCCAAAAAATTGAAGAATGAAGAAGAGACATAAAAATTTTGAAATGATAAAAAAAATGAAAGCAAGAAAAAACAAAAAAAAAAAAAAAGAAATGACAAAAATGTAAAAAAGTAAGAAAACCTACAAAATCCAATAAAAAAAATAAAAATTGAAAAATCATAAAAAGCGTGTTGTAATGGTCCATTTAGTTCAACTCGGATAGAAATAATTTTTTGAACTCAAAAGCGACTTCTCAAGTCAAAATAAACATATACGATTTAACCAAATTAAAAATTTCAAACAAAATTATGGATTAAATGGAAACCTTTTTTTTTTTTTCTTTTAGGCCTAAGTTTGACTAAACCATTTTGAAAATTTGAAAATTCATATTTTTAGGAGTTTTTGGCCTCAAACAACACCTTAATCAAATTAAAAATGAGTATTTTTAGGCCACTTGAAATTTTGAATAAAGGCTAAACAAAAGTAAAAAGCAAAATCCTAATTTGGTCAAATTGGATAAGTTTTTGAAAATATCTCAACGTATGTTTATTACACTTCACATTTACTTAAGGAGTAAAATATAATTTTTTACATTTCTAGTAATTAATTAGGTCTTATTAAGGTGTTTTTGAAAAAAAGAAAAGAAAAGAAAGAAGGAAGAATTAGCAAGCATAGAGAAAAGGAAAAAAAATAAGTAAAATAAAATATAAAAAGAGATCTATAGTGACACGTATTACCCAATAGAGATGTCACATGCCACTTAAAATTAGGTGCCATGTGGCGTTATGTGGTTGGCATATAGTGACATGTAGTAATAGTTGGTGTTGTGTGGTGGAGGATAGGGGTCAAGTCTTCTTCCCCTCACGTTTTTGTTGAGAATCTTATACAGAATGTTCAAACTTTAAATTATAGCAAATATGGCAATTGTACCATTATAAATTCTACCTGATTTTGATATATTTTTAGCCATAAAAAAATTTGGAAAAATATGGAAATGAAAGCTTACGAAGTTTACTAGTTGGATATGTCCAAATTCTAAATTTTTATTTAAGGAAATTGAAGAAATAAAAAAGATAAAATCAGGTAATATCATATGTGCATGTTTTGCACCCAAGTTTTATTTGGTAAAGATTGAGTATATTCTTACAAAATACCATCATCTAATCAATGATAATATGTAAGGACATCCTCTAAAGCACGTATGCATCTTCAATTTCCAAATATTTATGCAAAAACGTGTTGGATTTTTGGCCAGAAAGGAAAAAACCAAATTACATCCAAAAACTTGAAGCTATATACAGAGGTCCGTAGCACTCATTTAAATAACTCCTAAGCATTGTAAAAATCCCCATTGTGAGAATTGCAAGCTTTCTCTCTCTAGGGTTTAAAGTTGTTAATCCATACTGTAAACCTTACAACTAGTCACTTAGGGTTTCGATCGGCTGAAAGATCCGATCAAGCTTAAATTATAAGTAAAGCCATAAATATTAATAAAAATGATCCCGTAAGTTTGAATTTAATAAAATAAGCAATAAAATAAAAGACTATAAAAATTCCAAATTTTAAATATATAACTCGTTAATTATCGAAAATGCATAAAATACATTTCGATAATTAACGAATTGCTAGAGATAAATTATATGTATACTAAAAATCATAAAATAACCCAAATAATATTTAGGAATATTTATTTGTACTATATATGAATTTACATATAGGTAGAAATACGCGTGATTACTTAAAATACGCAAAATGTGCTTAAATAATACTAAATAATTAAAAAATTCATAATTAATTAAGGAAAAATAAAAAAATCAGAAAAAATAAACAATGATCCAAAATTGGGTTATGGCAGCTGGGGAAAATAAGAAAAAAATCAGCCAATTAAATTAGAGCAACACAAAAGCAAAAAATTAAAGAATTTGGGCAATGTCTTGTCCAATTTAATATACATTAATTACCACAAAGCTCTATAAATAGGAAAAAAAAAATCATAGAGCTCATTTAAATAGTTAGAAATCAGAGAAAAATTAGGAGCATCGAAATTGGAAGAAAAAAATTCAGGTAACAAAAAAAAAAAGAAAACTGTGCAATTAGGGCCTTAAAGGAAAACTCAGACCAGATGAGCAGTTGGGAGTGGACAGCTACCATCACCACACGGTGGTGGTAGCACCTAGACCGGCCGACAAGGCCACAACAGCCGATGGTGGCTAAAGCTACTTAGACTAGTGAGTCCGATTTCCAGCCTGATTTTGTGTAATTTTGTAAAAATAGTAAATATTCTTAGAAAATTATGAATTTTGTTATTCTAAAATATTTTGTATGTAGTTTTTAGGAAAAATATTATTTTGATGAAAACATGTCTCGTGATATATAGTCCTTAAAAAATCATGCAAAACCGAACATGTTTCGGTTTATAAATAAATGATCTTAGGAGTGTAGTTTCGAGCCCAAAATTTTTGTGTAGATTACTTAGATGATATAGAACAATGCTATGAATCCCGTTTTTAAAAATTAATTTTTGAAAATTTTAGATAATTTTTAGGCCTTAAAATGAGGCATAAAATGGATAATTTAGAGTTAATTAAGTAATTAAATGGTTAATTACTGATTTAATGAATAATTATATATTTTAGGATGTTGAAATATGATGAAGTATGATACTTGTAGCATTTAGGATATTGGATGTAATTATTAGGTTAATTATGTAGTAAATGAGTAATAGGGAAAAATAGTAAATTTTAAGTTAATTTTGTAAATTAGGGTAATTAGGTGTAAAATCTGATTTAGAATGAATTTAGACATTTTGAAATGATAATTGATGTTGGGAGATAGTAATTAGAGTGATAAAAATATTATATGTGTATTATGTACATAATAAGTAATAGTACATAATACACAATTATTGGAAATACAATAAATAAAAAATATTAAGATAAAAATTGATATTATATAAATAATAGGGATATATAATAAAACTAATTAAAAACTTAAATTTATGTAATTATAAGAAAGATGTAAAAATTTCTCACATCAGGAGTAAATTCGATACACTAATAAGGATTTAAGTGTACCGGATGGAATAAAATACTAATTAGAGGTAATAATGGTATTTAAGAGAACGGGAAGTAATGTGATTAATTTCACATTATGAGTTGATGTGAATTTCTAAGGTTCAAGTATAAAACAATACTTAGAAATCAAACTAGAACCTAATTTAAAAATTGATGCGGAAACCGAACCCAAACCTAACCCTAAACCTAGAATAATTGTAAAAAACTTAAGACCTAGATAATTAGGCATATTAAACTCTAAACAAAACATAACAATAAGCGTTATAGGATAAAACAAACCTATAATAGTTATATAAAAAACTGAAACCACATTTGTGTTATAAGGATGATCGGCGATGACCTAAGCAATTCAAACCTCGAGTGAGTGAGCGAGGAGCTGAGGTAAGTTGAGATTAATACGTTGCTGTATTTTGAAGGCTTGAGATTATACTTAGTTATGCTTGTTAGATAGTTGATTGTGTGCATGTACTTGATTATAAGTAATGCTATGATTCTGTTTATTATTCTGGTATGTATTGTATGAAATAAATAATCACCCTAAATTGGACCTAATCAAATATATGACTTGTAATCATAATCGAACCTACATAGCAACCCATTAGGGGAAACCTAGGATTCTCCAACAAAATACCGATCCCTTCAAAAGGGATAGCGCAGGATTGTAAAGGGTCCCTTCTTCATCCTCAGTCAAACTAAGTGACAAGTGAGGAGGTCGCGGCAAGGGTGAAATCAATGGTTTGAAGGTAGTTACGGGAGGAGCAACGTCTCCATTACACAAGCCTGGGTTTGGTCGTGAGCTATTGTATTAACGGCAACTCCTCAACCTGGATTAGAGTAAGCACAATTTCTTTAATCTCACGATGGGCCGGACAATGTCATGCGATGGCATTTGCTTACACATGCATTGCACCTAATAAGTTATTTGATAATTTTGTTGTGTTTTTGGTATAGTTTTAAGTCCTCCATCCTAACTTACTATGCTATGATTGCTTACATCCCTATAGACGTCGTGCAAGTACTGCCTAAGAAACGGCATATAATTACTCTGAAGCTAGTAACTGCTGGATCTTGGGGAGTGAGGAAAAGCATTTGAAGAATAAACACATATTATTAAGGTCTAAGCTTTTACTTGAGAATTTTTTTTTTTAATTTCTGAATAATGTAATAACTAGGAAATATATTACGGAGAAATATTGTAAACAATAATTGTAATAACTGAATCACAGTGTATATATATATTTCCTCACTTTCTTAGGTAAATGATTTATTTAAATTATAAACTGTTTTTTTCAAAGCGGGTTAGTCATGGACGTCTTGTGTAGATCAGGTCTAAGATAGCAGTTATAAGGCCAACTTCTATCTTAGAATGATTTATACAACGGAGCTGTTACGACTTTGGCGCTTTGGGGTGTGACACACACTCTCTCTTCAATTTCTCTCATTAAAGAGAAAATCGTCGTAAGAAAAAATAGTAGAACCATCCTAGAACAAAACCTTATAGGTGGATTGTTTCAATTTCATAGTTGGAGAAAGTAATTTAAAGATTGAATTTGGGAGTGAAAAGTTAACGTTTATTCATATCTAAGTTGAAGTTTATGGAAAAATTGAAGTAAGAAAGCTTGGGTATTCTAGAAATTTATGTGGGTATCTTGAAGAAGGGTGTCTTAGAAATTCAATGCCATTGGCTTTGCCTTGAGAGTCGGTCAATGACTACCTAAATTGGTCATCGGTTTGTTGCTTGCTACTAGTAAATTCTTTAACTCTTTAAATTCAATGCATTGTTTTGTTTGGTTTAAATACACACACACACACATAACTAAAAAAATGTCTATTTTATTTTGTGATGTTATGATTTGAATTAAATGATGTGTTTTTACTATAATTAATCATTATTGTTGATTAATTTTTAATGTGTTTATGATTTCTTTTTTATATGCATCAATAAGGCTTTCTCTCCAAAAAAAAAAAAAATTAAATAAATAAAAATATGTGTTTTGATCTTGTCTTGTCGTGATTTTACTTAAATAATGTCTTTCTATGTGATATTTAGTTTTTACATGATAATTAACTTTAATATACTTTATATCATGTTTGTTGATCTTTAGTTAATATGCTTAGGTTTTAATAAAATAATTGACATATTTGCATGACTAAGCTTTAATAAATAAATAATTTTCATGCTTAGATTTTACTAAATAAATAATTGGCATGATTAGGCTTTAATAAAGTAATCATCTATTATCTCTAACAATCTTTGGATTAGTAGGAAAATGGCACATTTTGTGCCATGTACAACGGCTATTTCTAGCAATATTTGAATCTTTGGAGGGAACAATGATAGATGATTTTTTCGTTGAAAAATGATTTTATTCAAAGGCAGCAAACTCTATGTATCGACCTATTCTATCATGGTTGTTGTATACAAATTTAGCAAGATAACACGTTTTGTGCCAAACATGTTTTGTGCCATGCACAATTGGTATTCCACTCTTAACCAAGAAGATCTTAAAGTAAGAGACTGAGCTTAAGCTCTTCACAAGATCTACCGAAAGGTAAGCGAGCAATCGAACTATACAGAGGCTAGAAAAAAGAGAATAATAGAAGAGGAGAAGGCAATTTCAACCTAATGACCTAGTTTAATTGAATTAGAGCAAAGAACAATTTCCAAGCTGAAGAAAGAGCATACTATTTGCTTAAGCTAAAGGAGCATTCAAGATAATCTAGAGGGTTCATGGCAACACCTATTAATTAAAGCTACCTAAAGATTATGGTATATCTGATGTGTTCAATATTACCAACCTAAGCTAGTATATACCTAAAGAAGATAGTCAACAAGAAGACCCATTGGATTTAATCCTAAATACTAACCAACCTAAAAGGGATGATAAGAATCAACTATCCAAAACTCCTCATCAGAGCTTAAGCTAAAGGACTATAAAGTACAAATCAATGAGTTCTCACCTTCCATCCAAATGTTGAAGAGTTTGGTTTATTGTACGAATTTAACCTTCCTTACCTTCTTAACTATTCCAAACCTTACACTTTGTTGGAAATCAAGGACTTAGCAAAGCACAGACCTAAAGAAGACTTAGGTAATCCTTTATACGTTAAGTAAGAATGACTAAATGCTCGACCATTCTGATTTTAGGTCAACCCTACTGAAATCCAACTTACTTGAGTACTTGTTGACTTACCTTCAAATCTCAAGCTATTAACGGTGATAGCCCATAAGAAATAGCATCCGACTAAGACTCAACTTGTATGCCTAGCTACCTTAATTCCTTAGCCAATGATAGCTCCTCGACTACTCAACTGATGCTAGCAATCCTTGTCCTTTAACAGTTGTAATAGTACAAACACGGCCAAAATAGTCCTTTTATATGTTATAATTTGTCCTTTGTGCATTTTTTTTCGTAGTACTTTTCTATTTTGTAAATGGCCCTCTTGTAAATTACCTATCACGCCTCGAAGTAGTGAAGTCATAATAGTCCACTAACTATCCTAAGATAGAAGCTAGCTTTATAACTACTATTACTTGGTTCACAGCAAGCATACTTGACTCAACCATTTTGAAACATCCAACCTAGCACCTGCTAATACTGAAACCTATGGAATAGCTTTTTAGGAAAACACCTGTCAAGATAATCTGTAGTACCCACCTTAGTAACATAGTAGTATTTATATAGGTATTTGTACAAAAACCATAGGTTTTGAAGCTTATGTATATTAAAATAGGAAACTAGTGGGTGACCTAAAGGATCCCAATTAGTTTCCACAAAAGTCTAAGAAAAGCTAAAAAAGAAGATCAAGTTCTTGCAAGTCTTTAAGTCTCCTCACTTCCCCAGCTCGATGTACACTAACTAAAAGGTGATTACAGTGTAGCATTTTTAATCTTTAGTCTACACTTGCAAAAAGGTTTAGAGGTATGTGAGCATAATTAACTTAATAAGTAAAATGGAGACAAAAGAGTACAACAAACATAAACATGGTTTTCAAACATTACATTTTAAGTAAATGCAATGCAAACAATTAAATGAGACATTACACAATATTAACCGATCCATTGTGAGGTTAAAGAAATTACATTTACTCTAACTTGGATTGAGGAGTTTCAAAGCAACTCAAATCAAACCGAATCTAAGTTCGTGCAATAGAAAACACTCTTCTCCTAAGACCATCTTTAAACTACCGCCTCTAACCTTACTGCAATCTCCTCTCTTGTTACTTAGTTCGACTAAGGATAGGGAAATGACTATTTTAGCTATCCTCATTAAAGGGGTTAGTATTTGGTATGACATACCTAATCATTCCTCGAGTAGGCTGTTATGAATGTCTAATTAGTTTAAAGATCTGTTTTTAGATAATTCCAATTAAGGGTTATCGACAAATTCACTAGATAGAGCAAATCAAGCATAATCATACAAGACAGCACTTCAAGTCCACAATTCAAGTATACAATCACAATGAGGCATGTGGACATTTAACTAATTTACAATCATAACCAAATGCACTCCCAGGTCTCCAAGTACTCTAACACGATATTCCCACATGCTATGATGCATGAATCCCAACTTACCTGTTCTTTACTAGTTTATTACTCTTGACCATCTCCTTGATGGTCTTTGACTCTACCCTATACATACATAATAGATTAGATTTAATCCTTATTTAATCCTTGAATTAATAGAAATTAATTTGTTTTGTATGATTTTAGTTGGTTTGATGTAAGTTTTATTAGTTATATTCAATTACAAGTTAAGACTTCTTAAGTAATTTACTAGTTTTATGAACTATCTTAGGTTACAATAGCCTTTAAATTTCCCTTTGATTTTAGCTAACCTTAGAGTCTTTAGGAAATTATACTTTGGTTTTGCTTCTAAATCCCATGTATCCATATTTCACTTTTAAGTTTACCTTTGATTCTACTTCCAATTAGATTTCTCAATACAATATTCATTCAAAATCATCTGAATTAGCCTCTATACATAACTAGCTTGCTATAATTAAAGGATTTACTCACTTTTCCGCTAACTCCAGCTACGAACAACATCAAATAATGCTCCATTCTTTAATATACAACTTCATTACTTCTTAAAACTCATCAAGTGAACAAGTTACTAACTACTCATATTAAGACAAATTCTAGACTTACCATAACTCATTATAAAACTTAATTCAACACATCCATCATGATATAAATAGTCCACTAAACGATTGAGCTCAAATTCCAAGTGAAATCTTTTGGAAAAATATACTAATTTTTACCCAAAAACACTATTTTAAGCATAATTTAAGGCTTGAAGATTCAGTAAAAATATAGAAAATAGTTTCATCAAAAATATTTTCATAGGAATTTAATATAAGTATAAGGAAGTTTATAGAAAAATTTTGAGATCGAAGCTACATCATTAGATTAATTTATTTCAATATAAAAAATAGCTCGATTTGACTGATTTCTTAGAAACATATATCATAACTACTAAATTTGTACAAAATAATATTTTTGCTAAATTCTACACATGAAAATACATAGGAATAAATTTTTGGGAAATTTCCTAGGTATATTTCATATTTTTTACTAATTTTTGTAAAATTAGATTAAAATTGGATCCTAATCGGAATTGGCTACCCCAACCACCATCGATTGCCATCTCCATGCCAGCAAAGCTGGGCATTGGCTCCTTTGTCACTTGGTGGTTGTGATTGGTCTCCCACAACCCTTTAAGTCCTCGTACTCCTAAATGCTTAGTTACGCCCTAATTTTGCAAAATTTTTCCTAGTTTCCTTCTTTAATCTTTAAATCCCCACTCTATTTTTCCTAAATCACTCCTTGCATATATGAACTTTGGAGAGTGTTTTCTAGATTTTTCAAAGCCTTAAGAGTGTAAAAGTAATTTTTACTTTCTCTCTCCTCAAGGAATTTGTTATATATACATCAACTAATTGCATGTTGTTCTATCCTAAATCCCCAACACCTGTCTTAAGTGTTTCTCCATCTATTCTAGTAATTTCCCAATTGTTCCATGTTGCTCAATGATTTTTGTTAATTTTTTATGAATTTCTTTAGCTTAATTTAACTTAAAATATGATTATTTAGGTACTTTAGTTAATTACGAGCACATAATTATATATAATAATTGCATATGGCATATTTATATATGTATTGTATACGTTATTTTATGTCACATAACAATTTTATTATCTATATAATATATCTCTAAAAATTTATGAGTTGGTAAAGTCTATTCTAAGTGAATACAACAAATATTACATAATATAATAAAATTATATTATTTTAGTTATGTTATTATTAATTTATTATATTTTTGAGATTCGAGTCTATGAAGTCTCCTTGACTAATGTCACTAGCCCACTCATAAATTTTTAGGTCAATTGAGTTAATTTCACCAATACCCTAAATTACCTACTTGAAGCAAATAAGTAAAATTTAGGTCTCATATTACCTAGACTTATAGTTCACCCTAGATATTTGAGTACAAATACTCTTTAGGATGGTAGCCGTAAAGATCATTAGCAATAGACCATTCTTATTTTTCCTTATTATAAATCTCACTTATTTATGATAAGTCCTTTTACACTTACTTTTATCCTTACCCTTAAGTAAGGTTTGGTAGCGAGTGGTCCAATTAGTTAGTTTTGCATAATATCAACTTAACTAATTAGTTCGTGAGTGTTCATTAGTATGTAATATCTATTAAGCATCTCATGAGTTTACTTACTTTCAACTCATTTTTACGATCATTTTGACCATATTTGGTTGCAACCCTTGTCGGTTCTTAGTATTGCACATCATACCCTCACCTACTAAAATATATTTAGACAATTCCATAATATTCTAGAAATGCATTAGGTCTTGTTCACGTAGCTTATGTTATGGTCCAAGTTTTGGAAAGGAAATGGGGATGTTCAACATGAGGCTTAATGTGAAGTGAGTAATGTCAGTAGGTGGTTCGTTCATGGGTTTAGGTATTCTCTTAAGGTAAGGTTGGTCTCTTATGAGCAAACTGTTTGGAAGCTAATGTTGCTCTTCTAATGATAGCCATGGTAAGTCAAAACCAATAGAGAAGTTGGCCTTTCAATCATATGGAGGATGCTGACAATGCTGGTTGGCACTCTTAAAGCTAGAAGGGCTTAGAATATTATTGGGAAAACAAGAAGGAAAAAGGTTAGTTTGCCATCCGTACTACAAACAAATATACGAGGTAAAAGATGGCCGAGCGTTGACGGGCACTCTAAGAGAGGGTTAGCCTCCCATCCTGTGACAAGTAGTATCAAAGGAAAGAAGTTTCAATTGAAATCAGCTACTTAAATATTTGCTTAATGAAAATGGTAGTTCTTATTAACAACTAGGCTCATGTGGGTGAAACTTGAAGGAAGGAGTAGTTATCAAGTAAAGAACATCATTGCTAGAAGGGTAGTTGTGTTGTGAGTAACATTGTAACAAGACTTTGCTTGAATATAAAGAAATTGAAATCTACTTCAATAGATAGACCTTATCGTTGGGCTACCCAATAAGAGGCTTTTTTGAGTTAACTTGTGTATAAAATTATTTTCTTATAGAAACTTAAGCTTTTAACCAATTTCACATGTCAAATCCAATAGAAACTTATGTTTTTAACTGAATTTATAATTCTACATATATGAATTGAATGGGCCAAAAATAAAAAGATATAACTAGGCTTGTATTATCCCTTTGATTATTAAGTGCACTAAATCATCTTCCCTATCTTATTCCAATCTTTTTCTCTTTATCTATCTCCTAGTCCCTTCTCTAATATTCATAGTCTTCATCTAGGTTCCATCTCTAATAGAAAAGTTTATAAGAAAAACCATATTAGTTTTTACCATCAACAACCCAAAATAAATTGAAACATTTAGTTTTCTTCAATTCATTACTTTTATTAGATATATAATAGGAAAAAAAAATAGTTTCAACCCTACTTCTTCTCATTCCATGAAAGTAAAATTATAGATTAAAAATTTTGTTTACAAAAAAAGAACTAATTTTCTTCATTTCTTCATTTCTATATGTATTTCAAGTTTTTCATAATTACTATAAGCAAATCTATAGTTCTTTGAAAACTATTTTTCATAGGTTATAAAAAATTACATTTCTATAATCTAATTTTACACTCTGATTCTACATACCCTCTAGTGATCTTAGCTAGAATCACGAGTTTAACAACCTTATAAGGGTTCTCCTCCTACTAGGCACTAAGGTCTCATCCCTCTCTATTTAGTACATCAAATAAGCTTTAATGAAGGCTTCTATCTCTTTTGACATCTTCAGTCAATGAAACTTTTCTTTTACCTTAGCTTGTGTTTAGTAAACATTTGGGTGCTTTAGTAACCATAGGTCATGGAATTGCTTAATGATCTTCCTCTGAAGACCTTCATGGTTTGGGAGATGTACCTTTCATCCCTTTCTATAAAACAACCCCTCCTCCAACCAACACTTCTTAGTTTGTCCTCCCAGTTTTAGCACCAACCTAGCTTAAAGATCTTAAGCTAGTCGTTCCTTGATCAGCTCCAATACTTCCCCAAGCTTTGGATCCCTTGCCCCTTAGGTTGATGTATTCTCATCTACCCTTGTGGGCTCTTCCTTCTTTATCTCAATCTCCTCTTTAGGTGGCTAAAGTTTGGGAATCTCATTGGCCCTTTCTCGTTGAGATTTCCCTTCCACCTTAAGCAACTTCAGTGCCTTTCAGTTTGCTAGCCCTAAACTTTGGCTGTATGTTTCTCTACTTTAGCCTACTAACATCTTACATAGGATTAAAAAAAAAAAAAATTTAGGCACAACTTAGGTTATAGCTAACTAGAACCATACATTGTTGCTGCTTACCCATGATCATGATATAGTTTGCTAATAAGGCAGTTTGAGTGCATACTCGATCAAAGAAGTTTATGCCAATGACTAGATCATAGTCATCTAAAGAGATTACTTCCATCTTTACGTTTTCCCTTGTTGAGTCTAGTTTTTCTCCCTCTTGATTCTTTTTAGAAATTAAGTCTTCTTTAAAACAATCAGTACTAAACCCTCCCTGTTTAATACCGTTCCTTGACTAAGGTTTAAAGAAAACCATTCCTTTTTGTTTTGAAAACAACTTTGGAGTCGTCACCCAACTGGAGTCGAGAAAAATAGTTAAATTATAACCAATTGGGTAGATTGGTTATAACTTAGCCACCGGTCTAATGATTAAAATCAATTTATAAAATAGTTTTTGAAACTAGAGAATCTAGATTGGGGGGTTAGGAATCTTAAACCCTTATGGGTACCATTAACTTTCTAAAATTAGAATTAACCTTAAAAATCACCTTGTAATTTTGAAAGACGGAACTTGATTATTGGTTACTCTAATTAGTTAACAAAATAATATAAACTAAAGAAAAAGGAAAATTAGTTTTTTTCATTTTTATCATTGTCTTGTAAGTGCCTACTTATTGCTATTCAAGATTAGACATATGTAGTTTTTTTAATGAAAACTTTAGTAGGTTGGGTTGATTTTACTTTTTGAAAACAATCAAATTTATATTTTTTACTTAGTTTGGTTTATTTAAGAAAATTTCTAAAAAAGGTCATAAATAGAATTTTATTTTTGGTAATTCTAAATGATCCTAATTTGGAAAATGGTTGATTTATTTTTATTTCATTTTTGGAAAATCAATTTTTTTAAGTGATAAAATAATTTTATTCCTTATCCTACTTATTTTATCATCTTATTTACTTATTACTTATTATATTTTATTTAATTTTATTAAACTAAAAAAAATAAAGTAAAATAAATTTACTCTTTTCTTTTTTCTCTTTTTTCTTTTCTTTCCTTCTTTTTCTTTTCTTTCTTTTTCCTCTTTTTTTCTTTTTCTTTTTTGTTATTATTATTATTCTTTTTTCTTCTTTTATCTTTTTTTACATTACAATTTACACTTATATGGATAAATGAATAAAACACACACATAAATAAATTTTAAAAAAAATGAAATCGAAATAAAAAAAGAAAAAACAAGTTTTGAATGTAGTTGGACGCACGTATCATACTTGGAGCAAGTCATTCAGTTCGGTTGAGTCTGATCATGGGTCGTTAAGTCGGGTCCCACTATCTTCAACAGTAGCGACAGCTTGGGTCGATTCAGGTCGATTTTTTTTGTAGGTGATTACAGATTGGTGTGTTTGGGATTAGACTTGGAGGGTAGGCCAAATGTTGTGGTGATTGGAGGCGGTTTGGAGGGTAGTGCAAGGTGGTAGTTGTGGCAATGTTTGGGTGGTACCGTCAAGGTTATTGGGCGTGAGTGGGGTAATGGGTTTGGGGTTAAGGAGTATGGGGAGTTTAGCTATGTGATTGGTTTAGACCTATGGTAGTCAAGGATGGTGGTTCGAGTGGGTCATGGTGGTGGCGGTGAGGGTTTGACTTACGGTGGTTCAGTGGGGCTGCTAGGGGGTACGATGATGGTCAAGAAGGGGTGGAATGGGAAGCTTAAGCTACGGGCAATACTACTATGGTGGTGATTTGCGATGGTGAGCTTGAGAGAAGGTGATTCAAAAAGAGAGAGAGTGAATTAAAGAGAGAAAGATTACGAGAATGAGAGAGGGCATTTTAAGTGATTCAATAGCTCGTGTGTTGGTTGCGTATGTCTAATGAACTCCCTTAATACCCAATTTATACTTGAATTCAACCTAAATACAAAGGAAAGATCGAATTAGAGTTAAATGTGAATGGCCGAAAATACAATTTTTTTCCAATCTTTAAAGCTCAATTTGACTATGTTAATGCATGAATTTGGATGTGTTCTTAATCACTATTAACACTAGGCCATATGTACTCCACGATTTCATCACTAATTTGATGAAATTCCAATGAAAAAGAGATCAAATCTGCCTACAAAGTGCACTGTTTGGAAAGGAAATTGCAAGAAAATTTAGGGAAATTGGGGGAAAGAAGGGAGAAAGAAAAGGAATGAGAGAGAAAAAAGAGCTAACGTGGCATTACGTTTATCATGCTGACCAGCCCTAACTTGCCATGTGTCATCACGTAACATGTAGCGTTACGACAGCAAGGTTGTCCAACTCGATGCTACTACGTTTCAGGACATATGGCATAATGAGATCTTGACACATGGCAGTCCATGATGTGATGAAAAAAAATAAAAAACCTTGCATGCCTCCTCCATTATTCAAACCGAAGACCTCATACTCAATATCCGATACCAATATCCAATGTTTATCCGTTAGACTATTGGCCTATACCTTGTTTATATATACAATTAAATTGTATATATAAACTAGGTCAGCTTGAACTAAATTCAAATCTAAGCTCAGCCCCATTAACTTAACTTCTAAACTTATTTTAAAATTAAAAAATCTACCTTAATAAAATATTATTTTCTAAAATCTTTTATTTTTTTTCAATTTTTTGTAATTTTTAAAATTTCTAACCATTTTCTAATTTTTTTGTACTTTTTTTTTTCTAACTTTCTTATTTTTTTTAGGGTCTCTTTCTAGACTTTCTTTTTTTGGTATTTTTCTAAATTTCTTATTTTTTTGTATCTTTTCTTATTTTATATATTTTTTTTCGTATTTTCCTAAAATTCTTAATTTTTTTAATTTTTTGGGTTTTCTTTAATTTCCTATTTTTTTGTATTTTTTCTAATTTAGGACCTATAAAAAATAAAAATAAAGGGGACAAAAATTGGATATCTATAGTTGCCTCTTTTGTGGCGAAGTTTGAACAAAACTTCATCACAAAGACAAAAAGACATTATTTTTGCCCTAATGATGACTCTAAAGCAACTATAACTATTATAAAATCGATTTATAGGGGATTTGGATGAAGGAATGAAACCTGCTCGTGCCTCTCTAAGCTCACTAACCTAAGTGAGAGTGTCTTTAAGGGACGGGCACTCTTACGTTGGAATTGATCTAAAGCCTGGTCGTACCTCACTAAGCTTATTAACCTAGGTGGGAGTGTCTCTTGGGGACTAGCAACCCTAAATTGGAATTAATCTAAAACCTAATTGTGTCTTACAAGGCTCACTAACCTAAGTGGGAGCATCACTCGGGGACTAACAATCCTAAACTAAAATCAATCTAAAACTTAGTCGTACCTCACAAGGCTCACTAACCTAAGTAGGAGCATCTCTCAAGGACTAATAACCTTAAACTAAGATCGATCTAAAACCTAGTTGTGTCTCACAAGGCCCACTAACCTTAGTAGGAACATCTCTTGGGGACTAACAACCACAAACTAGTGTTAATGCTGTACCAAAAGGAAACAATGAGGAGAAGTGCCCTACAGAACTTGGTGAATAGAGGGAAAATGCCCTATAGGCTCGCTTAAGAGAAACTTAGTAAGGGGAAGTGTCCTATGGATTTGTTAAGAGAATACTGGGAAAGATGAACTAAGTTAAGATCGTATCTTCGAAGGTTAGCTAAACACTAAATGCATAAAGTGAATGCCTTATGGGTTGGATAAAAGAGACGGTGAAGAGAAGTGCCATATGGGCTTGCTAAGAGAACCTAACCTGGTTTGCTCAGAACCTACTCTGCTCAACAAATAGCATCATTAGGACCACAAAATAGACAATCAACACATACCCCTATTTCTAACATCCGTATTATCCTATTTGTGCCCAAATATCCCCTTTTGTCTAATTACAACTCTACCCTTGTAATTTATTCTTTTTTCCTTTTCTAGTAGGAATATTTTTGTAATTTATATTAACCTAGGACTTACCCTAATTAAGTCATATAAATTTCGTAAGGTGTAATAGCTGCAATAGTTAGTGATATTGAAATTCAGCATACCTTCTCCCGTGAGCTAATTATCTTTTACTTATTTTCGTTTTCTCTTATATGATCTATTGTGAGCATAGATTAGTGGCGAATACCCTTCAGTTACACTTGTAAGTAATATCAAGTGTAAACTGAGCTCGTGTAAGACATTCATATACCATATCCACCATCAATACATGAGAACCTCCTACTCAATCTTTGACTACCATTTATTCTTTGAACCATCTCATGGTTTGGACCCATCCCCTGATTTGTGTTATAATAGTAGCCGTGTGTCCATCTATGAATCTGTATCATTAGCTAAAGTCTAAACTTCATACCTCTCTAGCTTTACCTAGGCTTATCCTTATAGCCCATAATAAAACTTGAACATGGCATCCCTATCAATCATGTTAGGAATCCTTAATAGTAGCTTATAGAATTCTTGCACATAGTCCTCGATAAACAAACTATGCTTTAAGCTTCTAAGTATGGCTCAAGCCTCCCATTCAACATTACATAGGTAAATATAGGCTCCTAACTCAGTCTTAAATTCTTCCCACATTTTGATGCCCCAATTCCTTGCTTAGCTCCATTAAACTATTTTCTCTATCAAAGGGTAACCACATTATTTAAGAACATCGAAGCTACCTTTAGCCATGATGCATTGTCTAGCATATTGATTGCATTAAAGTACTAACTTGGTGATGGGAATTGAGATTCTAAATTTGAAGTCAGGGGGTCTTCAAAGTAGTTAAGCTCAAGAAAGCAATTTTGATGTTCTAATTTCAAATGGATAGTTAATAAAGGGAAGGTTCCAAATCTAAGAAGGGTCAGCGTTGCTTCTAACAGTGGGATGAGAACCTTGTAATACTGTACTTTGGGAAAAGGCATCTTAGGAGAGGCTTCTAACAACAACTTCTTGAAGAGGTTATGTAAGTAAGCAAATCTTAACTTCGATTGGACATATTTTCACAAATCTTCTAACTAAGCAAATAGAATAAAAGAGCTTGATAAATTATGATGCAATTATCTAGCTAGTTAATTATTTTATTTCCTCTTAAATAGTTATTTATTTTCTTTTTAAACAGAGATTATATTTTCTCTTTAGGTAGTTATTCCCTTTCTAGACAGTTATTAGGTATTTATTCAAGTATTTTCCTTCTATTGCTATTACTAGTTTTTATCTATAAATATTATATAACCAAATGAATCAAAACAATAATCTTATTAGTTGTTATTGAATGAAGTTTGCACTTATTACTTTTTATGAGTATCATGAGAAATGTATTTAGAGTGTTTTCCATTGATCTTATCAATTGAAATATTCTTCTAATTGAGGAAATCCTCTTAGTTGACTATTCGTAGGTCATATTGATAACTTCAATTAAAACCTCTTTTAATTTCCATGAGCTATGGATATTATCAATTGTGGAAGTTCAAACATATCCTTATTCTAATTCAACTATTGAGTTTAATTCAACCAATTGTTTATATACCTTTATTTATTGTTTCTATAAACATAAAAACATAAAAAAAGTTTCCTTTCTGCATATTAAACTCCTAGAAAGATACAAAAAAGATTAAAGTTCCTTTATATTGCTGTATAAATAGTTTGTGCTAGATCCTTCTTAAGGATTTAGGCATTTTTTCTAGGTTTTGGAGGAAGTTATCAATCAACCTTGCATTCCTTAACTAACAAAATGTTTTGGCTTAGGTACATGTACCTTTGCCATAGCACCACCATGAGTCAACTTGTACCCAACCTCAAAGTACTAAAAAACCTAAGTCCTTAACTCTTACAACTCACTCCTCACGGCCTTTACCATCTTCTCTAAGGCAACATCCTGCCTCTATAAATCAGTAGCAATTCAATATTTCATTGTGAAGCTCCTTCTTTAGCTTCTCAAGCTTTCTTCTATGAACTTGATTTGGCATATTAGCCATGGCTAGCTCCACCTTGGCCATCTTAACATCTAATGAACTTTTGTTTCCTCGAGATCTACTTTAAAAGGTTAGCTCATCACCTACCATAGAAGTTAAAAGGCTTCCAACATATTTTATGGTGACATTAGAAACACCCATCCCTACTATCTCTTCCAGAAACTTCACTCTAATACCAATTGTTACATGCAAAGTGTTTTCCTAACTCTTACATACAATACTTAGACTCTCCTAGTTCTCTATAGAGAGGCTAAGTCAGCCTTCTTGTCTAAAACACATAAGAATACAATTACTTAGAGAGAAAAAGGTAGAGAGAGAAACACTCAAGTAAGGAATAGACCTTGTATTTTTAGATGGTCTACAAATGAGGAAAGATCCTCCTTATAAACAAAACACCTCCATCGATGAACAATCGAGATTATTTGATCTAACGGCTAATATATAATTATACCTACCTTACTTCACTCTCCCTAATCTACCAAGGTTCAATGCATTTAGATGATTGTTGAATATTCTCAAAAATGGATTGAGCCTTAGTTGTACGCCTTGCCTACAATGAGCTTCTATGTATAAGTACAAAAAGTAAAAAATGGCCTTAACTAAATAGTCCTTCACATATATAGAGGATGTATCTATAACTATCATATTAAAATGGTTAAATCGGTATCTTACTTAATTATACCATTTAATAGTGATTCAATTAGTCAATACATTCAACAACTACCCATTGTTTGCTCGCACATATTGCCTCATCACTTAAAATGTGGTCCATGTCCCTAAACATTAACCTACTTGTCCTACAACCTTTAGTCTCCCATGCTATCGCTCTCTCTCTTTCTCTTTCTCTCTCTCCCTCAGTTGTATGTCTTCTTAAGTGAAGTCACATAAAGGGGAGAAAAAAGGGTTAATATTGCATTTAATACTCGAACTTTGCCTAAATAAGCAATTTTTTTATCTAAATTTTGAAAAGTTTAGTGTACTATGTGACTAAGGTTTTTATTGTTATTTATACTATCTCACCTAACTTCATTTGTTATGACTTTAAGGGAGACTTAGTAAGATTACCTAAAATTTTTATATTATGTGTGCACCCATGATCTGAAAATTACCTTGTAAGTTAAAGATTGCAAAACTCTAAACAATTAGTTACTAAAGTTTTCGATTCTTAATTTAATTAACTTATTAGAACATATAAGTGACTATGGATATCCGATAAGCCATAATCCATCAAAACCATAGAGAATCGATATCCTCTATAAAATGATAAAATTAGGTAGTAAAGTTCTAAAACTTAAACTTACGAAAGTCATTAAATCTGAATATATTATTAATAATTATATGTAATAATTCAAACCGTTTACATAGTCTATCCTCATATTCTAACTTTTAAGCACCTCAACACTTAGCTCTTAACTCATGCCTGATTATCTAGCAACCTGGAAGAGAAAACTATTGGAGAGTAAGCTGTAAGAGCTTAATGAATTATCATTCATACTATACTAGCAAGTAGGTTATTAAACAATTTATTAACAAACATATGAATGTATGAACACGTAGTATGCTAAATAATATATATGTAGTTGACCAATGTTACATACAACATTGGATTTAACATCCTCCGAAGTAAGGTTTAGAGATACATCGGCACCAATCACAACCAAGCTCTAATACTTGAGGTTTTTAACCATAAATTTAATTACGTATTTCATGAAATACATTTTCCTTTCAAAGGAATCCAGTAATATACAAAATCTTAGGATTAGCAGTAAGGTGGCTCCTGTAGTCCACGCTCACACCCTACAGCGGTGGTCTTTAAACGCAACCCTTAGTTATCTACAGTTAGTGTTTCCGGCGCTAAGTAAACTTGTAAACCAAGGGTAAGGTCTTGTTATACTAATACTCCTATACTATACTAATCAAATCATGTGGAAATCCATCCCTTCAAGACCCTTTATTACCAACCCCGTAAGGTGACAACCGAAACATTACATGCAATATTCATGCTTTTACATAATCCATTTAATTTTAGTTAAGTCAAATATGATTAAATCGACTTATGAGGTGATTAACAAATATCAACAAACCATTCAAATTATGAAACAATCAATCATAAAACCAAATTTTCAATTATCACATTTAATAGTATTTTGCATAATAATCAATCAATATTAGGCACATGCATAACACAAACCCCATGCATTAAATTATTAATATTTAATTTATGGGCACTGACTATAAGTACAAAACAAGTATAAAATCATTAGGAGTACTCATTCAAACATAATCGAAGTCATGGGTTGTAATATTCAGGTGGTAAGTCGGTGTCGATGTCGTGATTACTTAACATTAGGAAATACGAAAAGTAGTAAGTTTTGGGAATTAAATAGCTAAACTAGTATCATAATTTGCACTGTTTACTTAATTTAGCTATTGAATTATGTGAAATCATTGATTCGAGCTTTTTATCGAATGGTGTATAACTTTTTCGATTTAATTCGGATTTATATGAACTTATAGTTCATTTTTATCGTTTTTTAGTGTACCTTCTCGTAGCGAAGTCTATTTTGGATGTTCTAACTCACAATTTAGATTATGATATAAAAATATCTTAAAGTTTATTATTTTGACTTAAAAAGTTATAAAATATCAAATGAGGCTTTTCTTAGTATAATTACGATTTAATAATCATTTATATCATATGATTTGTAATTTTCTTATTTTGAGCATATTTTACTACAATTACTTATTTTTACCTATTTTTGAGATTTTAGAATTATCAATTCAAATTTTTCTATTTAATTAATTAATTATTATTATTAATTACGAAAAAATTACTTAATCATACTTAAATGATGACATAACAGCATATAGAATTATCACGTGTCACCCTTATAAATTTTTCATAANATATAAAAATATCTTAAAGTTTATTATTTTGACTTAAAAAGTTATAAAATATCAAATGAGGCTTTTCTTAGTATAATTACGATTTAATAATCATTTATATCATATGATTTGTAATTTTCTTATTTTGAGCATATTTTACTACAATTACTTATTTTTACCTATTTTTGAGATTTTAGAATTATCAATTCAAATTTTTCTATATTATTTTTCTAATTAATTAATTAATTATTATTATTATTATTAATTACGAAAATTAATTAATTTATAATAAATAGTGACGTGGCAACATATGAAAGTGTCATGTCTCACCTTTATACTTTTTCCATTATTTTCCTATTTTTCGGTATAATTATATATATATAAATACTTATGATTGTATGTTATCAAGCTTTCTAATTTACTTAATTATTAATCTTTTTCCAAATTTACAGTATTTATGTATATATATCTATATTAACTTACTTTATTTATTAAATTAATAGTATAGCATATTGTATAAAGAAGTTGTTTCTATGCACTTTGTGGTGGATTTTTAATCTAGTCCTTCATTGAATTTCTATATGACGAATTTTATAGTACAATTGCTATCTTTCTTAACGCTAATTGTTCTGCACTGATGAGAAAGGTTGGGGTTTTAATTATCTTTTCTTTTTTTTTTCGTCTTTTCTTTTTGACTTGATGCATGTGGTTTATCGGGTTTATAATGAATGATTTGATATTGTTTTGTTTGTTGTACTTGGTTATGATATATGGTATTTTTTTTTTTATTTTTTTTTGTTATCGTTTGTTGGTCAGTCAACTATGTTTCAGGTTCAATGTTCAGTGATACCTCGTATTAGTGCAATATTGTCGTAAGTTGAATTTATGAACTGGTAGAAAAATGGGTTTATGATGGAATTGTTTGGTTGCTTTATATATTAGATTGCACGAATAGATTACTATAGTCTAATAACCATTTAGTGATTTGATTTCGAAAAGTGCTGTTAGTTGAAGTAAAATGATGAAAAACGTAAAGAATTTAAATTATTGGTCAGATCTATTGACTTTATATATTAATCCTTTTTTGTCTTATACTATTGCGAAGTATACATTCAACTGCTGTTAGAATTGAACTTCTTCAACTAGTGAATTAGGATGCTGCATAGTTTAGGAAATATCCATAAGTGAACTAGGTGCTGCATAGTTTAGGAAGTGTCTTTGTCGATGTTGTCATTTATTGGTTGGCTTTGATAGGAAGTTAATCAACATATTGGATATATTATTAGCTTTTTCACTCATCTCAAAGCAAATGAGTGGTCAAAAGGGGGATTTAAATCAGCTATAGTAAAAGGCAAATAATGTAATACTACTATTTGCTTTTAGATCTAGTACAGCATCTATTTTTTTAAAAAAAATAATTTGCAATATATTAGTTTTTTATCATTAAATCCTTAAATCCTAAAAAAGCACTAATAATAATAATAATATTATTATTATTAGTGCTTTTTTTGGATTTAAAGATATTAAAAAAGATTATTAAGATCTATCTCTATTGTATATATATATATATATATATATATATATAGAAGATTCTTTGGCTTGAGAATGGACAAAAAAAAAAAAAGAAAGAAATCTTCAATTTTAAAATGGACGGAGAAAGAAATTCTTCAATTAATAAATACATTTTCCACGAATCATCTCTTCATAAGTTAAACTAAAAAGCTTATGCAGGGAGAGAATTGCAAAATCTATATCTCTTATGATTGAAAAAAGGTTAATTGAGTATTATTGGTCATGTATTATATACATATGATATATTAAAATACCAATAAATGATAATACAATTAATAGTGAAATGGATAATTTTGAAATCAATTACCATATTTCATATATATTAATATTTAATTGATAATTACACAAATAACACGCGCGTTAATGTTTTACACACATACCATATTTCACAAACTCGTTCAATGTTTTACTCAGGTTGATGTGAACGATGAACCTACTAAAGATGTATTATTTACTACGGTTGACATGAAACTCATCGGGATGTCTAGGCTTTTATGGTTTGGCTTTAGGCTTTGCTTTTGCTAAACATGGCAAACCTTCACTCCTCCATTTGGAAAAAGAGATCCATACGTGAAGAATATTCGCTGGGTATCGTATCCCACCAGCAGATCCTGGTTTGCAACATGTATTGCAAATTAAAAATATTAACTTGGCAAAATGTTCAAAAAAACCTGTAGTTAATTATACACGAGAACGATGAAAAAATTTTCAAAACATATTGATAATAGAAAATTGTATGAATATTTTCTTTCTTAAACTATATACATACAGTCCTCTTTTATTATAAAAGAAAATAAGCATCTATGGTCAATTTGGTAATATTAAAAATAAAAAATTTATCAATCAATTAAGTGCATTAAAAAGTGTGGAAATTCAAGAATTCATACACAAATCGCCTTACCGATTGTAGTAGAAAGACTAAGCTCTCTATGATTCCAAACATGAATCATACTTGCAGCATATAATGTGTATTATCTAATCAGATGGAAGGATAGGAAATGATGATCGAGAAAACAAAATGTGTCTTGTTGTGTGTATGTAAGCCCTTTACATTCATAATTGTGACCCTTTATATACAAAATAGAAAAGTATCTTTCTGTTATAACTAACTATCACTAGACTAACTAACATATAAAATACATGTGTTAATAAATACAACATGTACATGCTGATATATCAACATAGCCCCTTCTCAAGTTGGAGCATCTTGAATGTCTAACTTATCACAAGAGAACAGCAAAGTCGACTTAGAAATACGCTTGGTCATCATGTTAGCAAGTTGTAGTTTCGATGGAACATGAACTATACAAAGAAATCCTGAAGAAATCTAGTCATGTGTGAAGTGCTTGTCAATGTCCAAATGTTTTGTGTGACCATGGAGACAAGGATTGAGAGCAATCTAAATGGTTGATTTATTGTCACAGCACAGAGTGACCGAAAAAGAAACATCCATCCTATGATCATGAAGAACACAAGAAGTCTACAAAAGTTCTTTAGTAGTATAAGACAAATTATGATATTTAGCTCTGGTGGTGAAAGTAGCAATCGTACGTTGCATCTTTGTTTTCCAAGAAACAACTACAGATCCCAACAAGATACAATAATCAGATATAGACTTGCAATCCTTGCTAGAAGAACCCTACTTTGCATTAAAATAAGCAACCAAGTTAAAAGAATTATGAATGGGATAAAAGACTCCTGAATCAACTGTACCTTTTAAGTATTGTAAGACATGGAATAACGCATGACTAAGAAACTGATTCAACAAATGTACAGCAAAACAAATATCAAGTCATGTTATTGTCAAATATAATGATTGACCAACAAGCAATCGATAGAAAGTAAGATTGGGAAGAAGCTAGCCAAAAGTATTAGAAATTTTGAAACCAATAAGAAGAGGAAACTTGCAAAGCTTAGCAGTAGTGTAACTGGCATCAGCTAGCAAATCAAGAATGAACTTTCTCTATTGAAGTAAAGTGCTTGATGAGGCACAACAAATCTTAAGGCTTATTAAAAAACAAGCAGATCCTAATTCCTTGATGGTGAATTGTACATGTAGTGCATTCTTAAAAGAAGAAATAGAGGATTCATGCGTACCTGAAATCAACATGTCATCTACATAAAAGCAAAACCACTAGAAAACCAGCACTATTAGTCATAGTTAATAAGGAGAAATCATACATGGACTAAACAAATCCATAAGAAAGCAAATACTTAGTGAGTTCAATATTACGTTGTCTCGAAGCTTGTCATAAACCATACAATGATTTACACAACTTATAAACTTGACATGGTTAAGCTATAGTGTACCCCTATGGTGGAACCATGTATAATTCGTCATCAACATATCCATGCAAGAAATTATTATTTACATCAACTTAATGTAAAGACAACCTTTGGAAGTAGCCAAAGCAATCAAAAGATGAATGGTGGTAAGCCTAGCCATCAGATAAAAAGTATCGTGAAAATCTATTCCCTCTTTTTTGTGTAACCTTTAGCTATTAGATAAGCTTTATAATGCCCAAGTACCATCCAATTAATAATTGATTTTAAACACCCATTTAGACCTAATTGCTTTCTTGCCTTTAGGTGGAGTAGTAAGTTCCCAAGTTTCAATATTTAATAAAGCTTCTAGTTCTTTTCACATAGCATCAACCCATTCTTGTTGTTTACAAGCTTGAGAATAACAAGTTGGTTCTTGTGTAGTTAACACATTTGCAAAGGAAGCCACATAATTAGAGGGATATGAAAGAAAAATAGAAGCATCAAACAAGCGATATTTGGAATGAAAAGAAGCAAAACAAGATACAGGTCTTGTAGCATCAACTAAGACCTTAAAATTCTAACAAAAGGACACAAAATCTAATAACCATCTAGGAGTTTTTCAAGGTTTAGAAGTCTTGCATAATGATTCAATACGTTGATCATTCAATGCATCAATATTATTTACCATCCTTATCATCATAATGACTAACCATAACATCAATGTCATTATTCGAAATAATACTATCTATTGTAACATTCAAATGATCATCACTACCACCATCAGCAGATTTGTGTGAAGAATTAGTATTAATAGTAGAAGGTCTTCTATAAGGATAAACATCAGTATTATCATGAAGACTAACATGTCTCAAAAAAACACCAATGAAATTAGACTTATCAGTGAGTGATGAATCTGATAAACTACTTTAGAAAGAAAATATCTCTTCATAGAATACTACATCTCTACTTGAAAACATTCTCTTACTATGAATATCGAATAGCTTATAACCTTTTTGCCTACATAAGTATCTAAGAAAAACACACTTAATTCCTCTAGAATCAAACTTATCCTTGGTAAGCAAAGTGTGGCAACAAAGCAAAGGCATCCCATCACCTATAAATGAGAGTAATCAAACAACATTTCGAATGGTGTTTTCCATCCAAGCTTCTTCATAGGCATCCTATTTATCAAATATGTAGCAATTAAAATACAATCCCCTAGAATTCTTTTGGCAAATTTGCATGAACTTGCAAAGCTCATGTTGATGGATTACTAACCTTTAGCCTCCTCACTCACATACGCCTCCGAGGCCTATAGCCTCTCATGATGAGGATACTCTCATGTCAACCTACCAAGGACGAGTGCCAATATGCGAAAGGACAGTAGGTGAATTCCCTAAGGTCTTAGCTCAGACACATTCTTCTCTACATGGACCCCTACCTAATCATCGACTTGCTTATTGTCGAGGCCTACCTACTAATGTCGAGGCTAAAGTGATTATGTATCGAGCCAAACTCCAATCTACAGACATGACAAGTACTGAGGCCTGATAGCTCTTATTTTAAATACATTTCACATGATGATATTACAGTATGTCCCTTACATTTTTGGTTTTCTTTAAAGAAATTGATACTTAATTGAGTAAAATTTTGATTTTAAGGTTTGAACGCGTTCTTGGATTAAAAACGAAGAAAAGGAATCAAGTTTCACTTAATCTGGAGTTCAAATGAATGAGTTATGAAGTTTTGAAGTTACACAGTCTGAGGCACAACTGTATCCCCAAGCTGTATCCATCCAAGAAGATTTGCCAAGGACAAAAAGTTACACGACCTGGGAACACGACTATATCCCAAGCTATGTTTGGTGACGAAAAAAGAGACTTTACAATACATTATAAAAGGACTTACTAGGGTTTCGCACAAAAGATAAGACATTCAAATGAGAAGAGACTTGAAGAGAAGGAGGAGAAAAAGGTGAAAGCAACACCTAACTTCAAGATTGAAGAGATTTATCATCAACAAAAAGGGGTTTTTCATGTTTTATTTCTTGATTTTATTGGAATTCATTTTTAGTTTCATTATGATAGCTTAAGACTCTTGTATTTAGGATTGTGGAACCTAGGGTTTCATGTGACAATTAGATTGATTGATAAGTTTCAATAAAGTTTTTATCTTTTCTTAATTCAATTATGTTATTTAATTGTTAATTGATATTTCTAGAGTATCAATCTATGATATTATGCATGATGATTGAGAAATCATAATGTAATGAGATCTTGACATAATTGGAGAGAATTACATGTGTACTTAGAGATAAGATATATGTTTCTTCCGGAAAGTTGTCCTTTTGTGTGGGAATTCATTATACATTAATGCGATTCTAAATTATATTACTGAGTAAAGAGATTCCGGTAAATAATTTAGGATTAGGGTAAATATGCTTGAGAAAGGTGTTAACTTTAATTATGAATTCCTCCGATCAAGAATAATAGAGATTGAATTAGATTCATTTTAAGTGATCACTTGTTAAACACTAGGGGAAATAATTCCTAAATATGTTGTTTGCTTTCTTGAAGTTGTTCTTAATTTTATCACTTTCTAAATTGCTTAATTAAGTCTCATAGTTAGGATAGTTTGTTAATTTTAGTATTTTTAATTCATTCAACTCATCACAATTTTCTGGTTAGATAATAGAGCTAAGGTTAATATTAGTACTTGAAGTCTTTGAGGGATCGATTCGGACTTACATCCGCTATATTAAAACTGATAGGTGCACTTGCTTGATATTAAGTTTTTTAGCGTTGTTGCCGGGAACTCTCGATATTAAGAACACTAGTTGCTTTATTACTTTGACCATTTTTCTTTTCTCTTTTTTTTTTCATTGTTTATCTTTATTACCTAAAGCTGTAATTGATTCTATATTTCTTACCTTTGTAGTGCATGACCCGAAGTAACCCGAAAGATTTGGTAGAACTTGATCTTGAAATTGAGAGAACTGTCCTTCAAAATTTGAGATTATGACCTAGACAAATTGTAGCTACCATAGAAGTCAAGTCAATCATTGAGATCAAGGAAGAGGGTGAAGAGGCCAACACTTAATTCATCGATCAAGAAGATCCACCACACATGGCTAACAACGGTAATGAAGCAAATCGGACCATGTCTGACTATTCAAGGCTTACACTTATTGGAGCTGACTCTAGTATCACAAGGCCAACTATCGCGATTAATAACTTCCAAATTGCACCTAACATCATACAAATGGTGCAACAATATGTTCAGTTTGACAGTCTCTAAGATGAAGATCTTAATGCCCACATCTCTAGCTTTCTGGAGATTTATGATACATTTAAAATCAACGGAGCTACGGATGATGCCATCCAACTGTGGCTATTTCCTTTTTCCTTGAGGGGTAGAGCAAAGCAGTAATTGAACTCTTTACCACGAAATTCAATCACAACTTGGAATGAATTAGTAGAAAATTTTTTGGAGAAGTATTTCCTACCTACGAAGACCGCTAAACTTCGAAACGACATTTTTTGTTTTGTCCAATTAGAAATGGAGACTTTATATGACACTTGGGAGCAGTTCAAGGACTTGCTCAGGAGGTGCCTACATCATGGCCTCCTACTATGGATGCAGATTCAGACCTTCTATAATGGTCTCAATTTATCTACAAGACAGATAATTGATGCATCCGCAGGAGATACTTTGAACACAAAGACACCCGAGCAAGCACAAAACCTGATTGAAGGAATAGCGATGAACAATTGTCAGTGAGAAAGCACTAGAGCCAGGCAAAAGGTTGCGGGAATTTATGATGTGGACTTAACTACTGCTCTAGCAGCTAAGGTAGATCTATTGAGTAAGAAGATTGATGCACTCTCTATTGGCCCTCAACATGTACAATCGGATGTAAGTGACTTTAGCATGCAGGGTTATGGAGCACAAAAACAACTGGAACAAGTAAATTATCTAAGAAATCCACCCATGCAACAAAATAACCCCTATAGCAACACTTATAATTCCGGGTGGAGGAATCATCCTAATTTCTCATGGGGAAACCAAAATCAAGGCCAACAGAAGACTAACTTTGGTTCACCTGGATTTCAAAGACCATTACCACCTCCTCTTCCTTAAGAAAAGAAGTCTAATGTAGAAGAACTTCTCATAAAATATATTTAAGGCAACGAGACTCGCTTATCCAATATTGAATCATTGTTGAGGAATCAAGAGGCTTCCAATCGCAACCTTGAGAACCAAATTGGTCAACTTGCGAAGCTAATCTCTAAAAGACCACAAGGAATACTCCTAGGGAATACCGAGGTCAATCCTAGGGAACATATTAATGCTATGACCTTAAGAAGTGGTATAAAACTACAAGTGAAGAAGAAGGATGGTGAGGAAGTAGTTGAGAAAGAAGTGGAAGTCAACCGTAAGGAAGATGCAAAGCTACTAAAATCAAAAGAAAGTATGGAACCATTGAAAGTGAAGGAGTACAAGCTTCCCATCCCTTACCCGCAGCGCCTTAAGCAAAGTTACACTGATCAGAATAAGGAATTTGGTAAATTGCTTGATATTTTCAAACAATTACACATTAACTTACCTTTTGTTGATGTCATCTTGCAGATGCCAAAGTATGCGAAATTTCTAAAAGATCTTCTATTGAATAAGATGAAGTTGGAGGAGCTTACAACTGTCACATTGAACGAGGAATGCTTAGCACTTCTCTAGAAAAAGTTGCCACAAAAATTAAACGATCTAAGGAGTTTCACTATTCCCTATATGCTTGGCAATTTGTTAGTAGATAATGCTTTGGCAAACTTAGGAGCTAGTATAAATTTGATGCCATATAAATTGTTCAAAAAGCTAAGGTTAAGATAACCTAAACTAATGCGCATGAGTCTTCAATTAGCTGATAGGTCTATCACATACCCTAAAGGCATCATAGATGATGTTTTAGTGCAAGTAGACAAATTCATTTTTCCCGTGGATTTTGTTATACTTGATATAAATGAAGATATTGAGGTACCAATCATTTTAGGTCGACCCTTTCTAGCCACTGCTAGGGCTATTTTTGATGTTAGTAAGCATAAGTTGATATTACGAGTCGAGGATCATGAAATAGTTTTTAAAACTCTAAAGGCAACGAACAAATTTCTTAATCTAGAGGACATATATCACAATGTTAATGCCACCAATGTCGTTATATCTACATGTGTGTAGGAAACGCTTGCAAAGGATTCCTCAAGCTATTGCTTGCAAAAGGGAGATGAAAATTTGGTGACTAACCCCAATTGTGTAGAAATGGTAGCTCAAATAAAAGTTCATGAATCTATTGTGGACAAGAAGGGGGTTGATCCACTCTACAAGCCAAAAGATCTTAAGTTAAGATCCTTTAAAGAGAAGCCACCAATTTTGAAACCAAAACTGTCAAGAAATCATTTGGAACATGTCTTTGCGGTGAAAAGTTCAAAACACCCAATGACAACCGAATCTAAGCTAAAAGTGAACAAAATGAAGAAGTTTAGGCTATATGAATTTGGTAAGTGGCATGATAAGGAGAGAAACTATGAAAGTTATGCACCAATGAAATGGAATTGGCAAGGTCGATGGCTGAAGGGTAAATTTACACTCGTATGGAGAGTTCAAAAGCGAGATACAGAAAGAGTCCTATCTCCACTTGGATGAAGAATCATGAATGAGAAGACATATCCCGTCGAGCTGTTGACGTTAACTATAGCGCTTCTTGGGAGGCAACCCATGTCTAACTTTACTCACACTTTAGTTCTTTAAGTTTATTCCATTTTATTTTTCTTATTATCTAACTTTGCTTTGCTTCTTTTATTTGTTTCAATTTTAGTCATAAGCTTTTCTTTTTAGTTTACTTTTTTTTTCCTTTAGTTTTCTTTGACTTATTTTTCTAGTTTAAGTACTTTTATTTCTTTAAGTTTCTTTTATTTTTAAATTCATGAATTTAGGCTAGGCAAAAAAAAAACAAAAACAAAAACAGAAAGTTACACGGGCATGGGACACAGTTGTGTCCCAACACGTGTGCTCCCAGCTTTAATGCGTCACTACAGAAAGTTACACAGGCGTAGGATACGGTTGTGTCCCAGCCCGTGTATACCTAGCCATGTATACCCATGACAGAAAGTTATACAGGCGTGGGACACAGTTGTGTCCCAACCCGTGTTTGCCTAGGAACATGCACTCAAAACAGAGAGTTACACGGGTGTGAGACATGGTTGTGTCCCAGCCCGTATTTGCCCAACACCTACACAATATTAATACACGCACTGCACAACACTATCAAAACATAAACACACACACAACTTCACTTCACCTTTCATCTTTTCTCCATCTTCTTCTCACATTCCACCTTTCATTAACTAACTTTTTCATCAAATCCAACACAATCCAAGTGACCATGGCAAATCGTGAAAAGTAGATCATTTAAAGGAGGTCCAAATCTGTTACACCATCTTCTACTCATGAGGGCACTATTGTCAAGCTACTAGCCACTCTTTCTCCACTAGAGTATCTTATGCTTCAAGACAGGGAAGTATTAGTTTTTTTTTTTCAATATATGTATTTCCTTTTTTCCTATGATGTTTTTTTTTTTTTTTATTGTTTCATATCTTGCTATTGTGCTTTCTTAGTTGTACATTGAGGACAATGTATGTTATTAAGTATGGGGAAAGGATATATATGAATTTGTTACTGTTTAGGAGACCAATTATTCACATTTGACCCAATTAATTTAAGTTAACTTGCAATAGGTAATTAACAAGTGTTGGGCTAAATCAACTATGTCATTTTAATTATTATTGATCTTATTATACTTTACTAGAATTAATTAGTCAAATCTGTAAAGAGCAAAGTTACGAGTTATTTAGCTTAGGACTTTAAGACTTGAGATTGAAACACAACATCACTAGTTGAGAGTTAATCATGGTTATTTTTTAAATTTACTTTTATGTATACCTTTCTCTTAGAAATTTTTAGAGCCCTATAATTTTTAGCAAACAAACAAATGAAATTCTTTTTTTGAGAAACCTCTGAAAAATCACAATGATTGGAGGTAAAAAGTAATAATAAGCGTATGAATAGAAAAAATTGGTAAGGATTCGTCTTGGTCCATTAGAAAAGCGAAATTGAGTCTCAATGCCAATACTAATGAAAAAATTGGTATGAATCGGCCTTAATCCGTCAAAAGAGCAAGGTTCTTTCCCGCTATCAAAATAAGGGATAAGTTGGTATGGATCGGTCTTGGTCCGTTAGAAGAGTAAGATTCTTTCCCTCTACCAACACAATTGTGCTTAAATAAAGTAAATTTAAAAGACCTCCTAACAAAAGCATGAACTAAGGAGATGATCAGAGAATGAGTTGATATAAAATGTGTTTATTTTGGATTATGGTGCTCGATAAGATTGAAGAGAGAATTGTATACACTTTAGTCAAATGGACAAAATTTTTATGACTCTTTCCTAATTAGCGAGATGTTAAATCCAATTTTTAGTTTAAGAATCCTTGGTTAAATGACTTGGGTAAACTTTGACTTCCATAAATTAACTAGTGAACTCCAGTATTAAGTATTGTTGGAGCATTCGAATATGGTTAGGTGAAGTTATGACATTGTTAAGGGTGAAATTGATTGACTTTATTATTGCAAGTTAATTGAAAATAATTTTCTTACTTTTCTTCAAGTCAAGTGTATTCATTCACCGGTTTCCTAAGTAGTGAGAAATTTTGTTTAGCGTTTCTTGTCACGAAATTTTTGTTTTGATTTATTTGCTTGAGAACAAGTAATTGCTCAAGTGTAGGAAAGTTTGATAGCTCTTATTTTAAATACATTTCACATGATGATTTTATAGTATTTCCCTTACATTTTTTATTTTCTTTAAAGAAATTGATACTTAATTGAGTAAAATTTTGATTTTAAGGTTTGAACGCGTTCTTGGATTGAAAATGAAGAAAAGGAATCAAGTTTTACTCAATTTGGAGTTCAAATGAATGAGTTATGGAGTTTTGAAGTTACACAGTCTAGAACACAGCTGTGTCCCCAGGCTGTGTCCATCCAGGAAGATTTGCCAAGGTCAAAAAGTTACACGACTGTGTCCCAGGCTGTGTTCGGTGACGAAAAAAAAGACTTTACAATACATTATAAAAGGACTTACTAGGGTTTCGTATAGAAGATGGGACATTCAAAAGAGAAGAGACTTGAAAAGAAGGAGGAGAAAAAGGTGAAAGCAACACCTAACTGCAAGATTGAAGAGATTTATCATCAACAAAAAGAGGTTTTTCATGTTTTATTTCTTGATTTTGTTGGAATTCGTTTTTAGTTTCATTATGATAGCTTAAGACTCTTGTATTTAGGATTGTGGAACTTAGGGTTTCATGTGACTATTAGATTGATTGATATGTTTCAATAAAGTTTATATCTTTTCTTAATTCAATTATGTTATTTAATTGTTAATTGATATTTCTAGAGTATCAATCTATGATATTATGCATGATGATTGAGAAATCATATACGTAATGAGATCTTGACATAATTGAAGAGAATTACATGTGTACTTAGAGATAAGATACATGTTTCTTCTAGAAAGTTGTCCTTTTGTGTGAGAATTCATTATACATTAATATGATTCTAAATTATATTACTGAGTGAAGAGATTCCGGTAAATAATTTAGGATTAGGGTTAAAATGCTTGAGAAATGTGTTAATTTTAATTGTGAATTCCTCCAGTCAAGAATAATAGAGATTGAATTGGATTCATTTTAAGTGGTCACGTGTTAAATACTAGGGGAAATAATTCCTAAATGCGTTGTTCGCTTTCTTGAAGTTGTTCTTAATTTTTTCGCTTTCTAAATTGCTTAATCAAGTCTCATAATTAGGTTAGTTTGTTAATTTTAGTATTTTTAATTTATTCAACTCATCCCAATTTTCTAGTTAGATAATAGAACTAAGGTTAATATTAGTACTCAAAGTTTCTGAGGGATCGACTCAGACCCACATTCACTATATTAAAACTGATAGGTGCACTTGCCTAATATCAAGGACTCAACATGTTGAGCTCTACTTTTAGCCTACAAAATAGTAGTATGCATGTTTCGTCTCAGCAATTCCAAATACCATCTATTTGGATCAACCATAGCTTCATCACAGCTCAATTACTACGTCCCAAGAATCACCAATTTGAACCAATTGATAGGCCGCCACCTATCCTTATTTTTCTAACATATGTACTATATTCCCTTTTAGTGATTTTTCCTATTTACCATTTTTGTACATTATAGGAATCTCCTTCTTCATTGTCTTTTATGTAATTTTCTTTATTTGTATCGTTGTCCTAAAAAACTTACTATGAATAGTCTTTTTACTGTAGCCACAAGGCATTTTACATTCTTTTAGATATTGAATATATCTATTCTTATGAGATGTTCCTCTTTGAGTACAACTTCCTTACATTCCTATCTAATCTTATTGAGTAGCTTGAGATTACTAGTAAGTGGACGTTAATATTAGCTTGTGAGTCATATCAAGCGAAGTGTTTCGTTAGTGCATCACATCTTTCAAGCAACCCCATGGAAGCTACTATGTTTACCAACCCTTCCATCCTACTTTTCTTCAATGTCTCAAAAGACCCATTCGGTTACTTTCACCTACAATAAACCTTAGTGATTACTAAGCTTGTAAGTACATCATGTGTCATATATAACAAATGCCTATGTTTTCTCCCAACTACACTATTTTGTTGAAGTGCATAGACCATAATCCTTTGATGAATGATTTTTAAGTTGGCAAGTAAAGATTTACATGCTTGAGAAACAAATTCAAGCCCATCGTCTAATCTCAAGAACTTATGTTACGCCCCAAAGTCATAAAGTCGCAGCTGTCCCGCCATGTAAACTATTTTATGATAGTAATTGACCTCATAGTACTTACCATAGACATGATCTACACAAGGCGTTGACGACTTCTTACTTTGAAATAAACAGTCCAATTAAGGGTTAAGTTAAAGTTACGGTAATTATCTAGAATTATAGGTCAACATACATAATTACATGTACATTTCACAAAACTTCTCAAGAAATTCTACATTAACATAACAGTCTACTAATTTACATAACAACTATCAGTTTTTCATTCTTAAGCTACTAAGAAGACTCTAGCTATACATCCACTACTAGGCAAATTGATCCTCACACCCTAAGCTTTAAAAGAACTAACTTCTGGATAGTTATAGGGTGGCATAATACTCAGAGTATCCAGAAATTAAGACCTGTAAAAGAATCTATACGGGTATAAGGAACTACAGCTCAATAAGTTAAATGGGAGACTTACGAGTGTATACAAACACAAACAAGATTATCAAGCAATTATTTTCATGCAATGCAACAAGCAAGTATCATCACACAACGTAGTCTAGTCCATTGCGAAATTAGAGAAATTTCACCCACTCTAATCCGGATTGAGGAGTTTTCATGTTGTGTAATAGCTCACAACCAAATCTAGGTTTGTGCAATGGAGACACTACTCCTCCGAAGACTATCCTTCGAACTAATGCCCTCATCTTCACTACGACCTCCTCTCCTATTACTTAATTCGGCTAAGAATAAGGAAAAGACCAATTTGCTATCCAGCACTATCTTTATCAAAGCTATTGGCGTTTGGTTAGAGAATCCTAATGATCTCTTAAGGGGTTGCAATGCATGACAATTTAGGGCATTAGAGTCAAATAAGATTAAATTCCATTTAGAGTATTTAGACAATTCCACACTAGTCCAGTCATAACACACAATCAATCACAATACAAATTTCAACACGAATATAGATACTCAAGCACATGCATAAACTACTTACAATCACAATCGTATACAATCTTAAGTCTCCGAGTACCATAAAATAGTACTCCATTACAGTAAAGTAATAACCTAACTTACTTGGAATTCTCAATTGCCCAATCACTTAATTGCAAATCGATTTGTCTCCGATTATCCTATAATACAAATACATCTTTTTAATACTTATACTTTGATGATACATATTCCAAGTTATAATTTAACTCATTTCTCTATGTAAACCTATTATTTATTAATGATTACCTTATTTCAAGGTTCGATTTCTAAATTAGATTCCAATTTTGATTCTATATTGTCTCTAATAACGAGGAATCCTAAATATGCTTGAATCCTAATGTGAATTTAATCACATTAAGCTTGAGTATTCTAATTTCACATTAGGTCTTAATTTAGTGTTCTAACCTATTTGGTACACTCTAATTTTAATTGGGGTATTGGATTTACTTCCGATATGAGGAAATCTTACAATTTTTATACAATTATCCAAAATTAAATTTTGTTTCAGATTTATTATGTACTGATTTTTATTATTATATTATCCAAATAGACCTAATTGTTCATATTTATTAAATTTTCAATTCTACATATTCTTAATTTCCTACAATTACCACTTAATTCCTATATTAATTACACTTAACACTCTAAAGACTAGGATTATGTTTCCACATTAGAGATTAACATCCTTAAACATCTAATTACCATCTAAATCAATAATTAATCACTTAATCACCTAATTAACCTAAAATTACTCAATTCTCTCATCATTTTAGGGCTAAAAATTTACTTAAAAATTTTTAAAATTAAATTTTAAAAAATGGCTTCATAGCATTGTTTTATATAACTTAAGCATTCTACAGAAAAAATTTGTGCCCCAAACTACACTCCTAAACCTATTTATTTCTAGTTCTAATTATACTTAGTTTTGCTTAATTTCTTAAAAACCCTATATTTACAAACGTGATTAAACTTAACCACTATTTTTCCCTAAATCTACATACAATAAAACCTTAAAATAATAAATTTCATAATTTTTTGGGTAAAATAAATACTTTTAAGAAATTTTACAAAATCAGAGCAAATGTAAGACTCACCTGGTCTGATGACTTTTAGGCCTCTAACATCGATTCAAGTGTGTCGGCCGGTCTAGGCAGTGGTTTGGAGTGGGGTGGTAGTGGTGGTTCGATCCCAGGTAATGGTGGTGTGTGGGTTTGGTTCACAAGCTCTTATTGTACAGATTTGCTAAAGAATTTTCGAAAACCCTAATTTTCCCTTCAAATTTTGATGCTCTCAATTTTTCCACACTTCAAACTGTTTAAATGAGTTCTGTAATTTTTCTTGCTATTTATAAGGCCTTATAGTAATTATTATGCATTAATTAGATAAGACATTACTCAAATCTCTTCAATTTTGCCTTTTGTATTGCCTGTTTTTTATTGGTTAATTTTTCTTCTTTAATTCCTGACCTACCACAACCAAATCTAAGTCATTCCCTATTCCTCTAATTTTTTCTTAATTATTTAATAATTTTATTTGATTATTTAATAAGTTTTTAACTAATTTCAGGCAATTTAAGTAATTTTGCATATTTTTATCTACACGTAAATACATGTGGGATACAAGTAAACATTCCTAATTATTATTTAGGTCATTCTATAATTTTTAGTATACATATAATCTATCTCTAGTAATTTATTAGTTATTAGATTATACCTTTCACCTTTTTGATAATTAACAAATATTATACTTAAAATTTGAAAATTTTATAGTCTCTTATTTTATTACTTATTTTCTTAAATTCAAGTTTACGAGGTCATTTTCACTAATATTTCTATCTATATTTTATAATTTAGGTTTAATCGGATCCTTTAACCGATCACCCTAAACTTTGTGTACTAAGTTTATACGGTCACTTGGATTAACTTTAAGGCTTACACTATTGTCCAATCTCAAGAACTTAGGAGTAACTCTAAAATGATTATGAACGTATTTGAAGAAACTATCCAAAAGATTTGGTACTTAAGACTTATAGCTCATTAAATAAGTCCAAGTGCAATGAGAAAAATCATCCACAATTATCATAAAATAAGATGCCTTACTATAAGAAACCACATGATAAGGACCCCAAGGATCCACATGTATAAGATGAAAAATTCTTGGTGAATGAAAGTCACTCTTATTAAAAGGAAGCCTATGAAATTTGGCTTCTTGACAAACTTCACAAGGACTATGATCAATTACTAAATCCCTACAACATTTCAAGTGTTTCATCTTGGTACATGAAATATGCCTTAGTCTAGCATGAATTTTGCTAGCTAGACTATCTTTATTACTAACTTCAATTACTACATAAGTAATTGAATTTTCTATCATCAAGATACCGCTGACCTATTCAACCTCTGTGATATAAAGACTAAGATAAAGTTTAGTAGATGCTATACATACATTACATTTCAAGTCTTGAAATGTACAGGAATAAGGATCAAGGACTACTCCTAAGGATTGTGTTTGTAAGAGTTTACTAATTGAAAGAAGATTGTGAGTATGAAAAATATTATGTAAAACCAAAGATTTTGATATTTGAATAAAGCTTGCACATGAGATAAGCTTGAGCGAACCATTTGGAAGTTTAACATGAATTGGCTGAGAAAGTATTTAGGTATGACAAAATAAGGCCATATGTGGTGATATATGATCAACGGCTCCGATGTTAACTACCTAAGAATTCAAGTTATTATTCACAACAATAGCACAAGAAGAGTGATTTGTATTACCTACAAACCAAACCAAATTAGCTTTTAGAGTAGAAGATTTAACCTCCTTTCCCCTCAAAACACGCATCACCTCTTGATATAACAATATCTTCCTTTTATCCATACTTGCAAAATCTACACTATAACTTTCATTCATAATGTTAGTATATAAACCAGTATGATCAAATGGAGTCTCTACATTCTAAACTAAATCACTTCTATCCTTCACTACCAAATTGATCGAAAGAAAGGACTTCCTTATAATTTTATTCACTTGCTTACCCTTATACTAGTTAGGATACCTAACTAATTGAAAACAATTCTCAATCACATGACCTATACTTACAATGTCAACAAAATAACCTACTCTTCATGTGCCTTTTATCATTATTTTGCTTGTTTGGATCTGTCTTACTAGAAAACATTGCTAAAATACCAACTTCAATGGGAAAAGATGAAGTGATTTGTCGTCGCTTCTCTACTTGTTGAACTAAGTAGAAAGCTCTTCCAACATTAAACAATGGTTCCATTGATAGCAAATGATTCCTAACACTCTCATACACCTCATTCAGCCCCATAAGAAACTGCATTAGTTTAGTTTCCCACTTAAACATAGCTAATTTCTCATTTAGATTGCAAATGCAATCATTCTTAACACCACAAATACATCTAGGATAATTGTGTAGCACACTCAACTCATCCCAGCACTTCTTTAATCCGTTATAATATGCGCTAACGGATATGTTTCCTCATTTAACATTGCTATGTTCATGTTGTAATTAAAGCATCAGGGTCCATTACTCATACTATAATGTACCTCAATCTGATTCCAAAGTTCAGCTACTATTTAGCATATAAAATGGTTTGTGCAACATCATTAGTGATGGAATTAAGTAACAAATAGCACACCATGTAAATCATACCTTATCCACTTCACTAAATTAGCATAATCCTCATTTAGACGAGTAATTGATCCATCAACAATGCTTAGTGACATTTTTGCACCTAATCCCATCCGAATAACCCTATTCCATACTAAGTAATTGTTCTAATTAAACAATATGTTCCCTATGACCATACTTGGACTATTAGAATTAGAGAAATAGAGCAGATCAATATTGACTTCAATAGGAATAATCGCATCACTAACTCGATTCACAGGAACAACCGTGACAAATTACAATTTCAAAACACTATTAAATTGAACAAATCACAATATTCAAACCAATTCAACAGAGGAAATTACCAAATCACCACAAAAAACCACTATTAAAATGTGAAAACTTATTTTGTAACAGGAATTCATCAATTTCTCAAACTCCAATTAACTACAGCAAATCTTAAGCCCTAGGCTCTAATACCATGTGGAAAAACAAGAATTCATACACAAAGTGCCTTACTGATTGTAGTAGAAAGGAATAAGCTCTCTACGATTCCTAATGTGAATCATACTTGCAGCATACAATGTGTATTACCTCATTAGATGAAAGGAGATGAAATGAGAATCAAGAAAATAAAATGAGTATTGTTGTGTGAAAGTAAGTCCTTTACAATTAGTATTGTGACTATTTATATATAGAATAAAAAAGTATCTTTTTGTTATAACTAACTATCACTAGACTAACTAACATATAAAATACACATGTTAATAAATACAACATGTACATGCTGATATATCAACAAAAAGTCACGAAAATTGTGATAGTTTAATAGTTTGAACACTAGTTTTCTAAGATGATAAACTAGGTTAAAATCCTTCTTTCATGAGTTGCAATATTGTAATATATAATGTAAGTGGTAGGGAAAAATAAATAAATAAACCCTAGAAAATCATTCATAATACAAATAAAGAAAATAAATCTAAAATAGAAGTTACATAAATGTAAAGATATAAGGTTTTAAGTATGGTGTAAATGGGAAAAGAGAGATTTCAAGAATTTATTACTTTACTCTTGATATTATTAAGCTAAATTTTAATTGCAAAAAATATAAATTTAAAATTCAACCTTTAACACATTTTCTATTCAAATCATAAATATTTCAAATTTCTATATGAATTCTCAACTTTTGCAAAAACTTTCAAATAAATTCTCTATTAGTTTGTCTTTAACTTTTTCTATTAACTATGACAAGTGGCATTTTTTAATTGGTGTAGAGGAAAAGTGTAAATTTAAGACTTAACATTTTGCAACTTTTCTATTTGAATCTTAAACATTTCAGAAATTTTATTTGAGTACTCAACATTTGTAAATATTTTCAAATAAGTCATTTATTAATTTGTCATCGATTTTCCATTAACTATAATACGTAGTACTTTCTGATTCGTTGGCATTCTTTTTATTAAATAATTAAACTAATATAATATTTAAAAAATAAAGAAAATAATAATAATTTAAAATTAAAAAAAATCTAAATAAATAATAAAGTTACATATACATATATTTAATGTAATAAATGTATATAGGTCAAGAGCGACACTTCCTTTTGGCCGGGCCATTTAGACCATTCCTTAGTTTTGAGGTGGAAAATTTTTTTTGCAACTTTTTTTTATTTTCTTATTTAAATTTTTTTTGTTTTATTGTGATTTTAATATATATACATGTATTCACATTTATTATATTATATATGTATATCTTTATTATTTGATTTTGTATTTTTTATATTTTTTCTTCCTTTTTTTTCATTTTTCCTAATTGACGTTAATGACTTAAATAAAAATTTTAAAACGTTTAGGAATCCAATAAAATAGGTGTGAAAAATTGAGTCCCAAATTTATATTTTTCCCATGAACCATTCATAAAGTTTCATGTGTTATAGTTAATAGTAAAATTAATGGTAAACTAATAAAAAATTTATTTAAAAACTTCCGTAAATATAGAGGTTTTAAATAGAAGTTTTGAAATATTTAAGACTTGAATAAAAAAAAATTAAAGTCTTAAATTTTTATTTTTTCCATGTTATTTACATATGTTTTAATAATCCCTTATAATACGGGTGCTGGTTAATTTAAACACTATCAATTACTATACACATTAAAATTTTATTGTTGACATCGTCGACATATTTTTTATCCACCAGAAATCCACCAATCGAATAAGAAGACAAGACAATAAACTTGTCTCTGCCGGTCGGATAAATGTGAAAACAGTCACAATCACGAGAAAAGACTCATTGAATAATACGCGTACAGGTGAAGTAAAATCAATCCGCTTATGGCGTAACTGATGGCACAGACCAGGTCTCAGAGTGAGGAAGAACGTAGAATTCGATACGACACAGTGTGAATTACGTTCATGGTTGTTTTTCTACGTGACAAAACCTATAATAAATTCTTATTTGTCATACAATGGGTTTTACCACCACACAAGAAATTGACCAGAATTCGTATATCTTTTTCTTTTCTTTATAATTTCAAGAAAATTGAGTAAACAGGTTAAAACCGATGAAAACCGTTACGGTGACAGTGATAAATATTCATCTTTTAACAGGATCCATCAGGTTTAAATCTTTTCCTTATAATAATGCTTCGCCAAAAGAAAAAGGAAAAAGGAAAAAAAAAAAAATCCGAATTGGCATATTCTAGCACACATAATTTCACCATAGGAACATTTTATACCCATCAAGATCCAAGCACAAAAATGTAAAACGAAAGCGCAAGAAGAACTTATTCTGGCCTTTTAATCATCACATAAAAATTCCACTTGTATATAAACACATATATAGCAAACATAATCTCAACATATTTCCTTCATACTTCCCTTTATTTCTCACATGCCCCTTTATTTCTCACATGCAAACACTAAACACCTCACATCCTCCATGAAAGACATCCTTAACCCTGGACTGGCTTGAATGATGTCAAGCTCCTGTAATGCTCCCATGGTTTCTCCCAAACAACCGCCTGGTAACTGCTGGAGCCCTTAGATCCACCACTTGCAGATATGATCAGCCTATAGTTCGTCCCGGAAACCACCTGAGTTTCGCCGCTAATAACTTTCTCCAACTTCAAGCTTGTCTTAGCAGACTTGTTGTGTTCAGACACCGCGAACTCGGCTATTTCCTTCACGTGAGCGTCATTGGGGTCCTTGATCGGTGTCCAGCCGCCCAACAGAGGGCCACGGCCGCCGACGGCAGCCGCAAGGATAGGAAAGATCAGGAGGAGAGAGAGAAGGGTAAGGTAGGTGGGTTTCATTATATGACTTCGGAACCTTAATGTTGTAACCGACTCAAGCTTTGTGTTTAGTACTTGATAGTTACAGGAGACATAGAGAGAGAGATGGAGAAGTAGATGGGTGGGTGGTGAGAATTTATAGAGAGTTTGGGGAATGAGGAGGATACGCGGAATTTGGACAGTTGGATTTGCAATTTTAGAAAAGTTGATGGTCTTTTGAATAAAAGACTTAAATTGAGAGCCCGTCAACCGAGGAGGAGTATACTGGGTATAGCATTACGTACTTTTTATTTCATCTAATTTTATTTATTTATGTTTTCTTTTTACCATTTTGGAATATTGCTAGATGTAACAAAGTAATGGAACCCACTCAGACCATACACAAAGAATTTCCTACTTTTGATATGCTCGAACGTTTTACAAACCGTTACTTTTTCAATTAAGTCCATTTGGATTTTTTTTTTCATATATTTGATCCGTAACTATTTAAAATATGATATTTAAAAAACTTGTCTTATTTGTATCTTACATTTTTTTATTTTATAATTATAATAAAGATAGTGATTAGAGTATTAAAATTGAAAAATAAAAATTCTCATATTTTTAAGAAAAAATTTTTGAAAAAAAATATTTTTTATATATTGAAAATGATTATTTTAATACTTTTGAAAAATTATATTTTCATCTTTTTTATTTCTTATTTTTACCAAGCATATTATCAAATACAAAGATTCAAATAGATAAAAATAAAATATAATAAAATGAAAAATAAATAAACTAAACGGAGCCTTAGATGTGTCTTTTATTGTGTTTGTAAAATGGGTTTACACACACACACATATATATATATATATATATATATTTGTAAAGTATGTATTATGATCTATGGAGCACTAGTATTAATATATCCATGCTAATTGATATGATATCGACATGCAACATGATAAAACAAAAAAAAAAACATACTATGATACCATTGTTCTTGATATAGGATAAGAAAATTAATATACAAGTATAAACATAAAAACACATAAACATACATACATACATACATACATATATATATATATATTTGTTTTTGTGTTGATGATTATTTTATACTTTTTAAAGAAATATTGATTAGATAATTACACAAAGCAACTAAAAATATTACAAATAGTCCTTTTGAAATATTTCAAGAAATTATCTATTGTTAACAATCAAATTTAGGAATGGGGTTAAAAGCCTAACATAGCCTAACCTAAAAGACTGATGTGTTCCAAGTGTACAATATCAAAGGATTGCATTTCTTTAGTTGGCCCCTCACTAGAAGCTACACTCTAAATCTATACTCTTAATAAACCAAAAAGGAATGACAACGGTTATACTGCATTAATTGGGAAATGACTCCTATATGACTAAAGGTGGCTCAAACCATCATTACATGATCATGTCAAGAGGTCTAATGGCTTACACCTTAAAAGCCTAATAGCCCGTACACTAAGAGGAAGGTTACCAGCTAGTAAGAGTGTAGTAAAGTCTATTTATAAATACAAGTTCCATTTGACTATATTAGATTTAGCTTCTCATATACTTTTATAGCTTACATTCATCATCTCCACATACGACTGACTTAAACATTAAAGTGGTTTTGCCATAGTAAACTCTAATATCTACCCTAGTTAAGTTATTTGGTTATAGGCCTATCGAGATCTAAGATAAGCCTAAGGAGATTTAAAGCACAACTAAACAAATGTTAATATATTAGCACCCACCATATAAGTAGCATGTCAAAGCTACTCTTACAACTACCTTCAAGTATACCTAACAATACTCTAAAAACACAACATCACTACATAACATAACATACAGTCTCTCTCAATTAAAACTAATGCACCATCACCTCAATGGGCTTCCACTAACCAAAGGCTAGAACTATTTCACTCCTATATTACAATGCTAGATAACATGGTTACCACAACTCCAATGAATCACCACCACCATCAATAAACCCTAACTAATAAGATGGTGGCTCACCTTGCATCTCCTATAGCATAACCATAAGATGTGTCAACCCATTCCCTATTTAAGGACTTGACCTCTTTAAGTTGTCAAGTCCATCACCTAATAAAGGCCTCTTCAAACTTATTAAAAAGCCCAATCTTTTTAGGCTGACAAGATCCATTTTTAAAAGATCTAGCCTCTTTGGGCATATAGGTCTTCCACAAACCCAACATTTTTTAGGTCAAAAAGCTCCAATCTTAAAAGACATGGCGTCTTTAGGCCTACAAGTTTCCAACAAAGCTTAACCATTTCAAGTCAACAAGCTCCATTCTTAAAAGAGTTGGCCTCTTTATACCTATAGGTCTCCAACAAAGCTTGATATTTTAAGGTCTACATGATTTATTCTTAAAGGACCTAGCTTCTTTAGGCCTATAAGCCCCCAAAAGACCTAACCTTTTTAGATTGATAGGCTCGAACATTGAAAGTGGCTTTTCTAATCCTATCAACATCATAAGAATTTGACCTCTTTAGGTTGATTGGTTCAATTTTCAAAAAATTCAACCTCTTTAAGCCTGTAAATGCCAAAGAACTATAACTATTTAGGAAGGCAAGTCCTCCCTTTCCGAAAGGCTTAACCTCTTCAAGCTTAATAAATATTAAAGTTAATGAACTTGATGCACCAAAGCTCTGCCTCTTTAAATGGATAAATCTAAATGCAACATAACAAATAGAGCAATGATTTTACAAGGACGTACACTATTAATCCTAAAGGAAGCCATTTTACAAGTGTCTCAAACTTAGTGAGAATTTCAACATGAAATGAAAGAAACTAAAGCGATAAGTTCCTAATTGCATATATTTTATTTAGTGATTTTTTATGATTTTCGATGATTTTCCTTGATATTTGAGTTTATTTTTAGATAATAATACTTAATTAAGTAAAATTTTGTTTTGTAGGTTTTGAAACTATCTATGCTAGAAAACGAGAAGATAGAAATAAATTTTACTCAAATTGGAGTTAAAATGAGCAAGTTATGAGGTTTGAAGATTAACACAATCGAACAACATGACTATGTTGTTTTCAAGCAAAATTGGAGCTAATTTTCTATTGTTATAGCCTAGGATACAACCAAAAAATATGACCATATCCTCGTTGTATCGTTTCTAGTTTAAAAATAAAAAAGACATATGTGGAACACAATTAAAGTCACAACTAAAAGATACGTTTGTGTCCCTAGTCATGTCTTTTCCAACCGACCTTTTTTTTTCATTTCTTCATATATAAAGCCTTGTTTGGGTTTATTGAGAGAGAACTTTTTGACATGACTTTTAGGGATTTTTTAAAGCCAAGATCAATCAAGTGAGTGAGGAGAAGAGAAAATTTCAAAATTTAATTTTGTTTGGATTTCATGGTACTTCTATTTTTTTCTATGCTTTGTTTTTAGATTCCTATTTTGTGATATATAGAGAGTAGATCCTTAGTATGTAAGTCTTATGAAACCTTGATCTATTCATATGATAATATTATTGATTGATTAATTTAATTCTTTAATCATTTCTTGATTTAACTATGTATGCTTCATGATTTAAGTTATTATTCTAATAGGTAGTAATATAGAGTTTAATATCTTATAAGACAATCGAGAGATTTCTTATAAAATTAGATTTAGGCATGGTTGATGAGTATTATTACAAGATTAAAGATAATTTGCAAGATTTTTTTGGAATTTTGAATTAAAGCATAGAGTTCAATGTTTAATAATGTAATCTTAAATTATGCTATCAAGAAGAGATTTTAATAGGTGATTTTAGGATTAGGGTTAACTGGCTTGAGAAAGTGATTAACTTTAGTAGAAAATTCTCCCAATCAAGAAAGATTAAAGAATAAATTAGATTATTCTTAAGAAAATCACATGTTAGATCTAAGAGAAGCAAAATCTAGGTACAACATTGAATTTTGAATTAATTTTCAATCAAATTGCTTTCTTGTTAATTCTTAAATTGCATTTTAGTTCATCTTTAAATTAGTTTTATTAGTAATTTAGATTTACTTCTTTAAGTTTCTTAAAATTTAATTTACTGGTTAAATAATAGAAACCTAGTGAGTATTAGTAGTCAAAGTTCTTATGAGATCGACATTTAGACTTAATCCGCTATATTATAAACTCATAGGTATACTTGCCTATATCAGAAAGCAAGAGGATACATCAATCAATCAAATTTTCATTTATTAGAATGGTCCTTACAAAAATAAGGTTGAGGTTTTAACTTAGCTAAAGATATTAACAAAATAAAGAAGAAAAAAGAAGACAAATTTAGCAAATGCTACCATCCAAGTTTCGACCAGCTAGAGATTCTCCAAGTCCACCTTGTAGGGGGATGGGTCTATTGCCCCTTCCTTAGATACAAAAGTCATAACCTCATAGCAAGAGGCTTTACCATATCATGACCAAGCATAAAGTTTACAATTGTCTCATTGGTAGAAGGATCCACTTTCTCCTCATCTTTATCCTCCTCCACATCATTAGCTCCTACCTTGGCTAGAGATCCCAAATAAGGGTTGAGATAAGATAAGTTCAAACCAAAATGCACTGTCAATATGTGCTTCTTAGCTTCCTTGACCCCTTTTACAAGGAAGTCCTTTTGACACTCATTCCATTCTTAGCTACTCTTGAAATCTTCTACAGTCTTCTCTTAATTTGCCTAGACTAACTTGTAATCTTCCTTTTGCTACCATACATTGCAAAAAGCAACCTTTAAGTCATCAACCTTCTCTGCCAAGACTCCCCTTAGTCTAATAGTCATTCCTTCTTTTGCTTAACATCATGGAGACATCTATCCATCATCACTAGCCATTCTCTCACATCTTCAAACTATTTTCCTTAAACCATCAGCTTGCAACCAAGTTATATGAGCCTCAAAATGCACCACTTAAGGCTTGGCCCTCGAATGCTTAGTGTTGACAATAGTAACTCATGTAGCTTATGCTTTAGGACATCTATAGACTTCAACCTAGCTAGTTCTTTGATAAAGTTTCATTCTTTGTAGAAGACTGCCTGCAAAGTACTTTGCATACTTAAAAGGTCTCCTGCAATAAAATCACCTAAATCAATGCCCCAATTGGGTACAAAGATACCATGCCCTACCTTGCAACGACATCCATAATTAGCTTATTAACTTGGCCCTCCCTATGTTATGAGTCCTCACAAGGCTCATGAAGGGAGACCTTTGAATCAATCTCCATAGGCCTAGCCATAGCATACACCTAACCCACCCTTAAGCCACCAAATGGATAACTTTTACTTCACCTTCCATAAGACCTCAGCTAATTTCCTTAGGTACTTGATCTTAAGCCTTCTTATTTACTTGGCCAGTTACTTCAGAATCGTCCACATACTCATCCCTTAGACCTAAGGAAGTCTTGGTCATCCTCTTAATCAAAGTGGAAGCTTTTCCTCTTTGTGGCCATACTTATATTGCACTAGGGCCAAGCTCTTAACAAAGCAGCATCATCATCTCCTAACCTATAAACAATAGAAGGCAAATGCCAAAAAATTACCAAAATATATACGTTGCTGAGCCAAAGTCTTAAGGGAACCTCTCCCTCCAATACTTAATGGTAGACATTTAGTACTAGCTTTACTTTCTCCACAGCCTTTAATATGCTTTCTCTTAATAGCAATAAGGCCTTGGCTCAACTTCACCTATAAGTTGGGTTTAACTCGCTTGCCTTTAGTTGACCCTCAATTTTTACATGGCTCTTGTCATCATCCAAACTTAAATTGGACTCATTAGTCTCAATTGGCTCACCCCTCTAAGTCTAAAAGTCAAAACCTTTGTCATAGTACAAAACAACAATCTTCTCCCTCCACCTTTTCCAAGTATAGAAGGTACCACTAAATATCCTCTTAACTCCTTCCTGAGTCAATTATTATCCATTTATTGAACCTATCTTTAGCTAATGAAAATATCAAACAGATAGTTTGAGGAAGCTTAGGTAAGGTAGGTTAGCTTTACTTTTAACTCTTTACACAAACTCTCGAACTCCACGTGTATAACATAGGCATTTGATGCTAATATCCTAAGATGGACTCGATAATAACTAAAGAAATTCATCAAAATGAGAAAATGTGAACCTTAATCCAGTTAAAGCTTTATCTTAGATGGCAAACATACCTGAGTATCCTTAGTAGGGAATCTCATAATCCATTCTAAAGGCAAATAACTAACAAATCTATATAATTGTGTTAATTCTAGCTTAATCAAGACACTTGCTACTTTTGCCATCAAACCCTCCCTTTCCTTTGAGCTAACATGAACCTCGCACTCCTTACTTCCTCAGTCTACCATCTTCCCATGATCACTCATAACTAACATTGCCATTCTCATCTTTTTAGTGTTTTTTCTTTGAAAGGAAACTTGAGAAAAAGGAATGTAGAGAAAGTATGAAAAAGAAAAAGGGTGATATAGAGCAAGACTTTCGAGAAAAGCTAGAAGTTAAAATAGAAAAACAAAACAAAACACTCCTTGCATATATCTCTTTTGGTGGGGAGGTTGTTAGGGGTTGGGGGACTTAAGGCAGTATTGAATGCAAGGGGAAAAATGGGACGTAATAAATAAAATGGCTAACAACTACTACTAAATGGCAACGTATGTTATGTTAAAGAATGCAGAATGGCTGTGCATGACATTGTACAACCATACATAACAAGCATAGATCAACCTTTTTCTTTTACGTAGCCATGATGATAGGCATAAAAAGTTAATGTATATAAAACAAAATTTGAAATATAAACTTCTCAAGGAAACTAAGCGCTTCTTAGAGAAAATCAATCAACCTTCTAAACTTACTATAAATGGGTCTTGGTTAGAATAGGCTCTATTAAGGCAAGCATTGGCCTAATAGGTCCTAGACAAGAGCTAGTGTTATGGGTATTCTAATAACCACAAAGAAGACACATTCACATGGGGAAAAAAGAAGAGAAAGGAAAAAAAAAAGAATAAAGGGAAAAGGAGGGAGGAGGAAAAAGGACCGCATTGAAAGAAAAATCTCTTTGAGAACATCTAATTCATTATTTTAAGTATTACTATGGCACTTACGAAGTTAATGTCGGCATCCTAACCCAATACCTTGCAATAGTTGAAAAGAGTACATTACAATCTACACATAAGCAAGCTACATAAAAGTTCCATAGGTTGTCTCACACACTTGTAAGGCCTAAACTAACTTATGGCTACATTCTTTCCCATAACATTCCTATCATAAATCAAAAAGTAGTACCTATTTGCCTCCACCATGATCCTTATGAAGGCTATAAAGGGAGAACTAGTAGATATTGGGCTACCCTAACATTCGATGCAATCAAACCACTTTGAAGATTCTTGAACTTAAGATAGCCAAGGTAGTTAGACAATGACTAGAGGTGAGCTAAAAAAAAAAAGGGCCTTTAGAAGCTCATCATCCCAACATAGGAACCTCTTTCCTTTTACCTCCAAGGTTGTTCTTTTCTTGTAATACATTTGAGGATGACCTATCAATGACGGATACGAATGGGATACATCTCCATGACTCACCTCCATGGTATGGGAAGCTTTAGACCTCAAATGTAAAATCAAAATTTCATAGACATTCTTAAAGAAATGGGGAGTCTCTCTTGAGCCTTAGTCAGCTACCATTAAATCGATCTTATAACTCTAATTGATAGTGAACAAGGGTCGAAGTTGTAATAACATCAAGCTACTAACACCAGTTAAGCATCTGTGGTGAGAAAACTACTAGGTGGATCATCCAAACGAAAGAAGCCCTTGAGTAGCTTTCCGAGCCTACCTTGGACTGATGGATACCCTTCCAGACTACTTAAGGACTTACTTAGCTTATTGAATAGCCTAAGCCAAAGATACTTGGTTCTTGAGAGAACACCGACCCACTATGCCAGCTCTCTACATGGAATATGAAGTAGGGACCTTTGAAGTGGTTACTAGTGTGTCATTTTTTTTAGCTAAAAAAGCCTCTAAGATTGGAATATGAAGTCAAAACCTCCATGAGGAATCCTAGAAGGAGGATTCCATTAGGTGAGTCATTAGAGATGCAAAAGGCTTAAGCCATCCACTCTACCTATCAAATCAAACGTAATGAAAGGAAGTTGAAAAACTGGGGGATCAAATATTGAAAATCCTTTAAAGAAGAGAAGAGTTGTGTGCATGTCATTCTTAAGACCACAATGATAAGGGCCCTTATTTATAGGGCAAAGAATGGGCATTGGAAAGACACATAACATTGAGCAACATTGATGGAACAAGGAATAAACCCTCATTTACGATGAAATGCTCTGAACATTGAGGTGATCCTACTACACATGTAGCCTAATTGTCAAATCGATAATTTAGGTAGTCAGTTGCCTTGCTATTAAATTAATGATAGGCATAAATGACATGCCAAAGATAACATGTAGTATGTTGAAAAGACATTCTAAGTCAATATGAAGGGATATGTTGTAGTGTTTACTCCCCAAGTTTAAAACCAAGACAAGGCTAACGCAGCTTGTTAGTGCTTATTTTCTTGTTGTATGTTATTCTAATTGGAGGCTTTTTGAGCTTATTTGGTTAAAGGTCCATTAAGGGGAGTCATTAGAAATGCAAAAGGCTTAAGCCACATACTCTACTTATAAAATCAAACGTAATGAAAGGAAGTTGAAAAACTAAGGGATCAAATATTGAATATCCTTTAGAGAAGAGAAGAACTACTTGCGTGTCATTCCCAAAACCATAATGATAAGGGCCCTTATTTATAGGGCAAAGAATGGGCATTGGAAAGGCGCATAACATTAAGCAACATTGATGGAATAAGGAAAAAGGCCCCATTTACGATGAAATGCTTTGAACATTGAGGTGATCCTCGCTAGACACGTAGAATCAAATCCGACAATTTAAGTAGTCAATTGCTTTGCTATCAAATCAATGATAGGCATAAATGACATGCTAAAGATAACATGCAGTATGTTGAAAAGACATTTTAAGTCAATTCAAAGGGATTCTTTGAGCAGATAAGCCTTAGGGTAAGCCCCTCCCCTTATTAGATCTCTAACTAAACAAGCTTGAAAAGCTTCCTATTAAAATAACATACAATAGGCAAACAAGCATTGACGAGTTACATTAGCCTTGTCTCAGTTTTAAACTTGGGGAGTAAACACTACAATAAATCCTTCCCTTACTTAAGCCCTTTAAGCTTGGGTCATAAATTGAATCAAACATTCATTAGCTACCCATGTTATACCATGTCAGTTTAAAGATAAGTCCTATAGGCCAAGGACATCAAATTTCCTAAATAAGTAATTGAAATCACTTCGTGTTCCTACTACATCATTTGATAGGAAGGGGGTTAAGTGTTGATAGCCAATTTATGGAATGGGCCTAAAGGACCATCATAGCCTAACCAAAAGGTCAAGATGTACCCAACATTATAGCATCAAAGGGAAACACCTTATCTAGCCAACCCTTTACTAGAAGCTATGTCTTAAATCCATACTCTCAATAGATGGGAAAGAAATGACAAGGTTATGCCACATTAATTGCAAAATAACTCATTTTCTATTAATGGTGGCTTAGATTGCCATTACTTGAATATGTCAGAAGGTTATAATGGCTCATACTTCACCATACCATAGGAGGAATGATACCAGCCAATAGGAGCGTAGCAAAGTCCATTTATAAATATTAATTCTATCTAGCAATATTAGGTTTGGCTTCTCATATACTTCTCTAATTTATAGTTATCATCTCTACCTACGACTAACTTTAGCATCGGACTAGTTGTACTGGAGCAAATTCCGATGCCCATTCTAGCCGTGTTCTCTTATTATAGGCTCATTGAGATCTAAGATCAGCTTAAGAAGGTTTGAAGCTCAACTAGATGAAAATTTACCATTAACATCTATGTAAAAGGAAAGCATACCTATGTTTTTGTTAAGGATAAGTAGGTACATGATGGGTAAGGAAAAATTATCTACTTATGCCCTATCTTGTAAGGTACAAATTCTCAAAATTTGAAATCAAAACCTATCTTATAACACATCAGGACTACCCTAAAACCTATACCCTATACCTATAAGGTACCTTGTGAAACCAGTTAGTTTCACCTTTCTTCCTATAAAATTTAAGTTCATGTGATATAAAAAAAAATAATCTACATATGATATTATAAGGTCTTCATATGTAAAATCTATGGAGCCTATAGTAAGATCTATGAAGTCAAAAAACATAATTTTTTTTACCTTTATTATTTCTAGTTTATATGATCTTACTATTTAGCAAATGAAAAAGAACAAGAAGATATAATGAGAAATGCAAAGTTAGAGAAGAAAATGGGGAAGAACAACGGAAAGAACTAAAAATGTAAAATGAGAGATGCTACATTAGGTTTAACTATTTAGGGTTATTAACTTATGGTGTTATCTCTTTTTTTTATTCTATTTTTACTAAAGCATTTATTTGCCAAAATATATAATATTATCATTTATTAATATTACGTAATAAATTTTTATATGATGGTTACAGAGTACCTCAAAACTTGTACATTTTACACCTAATAATATAGGCTTTAAGGTGGGTATAAGATAGGAAAACTTCATGCCTATTTATTATCCTTTAGGTGTAGATTTCAAAAAAATTTATACCTATAGCCCATCCTATGATCTTTAAGACCCATCTAAAACTTATCCAATTGAGTAAGATATTGATAGGTATCCACTATAATAACATTACCTACTTATCTCGAATTTTAGTCAAATGACTAAAATATCTTGTGCTCAAATGCTAATTTGTAGGTTCATTTGTAGAGCTTACAAAGAAATGTTTAGGAAATGGTAAGAACATAAAGGGACATGAATCAAAGAGTCTTATACATCTTGAGTAAAATGTAATTGGAGTACTATAGTACGACTAAGTATTGCAATCTTTTGTGCATAAAGTATTAGAAGAATTATTTGGAAATTGGTAAAGTTTTTATAGTTTTCAAGTCTTGGATAATGAAAGAATGTGTTTTTTTTTTTTTTGAATTTTGAAATCATGATAAGAATGGGTTTTTTTCTTTTTTTATATTCGTGATAGAACATGTAAACAAAAGCTAACTCATATTTTATCACATTTAAGAAATTTTAAGAAAATACTTTTTATTACAACAAGTATAATTGTTTGAATTATAAAAACAAAAGCTTAACTACCTTTGTTTTTTTCTTTTTTACCTAAACTACCTAGAGTTAAAAGTATTATCTAATTAGTTTTTTTCTTTTTTTACACCTAATTTTATTCTTTTTTTTTTTTTTTTGTTGCCTGAACTACCTAAAGTTAAAAGTATTATATGTTCTTTATTTATTTATTTTCCACGTGTATCCTAGTTGGCATACAGTTAGCATATGGTTATAATCTAGCTGGATTAGTTTCGTCAGTTAAGCTTTTGTTAGTGTGAAAAACTATTATGTATATACTTCTATAACAGACTTGCTTCAATAATTGAATATAGAACATTTTGCCATTCTTCCTTCTTTCGTCTTTCCTTTGATCTATTCTAGCTTGTTGCTAGTTTGATGATAAGAATCAACTTCTCAGACTAGTCATTCATAGATAGGCTAGAAGACTATAAGGACTTGTACGAAGAGTATTAGCTTGACAACCCATTCAAGATGAAGATTCCTATCTTGATCTTAGTTTTCTACACTTTTACCAATTAGAGTGTCGAACTATAGTAAGGTCCAATATAATTTCTAAGCCGCCAAGCATTGAGCATCTATTTAAGTCAAGCTATTGAGCTTCCAATTTGCTGAGCTGCTGAGCAAAGCAACCTAAAGAGAATCTAGACGTCTTTAAGCACCTGAGTTCTAACCTAAAATAGACTAGGTCAACTGTGACTGCTGACTTTCCTTTGACTTTATTTGAACTAGATTCTACCAATGTTGAGCCACCTTAAGATTTACCTCAACAAGACCAGCTACGCTCTAGACCACTAGCCATTATTTGATACATGTTGATGGGAATCAGGCTATTGGACTTTTGACCTGTAATCGAGCTCAAGGACTAGAGGGACTAGCAAGATAAATCCTCCTGCTCCAACCAACTCCTATCGAGGTCGAGTATCTCTCTACCAATCACCTCTCCATGTTGAGCTGAATGATTGCCCATCTCTCGAAAATTATGTGTCGAGTAATAGAATGCCTTGATGACCATACTCTACATATTAGCTCAAACCTGCTGGACTTGACCACTTGCTCGGCGTCATTATTACTTAGAGGCCGAGAGTCATGTCCTACTCGAACCCTCAACCAACCCCATTCGAACAAATCTATGACTGCTTAGAACTCTTGCTTGGCCACCAAACCAGATTGTACTGCTTTGTCTATATCCTCCAATAGCACTACCAATGCATTATTGCCTCGTGTCCACGATTACTCGTAGAATTTGCCACTATAATCATTGCTTCTTCCGTAAATATTCCTTTTTACCCTCTATATACCTTTTATATTACTTCTTTAGGACTATACCCCTTTTGTCTTTTCCTTTTTAGGTATGTTACCCTAAACTCTCGAGTATAAATGTCCCTTGTATTGGTAGCTGTAATTATCATATTGAACATTAATACACTTGAAAATTTTCTCTTATAAACATTACTTGGTTTACATTTATCTCACTCTTATCATAACCCTTAAGTAAGGTTAGGTGGCGAGTAACCTCACTAGACTAATTCGTGCGTTATATCAAGTTATGCCGTGAGTTTTTGGAAGTTCCATTGATGCGCCGTATCCTTTAGAGTTGTTCGTGGGTTTTGTTTACTTTTCATTCATTTTCTATTCTTTCGCTCATTTCTCCATCATCTGTTTAAGCTTTCGACAAGTTTGAACCTATCTAGCAACTGGCTTTTTCTATTCTTGGTCACGATTCAGATCGTGTGTCTTTTGGCACAATATTCCATAATAGTTATTTACTTTTTCCGTACGACGTATTATTTGCCATTTTTACCCTTTTGAGAATGTTTGAGGAATTTTTTGCACATTATCCATTTTATCTTTTCCTCATTTAGTGTAATCTTAGTTAAGGTCATATAAATACCTCACTTCTTGTACGTAGCCATCATACATGTCATTATTGAATATAGATATTACTCTTTTTAGAGCACTTAATTGTGCCTTCTCTCTTATCTTTTAGCTCTTATGTAGCTCCTTTAGCAAGAGTTGTGGCGAGTGGCCCTAGTATTACATTTTTATGTCATATCAAGTGTTAGGATTAGGTTAAGTGGGATTTATTAGTATGTTATATCTAGTTGGTAGCCATTCAAACTTGCTAACCCTTTTAGTCTTCTTTCATTCCTATCCATTATGGTGTAGTATGTGTATGATCTCTAAGACACATTAGCTTCATTGGTATCGGAGTATGGTTTCGAGAGGAAGAATGTGAAGTGTAGTGGAGTTTTGTTCGTGTTTGCTATTAATGGCTGCTGTTTTCCTTCCGTAGCTGCTATAGTGTGTTCATGTGAAGTGGGTTTTAAAGTAAGCAAATTAAGTAGTAGTAGTTGCGTTAGGTAAGTGTAGTAGTTCTTATTACTATGTTCTTTACTATGAAAATGGAGCAAGTTTCATTTTGATATTGCAACATGTTATGTTGGGTGTTGGAGTTGTTATAATATATTGATAAGGTTCTAATAATGAGCAGAAGGTTGTATTGAGTATTGTACCATTAAAGTTGTTAGAAAAAGTGTTGCATTATGTTAGATTCAAGTGTTTACGGTGTTATTAGTGACCAGAATAGTGGTGCTCATGTTAGCTATGGTTAAAATGATAATAATACTCTTGGGTCAGTTGATGATAAGCTTAATAGACTTACCAATCTTGTTGAGAGTCTAGTTACTACAACGAAGCCTAGCTGAGAATGTTCCTAAGAGACAATATGACTAAGTTGGTCGAGCTAATTGCCCGTTCAACCCCATTAGGCTAAAGGAGAGGTATACTAAGTTGCTAGACCAAGGTTGGAGTTGGAAGAAATTAAGGAGGATATTGAATAGGTAGATGTAGAGGTCAATGGAGAGGGAGAAGAAGAGGTAGAATATTATGACGCATAAGAATGAGGACGTTGAGCTCCTTAAGGACTTAAAAATATCAAATTTTAAATCTCAACTGTTAGTAGAAGTGGAGATGCGGATGTAGATGAGTATCTAAAGTGGGAAGAGAAAGTTGAGAAGTTGTTTGACTATTATGTGTATATGAATGCAATCAAGGTTTGACTTGCTGCAATTGAATTTTTTGGATATTTTGCCATGTAGTAGAAGAATTTGAATGCGGCTAAAGTAAGAGATGGAAGGTAAGGTGTAAGGACTTGAGAAGAAATGAAGAGACTACTAAGGTGAAGATTCCTACCTGAGATGTATTTTTAAGACACCTTTAATGATGGCTATGTCAGAGAGTTCAAAATTTTAATGATTCAAGTTGACATGGATGAACTTGATGCTCGCATAGTGTCAGGGTTCATTTTCGAACTCAAATATGAAATCTACAACATTGTAGAAATAGAAAGATTTTATACATTAGAAAAGGTTATTAAGGTAGCATAGAAGGTCGAAAAGCTAAGGAGAAATGCCCTAAGCAAAGCTGGGTTGAGCTTTTCATGTACTCTCGCTTCATACCAACCTACTCTTGTGGAGCAGAGGTAAAACATGACTGACATGATGAAAGCTGAGTAAGTGAAAATGGCCAAACTGAAGGTAGTCTGACCTTAAGGACCTATGAGAAGGGACAAACCTCTACATAGAAGATGAGCAAGCTGAAGTGCTTCAAATACTTGGGTTATGGATGTATGGTTGCGAAGTGTCCTAACCAATGTGCTATGGTTCTCTAAGGAGATGTAGTGGACAACATTAATGAGACTTAGATTGAAGATGGGAAAAATGCTGGGGGAGTTAAAGCTAAAGAGGAAGAGGAGACTTGTGTCTATACTGACCAAGGTGAACTAATGAATTTAGTGCTGAGTACCTTATTGAGCTTCGAGGAAGAGCAAAGAGAAAATTTGTTTCATGCAAATTATGCTATCAATGGACAACTGTATACCATTATTGTAGATGGAGAGAGCTATACTAATGTTGTTGCTCAATCCATTATGCAGAGGCTAGGACTACTAATCTCTAAGCATCCTCGACCTTATAAGTTATATTGGCTACATGAAAAGGGTGCTCTGCATATTATAGAGCAAGTGGTTATGCCATTCTATGTTGAGAATGTGTACAGAGACAAATTAGTATGTAATGTCATCCCTATGGGAGCTTTACACTTGTTGCTCGGAAGACCTTAGTTTTGTTGACCGATGTGTTTCTTCGGATGGATATAAAAACACTTATGGCTTTATTAAAGAAGGAAAGCAGATTGTGTTGTAACCTATGATGCTAAGCCATGTAAATGAGACCCATAATTAGCTCACTCGAGTAAGTAAGAAGAAAGCCCTAGCAATGAGTCGTTGAGAGCTCTATGCTGCTAAGAAGGCCGATGAGCCATTATTTTTATTAATTAGGAGATTATTGGAGATGAGAGATCTTGAAGATGTACTTGATGAGGTTTAGAAGTTGAATGACGAATTTTCCAACCTATTCCTAGAAGAGTTACCTAAGGGATTACCCTCAACAAGAGGCATAAAGCATTACATTTATCCACAACTAAGAGTAGCCCTACTAGACCAACTTGCATACAGAATGAATCTTGAGTAGGCTACTAAGTTAAAGAGGTAAGTGGCGTAGTTGATGGAGAAAGATTATGTTAGAGAAAGCAAGAATCCTTATGTTGTGCCAACTTTGTAAATCCTAAAGAAGGATGGTTCATGGTGCATCTGTATTGATAGCTGAGTTATCAACCATATTAATAGCAAGTATAGATATCTATTACCACGGCTCGATGACATATTAGACTAGTTTCATTACGCCAAGATATTCTCGAAGATTGATTTGCGATGTAACTATCATCAAATTCGCATAAGACCTTGAAATGAGTGGAAAACTGCATTCAAGATGAGGTATGGTCTCTACAAGTGGTTAGTTATGCCATTTGGACTCACAAAAGTGCCTAGCACATTTATGAGGCTCATGAACCACATGATGCACCCTTTGATTGGAAGATGTGTGATCATGTACTTTGATGACATATTAATGTACAATATCAACTTGGACGACCATGTGTGATGTCTTTGAGTAGTTTTTGATATTTTATATACTAAGAAATTATATGGAACTTGAAGAAGTGCACATTTGGCTAAGGTAAAGTTATCTTCCTTAGATACGTAGTATTTAGAGATAGAATTCAACAAACGAGGAAAAAGTCCAAGTTGTCTTGTATTGGCTGACATTAAAGAGCATCACTGAAGTAAGAAGCTTTCATAGCCTTACTTCTTTTAATAGAAGATTCATTAGGAACTTCAATACCATTGTTGCCCACTGATCGAACTCACTAAGAAGAGTGAAGGATTTAAATGGAATGATCAAGCTGAGTAGAGCTTTAGGGAGATCAAGGAGAAGCTTACTACAGCCCTGTCATAGCCTTGCCAAACTTTGACAAACCCTTTGAGTTAGAATGTGATGCATCAGGTATTGGTATTGGTCTCAACCTGATGTAAGAATGCCATCTTATTACTTACAACAGGGCTAAGCTCAATGGTTCCATACTAAACTACTTTACGTATGAGAAAGGGTTGTACTTTCTTTTCTGAGCTTTTATTGTTTAGCAACACTCTTTATTACCTTTATAGTTTGTGATTTATATGGAACATGAGTCCTTAAAGCATCTTGGTAGTCAGAATAAACTTTCAAAGAGGTAAGCAAAGTGGTTGGAGTTTGTGAAAGCTTTATCTTATGTGATTTGGATCAAGAAAGATGTGCCAATGTGGTCGCAAATGCCCTACCATGTCGGCAAGCTTTACTAGCCACTTTACAAATAAAATTGTTGAGGTTCTCTCTTATCATTGAGCAATATGCTCAAGACCTAAATTTTGATCTTATTTTCGAGAAGTGTAGAGAGCGAGTTGCACTCAAAGAATGTTACCTAGAGGATGGCTATTTATTTAAGGGGGAAAAGGCTATTCATACCAAATTGTTCTACATGTAAGCTGTTGGTTGGAGATGCTTAGAGTGGTGGATTATTCGGTCACTTCGGAGAGACTAAAATGGTTGAATTGTTGAAAGAGAATTTTTACTGGCTGGGCCTGGCGAAGGATATCTACAAGGTAGTTGGAAGCTATAAAGTTTGTGAGCAAGCAAAGGGGAAGAGAGAACTGCATGGAGAGTATATGCCCTTGCCAACATCGGCCATACCATGGGATAACCTTAGCATGGACTTTGTCCTAAGTTTTCCTTATACATTTAGAGGAAGGGATTCAATCTATGTTGTAGTAGATTGCTTTAGCAAAATGGTATGCTTTCCTCTCGAGTCACCAAACTAATAGTGCTTTACATATTATTGATATGTTTTTATAAGAAGTTGTCTAATTACATGGAGTGCCAAAGACCATTGTCTCAGATCGAGATATAAAATTCCTAAACTTACTTTCAGCTCTAGTAGCCACCCTTAGACTAATGGCTAGACTGAAGTGGTGAATAGGATATCAAGCAACTTACTTCAAGCTATCATGAGAAAGAATTTAAGAGAATAGGATGAGTGCCTACCAGTCATAGAGTTCACTTATAACCAAATTGTCTACAGTACCACTGAAAAAACTCCGTTTAAGATTATCTATGGCCTCATCCCCATTATCCCTATAGATATGGTTAGCACTTTTTGTAGCCACTGAGGAGAGCTAGTCTAAAGTTAATCAAGCCTAAAGATTGCAAGAGCTACACCAATTCGTAGCAAGGAAGATTGCTAAAAGAGATTGGTAGTCATAGTTGCCAAACTGTTTCTTTCAAGCTAGGTGACTTAGTATGGATTTGCCTCAATCAAGAGATACTTTTGTTCCTAAGATAGAGTAAACTATTCTCACGAGTTAATGGTCCATTCATAGTCTTGAAAAAGATTAATCATAATGCCTACCACATCGAACTACTAAAGAACTATGGTGTCTCCCTTACCTTTAATGTGACCAATCTAATCCTTCACTAACTTAAAGATATTGCTAAAGACACCAGAGGAGAGCAATCGCTAGGAGCTACTTTAGATCTGAGGAGAAATCTTTTTGACCCCTAAGCAGATGATAGCAATCAACTCCCTAGACCAGTCACTCAAAGCCGGGTTAGAGGATTGCAAGGACTTGTACAACGAATACTAGCCCGACAAACCATTCAAGACGAAGATTCCTATCCTAATCTTAGTCTTCTACACTTCTTCCTACTTAAGTGTTGAACTCTAGTAAAGTCTAATACAATTTTTAAGTTGTTAAGCATCAAACATCTATCTAAGCCAAGCAATTAAGCTTTTGATCTATCGAGTTGTAGAGCTAAGCAACTTGAAGAGAATCCAAATGTCTTTAAGTGCTTGAGCTCTAACCTAAACCGGGCTAGGTTGGCTCTAACTACTGACTTTCCTTTGACCTCATCTAAACTAGGTTCAGCCAATGCCAAGCTACCTCAGTATTTACTTTAGCAAGACCAGCTACACACCAAACCACAAGCCACCATTTGACATATGTCTTTTAGCACAATATTCCAGAATGATTCTTTAATTTTCCGTACAAAGTATTATTTGTCATTTTTACGCTTTTGAGAATGTTTTATGAATCTTTTATACATTATCCATTTTGTAGTCACATAAATACCTCACTTCTTGTATATAACCATCATATACATCATTATTTAATATAGATATTACTCGTTTGAGAGCACTTAGCAATGTCTTCTATTTATCCTTTAGCTCTTATCTAGCTCCTTTAACAAAAGTTAGTGGCGAATAGCCTTAATACTACATTCATGAGTTATACCGAGTGTTTGGATTAGGCCGAGTGGAATCTACTAGCATATCATATCTAGTTGGTAGCCATTCAGATTTGCTAACCCCTTTTGTTATCTTTCATTCCTGTCCGTTGTGGTGCGGCCTCTATCATGCCTCGAAAAAGTAGGGTTGTAATAGTCTCATCGTGTAAATCATTCTAACATAGAAGTTGACTATACAGTCGCTATCTTAGACCTAATTTACACAAGGCATTCATAATTAACTTGCTTTGAAGTAAATAATTCATAAATTAAATAAATTATTTACTTAAGAAAGTATGTGAATATGTATATACATTAGAATTCAAATATTACAAATAATGTTTACAAGGTTTCATCACACTACATTCCTAAGTAATATATTATTCGAAAATAGAAGACTCTAAATTAAGAGCTAAAACCTTAACAATATATCTATTCTTCAGATGTGTTTCCTCACTCTCGAGGATTCAGTTGCTAACCTCAAGGTAAATATAAACCACTTCCTAACTAATACTTATAGTAACGTCTATAAGGATATGAGCAACCATATCTTAATAAGTTAGAAAGAAGACTTAAAATTATACATCATACATAAACAGGGTTATCAACCAAATTGATTAGATGCAATGCATATACAAGCAAATGTCATCATACGAAATTGTCTATCTTATCATGAAATTAGAGAAATTACACCCATTCTAATTCAGGTTGAAGAGTTTCCATTTAATGAACAGCTTATGATCTAACCTAAGCTTATGCAATGGAGACATCACTCCTCCCGCGACTACCTTCAAACCATTGACTTTACTTTTACCATGATCTCCTCACGTGTCACTTAGTTTAACTAAGGATAAGGAAGGGACTAATTATGCTATCCAGCACTATCCCTTTTTAAGGGGTCGGTATTTAGTCGGAGAACCCTAAGTTTCCCTTAATTGATTGCTATACAGGTCCAATTTAGATTTATAGGTCATATATTTAATTAGATTCGGTTTAAGGTGATCAGTCATTTCAAACAAATCACATAAATATAATCTATAATAGCAAATCAGAATCATATCATCAACTCAGGAACAAGCACATGCGTATGGCTAACTATCTAACATGCACAGTCAAGTATAATTTCAAGCTTCCGATTACTACAAATTAGTACTCCAAAATACAATAACATATTAATCACAACTTACTTGGACTCCACGTTTGTTCACTCGAAGTGCAACTTGCATAGGCCTTTGCCAATAACCCCTATAGTACAAACGTTATTTCAGTTTTCATATAATTGCCATAGATTAGTTTTATCTTATAACACTTATTGTTATCTTTTTTTTAAGGTTTAATATATCTATTTATTCAGGTTTTTAAGTTTTTCTTTTTTATAAATTATTCTTAATTTAGTTTCCAAATTGATTTCTAAATTAAGTTATAGTTCACTTTTTTAGTACGGTTTTATACGCGAACCCTAGAAACTCATTTCGACCCTTAATGTGAAATTAATCACATTATTTTCGAGTATCCTAATTATCATATTTAACTCTTAATTAATATTTTAATTCATATGGTATATCTTTTATCCTAATTTAACTACCAAATTTACTTCCAATATGAGAAAATTTTATGTTTTTCATATAAACACCTAAATTTATGTCACATACTAGATTTTGTATATATTCTTATTATTATTATAATATCAATTTTAACCTATATTTTTCTACTCATTAATTTATTATACTTATATATTATATATTATCACCTAATATGTACATAATATACACATCTAATATTTCCATCACTTCAAATATCATTCCTCAACATCAACTAACATTTCAAAATATCTAAATTCATCCCAAATTAGTATTTATACCTAATTACTCTAAATTACAAAATTAACTTAAAATTTACCATTTTTACCTATTCATATATACTACATAATACCCTAATAATTATATCTAACACCCTAAATACTACAAATATCATACTACATTAGATTTTAATATCTTAATACATATAATTATACACTAAATCAGTAATTATCGCTTTAATTACCTAATTAGCCCAAAAATACCTATTTTATGCATCATTTTAAGGGCTAAAAATCATCCAAAATTTTCAACAATAGATTTTTGAAAAATCTCTTCATAATACTACTTTAAATACTCTAATTAGCCTACAAAAAAATTTTAAGTTCAAAACTACACTTCTAAGGTCATTTATTTTTAAATCTAACAAAACTCGAGTTTGTAGGATTTCTTAAGAATAGTATATTTTTAGGCACAAAATCATCAAACTAAAATTTTTCCCTAAATCTAAATATTTAAGAACCTCATAATACCAAATTTCATAATTTTTTAAGTATATTTAATATTTTTAACAAAATAAGTAAAATCATAAGGAAGATTGGACTCACTAGAGTTGGTAGCTTCGACCATCGTTGGCTGCCATGGCCTTGTCGGCCAGTTTGGGCACTGCCATCACCATGTGGTGGTAGTGGCTATTCACTCCTAGGTTGTCGTCAAGTGTTGGTTTACCTTATAGCCCCTATTTGCATAGATTTTTTTGAAATTATTTTAGAAAAAACCTTAATCTTTTTTTTTTCGATGCTCTCAATTTTTTTCACACTCCAACTAACTAAATGAGTTTTTGATTTAATTTGGATATTTATAAAGTTGCATAGATATATTCTTTTTATTAATTTGAGTTGACATTGGCCATATCTTATCCTTTTTCACTTTCTATTTGTTTAATTTTGATTAGTTGATTTTGTTTCTTCCATTTCCAAGTTGTCATGACCAAATTCTGGATAATTCCTCATTTTTCCATTTTTTTTTATTTTTCCTTAATTAGTTATGAGTTTCCTATAATTATTTAGTATTATTTTAACATATTTCGAGTATTTTGAGTAATTTTGATATGTTTACTTACATGTAAATCCATATACGGTACAAATAAATAATCCTAAATATTATTCAAGTTATTTTATTTTATCTTTATTGATTTGTTAATTATCAAAACTCATTCCATGTGTTTTCGATAAATAATGAGAAATTTACATATAATTCAATATTTTAATAATTAATTATTTTATTCTTTATTTTCTTAAATCCAAACTCATGGGATTACTTTTACTAATATTCCTAGCTTTCTCATAAAATTTAGACTGGATTAGATAATTTACTCAATTGCCCTAAATTTTACGAACCGAACCCCAAGTATTTGTTTGCGGGGCTTATAGCCTCCGTGTATACAATCCCAAAGACGCATGAGCTTCGCTAAAATCATAGCACGGTTTTAAGAGGGAGTACGTAAAGTTCAGTAGAGTTTTATTCGTGTTTACTATTAACAGTTGTTGTTTTCCTTCCATAGTTGTTGTAATGTGTTTGTACGAAGTAAGTTTTGAAGTAAGCGAGTTGAGTAGTCATAGTTACACTAAGTGTAGTAGTTCTTATTACTTTGTTCTTTATTATGAAAATAGAGCAAGTATCATTTCGATATTGCATTATGTTGTGTTGGGCACCGAAGTGGTTAGATCATATTAGTAAGGTTCTAATAGTAAGTAGAAGGTTGTGTTAAGTATTATAGCATTAAAGTTGTTAAAAAAAAGTGTTGCATTATGTCAAATTTGAGTGTTCACAGGGTTTTGGTGATCGAAATAGTGGCGCTCATGTTGGTAGTGGCCAAAATGGTAGTCATATCACCCTTGGGCTAGTCGACAACAAGTTTAATAGACTCACCAATCTTATTAAGAATCTAGTTAATACATTGTAAGCCAACAGGCAGCAAACATAAGGTGTACCTCATCGTAGCCCAGCTGAGAATGTTTTTAAGAGGCGATACGGCTAAGTTAGCTAAGTCAATCACTCAGTTTGATTCCATTGAGTTGGAGGAGTAATAGACCAAACTACTAGACGAAAGCTAGAGTTAGAAGAAATTAGGGAGGATGTTAAAGAGGTAGATATAGAGGTCTATCGAGAGGAAGAAGAAGAAGTTGAATATTATGAAGTACAAGAACGAGGATGTCAAGCTCCTTGAGGACTTGACAATGTCAAAGTTTAAATCCTAACCTTTGGTGGAAGTAGGGATGCAAAGGAGTACCTAGAGTAGGAACAGAGAGTTCTAAAAGTATTTGACTGTTATGGGTATATTGAAATAGTTAAAGTTCGACTTCCTATACTTGAATTTTCTAGATATGTTATCATATGGTAGAAGAATTTGAATGCGGCTAGAGGAAATGATGGAAGGTGAAGAGACTATTGAGGGGAAGATTCATACTTGAGATGTATATATAAGACACCTTTGCTAAACTGCAAGAGCTTCGTCAAGGAAGCTGACCCATTGATGATTATGTTAGGGAGCTCCAAATATTAATGATCCAAGTTGATGTGGATGAGCTTGAAGCTCGTATAGTGTCAAGGTTCATTTTTGGATTCAAATCTAAAGTCTACAACATTGTGGAAATATAAAGATTTTATACATTGGAAGAGGCCATTAAGGTAGCATGGAGAATGGAAAAGCAAAGGAGAGATACCTCGAGTAGACCTGAGTCAACTTTTCACGAACTCTTACTCTACACCGACCTACTCATGTAGAGCTAAGGAGAACCTCTTAAACAAAGGAAAAACATGACCGACTTGATAAAAGCCAAGCAAGTGAGAAGAGTCAAGTTGAAGGTAAGCCGACCCCGAAGACATGTGAGAAGAGATAAACCTCTAGACAGAAGATGAGCGAAGTGAAGTGCTTCAAATGCTTGGGTTGTCGACATATGGCTGTTAAGTGTGCTAACCGATGTGCTATGGTTCTCTAAGGAGATGTAGTAGGCAGCATTGATGAGACCAAGACTAAAGATGGGAAAAATGCTAAAGGAGTTGAAGTTGAGAAGGAAGAGGAGACATGTGTTTATGCTGACCAGGGTGAACTGATGACTTTAGTGTTGAGGCAAGTGTTGAGCACCTTGTTAAGCTCTAAGGAAGAGCAAAGAGAAAATTTGTTTCATGCCAAGTATGCTATCAAAGGACAACAGTACACTATCATTGTAGATGACGGGAGTTGTACTAATGTTGTTGCTTAGTCTCTTATGTAGAGGCTAGGACTATCGACCTTTAAGTACCCTTGACCTTATAAGTTACATTAGCTACATGACAAGGGTATTCAACATGTTACAGAGTAAGTAGTTATGCCGTTCTGTGTTAGGAACGTATACGGAGACAAAGTGGTATGTGATGTCGTCTCTATAGGAGCTTTATACTTGTTGCTTAGAAGACCTTAGTTTTTTTTACCAATGTATTACTCATGACAAATATAAAAACACCTATGCCTTATAGCAACCCATGATGCTAAGCCATGTGAATGATCCCCATAATCTGCTTACCCAAGTTAGCAAGAAAAAAGCCTTAGCAATGAGTCGTAGAGAGCTTTATGTTGCTGAAAAGGCCAATGAGCCTATGTTTTTATTGATTTGGAGATTGTTAGAGATGAGAGATCTGGAAGATGTGCCTAATGAAGTTCGATAGTTGATTGATGAATTTTTCAACTTGTTCCTAAAAGAGTTGCCTATAGGATTACCTTTGACCAAAGGTATAGAGCATTGCATTGATTTATAAGTAAGAGTAGACCTGTAGAACCAACCTACTTACAGATTGAATCTTGAGCAAATCATCGAGTTGAAGAAACAAGTGGACCAGCTGATAGAGCGAGGTTATGTAAGAGAGAGCTTAAATCCTTGTGTTATGCTAGCTTTGTACGTCCCAAAGAAGGATGGTTCATAGCATATGTGTATTGACAGCCGAGCTATCAATCATATTATTAGCAAGTACAGATATCCAAAATTGAGGCTCGACAACATGTTAGATGAGCTTTATAGTGCCAAGATATTCTCGAAGATTAATTTAAAAAATAACTATCACCAAATTTGCATGAGACCTTATGATGAGTAGAAAACTGCATTCAAGATGAGGCATGGTCTCTAGAGTGGTTGGTTACGCTATTCAATCACACAAATGCATTGAGCGCATTTATGAGGCTCATGAACTACATATTGTGCCCTTTGATTGGACGATGTGTAATCATGTACTTTAATGACATATTAGTGTACAATATTGACTTGGATGACCATGTGCGATGTCTTTGAGTAGTTTTTTATAATTTATGTACAAAGAAATTGTAAACTTCTCTTCCTTCTACATATAATATCTAGAGATGGAATTCAAGCAAACAAGGGAAACATCAGAGCTGTCTTGTAGTGGCTGACATCGAAGAGCATCACTGAAGTAAGAAGCTTTCATGGCCTTACTTCTTTTTGTAGAAGATTCATTAGGAATTTCAATACCATTACCGCTTACTGACCAAATTTACTAAGGAGAGTGAAAGATTTCGATGGCATGACCGAGCTAACCAGAGCTTTAAGGAGATTAAGGAGAAGCTTATTACTGCCCTTGTCTTAGCGCTACTAAACTTTGACAAACCTTTTGAGTAAGAATGCGATACATTAGGCATTGGTATCAACATAGTGCTGATGCAAGAATGCCATCCTATTACTTACCATGATGAGAAGCTCAATGGTGCCGTACTAAACTACTTCATGTACGAGAAAGAGCTGTACTCTCTTTTTCAAGTTCTTACTGTTTGGTAACACTATTTATTATATCGAAAGTTTGTGATTTATATGGACCATGAGTCCTTAAAGGATCTCAATAGTCAGAACAAACTTTCAATGAGGTAAGCAATGTGATTAGAGTTTATAGAAGGTTTTTCTTACATGATCTAACATAAGAAAGACAATGCCAACGTAGTTGCAGATGCCCTATCACGTTAACAAACTTTACTAACTACCTTACAAACAAAATTGTTGGGGATTTCTCTTATCGTCAAGCAATATGCTCAAGACCCAAATTTTGGTCCTATTCTTGAGAAGTGTATAGGAGTTGTAGTTCGAGGATATTACCTAAAGGACGGCTATCTATTTAAGGGGAGGAAGCTATGCATATCAAATTGTTCCACACGTAAATTATTAGTTATAGAGGCTCACAATAGTAGATTATCCAGATGCTTTGGAGAGACCAAAATGGCTAAATTGTTGAAAGAGAATTTTTACTAGCTTAGGCTAGCCAAGGATGTCTATAAGATAGTTGGAAATTGTGAAATTTGTGAGCAAGCAAAAGGGAAGAGATAATCACATGGAGAGTATATGCCCTTACCAACACTAACTACACCTTAGGCTAGCCTTAGCATAGACTTTGTCCCCAGGTTTCCCTAAACATCCAGAGGAAAGGATTTAATGTATGTTATAATAAACCGCTTTAGCAAAATGGCATAGTTTCTTCCCATACCACTGAACTAACAATGCTTTATGTATTGCTAATCTGTTTTTGTAGGAAGTTATCCAACTACATAGAATACCGAAGACCATTGTCTCAAATCAGGATGCGAAATTCCCAAGCTATATTTCTAAAAGATACTATAAAGAAGACTTAGGACCAAACTTGTATCCAGCTCTAGTAGTCACCCTTAGATTAATGGCTAGATTGAAGTGATAAATAGGACATTAGGAAACTTACTTCAAGCTATAGTAGGAAAGAATTTAAGAGATTGGGGTAAGTGCTTACTAGTCATGGAGTTCACTTATAACCGGACTGTCTACAGTATCACCGAAAAGACTCTTTTGAGATTGTCTATGGCCTTAACCTTACTCTCCCCATAGAAATGATCGGTACTTCTACAATTGCCAAAGAGAGCTAGTTCAAAGTTGACTGAGTCCAAAGGTTACAAGAGCTATACTAATCCATGGTAAGGAAGATTGCCAAGCTCAATAGAAAAATAGCAAGAGATCGATAGTCATGGTCATCGAATTGTTTCTTTTAAGCTATGCAACTTTGTATGGATTCACCTCAGTTAAGAGAGATTTTTGCACCAAAGACAAAGTAAACTATCCCTACGAGTTGATGATCCATTCAAAGTCCTGAAGGAGATCAATCATAAAGTCTACCTATCGAACTACTAAGAAACTATGGTTTCCCCCCTACCTTCAATGTAACCGATCTAATCCCTCATCAACTAGAAGATATTACAAAAGAGACTAGAGGATAGTAATTGTAGGGAGACACTTCCAATTTGAGGACAAATCTTTCTAATCCCTAGGTAGATGATCGAAATCAACTTCCTAAACTAGTAACTCAAAGATAGGTTAGAGGACTGCAACTACTTACACAGAGAATACTAGCTCGATAACCTATTCAAGATGATGATTCTTATCTTGATGTTCATCTTCAACACTTCTGCCGACTTGAGTGTCAAAGTCTACTAAAGTCCAATACAGTTTCTAAGTTGTCAAGCATTGAGCATCTGTCTAAGCCGAGCTGTTGAGCTTCCAATCTGCGGAGTTGCCTAACTAGGCAACTTGAAGAGAATCCAAATGTCTTTAAGCACCCAAGCTCTAACCTAAACCAAACTAGGTCAACTCTAATTGCTGACTTTCCTTCGACCTCATTCGAACTGTATTCTACCATTGCTGAGTTGCCTTAGGATTTACTTTAGTAAGACCAACTATGTTGTAGACTACCGACCATTGTTTGACAAGTGTCTTTTAGCACAATATTCCAAAATAGTTCTTTACTTTTTAGTATAATGTATTATTTATCATTTTTACCCTTTTGAGAATGTTTTAGGAATCTTTTGTATATTATCCATCTTGTCTTTTCCTTATCTAGTGTAATCTTAGTTGAGGTCATATAAATACCTCACTTCTTATATGTAGCCATCCTATGCGTCATTATTGCATACAAATATTACTCTTTTGAGAGCACTTAGCCATATCTTCTCTCTTATCCTTTAGCTCCCATCTAGCTCCTTTAATAAGAGTTAATGGTGAGCAGCCCTAATATTACATTCGTGTATCATATTAAGTGTTAAGATTAGGCTGAATAGGATCTACTAGTTTGTCATATCCAGTTGGTAACCATTTGAATTTGCTAACCCCTTTTGTTTTCTTTCATTCATATCGGTTGTGGTATAGCCTTTAATGCGCCATGATAAGAGCAAACAAGGGCTATATTAGGGTAAGTTTAAGCTTGCAAAAAGATTGAAAATAAGGGTGGAAATACATGAAGAATAATGAAGTAAAAAAGCAATCCCTCAATTAGCTCTAAGGATATGATACACTAGGGAACTACCGAAGACTTAAGGATCAACTTGATATGATATACGAGTTGGTCTAATGAGGGTACTCACCATCTAGCCTTACTTAAAGGTTAGGATAAAAGTGAAGTAAGCAAGCAAGCAAGCAAATAGAGAGCAACGCTACAAAGGAGAAGTATATTTGATATCAAATGTATGTTGTGGTTGCATATTACAAAGAGTATTTATACACAAAATGTTAAGGCATCTTACCTAAAACATAAAAGACAAAATGGAGTAATGTACAATAAATAATAAATGGTACAAATGAAAAATAAAAGAAAATTAGTGATTGGTGCAGCGAATCCTTTCACTTAAGGGTTGGACATATAGCTTGCCGAGTAGAGGTGTTGAGCAAATTAAGGGTTCTTTCGAGGAGATGTTGGCTTGGATGTGTCCTAAGGGTCTTAGCATTAGTACTATCGAGCTACTAATCGGTACGGTCATGGCTAAGAAGATGTGTAAAAGGATCGAGTTGTTAGTGAAGCATATTTCAAGTCAGCATTTGATTATTGACAAATGAGAAGTTACTTAGTTTAGCATGTTGAGTCAGTCGGTAGTAAGGATTAACTTGGCCTCGATAGGAGTTGGCTGGACCAATGGAATTTGCTTCATCAATCCCTCAAGTCCTTGAGCTTTGGCTCAAGTTAAAGGTCCAGTTGTTTGATTCCCATCATCCCTTTTAGGTTGATTTGGGTTTGAGATCAAATCTAGCTTATCTTCGCTTAATTCTCCTTCAAGTTGATAAGGGTTGAGCTCAGCAATGTTAAAGGTGTTAGAAACTCCATAGTCTTTAGGTAATTCCTGTTGATAGGAATTTTCATTCAACCTTTGGAGTATTTTAAAGGGACCTTCAGCTTAGGTAAACAACTTATTCTTTCTCTGGTTCAGAAACTTCTCTTTGCTGAGGTCTAGCCATACTAAATCGTCAAGCTGAAACCATACTGATTTCCTCCCTTTACTCTTCTTCCTTAGCTTCTTGGAAGCTTAGCCAATCTATTAGGTAAACTTCTAGTAGATCTACTATAGAGATTGTGCTCGAGCTCTTGTGTCAGAGTCTTCTTGCTTAAGCATGGGCATTAGGGAGTGATGAAGGGGTAGCTCTAGATTAAAGCCATAGATGACTTCAAAGGGTGTTTGTGTGGTGGTATCATGCATCGTACTATTGTAAGCAAATTCCTCTATAAGAAAACAAACATCCTAATTAGCTAAGTTCTTCCCTATTGCAGCTAGGAGTAGTGATCCCAAAATGCGCTTAACTACTTCAATTTGGCCATCTGTTTAAGAGTGGCAAGAAGTGCTGAAGAGTAGTTTAGTCCTCATACGATGCCAAAGAGTTCTCTAGAAATGGCTTAGAAACTTTGGATCTCTATCTAAAACCACACTTCTTGACATATTGTACAAACAAACAATCTCCTGTAAAAAAGAAAAGCAATAACCGAAGCATCATTAGTTTTAGAGCAGGGCACAAAGCTATCTTACTAAATCTATCTACAACAATCATCATAAAATCTTTGTATTAAGCAGTTTATGGCAATCTAAGAACAAAATCCACGCTCAACTTAGACTAAGGTTGGATCAGGACAGGTAAGGGTATTACTTTCCTTCATTCAATAGTTTATATGCTCATTTTTCCCTACAATGTCCAGAAAGCCCACCAGAATGAGCTTCTCGTACTAATAACTCTCATACAGAACAAGTTGGCACACATAGCTTACCGCTTTGGAATAGATAACCCTCTTCTATATGATAGTCATCCACCATTCTTCCCTCTACACATCATCTAAATATAGAGCCAAAATGGGGATCCTAAGGATATTGCTCCTTAATGCTTGTGAATCCCATTGCCTAGTGGAATAAAACTTGATGGAACAAGTGGAGAATTGTTACTTGATCCATTTGTGTTTCGGCAGCTTGTAAGGAGACTTTCTTATACTAACCTTACTCAGCCAAACATAAGTTTTTCTGTGCATTTTTCGAGCAAGTTTATGTCTATGCCTCGAACTCCATATATGTAGGCTGCCTTCCATATCCTATGGTATCTTAAGGGAACCTTGTCCCTCAGCTTATATTATCCTAACTAGAATAGTCTTCAATTGCATGCTTTTTTTTTTTTTTTTGTTCTAATTAGGCTGCTGATGTTGTTCATCAAAAGTCTACTAGTGGTTATTGTATTCTTTTAGGTTCATCACTAGTTTCTTGGAAATCAAAGAAGTAGACTACCATATCTACTTCCTTTACTAAAGTAAAGTATAGTTGCCTCGCTTCGATTGCCAAGGAAGTCTTGTGGACGTTATATATCATGTATGATTTACAAATTCTTGTTACTTTAGCTATTCCTTTAAAGTGTGATAATTGCTCTGCCATTCTCATTGCCAACAATCCTTATCATCATGCTCACATAAAGCATATTAGGTTAGTTAGCATACAATTGGCATATAGTTGTAATGTAGCTAGATTAGTTTTCTTAGTTAAGCTTCTATTAGTTTGAGAGACTAATGTATATATAACTATAACAAACTAGCTTCAATAATCAAATACAAAACATTTTTCCATTCTTCCTTCTCTTGTCTTTCCTTTGATTCGCTCTAGCTAGCTACTAGTTTGTTGCACATACAACAAAAAGCTACAAAAAGCTTTCAACATATGCATTGTTGTTCTTAATAAATAGTAAATGCTGAAGTGAATGAACTTTACTTGGAATCATTGGAAAAATATATAATCTTTTATACTATAATTATAACTTAAGAAAAAGGGATACACATTTTTATATAATTATCTAAGATAACTTCTCTCTAATTAAAATTATTTTTTATTTTAAATTTATTTAATTAATATGTTATTAATATTAGGCAAGACACCTTCATCTCTCATCTACTTTTTCGACAATTACAATACATATTATTTGAATATTATCTATCCATTTAAGATATTAGTGTTTATATCATTAGATCACAATGATTCGAATATTAGGCTATAATGATCTTGTATAATAGAAATAAATGAGTTCTCCAATTCTAATTGTTTGTTTACCTTAAATTTATTTAATTTATATGTTATTTATATTCCACTATATATAATAGATAAATAATAGATAGATGGTAAATCGGCACGTACTTTTATCTATCGCTAGATTTTATACGAACATATAAGCTTTGGATAATGGTGAATGGTGCAAAAACAACCGTAAAAATACCCTAAGTATTACCAGCTCATGCGAGAAAATTATTTAAAAGAAAAAGGAAAAAGGGGAAGAGAAGCAATGTAGCTGCCGCAAAAAGTTCATTTGCTTGCACGTACATAACGTCAGCATGGTATCATTTTAAACTCTTTTGGATTCAAGCACAACAACAAAATAAACTGGAAAAATTAAATAAAACACAAGAATAACCCTTTCTAGCCTTGTAATTGTCATATAAAATTCCACACACCCATAAATAGTAAACAAAATCTCAAAGCATTTCCTTTATTTTTCCCCTTGTTTCTCACACTCAGCAAGTTAAACACATCCTCACATCCTCCAAAAAAAAAAAAAAAAAAAAATCTTTTGCATTAACACTAGACAGGCTTGAACGATGTCAAGCTCCTGTAATGTTCCCAAGCTTTCTCCCAAACAACTGCCTGGTATCTTCTGGAACGCCCCTTAGATCCATCACTTGCAGATATGACCAGCCTATAGTTCATCCCGGAAACCACCTGTTCCTCTCCGCTAATAACTTTCTGAAACTTCAAGCTTGTCTTTGCAGACTTGTTGTATTCAGACACCGCAAACTCGGCTATTTCCTTCACGTGAGGGTCATTGAGGTCCTTGATCCGTGTCCAACCGCCCACCAGGGGGCCACGGCGGCTGACGGCAGCTGCCAGGGCAGGAAGGAGGAAAAGAGAAAGAAGTGTAAGGTAGGCGGGTTTCATATTAGGACTTTTAAAGAACGATATGTTGTAACTGCCTCAAGATTGTGTTTAAAAGTTACTTCGAGATACAGAAAGAGACTCTGAGGTGAGAAGTTGATGCGTAGGTGGTGGGAATTTATAAACGTTGAGGGTTTGATGAGGATACGTGGAATTCGGACGGGTCGACTGCAGTTTTAGAAAAGTTGATGGTTTTATTGGAAAAAATATTAATTAATTGCCTATGTAACAGCGGAGAAGTACATGGCTCATAGTACATTATCTTTTTTTTTTTTTTCCAAATATAAGCGTAATCTATTAACATGTATTTATTATAGAAATTTCCTTTTTCTTTTAACTTTTATCTTCTGTAGTAAATTGGTAGAGCCTGACAAGACTAGTAATGGTTCTATAAAAACTAAAGGTATTAATAAGTTCAAACAATTTGTGAGTCATTTGAACTTGATTTGATATTTATTGGAGTTTAATTTAATTTTGAAATTTCAAACCATATCTAAATATGTTTATATTTTCTTTATTTATCATTCTTTTAATTTTTCTCAATTTACAAATTAATTATTGAGATTATTTAGATTTTTAATATATTATGGGATGTCATTATAATATTATTATATTTCTTATAATTTCAATCATTAATTATAGGTAGCAATATTTCAAGAGGATAAATAAAAGAAAATTAATTAAAGTAAATAAAAAGGATCTATATCTCTTTATTTTATTGATTTATGCTGTTAAACAGCATGCCTTCTTACAAATTATTTCTACTTTAAGATATGCTCGAAGGGCTTTCCTTGCGAACTTTTCCTTTTCCACTTATGTGGGGCCCTTATTTATTTTTATTATATCTTTTTTTTGGGGTGTGGATTTGGGGGAGATGGTGGGGTGTTGTGTTGCAAAAGTTGAAAGTTCTTTGACTTGTAATATAAGATATGTATTACGTATTGTAAATGATCTATGGAACACCAATGCGATAAACTAAAAAATTACGGCGGAACCCAGTTTTCAAACATAAGGGAGGGAAGAAAATGAGAAATGATAAATGACACGAAGCTTTTCTGCCGAATCTTGTTTCGAAGTGATTTTCACTAGTAAGTGTAAAGGAAAAATTTAAACAAGCAAACAAACAACATCTATTAATTTGTTACAAGTGTTTCATGTGCTTCTTTTGCAACTTTTCTTCGTTATGTGTATCACCACTCGAAGAAAATTTATCATTGTATCCATTACATTAAGTTAAAACATAGAGTTTTGGAATAAATTTTTCTAAATTCATTTTTCTAGTTCCTTTTTCAATCAAGGCATGAAATCTTTGAGTAACACATCCATTACATGTCCACAACAGGAATTCTAGTTCTAAACAAGCGTTGTACGGGTGCCCACAAACATGTTCCATCGTTGCTTTCTCGGGAAAACATTCATATATATAACCACTAAGCCAGCAAAACAAAACAACAAACCGCGCGTATGACTTTGTGAAAGACAAAGATGGAAAATGATTGTCAATTGAAATTAGCATGTGAATGGAACTGATAATTTCAAGTAAAGACTAAAAAAAAAGGCTAAAACTTTCAATTGGAAGATGAAAAACTATTGTAACTTCTGTTGCTTTGTGTACCTTGTTAAAATTAGGATGTAGAACCTTTTTTAGAACATGTATAGGTTGCGTGTGCTCCTCTAAAAATATTTGTAAAAAGGGATAGGGAAAAACATATTACATTTAGCGGGTAAGGAAGGTAGAGTACCTTCTTCTTATGCGCTTTCTTCATAATATATTAAAGAAGATGAAGCTCTTCAAAAAGGCATCTTCTTTTTTAATATATTAATGAAGAAGGTGCCTTTTGGATAAGTACCTTCCTCACTAAGGTAAGTAAAGAAAAAGACACTTATCCTAAAAGCGCCTTCTTCTTTAACACCTATTGTACAACAACCAAAAAGTACAGCAAGTATCCTTAAATACATATCAAACAAACCTTACAATTTTCAAGTTAGCTAAAAAGTAAAACCTCACTTCTAACTCAAATAGCTAACTCCAAACTTCACCACATTTTATCAAAGTCGACAATTCTCCATCCATTAACAACCCACATATCCAACCCCAAACATGACCACCAAAAGTTGAAATCAAATAATCAAGTGTAAGGCAACAAGAGGGAACAATGAAATACGAAGAAGAGTTCTTATATGAAAATGCACATAATTAGAAATGTCAAGTTCAGTAGTTCATACAAAACAAAATAATGCCTATAATTTGTCCTTTCTTCTCCTAGTTCTAGTAAATACACGAGCTACTTGAGAAGCCAAAACCTACTGAAACCCACTATCCTCACGAGTAGTCGAAGCTTGTGACTCCTATGTCAGAATATGCTCCTAGGGTAACTCTGTGAACTTAAGTGGATCAACTGTAGGAACTTGGGATGAAGTCTTACCCTGAGGACTTAGAGACCTCTTCCCTCCTTATGTGGAGCTAGTAGTATAAAGGGAGGATTAAGTTGCATTTGTATGGGTAGAGTTTAGAAGGAGCTCAAAGGATAGCCTAACATGGTGCCTGTGTTAGGGTACTTGATGGTTACCAGGGCATCGAATGGCCTTATAGTGTTAAGATCTGGTTGGCCTCATTGCTGTGATCATCTAAGGCCCCTCATCCTTATGCATCTACTTCGCTTATGTGGATCTAGAGGGTTGTAATTTAGCTCATCCAAGTTATTCTACTCCTGGACTTATGCCTCTACCGAATGTGGTGTGTATAATGTAATTGGAGTGTAGTCTTCCAACAACTGCACAACCCAATCAACATAGACCTCAATAGTTCTGTAGTCACTAGTCCATAGATATCTTGATTTGTTGAAACTCCTAAGCTTGCAAAATCAAGAAGTATTAGCATAAGTGGGTATAAGATAGTGAAATACGACCAATTGGTCACATACATATACTTATCAATCCCCCAAGTAGAGCTCCATTAGAACTATTGTAGCAACGCATAATGCTCTTGTACCATTGCCAAGAGCTACACTCGGTACCTCTCAAGCTCTCTATATGTAGTATCCAAGCATGTCCATCATTTCATATACTGATGTAGCACAAATGGTAGTTAATCTAATTGACATCCGTACGACCTTACAAGTCGAAGCGATGCAACCTTTCTGCTTCATCTACATTATATAGTGGGGGAACTCTTTACAACCCTTAAATTGGCACACCACCCATTCTATATGGTAGTACTCAACAATGTGGAAGTATATTAATGGCATTTGAGTAGTCCAAACATCTCTACCACGGTTATAATGCTTAAGTATGATCTAAAGTAGATCATTAGTATAAGGCCTACCCCTAAAGGAGGATGGTTACCCCTCTCCTCTCATGTACTGTAGAAGGAACATAAGATGAACCAAGATCCTTAACTTATCTGCAAAGACATACCCTTCCAGAATTTGCAAAATATAGGCCCTCATATGTCTCTTCACCTACCCTTTGTTAGCCAGATGAGGAAAAAACCAAAAATGCTTTTATAGCCATGTTAACTTTACATGTCTTACCTTGCCCTTACCACCCTCAAGCATGATATTGAGATATCTAATTGATATCTTCAACTTAGAGGCTGAACCAAACCTTGACATCATAGAGGGTAATGGTGTGCTCTTCGTAAGCCATGTGAAATGTGTGTGTCTCTCATCTTCGTTGCTCAACAAGTGCAGTATTCACGTGACAATCCAACTGGATATATGGGAAACAACTTAGCCTTGTGAATTCGGCCTCCTCCAAGTAAGGCTCCACACAAGGGTCCAGTTCCATCTCATTCATATCTTGATCATGTCTAAGCTCTCGCCCATGGCGCCACATGACAAGTGCATCGGTCAACTGCAAAAGAAAACCAACACCAAGCATTATAAACCAATAACACATATACAATAATAAGCTTTCATAAGGAAAATAAGTAGTTAGTTGCCTTGCATGCCTTTTCCAAACTCACTATGACTTGTGCTTATCATGCTTAGTAAGAATTGATCTGTTAATGGGTTTGAGCTCCATTCAACCTGCGATAATAAAACACGAGTTATAATTCGTTACCATAAGAAACACATATCATAGCAATAAGAAGTGAACAATAGTATCATACATATATTAGTATTATTCCTATGTAATCAATTACCCTTTTGATTTCTATGTAGACATGTTCTCCTATTGTGTCCTCCACTTCTACATAAGGTGCATGTTATTCTTTCTAGATGTGTTCTCATGTCCATCTCCATATGGAACCCCTTTTTTTAAGGCTTGCCGCTCAAGCTATGAATTAGGATAGACTTTTCTAGTGATGTGAAAAAACAAGCTAGGCAACTCATCACTAATTGTAAAGAAGTGTGCTCTATAGCATTATACATGAAGGATGAATCTATACCAATCTTCGATCGATGACATAACATCAAATCACTTAAATCTTGCCACAGTAATTGCATTTGAGTAAAGGATCATGTATATCTACTATAGTTGTTAAAATTGTAAGTCAAAAATTCGATTCTATGAGTTTATAATTTTATAATATTTTTCTTTATTAAAATTTCAGTAAAATTATGAATTTTCATATATAATTCTATATGATACGAACTTGCTCACTTGACCTACTGGTTTAACATATTTGTAGCATATTTCATGTATAGTTGATTTTTAGTTACCTACTTTAGTGCCTTGTTGTATCTTGTCTTAGCTTCGTATGCAGTTGTAGAAGATTTTCTTTACAAGTGATGTAACCGGTAGTCCCTAAGCATGTTTTAAAACTAAATCGATAGCCCCCATCATGGGTAAGTGTCCTTCTCCATTGATAAAAGGCAAAACCAGTTCAGGGTGTTAGGCTTGATACTTAGAACCTTCTCCATACACTTTCTACACTTTTCGGGATAAAGTTTGTATTGCACCAAAAGTGGCCTACTTCTTACACTGTTGGTTTTTGTGTACCTTGTTGAAATTATTTGCAATGTGTTGTATATACCAACGTCACACCACAAAGGGGGTTTCCATCCATTTTTATCCCTCCTAAAAGCTGACTAGATACATGTCCCTTTATTTAACATCAAGCATATGGTTTCTTAGCCTGCTTTCTCACCACAAACATATTGCCTTAGATTCTTAAGAAACCAACCTCATGCCTCTACTGTCTTCATCGACTAATGTAGAGGCTAGTCAGACTATATGATTTGTACCATCTACACTAGTTGCATTAAGTAGCTTATGACAATACTTTTCATATAAAAATGTTCCATTAATACTAACTACAGGCTTGTAGAACTTCCATGCCTCTATACATGGGGTAATAGACTACCAAACCCATTGTAGCTTTGTCATTCTTAGTTCCCTCAACCTACTCCACATCTACTCAACCTTCATCCTAGGATTACTCATTTGTATGGTGTTGAGAAGTCTTGGAAGATCATCATACAATCTCTTCCAATTACCATAAATGACTTCAATAGCCTTTATCATTCTAGCCTACAACCTCTTATTTGTAACCATATATTTAAATTGTTTACTGATAATGTTGTGTGATTGAAAAATTTTTGTATCTAGGTCTTTAATGACATTCAGAAACTCCCTTGCCATCATATTAGAATCCGGTTATGAGTAGTCTTGAGTTATGATTGGATTTACACTTGTATGAGGTCCTACTAACCTTATTATGATAAACATGCCCTCAATCTCCACCTGCATCCACCCTCATGCCTAGTACATATAATTGAATATTTTCTATTTTTAGATTCCACTAATTTGAAGTCCACATGATGCTTAATATGGTAATACTTCATGTGGTAATACTTCATGATTCTAATGAGTTCATCCTTATTGTTGAATCTCATATGTATGTAAAGGTCTTCACTTACGTGTAAGTCACTGAAATTCTCATTAACATCCCTCTTGGATTTTGCATAGCCATCATCTCCACCCTTGTTGAATAAGGAGATTGTATCCATGATAGATGATCCCATTGTTTAAACCTCCAAAGGATGACTTAGTGCAAGTGTAGACTCCATTGAGATTGAGCCTGAGGCATAAGGATGTGTAGGTAACACTTTTGGAATATAGAAATGCCCAGCAACTATCTCAAGAACAATGAGACTTGGTAGAGGCATCTTGGTTTCAGTATCTTTATCACTATCATTGTTGTCATCCTCTTCATCTCCATCTGGCTCATAATTGTCGCCATCATTATCGTCTTCTTTATCATCTAACCTTCCTACATATTGAACCACCTGATCATGTGAAACTTCCTTTTGAAATAATGGTCCAACCGTTTAGCTTACTCATTTAACTGAGTTAAGGGCACATGTACCCCCTATATTGAAGAAAGGAAAGGGTGGGGGATGTAGGGTGGGGGATGTAGGGTAGGGAGGGGGGCCTCCTTCAACTTCTTTAATTCTCACATATAATTGGTTAATGTGGGTTTGCTCAAATGTTTCTGCCATATCAAATAAGTTTTCAACATTGTTGTCATCCTTAATGGCTATCAGGGAATAGGATACAATTCTCGAATACGCGTTTGAATGTTGATACAAAATCTTAAACCCACTAACGCTTACATCAATCCTAATGCCCTAACAAACCCTTTGCTATAGTTTAAAGAAGTTCAAATTTGTTTTTACTTTTAACATCTTCACCAGCTCCTAATCGTACTCTAGTCCTGAATTTCCCCTTATAATATTTCCATAGGTATAAACCATAAATTTCACTGTATCCATCATTTCCAACCTATTAACATCAATATGAACATCTTGATTAGCATGTCATGGTTCATGTATTGTATGTTTCATCTTCATGCCATTACTCCTAACCTAAACTAAACAATCCTCTTTCCTCTAAGAGGCATTTCATTGAACACCTAATTTGTGATGTGCTAAACACTCAAATTTAAACTCCACCATGACTAGAATATGTACTAACGTATAATTTACAACCAAATCATCTAACTATACATTATGATCTTGACAATTACACACAAAAGCAACATCAAAATGAAGAAACCACAAATTTATATAAACATGAAAACTTAGTTTATATTTTGTGTAATTTTCATAGATAACAACAATTTGTGTAAAAAATTGTTGTAATAGAAGTGCAGAGTTGTTTATCTTTGATTTTCGGTGAAGAATATGCAAGAAAAAAAAGGGTTAAGTATGTTGGAGTTGACGGAAGTCTACTGTTTGGCCAAGAGGAAGAGAGAAAGGAATTGTAGTTTTCATGGTTGCATCTGGAAAAGGTTTGTAAGAGGGGGTGATCTATGGTTAGTGAAGGCGTGCTTGGGAAAGGAGCATGTGCCTTCTTCTTTTATATATTGTGAAGATGGCACTCTTCAAAACAACACCTTCTTCCTTAATTACACAAAAGAGGGAGGGGTTCTTTTGAAAAGTACTTTTCTTACCCCTTACAAGTAATATGTTTTTCCCTTGCCCCTTTTTATGAATTTTTTTCAAGGAGCACATTTGGTTCAAACCATTAATGAATCAAACCATTTTAATGGTTTAGGCCTTTAGATCAAACCATTGAAATGCAATTCAATTTGGTTTAGCTTGAGCAAAACAGATCTTAAAAAAACCTTATTCCAATTGATAATACTGATACTTGTTGGACAGGTCAACCACATGTTGATGTTCAATTTGAAGAATATTAAAATAATAAAATACAATAAACTACATAACATTATACTAGAATTATAGGGAAGGTGTGTGTTTATTAATGAGATGAGAGATAATAATAAAGGAAAAGGAATAGATTATAGAGGTTGAGAGCAATATGAGAGACCACAAGAAAGAAAAGCAAATAAGGCTAAACTGAAATATAACAGGATTTAAATCTAACAAATGTCACTTTGTTTTTTTTTTTTTTTTTTATAAGTGGTTTGGTTCGACTTTAAGTGATCCAATCTTGTATAGGGTTTCATTTAACTCCTAAGTCGAACTGCATATCTTTTAGAACTTTTATGCTATGAACAAAAATGAAAATATAAAATAATTGCATTTTGCAATTTGTTCGGTCCAACTTGATTCCATTCTCGGTTCAATTTGATGGACAAGTCTAAGCATGTATCTTTAAATGGATGGAAAAAAAGATATAAATAAATATCATAGCAATACTTATAACTCGTTCATTTCACTGAATAAAATGAGGAAAGAATATAATTGGAATTCTTAAAGAATGTAATAAAGGTATAATACCTATTACTTTGTTTAGTTAGATTAATAAACAACTTAACAATAGATATATAATAGAACTTTAATAACTAAAATATCCTTAATTTTTCTTAAGTAATTCTAAAGTAATAGGTGATAGTAGTGGAAATTGACTGTAAGGGCGGAGGCAGTGGTAATGGTCGACGGCGGTTACGAGCAGTGATGATGGCGGTAGCGGTGGCAGTGGCGATAGAGGTGGCGGTGGTCAATGGCAGTAGTGGTGGCAGTGACAGTAACAGTAGTGGTAGTTGATGGTGGTAGTGATAGTTGAGGTAGTGGCTTAGAAGGGGGGGTAGGGTTAGTAGCGGCGGTGATGACAATAGCAGTGGTGGTGATGATAGCAGTGGTCGGTGGCGGTAACGGCGTCGACAGCGATGGTAATAGTAGTAACAGAGTGATGGTGGTGGCAATAATGTGATAGTAACGGTGTTGGTGGTGATGATGGTAGGTGGTGGGAGTGGTAGTTGTAATTGTAGCGGTAACGGCAGCAACAATGGTAGAGGTGGTGATAATGGTCGATGTTAGTGGTGACAGTAGTGGTGGGTAGTGGCAATGGTATTAGTGGTGGTGGTTGTTATTGTTATTGTTATTGTTAAATTAATATGAGGTTATTTTAAAAGGAAATGTGAAATTTTGTGAGGAATCATAATTTTTTGATCAAGTTAAGGAATCCTTATTACTTGATTTCACATAATAGGGATTCCTAAGTAATTGCGATTTGGAAACAAAAAATTAAGTGAATATTGTAATAAGGAATAAGGGAGAAATTGAATTCTAATTCCCCTTAAGTGAACGAGGCATTAGAGTATGAATTTTATGCATAAAAAAATATTAAAGAGCTGTAGAGCTCGAAACTCACGTTTTTGTTTAATATAATAAAAGATATACAATCTTATTTATTAAAAATTGGAAAACACACTCCTATTTACACTATTAATAAAGCATTAGGTAAATTATACACTATAAATATCATTATTATATGAAATAACTAGTAACAGTAGTATATTATAACATGATAATTATAGTACATAGTGTACATATTATATTATGTAATCAATAAATTTTAATATCATATTAAGAAATGTTAAATTATTGGTATAAATTTATCATGTGATATAATTAATATTTCATATTAATTATATTATATTAGATAGTTAATATATATAATGTTACAATGTTATATTTAATGTTAATTTTTTTTTATCAAGTATACAATAATCATATAGAGATTTAAACACATGATTTTTAAGTTTTTGGGTTTTAAAAATTTCATTCCAAAGATAGTGGAGCTAAGCATAGATGAAGCAAATTATATTTGTAGTTGATTCATTATAACACATATAATATGTTATATATTATGGTTTGTTAATTGTCAAGAAGCCTCGTATTTTGATACCGATACTTGACTTTTTCTTAGACTGCGCAAACATTTTCAATTAAATGAACAAATAAAAAAGCGGAAAACGTTTATCTTGAGATGGACAGATCTAAAGCGCTCTTTCTATGGCTCAGCATAGTCAACGTGACCGAAGACGTGGATGACATGAGCTCGAATTCACGGTCAGTATCGCTTTTATCTAGTTTTCCGGATGACAGCTTTGATAAGTATCGTGGTTTGATTGTGAAAGTTGTTAAAGTCACTTAATGATTTCGAAGAAAATAAATCGTGTTATGGAGTTTTAATCTATTTATTAAATGCCCGGATTTTGAACAAAAAAGTGGATGTTTCGTATAGAAGATATTGAATTCTATCTAAAGTGTAGAAGATGGTAATCTTTACAATGTAGAAGAATATTTGGGTAGCAGCCATCTCTTATTCTGCCTATTTAACCTCTAAATTGTATAAGATATATTTTTACCGAATTCAATGTTTTTGGATAATATATTTAACTAACTTTAACATGTTTCTTGGCAAAATAAATGCAGATTTATTGTACTTGAATTCAAATTTTAAAGAAAATAATCTAGTATGCTTGTGATTGAGTTCGTTTGATTTGTTGATTGAGATCAGATTTATCAAAGAAAACCAAGTGATAATGATTTGAACTAAGTATGCAAACTTAGACAAATGAACGTGGTGAGTAACATTTAAATTATTGTAAACATGTGAAAAACATTTAAGCTATTCGACTCATAATAAGTGTACATAATCCTTACTTTGGAGTCTAAGTTAGATGTATTAAAGGACTTTTACTTAAAATGAACCCATTTATAGAATGCATAGGTGAGTGATTCTTTATAATTACCACACTTACTTGTGCTTATACTATGGTACCACTTTAATCTATATAATATGAAACTAAATTGCTTAGGGATATGGGAATTACATATACTTTGTATTTCTTGCATTGTTTTGTTATGCAGAAATACTTTGAATTTTATCAAATGACAAATTGGGTATCATGTTATTAGTTCCATTACTATTGCTGAGTGTTTACTTTATTTGGTTAGTCACCCCTAAATATAATAATTATTTAACTCAATACTTAAAGCTAACATGCGTTATACAGTTGTGTAAAGAAAGCTATCAACATCATTTAAGGGCATAGAGAGGTTGTATGAAGATAATGCTTCATATGCAACCTTACTTTGACCTTTGGAAACTACTTGGTATTAGGAAATGTTGTTCTCTGATTCATTCTCAATTTAATCATAGAACACTTATGTTACGCTTGATATGCAGGGATCATTTAAAATGAAATAGAGTGGAATCAGAATGGGAATGACCAATTCATTCTTATATTTGGAAACCTCAGTAAAATCACTAATTTTATTCTATAATTGTACTTTATTTTATTGTATTTGAAACAGAATGGAATGGCATATGATAATATTTGACAAAAATACCCTCAATTTGCAGGTATGTGTATGTATATATGTTATGTTATATATATATATATATATATATATATGTATATACACATAACATTATATAAGACATAATCTATATATGTTTATGTTATGTTATATATATATATGATATATGTATATATTATATGTAAGACATATAATCTATATACATGTTATGCATAAATATAAACTTATATATATATATATAAGTATTGTAACAAGTTTGGCTATGTAGCACAAGTAGCTTTCAGTCCTTAATTCATCATAGCATAGTTTGTGTGAGGGGGAAGATAAACAACACTTATGGTGATGAAAATACAAGGAAAATATGTTGAACAAATGTGTGTGTGTAAAATGACTTATATTCTACCAATCAATTACAAAGGAGCATTTATACAATGGTTTAACTAACTAATACAAAAATAATTAATCATATACAAACAATTGCACCATAATAACGAGTATGGAAGTACAGCTATATACGGTGGTTAACATCCCCCCTTTAAGTTGGACCTAATTGAAGGCCCAACTTAGAACAAAAATATTGAAGTTGCCATTCATTGATAGCTTTGGTTAATAGATCAGCTAACTGAGAAGCAAAAGGAACATGAATCAGAGAAAGAAAACCTGATTGAATGTGATCTCAGATGAAGTGTATGTCCACATCAATATGCTTTGTCTGACCGTATAAACAAGGATTGGAAGCAATGAGTATAGTAGATTTGTTGTCATAGTACAATGAAATAAGAACACTAACAAGAATGTGAAGATCACAAAGTAAAAATGACAACTAAAGAATCTCTTTAGTAGTAGCAACTAAACTCCGATAGTCAACCTCTATTGCTAATGTAGAAACAGTAGGTTATTTCTTTGTTTTCTAAGCAACAAGAGCATTGCCAAGGAAAATACAATATTTAGTTAAAGATTTGCGATCAAATGAGGATCCCTAGTCAAAATTAGAGTAAGCACAAAGCTATACATTATTATTAATTGGATAGAATAAACCAAGATGAAAAGTTCTCTTAAGATATCGGAGCAAGTGCAATAGAGCCTACTAATGTAGTACTCTTAGAACTGAAACAAATTGGCTTAAGTATTGCACCGAATAAGAAATGTCTAGCCTAGTAATGGTAACATAAAGCAAACATCCAATTATGCGTTGATATAAAGAAGGATCATGAAACAAGTCACTTGAATCTCGATCAAGTTTAAGTCCTACTTCCATAAGAGTATGTACTAGTTTACTAGCAGATAAACTAGTATCATTCAAAAGATCAATAATGAATTTACACTAATTAATAAAAAGACCTTCAGCAGTACAACAAAGTTCCAATCTTAAGAAAAACCAAGCTTGACCCGAGTCCTTAATGGTAAATGCTTTGTCAAGTTTAGTTTTAATTGTCATAATAAAAGCTTCATCAGAACCAATCAAACCATGCGAAAGCAGAAACTTTGATAATCCTAGGTTCCATTACCTAGAAGCTTGCTTTAAACCATATAGAGACCTCTTCAATTTGCAAACTCGACTAGGAAGTGCTTTATTGTAATCCTCTAGAGGTGTCATATAGATATCATCATCAAGATATCTATGGAGAAAAGCATTGTTTATATCTATTTGCTGTAAAGGCTAGTGGTTAGCTATAGTAACAATAAGCACAAGTCGAACTGTATCGAGTTTAGCAATAAGGGAAAAGTTCTTGTGATAATCAACCCCATGCTTTGTGTATATCCCTTTGTAACAAAATGAGCCTTATGTCTCTCAATGGTCCCATCCGATCAATATTTAACCTTAACACCCATTTACACCCTATTGCCATTTTCCCTTTAAGTAAAGTTACTAAGTACCAACTATCATTGCATTCAAGAGCATCAATCCCCTTTTTCATGGCATCAATCCATTCTTGTTGATTAGTTGCGTCTAAGTAAGTAGTAGGTTCTTTAGTTACAAAAATATGAGACAATGAGGCAACAGAATCATGTGGGAGATGAGAAAAGTCCTTAGGTGTCAACAAAGGATATGAAGTAGTTGTTAGCTGACGGGTAAAAGAATTATCAGGCAGTAAAGAGGCAAAACTGGTGTGATCAACACTAGTCACAAAATCTTGTAGCCATTTAGATGGCTATCTTTATCTATCAAACCTTCGAAGTTGGGTATTAGTAGGTACAAGAAATGACTAATCTGTAGAATTATTTACAGAGGAAGAAGAACTACAAGCTTTATTGGATGAAATATCACTATTATGATCAGTAAATGACTGATCAAAAGAACATATTTGTTGATCAATGAGGAATGGTTAGTTGGAGGGGAAGACTCAAACAAAATAGGATTTTTTGGTATGGACATGAAAGAATAAAAAATAGATTGTTGTGTAGAACCATGAAAAGGAAATGATAAGAATCAACCTCTTGGACTGATCACAAGAAGCCGAATTAAAGTACTTTAAGGGCTTGTATGAAAGATGCTAGCTTTAAGCCATAGCCAAGCTAGAGACTCCTAGCCCGATTCGACCACTTATTAACCTGTCTCTCAAATCTTTACGTATGTTTGACATGCTCTTACCCAATAAGAAAGTCTTAATCTAGAAGACAGCTTAAAACTAACTGAGTCGAGCTACCGACCTGACCCACTAGCATCTAGCTTCAAGATAGTTGACCTTTTACTAGGTTGATTGGCACCTGACTTAATATAAATCAGGTTTGCCCCTGACTGTAACGCATTCCTACTTCCGCCTATGTTGTACCATATCCTAAATGTTCAACCACCAAGCGACATGTATTTTCTGACACAATGTTTTAGAATGATTCTTTCTTTTCAGTACTTTATATTATTTGTCTTTTTTACCCCTTTTAGTATGTCTTATGTAATCTAGTGTAGAATACCCATTTGTCTTTTCATAGATCTAGAATAACCCTAGTGGGCAAGTATATAAACCTTACTTTTCCTTGTATGCACATTGATGTCCTTTTCAATACAGAAATTAATCATTTGAGCAACCTTAGTGTTCTCGTCATATCTTAACTCTTATCTATTCTCTTTAGCAAGGAGTAGTAGCGAGTGTTCCTTTAATTCAAACTAGTGTGTCATATCCGACGAATTATAGGCCGAGTAGGATCAAGTGGTGAGTCATATCTATTTGATAGCTGCCCAGGTTTTACTAGTTTCTTTTTTGTTTCCTTTTTTATTCGTTCGTTATGGTACTTCTCTGTGTGTATAACCCTGGAGACACATTAGCTTCACTGATATCAAAGTGCGGTTCTACGAGGGAGTGTGTAAAGTTGCAATGAAGTTTTTGTTCACTTTACTATTAGTGGTTGCTGTATTCCTTCTGTAGCTACTGTAGTGTATTGGTGTGATAGTAAGTGTGGCTTCATTGTTACTCCGTTTTTCATCACGAAAATAGAGTAAGTTCATTTTTACTTTGTTTAGTGACTATTAGATATTAAGGTTGTTAGTAGTTTGTTAATTTGTTTGAAAAAGGTTTTACATTGTGTCAAATTCAAGTGTTTAGAGAATTATTAGTGACTAAGGCAGTGGTACTCAACCTAGTCATTGTCATAATGGTAATAACACTCCGGGGTCTATTGATGATAAACTTGATAGGCTCATAAACCTTGTTAAGAGTCTAGTCATAGCAATGCAAGTAAACAGGTAACAACCTCAAGGTGTACAGCCACTTAACTCACAAGAAAATGCCCCTGAGGGACCCCATGACTAAGGCAACCGAACCAATTACCCAATTCGACCACAACGAGAGAAGTTGTTAAACGAAGATTAAAGTTAGAGAAGATTGAAGAAGAAGATGAGGAACTAGATGTTGAAGAATTTGGGGAGGAAGGAGAGGAAGCTAACTATTACCCATTACTAGGATAAGGACATTGAGCTTCTTGAGGGCTAGATAATGTTAAGAATCAAATCCCCTCCTTCAGTAGAAGTGGAGATGCTGATGAATACTTAGAATGGGAAAAGAAGGTCGAGAAGGTGTTTGATTGTTATGGATATATAGATACTATTAAGGTCTGATTTATTGCATTAGATTTTACTGGGTATGCAATAATGTGATGGAAAAATCTGAATGCAGCGCATATAAGGGATGGAAGACGAGGTGTCAAAACTTAGGACGAGATGAAGAGGTTATTGAGGGATAGATTTGCGCCTGAGATGTACCTATAAAATACGTTTGCAAAATTTCAAGAGCTTTACTAAAGAAATCGATCTATTGATAACTATGTTAGAGAGTTCCAAATGTTGATGATCCGAGCCGACATGGAAGAACCAAAAGCCTATACAGTATTAAGATTCATTTTCGGACTCAAGTATGAGATTTACAATATCGTTGAAGTATAGAGGTTTTATACTTTAGAAGAGGCGATCAAAATCACGTAGAGGGTTGAAAAGTAGAGGAGAAATATTTCGAGCTGACCTAAGTAAACATTTTCTTGAGCTCCTATATTGCGCTGACTTGTTCAAGTTGACTCAAGGAGGTCATAACAAGTCGAGGAAAGGAATGACCAACCTAATGAACGCCAAGCAAACTAACATTGAGCCGATCCGAGACTAAGCTGACCCTAAGAACCTATAAGCAAGGCCAGCCATCCAAATAGAAGACTAGTGAGGTGAAGTGTTTTAAATGCTTAAGCTTTGGACACATGGTTGCTGAGTGTCCAAACCGGTGTATCATGATAATCCAAGGAGACATAGTGGATAGTATTAATGAGAGTGACCCCAAAGAAGAAAAGAATGTTAAAGAACCTAAAGTGGAAGGGGAAGAGGAAACCTATGTCTATGCCGACTAGGGAGAAGTGCTGACCCTAATGTTGAGACTAATCCTGAATTCCTTGCCAAACCTTGAGGAGTACCAGTGATAGAATCTGTTCCATACCAAGTATACCGTCAAAGGCCAACTGTGTACAATTATCGTAGATAGAGGAAGTTGTACTAATGTTATTGTAGAGTCCTTTGTGCAAAGGTTAGGTTTATCGACCTCAAAGCATCCCCGACCTTATAAGATACATTGGCTTCATGATATGGGTACTTTGCATGTAACTGAATAAGTAACCGTACCATTTAATGTTAGGAACGTGTATAAAGATGAAGTAGTATACGATGTCGTCCTTATGGGAGCTTCACATTTATTGTTTAGATGACCCTGGTTATTCGACTAATGTGTCACTCACGACGAGTATAGGAACACCTATGCCTTTGTTAAGGATGGAAGGAGAATAGTGTTGCAACTACTAACCTCATCCTAAGTAAATGAAACCCATAATCAGTTCACTTGAGCTAGTAAGAAGAAAACCCTAGTGATGAGCAGTAGAGAGCTCAAATCTGTTGAGATAATTAATAAACCGATGTTCTTATTGGTTAAACGATTAATGGAGATGAAGGAATTACAGGATGTCCTAGAAGAAATCTGAAAATTGTTAAATGAGTTTTCCGACCTATTTTCAGAAGAACTACCTAAAAGACTACCACCAATCCAAGGCAAAGTATTGTATTGATCTATAGCCAGGTATTGCCCTACCAAATCAACTTACATACATGATGAATCTTGAGTAAGCTGCCTAATTGAAGAGATAGGTGGATTAATTCAATAAGCAAGGATATGTGATGGAGAGTATAAACCCTTATGTTGTACTAGCTCTACTTGTTTCGAAGAAGGATGGTTCATGGCACATGTGCATTAACAATCAACCGAATTACTATTAAGTACAAATATTCGATACTGAGGCTTGATGACATGTTAGATGAGTTTCATGGTGCAAAGATATTTTCAATGATAGATCTGCAGAGTGGCTACTACCAAATTCGCATGAGGCTGAGCGATGAATGAAAAACTGCCTTTAAGACTAGGCATGAACTCTACGAATGATTGGTTATGCCATTCGGACTTACGAATGCGCTAAGCACATTCATGAGGTTAATGAACCATATGATGTGCCCTTTACTTAGAAGATGTATGGTCGTGTACTTTGATGACATATTAGTATACAATGTCGACCTGAATGACCATGTTCGACACCTTCGTGAAGTATTTGATGTTTTACGAGTTGAGAGGTTGTATAAGAATATGAATTAAGTGTATGTTTTGCCAGAATGAGGTGATTTTCTTAGGGTTTATAGTGTTAGGGGATGGAATCCGAGCAGATGAGGAGAAGATCCGAGCTATTCTGGATTGGCAGACGCCGATGAATGCCATCGAAGTCCGAAGTTTCCATGGCTTAACTTCTTTCTATAGGCGATTTATTAAAAACTTCAGCACATTAGCCACCCCATTGACCAAGTTGATGAAGAAGAGTGATAAACTTAATGGTCTTGCTTTGAATTATTCTATGTATGAGAAAGAGTTGTACTCTCTTTATCAAGCCCTTACCGTTTAACAACACTACCTGCTACCACGAGAGTTTGTTATTTACACTAGTCATGAATCATTAAAGCATTTGAGGAGTCAGAACAAGCTCTTGAAGAGGCAAGCCAAGTGGTTAGAATTCATGGAGGGTTTCTTGTACATCATCCGACACAAGAGAGGAAGTGCAAATGTAGTTGCCGATGCTCTGTCATGACGGCAAACCTTGTTGACTACTTTGTAAGCTAAATTATTGGGATTTTCACTCATTATCGAGCAATATGCTCATGACCCTCATTTCAGCTCCATCATAGAACAATGCAGAGATGGAATTACTGTCAAGGGATATTATCTTAAGAATGGCTACCTATTTAAGGATCGAAGGCTGTGCATACTAAATTGCTTTACGCATGAGCTATTAGTCAGGGAAGCTCATAATAGAGGGACATTAAGATATTTAAAGGAGGTTAAGATAGCCAAGCTATTAAAGGAGAACTTTTACTAGTCAGGTTTGGCCAAAGATATCCATAAAGTAATCGATTGTTATAAAGTGTGTAAGTGTGCTAAGGTGAAGAGAGAATCTCATAGAGAGTACATGCCTCTACCAATGCCTACCTTACCATGGGCAGACCTTAGCATGGACTTTGTCCTACGGTTGCTCTGGATATCCAAAGGAAAAGATTATATCTTTGTTATAGTAGACCACTTTAGTAAGATGGTGCACTTTATTCTTTGCCATTGACCTAATGATGCTTTACATATCGTTGATTTGTTTTTGCAAAAGCTTATCCGACTACATAGAGTACTAAAGACTATTGTTTCAGATCAGCACACAAAATGTTTTAGCTATTTTAGAAGATTCTTTGAAGGAGACTTAGGACTAAACTAGTGTTTAACTCTAGTAGTTACCTTCAAACTAATGGCCAAATTGAAGTGGTGAAGAGGACATTAGGCAACCTACTTAGAGTTGTTGTAGGGAAGAACTTAAGGGATTGGAATCTATGCTTACCAGTTGTGGAGTTCGCATACAATCGAACTACCCACAACACTACAAGGAAGACCCCATTCGAGATTGTTTATGGCCTTAACCCAATTATTCCCCTAGATATGATTAGTGCCCCAACAACTACTGAAGAGAGTCAACCCAGAGTTGACCGAGCTTGAGAATTACATGAACAGCACTATTTCATAACAAAAAAGATCACTAAATTCAATCAGAGACAACAAGAGATTGGTAGCCGAAGCCACTAAACTATATCTTTCTAGCCAAGAGACTTAGTATAGATTCACATTAGTCGAGAGTGATTCCTACACTTAAGATAAAGCAAACTATCTCCTTGAGCTGACGGCCCATTCAAGGTCTTCAAGAAGATCAACTGCAATGCTTACCAGATCGAGTTGCCCAATGACTATGGTATCTCCTCTACCTTTAATGTGTTCAATCTGATTCCTCACCAACCAATAGAAGAAAACCCTATGAATACCTTAGAAGAACAAGCAGAAATCATTTTAGATTTGAGGACAAATCTTTTTGACCTTCAAGTAGATGATAGGAATCAATCCCTTAGATCGATCACAAGAAGCAGAGCTAGAGGACTTCAAGGGCTCACATGAAAAATACTAACTCTAAGCAATAACCGAAACTGGGACTCCTATCTCGATCCGACCACCTACTAACCTATCTCTCAGATCCTCACGTATATTCGACATGCTTTTGCCTAACAATGAAGTCCTAATCTAGAAGACAACCTAGAACTAATCGACCTAAGCTACCGACTTGACCCACTAACATCTAACTTTAAGACAACTAACCTTTTGTTAGGCTGATTGGCTCTTGACCTGCTCTAGATTAGGTCAACCCTTAACTTTAACACACTCTTGCTTCCGCCTACGTTGTACCATATCCTAGATGTCCAACCACCAAGCAATACATGTCTTCTGACGCAATGTTCTAGGATGATTCTTTCTTTTCCGTATTGTATATTCTTTGTCTCTTTTGCCCCTTTTAGTATGTTTTATGTAATCTAGTATTGAATACCCTTTTGTCTTTTCATAGATGTCAAATAACCCCAATAAGCAAGTATATAAACCCCCACTTTTCCTTATATGCACATTGATATCCTTTTCAATACAAAAATTACTTATTTAAGCAACCTTAGTGTTCTCGTCATCTCTTAACTCTTATCTATTCCCTTTAGCAAAGAGTAGTGGTGAGTGATCTTTCAGTTTGAACCGATGTGTCATATCTAGCAAATTGTAGGCTGAATAGGATCGAGTGGTAAGTCATATCCATTCAATAGTTGCCTGGGTTTTGCTAGTTTCTTTTTTGTTTCCTTTTGATTCGTTCATTATGGTACTTCACCATATGTACGACCCCAGAGACATATCAGGAAATATACATTCAAAAAATCTAACATCTCTAAACACTTGAATTTTTCCAATTTTCAAGTTGTACACTTTATATCCCTTTTAACACATTGTACCCCTCTTAGTTCAAACTTGTCTTTAAAATGTGGTTGAGTACTAATATAATATAAACAACCCATAACTCTTAAATGACTATAATTTGGTGGCAATCCAAATAAAAGTTCATAAGGGGATTTCCATCCTTAGCTTTCAATAGGCATTTTGTTTATTAAGTGTATAGTAGTGAGAACACATTCCCCTCAAAAGATCTTTGGTAAATTGGTAATGATGCATAAGGCTCTTGATGTATCTAAAAGGTATTTATGTTTTCTTTCTACCACTTAATGTGTATGGGATAGTTTTATGATGAATAATGCCAAGGGATGAAAATAAAGACTCATATGTATTGGATATAAACTCTCCCCCATTATCAATCCTTACAACTTTTGGTATAACTTGAAACTGATTCTTGACATAACAAAAGAAATGTTTCAACAACTGATAAGATTGATGTTTATCATAAATCAAATAAGTCCATGTGGACTTAGTAAAATCATCAACTATTGATAGGAAAAACTTAGCACCAAATATTGATGCAACAGCATAGGGTTCCCATACATCAACATGTAATATTTGAAAAAAAGAAATAGCTTTGTGTTCATTGTAAGGAAAGGGCAGTCTATGAAACTTGCCTAATTGACAGGCATTACAAACAAAAGAATGGAAATTAAGACCCTTACAGTTGGACAAATGTTTCACTGTAGCCATAGAAGGATGCCTCATATGAGCATGTAACAAATGTAGTAAAGTATCATTAACACATGAAAGAAAAACATTCTAGATTGAAGTTTTATTACTAGTAAGTGATGATATTGTGTTGGACTCAGCTTAAAGCATATAAAGTCTATTAGCCACTATTGCCCTTGCTAACATTATACCTTTATTTAGGTCTTGAAATGTACAATTGTGTTTATCAAACACAGTAGATATCTTTAACTCTTGTAAAAGTCTAGGTATTAATAAGAGGTTATGAGACAGATAAGGTACAAGCAAAACTCGATTGATGGAAAGAAATTTATTTATGTATATAATCCTATGGTATGTAACTATAAGAAAGCACCCATCAGGTAATCTAACATGTACTGGTTTGTGAAGTGGTTATGAGTCATGGAAAAGACTCGAATGAGGGCTCATGTGATCAATTGCTCCACTATCTGTGACCTAAGAACACATATCCTTACTTGTTGTGCTAAAACAATAAGAATAGATTGAAGTTATACCTACAAACTCTACATAGTTTGCAATAGCTTCAACAACAGTTGAGCACTCCCCTGTACCATGCATCATCTTGATCATTTCACTGCATACAATATGTATAACATCCTGATTTGCTTGCTTTGTGTCTCATGTACTATAATCAAGTGGAGAATCACCATTAGTATTACAAAAGGATACCGTTATACGATTCCTTCCAAAACCAGTTCTGGTATTTTTATTTATCTTCTTGCCCTTGTACTAACTAGGGTAACTAATCAATTGAAAAACACGAGTCCATTGTATAACCTTCACCCTTGTAATGCTTACAAACTACCTTACTAAACTGAGACTTAGCCTTTCTTCAATTAACATGATTCTTAAAGGACTCTATCCTATTCATCAAATATGCAGATGCATCCAAGTTAGAAGAAACAACTAAAGTAACTTCCTTTTGTTATTTTAGTTCTTACAACAAGTAAAAGGCTTTATTCACATTTTGTACCGAATCCATTAAGAGAATTTAATTACGTACACTATCATAACATTCATTGATTCCCATGAGAAACTGAACTAGCTTAGTATAGGACTCATGTTCTAAAATTCTGTCCCTTTGCTTACAAGTACAATTGGACATACAACCACACTCACAACATGAATATGAATGAATTGCCTGAAGTTCATCCCAATATCTTTTCAACTTACTATAATAGGCATTAATCGAAAGATTTCCTTGTTTCAAATTTGAGATCTCATACTAAATTTGAAAAATAAGAGGACCATTGGCGATGTCATAATGCCTAGCAATTTCATTCCATAAATCTTAAGCAAAATGTGCATATAAAAATCCTTATGCTAAATCATTAGTCATAGAATTTAGCAACCAATATCTTACCATAAAGTTGCACCTAATCCATTTCAATAAATCTTGCAGTTTCTTATCATCGGGTTTAGATAGACTGCCATCAACAAATCCTAACTTCAGTTTTGCGCCTAAAGCCATTTTTACTACTTTACTTCATGCAATGTAATTAGATTCATCAAATATGATATTTTCAATAGACATCGAAGGACTATGCGATCCACTAAGATACATCGAATCACTAAAACTTAGATTAGAAATTGCAGCCATACTAAATCTTCACAACGATCTATCCATTATTGAAAATAATTTGAACACAATACCTAATCAAAACTACTTTGATAATATGTAACAAGTTCAGCTATGTAGTGTAAGTAGCTTTTAGGTCTTAATCCATCATAGCATAGTTTGCATGAGGAGGAAGATGAACAACGCTTGTGGTGATGAAAATATAAGGAAAATATGCTGAATGAATGTATGTGTGTCAAATGACTTATATTCTACCAATCATTTACAAAGGAGTATTTATAAAATGGTTTAATTAACTAACTAATTAACTAATAGAAAAATAAATAATCCTATACAAACAATTGCACCATAACAACAAGTATGGAAGTACAGTTGTACATGGTGGTTAATAAGTATAACATTTATATATATAATACATATATTTTCATATAACAATATAGTTATATATATATATATATAGAATTATATATATTATATTTATGATATATAATATAGATAAGTATGTTGTATATATTTAACTTATATAGATATATAACATTTAAAAATTTATACATAATTTATATCTATAAATAAGAAGACAGTTATAACATATAAATAACATTTATAAATTTATACATAGTATATTTGTTTACATATTGTAATATAGTTATATATAAATAGACCTATCTATTATATATAATCTATCTTGCTACTACAAATATATAAATAAGTTTTATATATTTATACGCAATATATATAAATTATGAAGTCCACAATTCGACTGCATGGAGGAAAAAAAAAAATGGCATAGAGAGAAATCGTAAAGAAGCAACATTACCCAAATGTTATTTATATACAAAGCAAAAAGGCACTACGCCATCATTAATACACCAAGGAAAAAAGCAGCTTTATTTTCTATCTTCAAAAACAGAACAAGTACCGACACTTGAACAAGCTATTCGGCATAACATTTTCGTGGTAGTGTTTTGGTCTAATAATTTTCTTTTATATATTGACGGGATTTTTTTTATGTAATTGCTAATTTATTAGGGTAGAATGGAATTGCAATTCCGATATTTTTATAATGGGAATCGCATTTCACTTTAAAAATAAAATTACTGATTTTAAGAAATTATGATTTTGACTTTTTAAAATGTATCCAAACATATAAAAGAGAATCAGATCGGGGATCTCAATTCTATTCTGGGTCCATTACTACATACCAACCACAACATTAGGGATGAGTTAGCATTCTTGGGCATATATGCATTATTGGGCTTACTATTTTATAAAAGTAGGCTTGAGCTTTTAACTCGCAACTTAATGCTTTAAAAAAATATGCTTAAGTTTTGACCTTGCAACTTGATGTTTTATAAATTCCACTTAAGGTTTAAGCTCAAGATGTGATAATTACTCTATGAGTTGATGGCACTCACCCAAAATGATTAGACTTAGAGCTAAGGTATTGGAACTTTTTCCCAACCTCAAATATTAGAGGGCGTAAATCGTTGATGTACACAATTTCAAGATGATTATGTATATCATTCAATATAGTTGTTTCATGCATAACATGCTAATATTTGATAATTTGTTTGCTAATGGTTTTTTGTATGGTATAAGAGACAATTTCACTAAATAGTGGCAACATACACCTAATGGTTTCTTTTGCAGGTCACTAAAGCTAGGAATAGGTTTAAGATTAGAGCGAAGAGCATTTCTTAACTCAAGTCTCTATAGGTAAAAGATTAGGACTTGCTTAGCCTAAATTAGATTATGAGATGAAAATTTATATAACTTGTATATTCTTTTAAAAAAATTCTATCTTTTTTTTCTTCAATTTTGTTTGAACTTAGGTATCTAATAGTTTGGTTGAGGACTCCGACTATTCATGATTTTAACAAATTGTGGATTATTAGTTTTCCCTAGTTATTTCTTTATATATATATATATATTTATCCACTGTATGTATGAAGATTAATTGTAATGAGTGGATAATTAACTAGTCTTACAAACTCTTATTTGCTAGATGGATATTAGATTACAGATATACAAGTGATATGACAACTCTATGGTGCTTCCACTAGGTTCCTTTTAGGATTGTTACAAATCCACTTATACAATTCAGCCGACTAATCCTTTGAAGATTTTTCTTTTCTTTTAAATATAAGAAATTAATATTATAAAATATATCCACTACAAAAAGATGTTATTTTTCAATTAAAATTTTACTAATTATGTTGTATTTACATATAGGAGTGAAAATAGATAATTTCATTACAATAATTTTTCCAATTCCAATATTGACCCTATAATATAAAAAATAATATATATATACATATATATATATGCCAATAAGATTGAATACCCATTTCTTAAATTTTTTAGTTTCAGATATTATTATTTAAGAAGTTATTAAAATTTTGAATTACTAATATTGCCTACTTACATCGAAATTGCTTTTCTTAGTCATTTGGCTTCTTTTTTCAATTTCTTTTGCAAAAAAACTTATCTTTTTAGAGAGTGGAGACTTCTTTAACTTTTCTTCTCCACACCTACAAATAAATTGAAACCAAAACATCTTTTAGTGTTAAAAACAATGAACTTCTCTTCAGATTATACTATTTCTATATAGAATAATCATGTGGAATTATATAGAATCATGCAACTAAACTCATTATTTCTCTATAAGTCTACATATAAATGATTTTGTAATTGTTCTAACTAAAAAAAGTCTCATAAAATCATAACTCATGATTTTGACAACCATGATCACTCTCTCCACTCATTCATCTATCCTCTCTCTCCATTTGCATTTTTCATGTGTTGTAGGCTGAATGATGATGATCGGTTATAGTTTGGTTGATTTAAAGATTTATATATTATAGATATTAGTTGCTTATAAGTTGGTATGCTGCTAACATTGAGCATGGGTAAGTAGGTATAGAATATGTAAGGTATGAAGCCTTACCTATATGCTACCTTGTAGATACAAATTTTTAAATTTTGGAATTGGAATGGAATCTACCTTGATGTAATACCCTAGAGCCATGTTGGAATATGTACTTTATAATACCTAAAATGTATAAGGTATTCTCTAGAACTTATAAAATAAAAATAATATACATTAAAAACATGTATATGAGGCTCAAAGTTTTTATTTATAACAAAAGTGAATTAAAAAACCTAGAAAAAAAAAAAATAAGGTTTTGATTTACAACACCTTTCTTGTACCATGAAGCTTAGTTTTTGTAAGCATTAAAACAATGGTTTATAGTCTAACCGTTGAAGGCTTACAAGAAGAGAATGAATAGGAGGAGGCTATGAATATTGGATTGGAAGGAGTAACAAGCTTTTTACTTTGAATTGAACTAAAACAAATCCATTGTCTTCGAATTGTCAAGGTTTCCTAATAGTTCGCCTCATATTTATCTTATACACCATGCTCATATGTTGGCACAATGTTCCATGTGAATCTACATTTGGAGGACATCATACTAGAGTGGTATAATGGAGGACATCATACAAAAGTGGTACAAGTAGGAGCAAAAGTTAATAATGCGCAAAAATGAGATGAGAGTGGTAGAAAATAATAATGAAGGAAAAATTAGTAATGGAAAATAAATAAGATAATGGATGTAGAATATAGAAAATATAGTTCACCTAAATGAAAGACAAAAAATGAAATATTTTACGTTTAAGACTTCTTATGAATGATGAACTTAGTTTACTATGTACTTACTCTCTTTGTATCTATTTTGTTCTATCAAGAGGCTAATAGATAAAATGAATGGGCCCAATAAGTACAAAAGGTTGGGCTGGAGATTCAAATTACATAATCTAGTCTTAATTGACCCAATTCTAAGCTTATTAATTTGAATTTGGCTTACAAGTCCCCCTAATGAACTTGATTAAAAAAAAAATTATTAAATTTGAGCTAAACACATAAACTACTAATTAAAATTACTCCACCTCCAATGTTATTCTTCTTAAATGAATTAATATAAAAGGTAGTTATATTTAATAGTGAAACCTAATATGATATTGAAGAAGAAGAAATTTTACAACATTAATATTTTTTTAATGATGTGTGTTGATAAGCTTTTTGGACATAAGCTCTCGAGCCTAAACTAATCTTATTAAAGCGTAGGCCAAGCCTTAAAGCCTAGATCGACCTTATCAAAGTCTATGTCAAGTACCCTAGCTTTAGTACAACAACCTTAGAGTTAGGTTAAGCTCCTTAGAGCTTGAACAACCTCCTTAAAGCCTATTCCAAGCTCTCTTATCTGACCACCTCCTTAGACTAAGGCTTCAAGGTTGATTAAGCCCAGCCTACGAGTTGGAAAGAAGTTGTGGTAGGAATAACTCATCTAGATAAGAAAAGTTAATAACTATCACAAGCCCATCCTCAAGATCCTTTTCACAAGATTTAAAGTCAAAGAAGAAATTTTGGTAGGTTTATCTCCTTCCTAAAATAGCTTAGCTAGTTTTGCTATAAATAGAAGATCAATACTCCTAATAAAGGAGTCCAATCTCTCACATTTCATATACTCTATACACTATTTCCATATAATTTCAGACTTAAGCATTAAGGTGTCACACTGAAATCACTTCCAACGCCCCTTGAATCTCCATTCTATCTATTGCATATTCTCTACAGCCTAATTAAAAATCACCAAAAAACAGGGTCTAAATACTTTATTTTGTACATTTGGACTTCCCTCTAACTGCAATAGTTTTTAGGAGTCATTGATATAAATTTTCTACTAGTTCTCATACATAATATACTTTTTCCTTTTCTCTGTGCGTCTTTTGAATGAGGAGGTTGGTAATAATTTATCCTCCCACATGTCCAGAATTCCAGAATCTTAAGCGTAATAATCACATTCCCTTTCCATCGACTTAACCAGTTATGATGATAGGCAGTCTTAATATGTGGGTATGGATATGTCCACCAAATTACCCATGGAGCCCTAATTGCGCCTATGCTTCGTGTTACATCTCTACTTGTTCATTTACGCTATTGCGTTACATTTGTTGGGACAACCCTTTTCCTCCGGTTCTTGTATGTGTAGTATGTAAAGATCCCCTGTCCAGAAAAAGTAAAAGAAGAAGAAGTATCGATTGATTCCAATGCAACACGATCCTTTAATGGTTGCCAATATACGATCACTTTTAAAAATTATAAAATAAATTTTCCTTTTAGACTTATGAAAACCTGTGTAATCCCATACGCCCTACTACAGGTTACTCGAGCTGAGGATATCCTCGGAAAACATAGTTTTATGAAAAATTTTTTTGTCGGCTTTCTAACTTGTTTAATAGTCATCATGTTCAAATTTTAGCATAAAGGACGAGATGATTGGTATGAAAAAATTTCCGACCCAATTATACGGTTCAGTTTTTAGTGATAAATAGTGGATTGTTTTTTATAGTTTGATTTGATTTAAAGTGGTAAAACCAAATCACATACAATTATATTTATAGATACTCTTCAATTTAAAAAAGGGGATATTTTAACTTTCCAATTGATATTGATTTTTCTACGGTTTCACATTTTTTTTTTAAGAGACCACATCTCACTCTTAATTTGTATTCTTTGATCTGAATTATTGAAGAAATTATATGGATTCAAATTTAAAAAAAAAAAGTTAAACGAATGGTGAAATGAAAGGTGAACCTGATTTTGTCAAAATGAAGGACGAGATTGTAAGTTTGAAACATTTTACCTCCAAACCCTCCGGAAGCACTTATAAATAGAAAAAGAAAGTTGGATTCTTTAAAATAATATTTCATTTGAAAAAAAATTAATGGTATTAATATATTACATGAATACCATGTGAATCAATGAGTGATGTATAAGTACTAATAATATTTAAATACACAAAAATAAAGAAGCATACTTTTTGAAAAAGTATCAATTATATATCAACATATGAAAATTTTATTAGTACTTATATATCACTAATCGATATACACGGCGTGTTAGTATTATTAAATCATTTCTTATTTCATTGAGAAGAGTTATTACAAAGTGTTTTAAGGTCAATCACACTCTAATACATAGAAGTTTGTTATATAAATATGAAATTACAAGACTATCCTTAAGCTATTCTAATATTCTATTAAATACTTTAACACTTTCCTTCAAGCCGGAGCATACCAACTTGTTATAGATGTAATTTACTTGAAGCTCCCAAAGTGGCTTAATAAATAAATTAGTAAGTTGGTCTTTCGATCTCACATGGGTTGTATTAATCTTCTTATTCAAAATTTTTTCTAAAAATAAAATGATAGTCAATTTCAATGTACTTAGTGTGTTGAAGAAACATTGGGTTTGATGCTATATGTAGTGCAGCCTAGTTATCACATTTTAGTTTCATCAATTGTGACTGTTATGACTTACCATCCTCATACTTGATATGTTGAAGAAATTTCTCAAACTGGATTTGGCACTTTGACATACTCTTTCAACTGCTTAAATCAAGAGCCATAATACGAGATGTGTTACAAAGTAAGGATACTTTCTTAAATAATAGTACAGTACAGAGATCTTCTGCTACATTCTTCATCTAAAATTCGTGATGATAAGTTTTGCATGTTTTATGCTTCTCGCTGAATGAATATTTGAAGTATGATTATGGGAAATCATGCCTGAGGTTCCTATCCATAGCATGCTTCAGTTCGCTTAGCTTGAAACTGCCATTATTTACGAATTTATGAACCAGTCTTTAGAAAGCATTTGATAAAAGAGGAAAAAAGAAAAAGAAAAGAAAATTACGTGTAGGGGAAATCGAAAGAGAAACGATTAATAAGAAAGTAGAAACAATTCAATTAATTACATTTTCTTCAAATGAATCCAATACGTAATTTCTCCAGGATCCTCTACTCCTTACTAGTACGGAAACTTTTCCTTTGTTCCAAATACATATGCTCCTGCAAGCCAAGAAGAAATCCTATAAGATTATAATAAATATGGTAAATACAAGTACTTCCCGATAGAGAAACTCACCTAATATTGGCATTAGAAATGAGAGGATAGCAACTCCAGCTATCTTCAGAGGCAAACCGGTCTTGACCATGTCAATGATTTCAATATGTCCAGTAGTGAACCCAACGATATTGGAAGGTGTCCCAGTTGGAAGCAAGTAAGCAAACTGGGCTCCAATAGCTCCTGGAACCATTAATAACAAGGGATGGACATGCATTGATTTTGCAATTTGAATGAGCAGAGGAATTAGAAGTGTTGTAGTTGCATTATTTGAAGTGAACTCAGTGATTGTCCCACTAATGAGACAAACAGCTGGAGTAATGACCAAGTATGGCGATTCTTCTAGGAAATCTAGGGCTTCTGAAAGTATGTCTGCTAGGCCACTAGTCCTGACTCCATCTGCTATGGCAAAACCTGCTCCCAGGAGTAATACAATGTTCCATGGTAGCTTCTTGCATTTGCTCCAATCCATCAACTTCTCTCCCTCTTGTTTCTTGTTTGGTATGATGAATAATAGGGTTGCCATCATCACCTAATACACATTCAAAATGAAGAAATATGATTTTTTTTTTTAATTGTATGTTAATTGTATAATGTCCTATTTATGTATGCATTATGACCATTTGAGATCATATGGTTAAAGTTCAATACAATTCTAATTCAATGATTTGATTGTTAATAATTGAAAATGTTTGATATCAAATTATACATAACTAAAGTATATAAATTAAATTATATATAAACAAAGTTCCAAAAATTCGAATTGATTAATAAAACAAGTCTCACAAGTTTATTCATGAGCTTTTTAGATATAATCATGTTATTAATAATTGAGTGAAAACAAAAAATAAAAGCATATATTCGAAATTATATAAGATTCTCTTTAAATTCAAACAATTTCATTGAATTGGGCAGGATTATATCTTTGATAACATCTACTATCAATTTATATTAAACGCCCTAGAAGGTCAAACAATTGACATAAATTGCTAACATGAATATGTCATCATAAAAATAGATACTCACACTGACGGTTCCATCACCTACACGTCCATCGAAGAGAGCCCCCCAGCCAGGGATATCATCTGTTATGTTTCTTGTCATCCAAAGGACTATGAGCATCTGCATAGAGATTTACTTGATTACTCGAAGATATTAAACTAGCAAAATAAGCCGTGATTGCATAAAGAATGATTTTTTCATGGTCACTCACCGAAAACACTGCAAGGACCATCTTTTCAGCAAATGCCATTGGACCTGCATATAATAATATGAGAAATTATAATCTTCCTTGAGCTAAAACTCTAGAAGATTCGAAAATTAGCATATTTATGTTGTTATGCCGAGTTATTAATATTGTGTGTCATATTTCAAATATCAAGTACAGTTAAAGTTTATGGTAAAAAATTTAGGTTGTAGCAAAAGTTTCACCTAAGTAAACGTACCAACAATGTTCATAGTGAAATCTAAAAACTTTACTTGAACTTTGTCTTTCTATGGGAAACCTTTGAGTATGCAGAATATTTCAAGGTGGGCTCTTACCCAACATGTCAAGCTCTCTTTTAAGGTGGGCTTTGTCCAGATAGGAAGAGAGAGCATTTCCTAAGCCCCTTGAGCAGTACATCAAGCAAAGAATACCCCACAAGGCCAAGAACATCAACAAAGCCATTGGGAATCCAAAGAACAGCCATGTGCTGAAGCTAATGGGCTCCGCCTGAGGGAAGTAGCCCTTCCACATCCCAACCAATATTAAGTTGACACCTGTCCCGGTAAGCGTGCTCATCCCTCCTATCGCGGCGGAGTATATTACACCAAGGACCACTGCCTTACAAAATCTATGAATGTCACTGGACCCTGTAGAACCCGTAGGAAGACGCTGTAAGATGCCCGTCGCGACAGGCATCATCATGACCGCGGCAGCCACGTTGTGCATCCACATGCTGACGAATGCTGTCGTGCCACATATTCCCAGCAGCAGTAGTGGTGGATTCACAGGTTCCCCACAGAAAAGCAATGTTATCTGTGTGGTTCAATGAATATGGCATCTTTCAAACAATAATTGAGCAAAAAACGGCAAAAAATAAAAAATAAAAAAAAACAAAAGTTATTTTATTGGTCGATTGGGACATAACAGGGCTAACTTATGCATGGATGATGAAAGTTGTATTGTCCCTTTGTCCACCTATATAAGTTGGAGTTGACGTTACGAGGAAAATAAGACTATTAGAAGCACATGGAATTATGCTTCGGACAAAAAGATGCCATTTCTATTGTAAGGGCAGGATAAAATGAGATGATATTGATTACTTGCCGAACTTTTGGACTGACACAGAGACCTCCAATTCGACCTTTGCTTTTGAAGCTTTGTAAAAAAAAAAAAAAAAAAAAAAGGAGGAAAACCATTTTCCTTTCGTAGTTATTTACCGGGTAAACGTGATAAAGTTTTAATATTGGCTTTTATATGCCAATAAACCTAACAAAAAAAATAGATGAATAAATAAATAATCATTTTTATAAAAATTTACTATTTTTTTATAAATTATGATTGGAAATATATGGATATTTTTATACTCTTACATATATGCTAAATAGTTGTTATCGGGTTCATATATATATATATATATATATATATAAGTGACTTATAAACTTATTTATTAAACTTTTGCAAGATGCAGGATGATTTGGAATCATTTTAACAAGCAAATGCAAAAGCTACTGTACATTGTTAGCTCAAAAACCATATCAATACCGTCCGAGAAGAATGGAATGATGCCAGAAAAGCAAGCAAAAGCTTTTGAAGTATATATCAATCCACAAAATTTTAAAAAATAAAAAACAAAAGATAAGTAAAGGAGAAGAGGAAGATACGATAAAAGGATAAGGAAGAAAGATAAACGATTTAATTACAAAGCACTCACATTCAAGGCCAATCTTCGGTGGATGTTATAGTGCTCAACTGCAAGAGCCAAAATAAAGCTCCCAAGCACAAGCGCAATAACATCGTCCATGTAGGAATGAGCAACATCGTCTGCCGAAGCAATCCCAAAAATGGGGAAGAGGAAGAGCGGTGCCATCGAGGTGACTGGCATCGGCACCGCTTCCGTCAGCCACCACCCGAACACCCACGCCAGCACCCCGAGCATATTCCGACTACTGCCAGGCCGCGGACCGTCTAAGGTGACACATAGGCATATAATGGCACATAATAGAGGTCCTAGGAGGATGAAAAGGTTGTTTGGTGTGCATATGGATTTTAGAAGCAATGATATGTTGTTGGAACTACTTGATCTTGGGGTTGTATCGTGGAGAGGTAGTAGGGGTGATTTTGGATCATGATCATTTTCCATTATTGAAGTAAATATTAATTATTTTTTAGCTAGCGATATGTGGAGGATACAAATTGGTATATATATAGATAGAGAGGATAAAACGGATGGAAAACATAGTGTTTGTTTTTTTATTTTCGATTTTGGCATTTTTTTTAATTTTAAGATTTGGACTTATTAAGGAAGGAGTGTACAATTTTATTTTCTTTTGGTGAAATACTAAACTGTTTGGGTGTTTGGAGGTAGTTAATCAATGACAATAATAACACGTTGAATTAGGCTAGACGAGCTGAATCTAGATGGTGTCTCTGTCTATACCGCCTTCACGGACCCCGGGTTTTTTTATTTTATAAAAAATTTATTAGCTGTTTTTGTCTCATCTCCGATTCTTTGTGAAACGGGACGTTTGCAATTTTCCATCTTCATTTAAAATATGAATAGATTCTCGTTCTTTTTTCAATGTTTAAATAGTAACGTTTTAGGTTAAAAATAATGGATAATCAAAAAAATAATTTTTTTTAAAACCATTTAATTTAAAAAATTTTAATTATTATTAATAAGATATTCACTATAAATCTATAATAGTATTATAAACCAATATTAATTTTCTACCGTAATCCATCTAACACTTATTTAACATGGAGTATCAAATAATTCTTTGTGAATGTAAAATCTAATCGTGAAATATAATGGGAGGTAGATGTAACGTATAATAATATTTTTCTTACTAGATGATGCTGATGCAGCAAAATTAAAGCAACAAAATGATTCATTAAAATAAATAATTAATCATAAAAATATTAAAAAGAATTTTAGGGGGAAACTCTACAAAAATATTTACGCTAGTAGCAAATGATGCTGATCTTTAGTTCGTATATTCAAAATAGACAATTGATTAAACATAGACCGATGTTTATACTTTAATAATAAAAGTTGATTGATTTCATGCAATTTTCCATTTTCAAGCAACTTTATGAATCCTTTTATGTAATGATAAATAATGTAATATGTAGATAAATTGTCTTGAACTTGGATACAAGTAATAAAAGTAAATAATTTTTATTTTCAAACATTTATAAATTCCAATTTGATCAATTAAATGTCAAATGACTATAAATTTTTTTACAGAAAAACAGTCAGGTCCGGTTAGGCACGCTAGAAACTCCGGACAGCTTGGGCTTGGACTGGCTTTGAGTAAAAGAACACCATGGAAAGGCTTGGTCAAAAATCTCGGTTCCGATAGTCGAGCTTGGACTGGCTTGAGTGAGGGTAAAAAATTAACTACGGAAAGCAAGCACTTGACCCGACCCAGAGCCTACGCCCACCCAAGCATGCATAATGGACCACCTCTTATCTCTAGTTTATAGACACGTTTCTAAAAGTTGAGAGAATCGTATACATGTTTTGAAAGTAAAAGGAGACTTGGGTAGGTTTTAACGGGTGAAAATGAAAGGAAATTGGCCGGAGTGTCACCAAATTTTATTTTTTGATAATTTAAGTGAAGAATAGAAATGGATTTAAGAAAAAGAAATATGTGGAAATATTTCTTCTTCTAAATTCACTTCTTTTCTGTTATAATAATGTCTATTAAAATAAAATAAGGGTAATTATATCAGATATTAATTTCATTTCCTAACAAAACAGATGGAAGTATTTCTCTTAATTTTCTTCCATTTTCTTCCCTATATTTTAAATACAACATAGAAATTACATGCTTTCTTATTTTCACTTTCTTTTTATTCACTATTCACTCATTTCTATTCATTTCTTTTATATAAAATACTGTGTAGAAGCATAAAGCTAATCAGATAGATGAATGATTTTTTAGAAAACTTATCAATATCCCATTTACATTTAAGTTCTAGAGGCTAAGCACATATTTAAAAGTACAGATAACTGAAAAATCAATAAACATAACATAAGATAGAAAACATCTAAATAGCTAGTCATTGAGAGAACATAGTGTAATTTCTTTATGCTATTTCACCCACAAGAAATTGGAGAAATCAAGTTTCGCAGTCAGTTCCATTTTAAAATTAAAGGTTGAAAATTCTCGCTATATGGATATGGACCCTACCTTCGATAGAAGGCTATCAATTTGCTTACGTGGAAATTGCACTAGTAGATTAAGATGCCACAGTAGCTCGTCCAAATCTGTCATTTGAAATGTTAATCCATTCTACCCCGACGAAAAACAGAGGTATTAATTCATTATTTATTTCTCATATATTTTGTTTTTGGCTCAGCTCCACGTGTTGCCGAAGCAGTTATGCGGGAAACAGGTAAGATGAGGTACGAAATAAAAAATGTTGATAGAGACTTTAAGGTGGCTTGTTAAGAGTTGATGGAAAAATAAAACGTTTTTACATTTTTATGCAGTCGTATTTTTTATTTCACAAAGTATCTATGTGTACAGGTTCCAATTAGAATAGTTATGTGCATAGTACATGCATAAAACGCCACATGTAATTTCAAAATTACGTGAGAAAAATACTTAATAAGATGATTAGAAAATAGGTAATTTCAAAATTACGTGAGAAAAATACTTAATAAGATGATTAGAAAATAATAAGATAAAGAGGAGAAATAGATAGTCCTAAAATTAATATATAAGTGAAAGATAAGAGAGTCTTAGGAAATCCAAAGCTTATACCTTATAGCTTAAGCAAGTAAGATTGGTTCTTTATTTAAATTGTTTATTTGATCTTAGAGCATAAATTTCACAAATAAGATGGAGTTTGCTTATCTTATGATTATCTTGAATAAGCTAACTAATATGCTAAGACTAATAGCTTCCTCATGAGTGCATGAACTTGCATGAGAAAAGTTAGATATAGACGGATCAGTCCAACGATTCTTGGCTCAAGCCAATAAATCCAATTCTCCCGAAGTCATCTCATTATGGATAGAAGATTTTTAGCCCAAATAAATAACAAGCTTTACCCAATAATTAAAATAGCAATTATCAACTCTCTAGAATATTTAATTGGTATTATAAAGTATATATTTTTATTATATTATTAACCAAAGCACCTTAAAATGCCCATTAGTAAAACTTATTATATTTATGCACCTAAATATTTTGATTTTTGATTGACATTATATCTTAACTAGGCAACAGATAGTGTAATGTGAGGTTGATAATTTAATAAATAAGATAAATAACATGCATCTAAAGAATTACATACACAACACGATAAGAGGACCAATTTTATGTACATATCTACCATATATTTAACAATTATGCGTTTGCTCAAACTCTAATTCTACTAGAGAATACAATATGATACTTCAAATATGGATATGGACCTATTTTACAAAGAGGCATTCTTTAGTGCTATTATTCTATTTTCATATTTTGTGTGGTGATTTAAAAAATCCATTTATCTTGAATGACTAAAAAAAGTGGTGATAAGGTAGATCATGGGTATAGCTCCTAAGGGAACTCTAGGTGGTCTATTAGTTGTGGGTGGAGGGAGGCCTATAAAAAGCCTTTAATGACATAGTCAATAAAGACCCTCTAACGCTTCTGTCAACAAGGAGGATAAGAGGATAATTGCAATGAGGTGGTAAGTTCTAGGAGACTAAAAAAAGTCCATCCCCTTATTTAGAGTTCTTACATTTATTGATGGATTAAGAGTGTTGACTCGTGCAAACATGTGGTAGGAAGAGACTAATTGGTATGGAATCCAAAGAGGCAATGCTGCTAGTGCGAGATAAGATAAGCTCCCATCTATTGGTTGGTAGACACTTAGAGAATGGGCTCATCCCATGGGTGGTAAGTGACTGCCCTAATTCGGTAGCTATTTTTTAGGTTATGCGATAGGTGGCCATTCAATAGTTAATGAGGAGAGAGAAAGGAGGTAAGGAGTAGGGAGAGCACTTGGCTTGTAATTTAATGGGCTCTGCTGTGCAATCTTCTAGAGGAAAGCGAGCTTCTCTTCTCTAAGATGGAGAGCGAAGTCTAAATGCTTTTAGGGGGAACACTCTTAGGGTGCTCAAGCTTTACTTTGAGCGGGGGTGAAGTCTCAACTGGCTTAAGGTTTCTCTTCTTCTAAGCTAGAGACGTTTTAAGAATGCTCAAGTCGGTCCCTTTAGTGGGCTTAGGCCTTCGGAGCCTCAATGGTGATGGTTAACTACTAACATTCATCTACCAACTCTCCTCAATGTCTAGGTGTCAAGGGAAGTGCTGAACACTCGGGCTAAGGAAGGTTGAAGCTCTTATTACCTAGGCAATGGATGGACTAATATGCAAGCATGCTATGGTGGGCACCAAATGGTGATGAGGTAGATTACAGGTACGGCTCCTAAGTGAACTTTAGGCAGTCTATCAGTTGTGGGTAGAGGTAGACCTGCAAAAGGCCTACTATGGTGTAGCTAATAAGGGCTCTTTGATGCTCAAGTTAATGGGGAGAGTATAAGGATAACTGCCATGAGGTGGTAAGTTCCTAGGAGAGTAAAAAGAGTCCATCCCCTTACGTAGAGATCTTACCTCTATTTATAAATTAAGAGTATTAACTCCTATAGACATGTTACAAGAGGAGACCAGCTAACACGAAATCTAAGAAGGTAGCATTACCAGTACGGGATAAGATTACCTCCTATTTGCCAGTTGGTAGATGGTTAGGGAATAAGCCCATCCCATCGGGAATAGGTGGCTACCATAATTCAGTGGCTAGTCTATAGGCCATGCAATAGGTAGTCATTCAACATTTAATAAAGAGAGAGAAAGGAGGTAGGGACTAGGGAGGAGGGAGGGTGCTCAACTTGTAACCCAACAAGCTCTACTGGTGTGGTCTTTGGAAGGAGAGTGAGTTTCTCTTCCCTAGGATAGAGAGTGAAGTCCGGGTGCTCTCGAGGGGGTGGGGGGTAGGGTGCACTCCTAATATGCTCGTGTTTTGCTTGGAGCAAGGGGTGAAGTTTAAACTGGCTCTAGGTTTCTCTTCTTTTAGGTTGGAGAGGTTTCACGAATGCCTAGGCCAACCTCCTTGGTGGGCTTAAGCCTTAGGAGCCTCAATATTAATGGTTGACTACTAACAAATAGAAATAAAGAGAAACAAGCCATGGCAATTTTTTTTTCTTTTATTTTTTTTACATTCTATATGAAAGAAATTTTAGGATTTGTAAGGGATATAAATTGCAGTCTAATGGAAAATGGAAATGACGAAAAAATTGGAAAGTTGATCATATATTGGTTATCAAATGAGTGAGGTGACATTTAAATGTGTAAAATCTTATCTTCTCACCATGATTTTGAAAATGTTTACTATAAATGGTTGTACCATTAATTTAAGGTACCTATAGATGAGCATAGTTTAGTTTTCCATTTTTGCTATCTTATTAAACTGTCCATAAGATTCAAACTCCTTTAATTTAAAAAAAAAATTGATCATTTCAATTTCCCTTAGTTTATTGATCAATTCATGAGATTATTTAAAATTTTGAATAATCTTATGATATCACTGTAAAGTTGTGTACTTTCTTATAACCTTATTATTAAAGTAGAAGCCATCATTTTCTAGTGTCCTATTATTTTATATTTTATCTAAAGAAAAATTTACTTTACTTTTCAGCTAAATGGCTCTATAGATAAAAGAAACTTTTCAATTTAATTGTTGTTGCTAAAGGTTTTTATAAAGTAGCTACCTGTCTAACCAAATGAAAAAGCAACTACATCAACTTTATGAAATCTACTTTTCTTATTTTTCTTCTCTTATTTTGATATATTAATACCATTATTATTTCTTATTATATTATATTATGTTATAAATATATATATATTTTTAAAGTTCATGCATTGGAAGTGTATAATATGTTAAGGGGAAAAAAAAAAAGAAAACAAAATAACGTGTACTAAGTGTTTGGGTTGAAAGTTATGAGTTGTATATTTTTAATGAAGACTTTTTTTATAAATTAAAATGTTACTAAGGGAGCATTTGGTTGCATAATTTTTGTAATGCTGGATTGGACAAAAATTTTTGTCTCATGTTTGGTTTATAACTTTACTCAGTAATTGAACAAAAATTGGGCTAATAAATTGGACAAAAGGTCCATATTTTATCGCAATTACATTATAATACAAAAAAAAAAATTACTAGACAAAAACAAAAAATATTTTATATTCTTAAAAATAATCTTTCATTTCATAATATTAGTTAATTAATATTATTTTTATTAAATATTACAAAAATTATTTATTTTATGATATAAATAATTAATTTTTTAATATAAATTTTGTTTCCAATACTATACAAATCAAATATGGTATAATGAGCTTATACAATGCAGTTCTCTTTATACTTGCTCTATCTAATTCTCTTTTTCAGCTCAATCCTAATAACCAAATGTTACCTAAATTATAATAAGTGACTTTAGCAAAAGTACGATTGAAAGAGTGTTAGTATCTAAAGTTTTTGTAAAAGACCTAAAATTTAATGTTGACTTTAAGAAATTATAAATGATAAAATTCTGATATTAAAAAGTTATTATTTNTGAAGTCGTTCCTAGTTTATTGCTTTCTAATTTGCGTAATTAAGTCTCATAAGTAGTTTAGTTGTTAATTTCAGTATTTTTAATTCATTCAACTTATCACAATTTTCCGGTTAGATAATAAAGCTAAGGTTAATATTAGTACTCAAAATCTTTGAGGGATCGACTCGGACTCACATCTGCTATATTAAAATTGATAGGTGTGCTTGCCTCGTATCAAGTTTTTGGCGCCGTTGCCGGGGATTTTCGATATTAAGAACGCTAGTTGCTTTATTACTTTAACCATTTTTCTTTATTTTCTTTTGTTTTCATTGTTTATTTTTATTACCTAGAGCTGCAATTGATTTTATATTTATTGCCTTTGTAGTGCATGACCCGAAGCAACTCGGAAGATTTGGTTGAACTTGATCCTGAAATTGAGAGAACTGCCCTTCAAAATTTGAGATCGCGACCTAGACAAATTGTGGCGACCATAGACGACGAGTCAATCGTTGAAATCAAGGAAGAAGGTAAAGAGGCCAACACTCAATTCATTGAGCAGGAAGATCCACCACGCATGGCTAACCACGGGAATGAAGCAAATCGGACCATGTCCATTTATTCAAGTCCTACACTTATTAGAGCTGACTCTAGTATCGCAAGGCCAACCGTCGCGGCTAATAACTGCCAAATTGCACCTAACATCATACAAATGGTGTAACAATATGTTCAGTTTGACGGTTTCCAAGATGAAGATCCTAATGCCCACATCTCTAGCTTTCTAGAGATTTGTGATACATTTAAAATCAACGGAGCCATGGATGATGCCATTCGACTGCGACTATTTCCTTTCTCCTTGAGGGGAAGAGCAAAACAGTGGTTGAACTCCCTACCAAGAAATTCAATCACAGCTTGGAATGAATTGGTAGAGAAATTTTTGGAGAAATATTTCCCACCTATAAAGACCGCGAAACTTCGGAATGATATTTCGTGTTTTGCTGAATTGGAAGCGAAGACGCTTTATGACACTTGGGAGCAGTTCAAGGACTTGCTCAGGAGATACCCACATCATGGTCTCCCACTATAGATGCAGATTCAGACCTTCTATAATGGTCTCAATCTATCCACTAGATAGATGATTGATGCATCCGCAGGAGATACTTTGAACACTAAGACACCTGAGCAAGCCCAAAATTTAATTGAAGGAATAGTGATGAACAACTATCAGTGGGAAAGCACTAAAGCCAAGCAAAAGGCCATGGGAATTTATGATGTGAACTTGACCACTGCTCTGGCAGCCAAGGTGGACTTATTGAGTAAAAAGATTGATGCACTCTCAATTAGCCCTCAACAAGTGCAATCGGATGTAAGTGATTTTGGTATGCAGGGGTATGGAGCACAAGAACAACTGGAACAGGTGGATTATCTAGGAAATCCACTTAAGCAACAAAATAACCCCTACAGCAACACTTACAATCCAAGATGGAGGAATCACCCTAATTTCTCATGGGGAAACTAAAACCAAGGCCAGCAAAAGACCAACTTTAGCCCACCTGGGTTTCAACGACCATTCCCACCTCCTCTCCTTCAAGAAAAGAAGCCCAGTGTGGAAGAACTTCTCACAAAATACATTCAAGGCAATGAGGCTCGCTTATCTAACATTGAATCCTCGCTGAGGAATCAAGAGGCTTTAAATCGCAACCTTGAGAACCAAATTGGTCAACTTGCAAAGCTAATCTCTGAAAGACCACAGGGAACACTCCCAAGAAATACTGAAGTTAATCCCAGGGAACATGTTAATGCTGTGACCTTGAGAAGTAGTAGAAAACTACAAGTGGAGAAGAAGGATGGTGGGGTAGCAGTTGAGAAAGAAGTGGAAGTCAACCGTAAGAAAGATGCAAAGCCACTAAAATCAAAAGAAAGTATGAAACCACCGAAAGTGGAGGAGTACAAGCCTCCCATCCCTTACCCACACCGCTTTAAGCAAAGTTACATTGATCCGAATAAAGAATTTGGTAAATTTCTTGATATTTTCAAACAATTACACATTAACTTACCTCTTGTTGATGTTATCTTGCAGATGCCAAAGTATGCAAAATTTATAAAGGATCTTCTATTGAACAAGAGGAAGTTGGAGGAGCTTACAACTGTCACATTGAACGAGGAATGCTCAGCACTTCTCCAGAAAAAGCTACCACAAAAATTAAACGATCCAGGGAGTTTCACTATTCCTTGTATGCTTGGCAATTTGTTAGTAGATAATGCTTTGGCAGACTTAGGAGCCAGTATAAATTTGATGCCATATAAATTGTTCAAAAAGCTAGGGTTAGGAGAACCTAAACCAATGTGCATGAGTCTTCGGTCTATCACATACCCTAGAGGCATCATAGAGGATGTTTTAGTGCAAGTAGACAAATTCATCTTTCCCGTGGATTTTGTTATACTTGATATAGATGAAGATATTGAGATGCCAATCATTTTAGGTCGACCCTTCCTAGCCACTGCTAGGGCTGTTTTTGATGTTAGTGAGCATAAGTTGATATTACAGGTCGGGGATGATTAAATAGTTTTCAAAACTTCAGAGGCAATGAACAAATTTCTTGACCTAGAGGACATATGTCACAATGTTAATGCCACTAATGTCGTTATATCTACATGTGTGCAGGAAATGCTTGCCAAGGATTCCTCGAGCTATTGCTTGCAAAAGGGAGCTGAAAATTTGGTGACCAATCCCAATTATGCAGAAATGATAGCTCAAATAAAAGTTCATGAATCGATTGTGGACAAGAAGGGGGTTGATCAACTCCATAAGTCAAAGGATCCTAGGTTAAAATCCTTTAAAGAGAAGCCATCAATTCTGGAACCAAAACTATCAAGATATCATTTGGAACATGCCTTTGTGGTGAAAAGTTCAAAACTTCCAATGACAACCGCATCTAAGGTAAAAGCGGACAAGATGAAGAAGTTTCGGCTACATGAATTTGATAAGTGGCATGATAAAGAGAGAAACTATGGAAGTTATGCACCAATGAAATGGAATTGGCAAGGTCGATGGCTTAAGGGCAAATTTACGCTCGTATGGAGAGTTCGAAAGCGAGATACAGAAGGAGTCCTATTTCCACCTGGATGAAGAATCACAAGAAGACGTATCCCGTCGAGCTGAAGACGTATCCCATCGAGCTACTAAAGCGCTTCTTGGGAGGTAACCCATGTCTAACTCTATTTATGCTTTAGTTCTTTAAGTTTTCTTCATTTTATTTTCCGTTCAATCTAACTTTGCTTTGCTTCTTTTCTTTTGCTTTCAATTTGTCGTCATAATTCTTTCCTCTTTTAGCTTTATTTTTTCCTTTCCTCTTTAGTTTTATTATTTCTAAGTTCCTTTATCTTTAGATTTAATTCACAAAAAAAAAAAAAAATTATTATTATTACACGGGCGAGGGACACGGTCGTGTCCCAGCCCATGTCCATCCAGACATTCAAAATTGTCCACCCACAGAAAGTTACATGGGCATAGGATACGGTCATGTCCCAGCCCGTGCCCGTCCAGTATTCATACACGGGAAGCACAAGTCATACAAGTAGGGGACACGGTCTTGTCCCAGCCCGTGTGCGTCCAGGTTAGACACGATGGAACAGAATGTTACACGAATAAGGGATACGGTCGTGTCCCAGCCCGTATCGACCCAAATAACACGGTTTTTTGCACACGACCGGTTTATTTAAATTACACACGTCCTCTCACACACTCACAATCAAACATCTCTCTCTCATATTTTCTCTTATTCTCCCTCTTCTCTCTACAATTCTTGCATTCCACATTTTGATCCAAGTAAGTTCTCCTCATGTTCCTGATCCAAGTAAGTTCTCCTCATTGTTTATACTTTATATTCCTCATTATTTAGGCATGTTTAGCTACCTGATGTTTAGGACTTTTGGGAATTGATACATGCATTTTGTTTGAGAGTTTACTTCATTTTTATTCTTTCATAGTGAGGACGAGGAGGCTGGAGAAAGTGATGAGGATGATGAGGACAGTGACGATGATGATGATGAAACCATGGCAGAGGCACCATCTGATGAGGAGGATGAGGAGACGGATTCTGATCACTCTTCTTAGTTCCAAATTTTTTATGTTGTCTTTTATTGATCAAGACTTGTGAACTCCGCTAGATATATAATGATGATGCTTCTTCATTTTGTGCTTCTTCATTTTGCACTTCTTTTCGACTGGTAGAGAAGTATTAGTTTCTTTTCCGTACATATGTTTCCTTTTTCCCTGTGCTGCTTTTTCTTGTTGCTATGATTTTTTGTGGTACATTAGGGACAATGTACATTTTTAAGTGTGGAGAAGGGATATATATGAATTTATTACTGTTTAGGAAACCAATTATTCATATTTGACCCAATTACTTTTTAAGTTAACTTGCAATAGGTAATTAACTGGTATTGAGCCAAATCAACTATGTCATGTTGATCATTATTGACCTTATAATACTTTACTAGAATTGATTAGTCAAATATTTGAAAGGCAATGTTACGAGTTATTTAGCTTAGGATTTTAAGACTTGAGATTGGAGCAACATCGCTAGTTGAGAGATAGTCATAGTTATTTTTAAAATTTACTTTTATGTATACCTTTTTCTTAGAAATTTTTAAGAGTCCTATAATTAACAAACAAATGAAATTCTTTTTTTGAGAAATCCCTGAAAAATCATAATGATTAGAGGTCAAAAGTAATAATAAGTGTATGGATAGAAAAATTGGTAAGGATTCGTCTTGGTCCGTCAGAAAAGCGGGATTGAATCCCAATGCCAATTCTAATGAAAAAATTGATATGGATCGACCTTGGTTCGTCAGAAGAGCAATGTTCTTTCCCGCTATCAATATAAGGAATAAGTTGGTATGGATCGGTCTTGGTCCGTCAGAAGAGCGAGATTCTTTCCCTCTACCAATACAATTGTGCTTAAATAAGGTAAATTCAAAAAACCTCTCAACAAAAGCATGAACTAGGGGGATGATTAGAGGAAGAGTGGATGTAAAATGTGTTTATTTTAGATTATGGTATTTGGTGAGATGGAAGAGAGAATTGTATACATTTTAGTCAAATGGACAAAATTTTTATGACTCTTTTTCGGTTGGCGAGATGTTAAATTTAATTTTTAGTTTAAGAATCCTTGGTTAAATGGCTTGGGTAAACTTTGATTTTCATAAATTAACTAGTGAATTCTAGTATTAAGTATTGTTGGAGCATTCGAATATGGTCAGATGAAATTAGTTGACTTTATTATTGTAAGTTAGTTGAAAATGATTTTCTTACCTTTCTTTGGGTTAAGTGTATTCTTTCACCGGTTTCCTAAATAGTGATAAATTTTGTTTAGCATTTCTTATCCTGAAAGTTTTGTCTTGATTTATTTGCTTGAGGACAAGCAAATGCTCAAGTGTGGGGAAATTTGATAACTCTGATTTTAAACATATTTCATATGGTGATTTTATAGTATTCCCCTTACATTTTTTTTTTCTTTAAAGAAAATGATACTTAATTGAGTAAAATGTTGATTTCAGGGTTTAAACGTATTCTAAGCTCGAAAACGAAGAAAAGGAATCAAGTTTCACTCAATTCCGAGTTCAAACGAAAAAGTTATGAAGTTTTGAAGTTGTGTAAAAATTTTGCCTTAGTGCAGAAAGTTACACGACCTGGGGACACGGCTATGTCCCAAGCCGTATCTGGTGACGAAAATAAAATCCGTGTAATACACATACAAAAGGATATCTTAGGGTTTAAAGGAAAGGGGGACATTACAGAAACGAAGAGACACAAGAGACAAAAGGAGACTTAAGGAGAACATCAATCAAGAAGCGGGAACAACATCGACTCCAAGATTAGAGAGATTGTTCATCAAATCAAGAGGGGTTTTCATGCTTTATTTTACATTTTTGATGAAACTCGTTTTTAGATTCGTTATGATAGCTTAGAATTCAAGTATTTAGGATTATGGAACTTAGGGTTTCATGTAACCCTTGGATTGAATTATAATTTCAATAAAGTTTCTATCTTTTCTTGATTCAATTATGTTGTTTAGTTATGGATTGATAATTCTAGAGTGTCAATATATGATATTATGCATGTTGATTGAGAAATTGCATGTGTAATTAGATCTTAGCATAATTGGAGAGAATTACATGTATACTTAGAGATAAGATACATGTTTCTTCCGGAAAGTTGATTGTTTGTGTAGGAATTCATTATACATTAATGTAATTCTAAGTTATATTACTAAGTGAAGAGATTCCGGTAAATAATTTAGGATTAGGGTTAATATGCTTGAGAAAGATATTAGCTTTAATTGTAAATCCCTCCGGTCAAGAATTATAGAAACTAAATTGAATATATTTTAAAAAGGTTACATGTTAAACACTAGGGGAAATAATTCCTAAATATATTATCGCATACTTGAAGTCGTTCCTAGTTTATTGCTTTCTAATTTACGTAATTAAGTCTCATAAGTAGTTTAGTTGTTAATTTCAGTATTTTTAATTCATTCAACTTATCACAATTTTCCGGTTAGATAATAAAGTTAAGGTTAATATTAGTACTCAAAATCTCTGAGGGATCGACTCGGGCTCACATCTGCTATATTAAAATTGATAGGTGCGCTTGCCTCGTATCAAATACATTCTTGAAATCTTCTTCCGAAATTTCTTAGGTGCCATGATGATATAATCATGAATCATCCACCAAAATAACAAGTTATGGTCATTCTCCTCAAAGAGGAAGAATTGTTCAAGACAATTCCATATGTTATATTTCCTTACTCTTTCCTATAGAAAAAGAAGGATAAAATGATACTTATCCTATGAGACTTATACTAATCAAGCTAATGGACATTTCATGAATAAAGAGGGTATCTTTATTGAAATAACATAGCTTTACTAACTATATAAAATCTACTATTGATACAAGTCATTCTACAAAAGCCACATCAACAACCAATAATACTAGATGATGCATAAGTGGGAGGAATGGTGGTAGGAATGTAGCACAAATTCATAATTACAATTTATATATCTACATGTGGCAATAATTCAAGAAATTTCAAGAACTTGTTTTCCTATAGAAAAAGAGTTTGATGAAAATTTCATTAATAAAATTCTAATAGATGTATATATTCCTATAGATTGAAGAAACAAAATTTACCTTCAATAGCTCATTCAAGTTGTCATATCTAATTGCAATTAAATAGTTCACTCAAGCCTATTTGAAAAATCATTCATCATAATTAAAGAATGTAGCTAGTAGTATAAATAGTATAAGTATTTATTTAAGACACATGGTGCAAATTAGTTACAATAGTTTAGAGAAGTTAATTAGTTAGTTAGTTTTACCTTACTTCACAACATAAATACCAAAACCTCCTATTGTAATAATAAGTTTTTCAATTGTATGAAAACAAAGTATTTTTGCTTCATCTTCGTTTTTCTTCTCTTCATAGTCCATAATACATATGGAATACGATTGCAACATCTGAGTTCAAGTTCTTCTCATGGTATTAGAGCATTGCAGTAATCTTTACAATTCTATTTCATCAAGTAAGTTTTGATTCTGAGCACTATCTTTCTTGAATTATGGTTTTTCTAGTCATCATGATGGGAGATCAAACAACTATTATAGATCTGCTGCATATTGCATAATTTGATAATCCAGGAATGGTTTTAAGCAACATTATCTTTAATGGCAAGAATTTTTTAGAGTGGAATGGATCTATTCAAATGGCCTTAGGTGCCAAACTTAAACTATGTTTCATACATGAGTCGATACCTAAACCAAAGCCTAATTCTAATGATTTTGTACGATGGATGTGCAGTGATTATAAGATTAGATGCTAGTTGTTGAATTCTATGACTAGCGACTTATCACAAAATTTCCTCTATGTGCAATCTTCATTCGAGCTTTGGAAAGAGGTGAGTGAGCAATATGGTCAAGTGAATGGACTGCTTATTTTTCAATTATAGCATGATATTTCAAACATTAGGCTAGGGAGCTTAACTGTTATTGCCTATTTTAATCGATTAAAGCGTTGTTGGGAAGAATTGTAAGTATTGTGTCTTTATCATATGTGTAATTATAGACATGTAGAATATTGTGCGTGTGATCTTAAAGAGAGACTGATTGAATTTGAAGCTGAAACAAAATTAATGCAATTCCTCATGGGCATATCTAATGTGCTTAAAGCTATTTGGAATCAAATCTTATCTGTTGATGCTCTTCCATCTCTTAGTAGAGCTTTTTATTTGGTTACTCAAGTTGAGAAATAGCGTTAGGTTACTTGTTTGATAAATATTGATGATGAAGCTTTAGCTTTTGCTGCATAGAAAGGAGGGAATAAAATTATTGGTGGTTTTAGAAGAGATATACGAAAAAATAAGCTACATTGTAAACATTGTAATGTGGATAGTCATTCCATTGAATCTTGTTTTGATCTTATTGGTTATTTAGATTGGTATAAAGGGAGGAGGAATAAAAAGGAGTTTGAGAGGTTTGTAAACACAAAGAATGAGGGAACAGACACTTCATTTGCTTGTGAAACTCCTTTTGATCACAAAGACTCTTTTTCCAAACAAAATTAGATACTGATATTTTTTATTAAAATGTATTGCAATTGTAAAGTATTTGCTTAGATCTTCTGAAAGTAATGCAAGGACATACAACATCAAACAAAGGAGATTCTAGTGCTACAGTAGCACTCTTCGCAGGTACATTGCACTCTATTGTACATGTTACTTTCAAAGATCCTACTACAGCTTGGATAGTTAATACTGGTGCCAGTGATCATATAATGCCTTTTGAAACCTTATTCCTCTGTAAACATTGCTTATCTCATCCAATTAGTATGCATCTACTTGATGGTTCTATTAAGGAAGTTACTATAGCTAGCATAGTTCGAATTAATCAACATATGTTCTTACATGATGTTATTTTGGTTCCCGACTTCAAACATAATCTTTTATCCATCTTAGAGCTTCTCTCTACTGTACCATTGGTTATGAATTTTAATGGTACTACTTGTTCTTTTTAGGACTAGAAGCATAAGGTTGGTATAGCCAAGTTACTTCATGGTGTGTATGTTTTAGACACTATTGAAACTACTAGATGTACTGCTTTAGCTTCTTCTTCACTTGAAACTCAAAATTATGACTTGCCCTTAATACATGCTAGATTAGGAAATTCTTCTATTTCTAAGTTAAGACATTTAGATTGTTGTAAGCACTTACATTTGAAGGATTTCTTTTATGAAACCTACCGATTATCTAAGTTTCATCAAATACCCTTTCCTAGGAGCAACAACATGTCTAAGATTACTTTTGAATTGTTACATATTAATTTGTGGAGACCCTATAGTATGGAAACTCATTTTGGTGGTCATTATTTTCTTACTATTATTGATGATTATAATAGAGGTACTTGGACTTTTCTACTTAAGTTTAAGATACAAGTATACAAGTTTTTGAATTATGTTAAAAATCATTTCCAATCTTCTCCTAAGTACATTAGGAGTGATAATGGTGGTGAGTTTGTTTCTAGTGAATGTCAGTCTCTTTTTGCTCAATTTGGGATAGTTCATCAAAAGACTAGTGCTTATACACCTCAATAGAGTGGGTGTGTTGAACGAAAGCATCGCCATATTTTGGATACAACTTGTGCCTTAAGGATACATGCTAGTTTAGCTAAAGAGTTTTAGGGAGATTATGTTCTTATATTGACTTATTTGATAAATAGAATGCCAATGGATGTTCTTGATTAGAAGATACCTTATGAGGTGTTGTTTGGTATGGCTCCTAACTATGATCATCTCCGAATAATGGGTTGTCTTTGTTATATAGCTAACTTAGGAGCTATGAAAGATAAGTTTGATTAGAGAGGAGTCAGATGTGTCTTCTTGGGTTATTGTCCTGGACAAAAGGCTTTTAAGGTTTTTGGTATGGTTAATTGAAAAGTAAGAGTGAGTAGATATGTGATTTTTATTGAGAATCAATTTCCATACAAAAAGCTTACCTTATTGAATCCATCTAGTGATTCATTAAGATCTTCATTGCCTTATGTTACTTTTAGAGAAGAACAAAACTTTCCACTTATTACTGTAGATGCAAGTATTCCGTTCCTTATTGCACAGAGGGACATTACTACAATAAAACTAGTCTTGTTCCTGGTAGTCATCTTGATTCTAAATTTAGTATCTATAGGAGACAGTCTATAAAGGTGAGTAGACCACCATCATGGCTTGAAGACTATGTTCATACCATTAATCTTGTGTTTTCATCAGTTACAACATGTTAATCACTTGTCCAGTATCCGTTGTTCACTAATACAACTTTTTCTTCTTATTCATCAAAGTATGTTCACTCTTTAGCTAATGTCTTTACTATTAAGGAGCCTACTTCATATTCTCAAGCACATCAAGATGAGAGATGGGTTGAAACTATGAACAAGGAACTAGATGCACTTGAGCACAATAAGATGTAGGAACTCATTACTTTGCCTCCTAATAAAGAAGCCATAAGGTGTAAGTAGGTGTATAAGATTAAGTATTGAGTTGATGGAAGTGTTGAGAGATATAAGGCTCAACTTGTTGTGAAAGGGTATACACAAGTTGAAGGAGAAGAATACGAAAGTACTTTTTCACCAGTTATCAAAATTAGATTTATTCGTATCCTTATAGCAGTTGCTTCTATCAACAATTGGCTACTTTATCAAGTGGACATCAATAATGCTTTTTTTCATGATAGCTTAGATGAAGAGATTTATATGGAAGTTCATCAAGGGTATTCTAAAGCTAAAAGTGGTCAAGCGTGTAGACTTTTGAAGTCCTTATATGGGCTTAAACAAGCCTCATGCCAATGGAATTTGGCTATCTCTAGTTTCCTTGTTCATAAGGGGTTTATCTAGTCACATCATGATAATTTGTTATTCACAAGAGCTGATACTTATGGTTTTTTTGTTGTCCTTCTTTATGTTGACAATATGTTGATCATAAGGATTGATACTTTTTCTATTGAAGCTCTTAAGACAAAATTACATGTTGAATTTACTATCAAAGATCTTGGTTTAACTAGATTTTTTCTTAGGCTTAAGCTCTATAGGACTTCTGATGGTATTTTTCTGCATCAACATAAGTACATTATTGATATTCTATTTGATACAAGCTTGACATGGCTAAACCTACGGGTTTTCCTTTTCCTGCTAGTTTAAAGTTGACTTCTCATGCTAGTATTGAATTAGATAATCCTTCTTTCTATCACTAGATTAGAGGGCATCTGCTTTATCTTACTTTAATATGTTTAGGCATTTCCTTTGTTGTCCATTGTTTAAGCCAATTCTTAGCCAAACCATGTGTTAGACATCTCAAAGTTGCTTTTTATTTCTTGAAGTACCTAAAAGGAATTGAACATTTGGGATTGTTCTACTCTACTTCTTCTTTGCTTTCTTTAACAACTTTTTTAGACTTGAATTGGGGGGCTTATCCTTTGGATTGAAAATCCATTAGTGGTTCTTATGTTTTGCTCAAGAATTCTCACATTTCATGGAAGACAAAGAAACAAAACACTATTTCTACATCCTCAACAGAGGTTGAATATCGTTCTATGGCTTCCATGACTAAAGAGTTATTATGGGTGTATTGCATTCCTTAAGACTAGTGAGTTTTTGTTCCTTTACCAGGCATTCTTTATTGTGACAAAAAATCTACTCAACTACTTGCAGATCATCCTTGGTTACATAGTCGCACTAAGCACATTGCTATTGATGTCCATTTTACTAGAGATTAGATTGCTAAAGGATTTCTTTGCATGGATTGCATTCCCTTTAAACAATAGCTTGTGGACTTTCTAACCAGACCCATTTCTAAAACACAACTTCTTTATACTTTATCTAAGTTGAGCTTATAGGAAGCTCCAACCTAAGAAGGGACGAAGGTGAGGGTGGTCAGGTAGGAGGTATGAATAGTATAAGTATTTATTTATGACATGTAGTGCAAATTAGTTACAGTAGTTTAGAGAAGTTATTTAGTTAGTTTTACCTTACTTTACAACATAAATACGAAAACCTCCTATTGTAATAATAAGTCTTTCAGTTGTATGAAAACGAAGTATTTTTGCTTCATCTTCGTTTTTCTTCTCTTCGTCATCTAACATACGTAAGGAACACGATTGCAACATCTAAGTTCAAGTTCGTCTCAAATAGGAGTCAAGTCCATCCTTACGAAAGGTGGAATTTGTCAAGCTGATAGAGGTGGTGGTATGTTGCATGGCTGTGAACAATTGATTCCTTACCCTTAGTTTTTCCACCACAAAATCAAAGTTCAAACTCTTCTTAACACTCCACCTACCTTGTTTTCTTATGGTTTTAAATCAAGTTTTGGTTCATTAAGAGAAACACCAAGTAAATGGAGAAAAAATGGGATTTATTTTTTATATTCCCTTTCATGTGATCAATTGTACCAAACTTTATTATGCAAATGCAACATTTAGTTACCCACAACTAAGCTACCATATCAAATAAATCACTTAAGCTAATTTTGAATTTTAGAGAGAGGGATTGATACTTACGAGTTTGAAAATAATATAAGAATCTAATGTTCTATTTAATTGCAATGAGATACGAGAGATACACTACTACTATTTAAAGAGAGAGAGACTAACAAGCTTTAAATGTTGTTGTTTAGACGTCTCCGTCTTCAACTTGTTGTGGGCAAACTCAATTTAAGGCTTAGGTTTCAACTGTTAGTTTGGTGTTAGAGTTTTGTTTTGGTAGCAAAGAGCATTGATTGGGGATTAAGGTTTTGTTGGAATAACTTAGGATTGAATAAAGTAGATTCGCATTTTTTATGGTAAGTTTAGATTAGGGTTTTAAGGAAGACGATGTGTTTTTACTAAAAGAAAACGAGGTTTTTGAAGGGTGAAAGGTGATTTTCAAGTTTTTTTAACTGAAGACATGACTTTCACGTGATTATACTAACGAAAGTTGTGACTGGATAAAATAGAAGGTAATACTGGTAAGTTATTTATCGAAAAAAAAATACAGATCATGTGTTTGTAATTTATCTTTTATTATTTATTCTCATGTCGTAGTCCTCCTTCTTATTATTATGATTAATGACTATTTTGTTTTTTTTTTTTTTTCTCTTTGAGAAATTTATGCATAAAGCAGAACTCAATAGCTTTCGAAATAGCTGCTTTTCTTTTCTTTTATTCTTTTGCCCCTGCAAACCTCTCATCATCCTTCCCATGTTTTATTGGTTCTTTCTCTACATGTTTCTTTTTTTCAGCAGCAAATATTGATGAATTGATGATTAACTAAAGGGAATAAAAGAAATTATATAGTGCATATAAAAGGAAATTAAACAAAATGGTAACGAGGTTTTAAATATGATCATTTCCACGTTGTCCCATAAAGGAAATAGAGTAATAAAATAACTATAAACCATTTTTTATTTAATCCTTCCATAAACCCTTTGACCGGAACAAAAATTAAAAAAGAAAACAAAAAAAAATATTGAGTTTAATATTTTATTCAAAAGATAATAAATAATAGTGAGTTATTTTTGTGAATTTGTTTTACATTGTTACTTTCTATTGTATTTTAATCAAATGATAGATTAATAAATTGTGGTTTAAGAGTACGTTTCTAAGAATTTAGGATTCTAAACGATTATATCTTGAGAGGGAACTAAACCCATGTAAAGTGTTGTCTACAGTAAAATAAGTGAATGACAAGTGATAGGGAGTAAGAAATGGCAAATACTACATATTAATCATTTATGAGAGTATCACAATTATTTTAACATGCATTACTTTATATATAGTGTAAGAAATGGGATATACATAATAAAAACATATAACTGCAGTGGGCACATAACTTATGAAAGGGAGAATACATGCTACAAATACACTTTAGAACACACCAACACAGCGAGATAGTTAATGAAGGAGGCAAGTACGCTCGATTATCACTATTCTTCTATGCAACTCCTGTATGGTTTGGAGAAATAAGATATCTAGGCCTGTACATTGAAAATTCAAACACATATAAGTCATGTATTTCTATATGTTAAAAAAAATCTATAGTAGCCGCGTAAATTTTCACATGTAGTCAGCCATACCTAGTTTTAGGACACTTGATAGTGTCACTGAATGCACGATTAGTCTTGATCCTTCCTCCAAAAATCCGGTCTTCGGACAGAACAAGGGAATCCCTCCAACTTGTAACAATGACTAACTTCAACATAGTTTATTAGTGGCATATCCCTTTGCACCGTTTGCCAGTCCAAAACCAACTTATTTAAGAACTTCAAACACAAGCCTTCAAGTTTCCAAGGCATGTAGTAATCATCCTTGACTTGTGGAATGACATGCGTCAAGTCTCCATCTTCAATACAAAGATATTGCAACCTGGAGAGCTTAGCAGGATGGATCCATCTCGGCATAACCTCCCTGCGGTAGCACCGAAGATATAACTCTTGCAAGTTCATAGGAGGTGAAAACCGATTCACTAAATCGAATACATTGTTGTCAGGATTGCAATCTTCGAAGCTGATATCCAAAACCTTTAGTTTCCTTAGCTCTGCTAGGACTGTCAGTTCATTTTCCTTGATGTCACTGTCATCACTTATATTAATCCTTAATACTCTAAGCTCACTCAATTGTTTCAGCTCCAAAAGGGTACATCCTTGTGTATTGCGCTTACTTGCAACCTTAAATCCGGACAATTCTTGCAAATAGGAAAGCTTTCCTAGTCCTTGAGGTAAATATTCCAAAGGGCAATTTCCAAAGTTCAAAATTACAAGTCTCTTCAACAGCACAATAGACGGATGCAATTTTTTTAAATTAATGCATCCATCTAGAATCAAAAGTTGGAGATTGCGAAGTTTCCCTATTGAGCTCGGCAATTCTTTAAGTGATGTTAATCCACTCAGATTAAGGTATGCAAGGCGTTTAAGGCAATTGCAGATCCAATTTAAAAGTCGATCGGCAGAAATTGTGTTTGATATCTTGTGTGACAAGTCCAATACTCGCAGTGAACTTAATGACCCCATGACATGGTGAAAATCAGGTTCACAACCTGGAATTAGTAGCAATGCCCTAAGTTTCCTACTCTCCTTGAGTCTATTGGCACTCATTTTACTTGAAAAACCTAACCACCGCATATCAGCTGTGGGCTTTTGCCTTCCTTCCTCATTAAAATGACTAAATCCTTCCTCTTCTGCTATCCTAATAGCCAGTTCTCTCACCATGTCATGCATACGGCAGCTATAGAGTCTACCATCATACCCTCTATGCTCTACGGGTTCAATCAAGCACCTACTAGTCAGTCTTTTTAGATACTCACAGCCTAATTCAAAGGCCGTCTTCGATTCATTTCCCCGCACAAGGCCCTCTCCAACCCACCAATTGACTAGCTGTTCTGCCTTGACAACCAAGTCACCTGGATAGATCGAAAAACTTAGAAAGCAAGTCTTGAGACCAACTGGAAGCTCATCATAACTCAATTGTAAGGACATCATGATTGCAGTGTTACTTTCCTTTGTCTCTTCATGAAAATGATCACATATATTCCTCCATTTGCTTGGCAGGTGTTTTGTTGCTAACAAAGCACTCACAGTCTTGATTGCCAATGGAAGACCCCCACATCTTTTGACAATTTTCCTACCTATGTTCTCAATCTCCTCATCGGGGCAAATCCCTTTATTCCTTGATGAAAACGCAAACTTACAGAACAACGTCCAACTATCATCATCATTTAGAACACTTGGATGATGAATCCGCAATGGATCAACCTCCATACACAATGCCAAATCTTCATCTCTCGTAGTGATTATAATACAACTATTCCCAGAAGTAGATCGCCGAATACATGAGCACAACATACGCCACCACTCCAGATCTATCTTCCATACGTCATCCATGACAAAGAGGCAACTTGTACCATGAAGTGCTTGTCGAATCTTTTGCCACAAGGAACTAAGATCAAGCCCATCATAGTTACCACCCTGTCCCAATTTGTCCAATATACACTTCATGATAAATTCCTCAGTGGTTGTTTTAGACATAGGCACCCAAATCAACTTGTCGAATCCTCGAACGACATCTTCGTCCCTAAAGATTTTTCGTGCAACCGTGGTTTTACCTAAGCCCCCCATGCCTACAATCCCAATTTGATGCAGGACTCCATCCGTGACAAAAATCCATTCTTTTATCTTTTCAATGTCTTTTCTCAATCCAAACACATCTGAGTCATCAGTAAACAATAACCGAGGTATTGTAAATTGGCTCGAATCATCACTAGGAGTGCCTGCTTGTGAATTCAAAAATTTAGATACCAATTTCCGCACTCTTGCCATCTTTGAATTCACCTCTTTCAATTTCTTGCCCGTTCGATATTGGAAATAAAGTCGACGAAAATAATGGAAAGGATGAAATTGCTCATCTCGAAATTCCTTTAGGACTAAGCAATCTGTTACTGCGTCATCAGCATCATAAACAACGTCTCTTACTTGAGCTAAGGTTGCCCTGAGAGTTTCTTTTTTATGTTTCAAGTTTTCCGTGTCTAAAAGAAAAGACTTTAACAGCTCAAGATTTTCCTTCATCTCTTCATATTGGTTTTCATATTCTAATGCCACATTCGCTTCAGCAACCAGAATGTTCAACAATGGAGTCAATTGTCCACTGAGAAGGTTGACTACTGTATCAACTGAAGACATGATCACCACCTAGATATTTTTGACTCGGTAGTTGACCTTTTTGTTCAATGCTTTTCTTGAGCCTTGCTTCATGAAAAACTAAAGTTCATGTAAAAATATATCGACCTTCATATTACTCAATAAGTGGAACAAAATTGAATTTTTAGATTAACCAAAGCATAAATCACCATACCAAATTAAGATGGTTTAAGTTGCACCACGCATTCACTTAATGACTTAGGTGATGCATTGGGTCATGATCAGAAGTCTTAGCTTACAGTAAATAAGGTTTGTAATTTTTGACATGACACAGTAATATTGACATTAAGATTGACACAAATGATAACGTGATTATAAAGAAAAAAGGTTCAGAACTGATATGAAACATTAAACACAATACTAAAGACAAATAAACAGGACTATATAATAAACTAATCATTTATAATTTCTATTCAATTTCACGTACGTAGGTAATGACAAGAATTTGACTAGAAATAAAACATGTATATGATGCGCTAATGCAAAATTGTAATATATGTTAAAAGGCGTGAAAACTCGAGCTGTATAATAAAAGGAAACATAAAAAGGTTAAAACACACGAAAATTTAAAATATCTATTTCATGGGTAACTCCAAATATAAAATCCAGAATAAGTAGTTTATAACTTCTAAGGCAACTGGTCTTGAGGACAACGTTATTATCATAGGTAAACTTGTCACATCATCAAACTTCTACACCATGTTTGGATTGATGGGAAGAAAGAGGGGAGAAGCAATTAAGGAGGAAACAATTTCTTTCTTTTGTTTGGAAAAAAAATCTAACGAATTTTCCACTTACAAGTTACAACTAGTACTTTCTATTTCCTTCCAATCCAAATAAGTATTTTTTTTTTTTCTTTCCTCTATATTCTTTTGATTTTATTTTTCTTCATTTTGATTTCTTTACTTCATCCCAATTATATTGATATGGTTTCTCAGCATGTACTTGGTAAAGAGAGAAACGATTTTCGTTATACTATATACAGTTTCACGATCCATATCAAACTTTTAAATAGGATCATGGCTAGCTAAGAATACTTATAAAGAAGTAATTGAGAATTCATTCATGTCAAGAGTTATGCCATATGATAATTAATAACTTTGAGAAAAAGGGGTTAAGAATGTAATTTCAGGATGCATATGCTTGCCTAACTAAAATTTACATAAGACATTTTAGACAGACTTAGAGACTTTGTCATGATTGGAATAAATACAAGTTGTAAAGTAAGACCGACTAAAAATGAACCATAGACACCAATTTAAATAAGATATATAAAGAAATAAATAAATAAAATAGAATAAAATAAAACAAGATAACATAGTAGAAAGACATACTTTAATTATTTGAAGTTTGTTCTTTCCTGAAGAGGCACCTGAATGAGAAACTCTGGTATTTCTGAACCTTGCTGTTCCAATATTTAGTAACAATAATGGACATGGACTAAGATCTTGAGGTTCCAAGACTTTTAAAACAAACTAAACTATGCAAGAGACAAGGGAGTTGGAATCAGCACCCAAAAAAACAAAGGAAAAAGGAAAAAAAAAAAAGATGTGGAACGGAAGAATAAAATTAAAAAATAGAAAGAAGTGGTGAACAAAGAATAAAGTAAAGCTAGAAAAGTGATTATAAAACAACCAATCTTTTATTCCTTCATTAGTGGTGTCGGTATTGCCCAACTAATCAACTACTGTTCTATGTTAAGTCCATGTCAAGAGCAGTGCATTTTCGTTCTCTAAACATTCATCAGAACTCCTATATGATCATTATTTAAGGGAATGACGTGATTCATATTATAGATATATTAGTTTAAGAATGTACATAGATTGTATAAACGTAAACTTTATAATCCGTACTCACTTTAAGGACGGACGAAAAACCATATAATTAGAGAATTGTAGTTAGAATCACATTAAGGTTTACTTTATAAAATATGTATATTCTTTTTTTTTTAATTATTTTTTTTTCTAAGCTATAAGGGACTTGCCTCCCTTTCGTCTCCTAAATCGGTCCATGCTCACATGATAGGGTTAACAATTCCTAATATTGAGAGTCAAAAATACCATATTTTTTACTCTTTAGAATATTACTTTTCAAAAATTGATAAAAAATTCTAATAATAATAATAGTAATCAATCGATTAATTCATTAAATTTTGAAACTAAAAAAAATAATCGAAAAGAATGAGGTGCTAGCGTCAACAGCTGCTGTCATGAAATAAAAATAAAGGCATTACCCCTACCGTTTATGACCCAAATCAATCCCTAGAGGCCTAGGCACCATTCTCTCTTGTACCCCCTCAAACGCCCCAAAGTTCTCCAAAAGCCTTGTACTCCGTACCAAAATCACTATAGGGATGTAATCCAAACGAGATTGAAACGGATCATACGGATTCAGAATTCATCTTCTTATTTTAATAAGGTATATAAAGTTTATTAAAAACTCTATCAAGTTTTACCTAAAATATGATTCTATATAATTTAAGTATTCTATCAAATATAATTATATTAGGGCGAGTTCATAGGATAGAGTTAAAAACAAAAGGGTACTCAAAACCCAATTTGACTTGGCTCGTTTGTTTGACTTTTCTTATTTTTTACTAATTAATTTTTTTTCGTTAAATTTATTTTGTAAACATCATATGGATTCAAACACACTCATAAATGATTACTAATAAAAAAAGATTATTACACATGTAAACTTATAAAAGTTGAAATATTAAAAACAACATATAACAAAAGTATGGTTACAAGTTATAAGGAAAAATAAGAGGTATGTTATAAAGGGGGAAGGAGAATAGAAAGAGGCCCTTATTTAGTCATATACAATTAGAACACCTTTATCACAAAGAATAAATTAGAGAGATAATAAATCATTATTGCCTAGTTGTTTTTCAATGCAAATGAAATTATAATCTTAAACTGTGTGTGTATCTATATTCAAAAAGTACATCAATTTCCATGATAGTGTTTTAAAGTATAACTTAAAATATTTGATACTTATGGATGAAATGAAAAATTATTATTTTTTATTTTTCTAGAGAGTAGGTTTTTTCCATTGAGTTTTACTTAAATCCCATTATCCAATCCAAAACCCTATGAGTTTTAAATCAATACCTAAACCTATCTCAAAATCTTATAAGGTATTACCTATAAGGTAATTAGTAGGTTAGGCAGTCAGGTATCCTATAATGACTTACTTGCTTGCTCCATTAGATAAGCATTAGAAGTTGAAACAGTAGCATGATTCATGTACGGATGAATGAAAAGTAAAGAGTTATAAATCAAAGCAAATTGTCAATAATGAGCAATCAAAAAGAAAACCAAGAAATAAAAAAGAAGGTATATATATATAGTCAAAGAAGGATAATTGGTCCTATTAAAAGTTGATATAATGACGGAGAAAGGAAAAAGAAAAAGAAGGATAAATACATATGGAGACATAATGCCCACATCAAATGGATTTTGTATATAAAAAATAAAAGAGCAAAGAGTTTCCCCTATATATAGATATTAAGAACACACAATTTTCTTTTATGAAAAAGCAATCATTATATTGCAAAAAATTACCGATTAGCGCTTAAATATATACAAGAAGATCTATGACGCCTTATGGTGTCGTACAATAAGAATTCTTATTTTCCCAGCACATAGAAATAAGCTTAACTATTTTACATAGATAATATTTTATTTTGACTGGTGACACAAAAGTAAAAAATCTCCTTCACCTTGTAGCTAAACAATATTAACCATGCAATCAGCAACTTTGTATCCTCCACTAACAATGTGTTTAATTCTTTTGTCATCAAACAACCAATTTGAAGAGAGGATGGACATAGTTAAATTATTAAAAGAAAAGTCTCAAAACAATATTAACTTAAGTAAGACATGTTTATGAGGTTGATGACATAGTAATGAATTGCCTAGTTTGGAAGAAACTTGGAGAAGATTAATTAAACCTTTTCGTTTTTGTCCATTGTGCTTCTGACATCCAAATGGTAAGTATTTAAAAGATGCAAAATCTCAATTATTGAATTTATAAGCACGCATTCCTAGTGATGATTCAAGTTAGTTTATGGTACATCAATAATTGTTTAGTAATGAATTTGATATAGTTGGACTGGGGAATGACACTAAGATATAAGAATGAATTTTCAATAGGGCATGGGGGTTTAGGTAAAATCATGGCTGATGGAAGGATTTTTAGTGATGAGAATATTGTTTGAGGATTTGAAAATTGATATGAGCATCTCTACATAATGCTAACACCGAGGAATTTGTCATGAAGTTATAATGGACAAACTAGGATAGAGTAGTAACATGATCAGCTTGATTGTAGTTTCTTTGCAAATGATTTGACAAGCACTTTACAATACAAGTTGTTTCTTGTCATGGAGGTTGTATGGAAGGTAAATTTAAGATGTCGGCATATGCTATGCTTATGCATTCGATGATCCAGTTTTACTAATAGTTATATTACAATCATAATGAGAGATGAAGATTTAACATTAAGCATGAAAATTGATTTGTTGTACAATCATCATCCTACTATTCTAAATGATGATGATGATTAGACATTATTTTATAAGTTCTCATTTTAATCAAGAAATAAAGAGACTTATCTAGAAAAGGAGCTTGAGATCATAGGCAAGAAATTTGTCAAAAGATGTGGGTACCTCCATTGACAACTAAGACCATAAGTTATTGTTAGTAAACAAATACATGCCAAGCACATGGAGAAAAAAACAGCAACGACTTTTGTGATAAGACAAAGGAAATTAATAGCTCCAAGATTATGATGTCTCTACAATTGGGTTACAATGAGCTTCTAATAGGTCTTAAGAGTTGCTTTCTATACTTTTCAACTATCTAGATGATGCGATTATAAGGGTAGAGTAGTTAACTAATTGGTGGGTTGGAGAGGCTCTTGTGTAGGGGAATGAATAAAAAACTTTAAATTTGGGTATGGAGATCATAGAAAACTAATTAGTACGTACTTGATTGAACTCGTAGAGCGAGAGGGTGGATTGTATACTATAAAACTATTAGATGCATGACATGGTGAAAAAACTACTTATTAAAATTATAGAAAAGGAATGGTCTAGTAATTTTAATGAGAAAAGAAGGCAAAAATTCATACTTGAAATTTGGTGGCTAGGTTCTTAAGTAAATTAGTCCAAGTTTGTTATGAGTATTAGGCTTATCACTTAAGAATTGATATTAAATATCACCACTTGATCTTACCTTTGCATCAACAATCATTATCCACAATGATAGGTTCTAAATTTCAAGGGAAATTCTAAAACTACATCCATTAATTTTCGTGAATTGACTAAAAAATAACAGATTGAATGTAAAAGATGATAACAAAAGAAGATTTAAGAGAACGAGATCATGTGAGAGTTTGGTTGCTTCAATATGTCAAACCAACATTCTTTGACTATTTAAGTCTAAAAGTTATAGTTTAATATTGGTTAAGAAATAAAAGAATTTATTAAACAAATAATGCAAATAAAATATTGATATCAATTATCCAAGGTGCATCAAGAAATTTTGATTTTTATTTGAAATGGGGAGAATGAATAAAAGTTGTTTCTTAATAGAAGTCATGAAAAGGGGAGGGAAGGTGTTTCTTAGGCATATAAATCTTGGTATAAAATGAAATCTGTGATCTTCTCTAACAAAATAGATGTTATTCCTTACTCTTAGTAATAATATAACCTTGCTCAAATTCAAATATATGAGAAATTTTTCTTTAGCACATGGAATATTCATCTAAAACATATATTTTTCTCTTCTCAATCCACCAAATCTGATATTGTAATGTCTCGAAACTTGGGGTGCTATAGTCTGCAAAGTGCCATTACTAGGTAGTGATATATTAAGGCATTTAGAAACTTGTGACTAGTCTAAAATCCACAATAGTAATAAATTTTGCCAACACATAATACTAAAACTTCATGAAATAAATGTATGAAGAGCAGCTTAATGAGTCCCCATCAATCTACTAGCAGCAAAGGATTAGCTATCTCTCCATCGAAACTAAACATAAAAAATCATGCTAGCAATAAATAAATTGCTAAGTAACTAGATTCCATAAAACTCCTACAACACTGAACAAGTAACATGTAGCAATACTGGAGCTATAGGCAACTCCCCAGTAAGATATAAGTAACATCATCAAGGTCAACTAAACCACAAATAAGAGTCTCATCTCCTCACTCAATAAAGAACCCCTTTGTTTAGGCAAAGCTACTCCCAATGTTAAAATAGTAAACAAAGTACTCTCCTACATCCGCACAAACATAAGCAGAAGCTAACTCCTCATACACATTCACACTATCAACTAAACCGATACCTATAACTTAAAAACAAAACATTCCCTAAAGAGTAAGCTAAAGCATAACATAAAATAGCACAACCACATACGCATGATCAAATAAGAGATAAGCCATAAGCAATACAAATAACAATTAATGTAACACACAAAAATTTAATTTCTTTGATTTGACAAAAACCATAAGAATACTCAAAACCTTAGCACACATAAGTATTTGCCATATAGTATTGGTATTGGGCCATCTTCGATACCTAAGTAACCAGGTAACTAACCTATATGTTGGTCCTATATAAGATATTAAGAGGAGGGAGGTGAATTGATACCTTTAAACTTTTTGAAATTTTTTCGTTATAAAATAAAATTGCCCCACTTAACAACTTATATTGGTGAACAGTGATATTTTAATAATTCAACACATAACAATTAATAAAGCAAATTAAAAGAGTAAGGAAGGAGAATATGAAGCTAAGGATTTATAGAGCTTCGGTCTTCTACTTACTACTCTCTTTCAGCTCCACTACTAGAGATTCGGTCTACTTTACCAGTGCTGTTCCACTTGATTCACTATATCAAATCACAAGAAGATTATAAGCTTTCTGCACTCATAAACTTCACAACACTCTGCTCTATGGATCTAACCTCTCCATAATCTAGGCTAATTATAGATCTACAAAATACAAATGTATTTGTCTTAACACTTAAATAACAAATAAAAGTTACAAATTACAAATGAGAAAAAAAAATATAAATCTCAATTGATTTCACTCTAAAGAGAAATAACAGTTGTTGTATTGTTTGCTTCGATGCAACTTTTTGAAAAGGTATTTGAAGAACTTTCTATGACTTTTCAAAAAGTGAAATCTAATCACGACTTTTTGTGTAGTGAAAACTTTTTCTAAAGTTATATCTTGAAGTTTTAAGTCCTTTCTCTATTTATACTAAAATCTTCTAAGGGTTAATTTGATAAAGATTTTCTTCACTTTTATGTTTATCTAACCATAATTTGTTAAGATAATCCTTAGATATTTTGAGAAGATCTTAATATTTTTGAAATTCAAAAACAACTCTTCATATCTTGTTTTGATTAGATATACATCAATTCGCAACCACCAAATAAGCTTTTGATTTAAATTTGATGAAGAGATACTTTATCAGTGACTTTTGGATAAGCCTCATATTCAAAATTTAAAATTCCACAAAAATCTAAATTAACCCCATCCTTATTCATATTTGTGTATATCTTGATTTATCAAAAATAAATTCGCTCAAAAATAATCCCCATGGATCTTAGTACCATCTTAAGTGAAACGGGATTAAGTATATTTTCCTAATATATCTAATCTAGTGGAGCTAGGCCTTGTTTAATTCGAATATGATATAAATTAATTTTCCAAGTTACTTTTCCAAACCAACTTTTTCAATAACCTTCTGAAGAGTAATAGTTTTCTTTTTTCTGAAGTCTCTAAACAAGTTTTTGAAGTATTATACTAATTCTTCTTATAAAGCTTCTAAAATACTTTTGGAAGATTTTTAGACTAGTATCTTTTTCAATTAATTCAAACCTTTTGAATAAGTTTCCGAATGCATCTTAATTTGCAATTTTAAAATTTCTGTATACCTATACACTTGTTATTTTATTAGTGTTCTTCTCTTTTTATTATCATCAAAATCCATGATAGATATCTAATATTCTCTCCTCTTTTTATGATAACAAAACATATGTACGTCCAAAAACATGTAAAATTTCAACGTCCAAAGTAAATAATAAGAAAGAAACATTATTAAAAAATAATGATATATTATTCAAACCGTTATGCAATCATGTTTGCTTGCTTATGTTTAGTACTTAATTGTTTTTGGCCTTTCTCCCCCTTTTTGTTATCATCACTAGATTTACCTAGATCATTTCCATATAAGACTCCACTTGAGACAGTTTCACATAAGGATCATAAAGGTGCCTTGCCAAAACACTAACCCTCTTAAGTTGTTAGCCAAAGTCATGTATACAAATCATACAATAAGTTAGGTTAAACAATTAATTAGGTCCATTTAAGCAACTCAGTCTAGCAATCGTAAGTAAAAAAGTATCTTGTACCTAGAGAAGTTATAGAGTTAGAAATCAAATCTATCACACTTCCAGAACCTAAATAGATAACAAGATTTAGGACTTACTCAAACATTACACCAATTATACCCTAGCTTACTCTCTAACACACTACCCTTATCTTACTATCAAGAACACTCAAAGCAAGTTGTGAAAGATGTGTTAAATCAAATTTAAAGCTGACAAAAAAGATTGAAAAATACTTAACTTTGATGTTTAAAAAGGTTTTAGAGTAAAAGAATTCGCAAGCAAAAAGAGAAAGAGAGCATAAGAGAAGTATGAGGAGGTTTATGACCGTAATCATGGTTGTAATCCTTTCGGCTAAGGAATGAAGGGAGTTTACCGATTAGTTTAAGGAGCATGATCTTAACTATGATCTCCATTAACTTTAAGTTCATGATCAAATTCATGGGCATAAAAGTGCTTGTGCACTTTTTTTCTTTGCAAAACATACACTTTACGCAACTCTCTTTCTTAACAATTAATTTCACTAGTGTGAACTTTGCCCATGAACCTTTCATCTTTCAAAAACACTTCTCTTCATGTGCCATACTCTTTCACGAGCGTGAACTTGCCTGTAAAGCCCCTTGTAATCATCTTTTTTGTTTTTTTCTCAAGAAACATCTTCTTACTCCTACTTCTAATCCTTACAACCACCAAAACTCTACCCTTAAGGCTAAAATTGCTGAAACAACCCCCTTTAAAACATCTTCCTCCAACATAACGTACTTCACACTCAACCGTTTCCGTCATTGACTATGCAATTCCAAAAGCAACCAACCCCAACTCGGCAAAATCAACAAAGGTAAGAGGACTTGCTTGTACTTGAGAAAACAACAAAGCCTAGAAGCGCAAACTATTGATAGACGTATAACACACATAACGTAAAATGCCAAAATAGTTAAACTTATATACCATAAATACCTAACTCCACCAAAAACTAACACTTACCTTGTTTGATGAAAAGATAGAAAATTTCTTTGATTCTTACCCTATAATCTTGCTAACTTGAATCATGTACTCAATCTTAGGTATTGAGGGAGTGAAAAAATTGTTGAGTGGAGAGAAAATGTAAAATAGGGAGAGAGAAAAGGAAGGAAAGGAAAAAATATGAAAATTTTAAAATTATGACAGTTAAGGTTTATAACTTGGGCTTATTAACGAAAAAGTCATTGCTTAAAAAATAGTTCTATAAAAACTAATTTCTAATAAAATTTGGGCATGAAAATTTAAATTACAAAAATGTTTATTATGAAATTAAATAATTAAGTGCAACATCATCGTATCAAATAAAATAAATTATAGTACAGGTTTAACGCAATTCAAATTTTATTTTTGCAAATTAGACTTGATTTTTTTCTCCTTATATTTTTGTCCATTTCTTAAACTATTTCATGGTTTAATCCATCTCCAACATAAGCTAACTTTTGGTAAACTCTTTTCTACTTACTAGTAGTTCATTTACTAAGAGAAGAATAATTAATCTTTACCTATCGTACTTCTGAATAAGCTTTAAACCAATTAAATCTACCATGACTAGCTTACTCTTTGAACTAATGGCTTGAAAGTTTTGACAAGAGAGAAAAGTCAGTATATTCCAATTGAAAGAGCACCTTGTTCCATATAACAAACCTCTTAACATGTACAATATACCTTATATGGTCATAATAACAACAACTTATATCTAAAGCTTCTTAGTTTGTATTCATTTCTTCTTTAACACGTATCTATTATCTTTCATCTATTGCAACATAACAAACATGAAACCTTAAAAGGAAACTTATCAAACAAAACTTTTACAATGTAAGAAAAGATTGCATGCTTCCATCTTTTTTTTCCTAATTTTTCTTACTTACTAGATTACAAGTTTGGTTGGAGTCTCTTACTCTAGACTTATTATCGAAAGTTCAAGGTATTTGATCCACTTTTCTTCCTAATATATATGTATTATATTATAAAGTGAAAGTATTATAATATAGGAAATGGATCCTCTTAAATTATTTTTTCTCAATTTTTTTTTAATTTTCTTTAATTTATCTTTTCTTTACAGTAACTATGATATTAACTAATCTATCATCGTTAAAAAATTATGGTTTTATACAATATAAGCACTTCAAAATTAAAAACTTTAGTCTATTTAATATGAGGTGCATGCTCCTGCAATTTTTAATATAAGAATTGAGTTTTAGAATTTATATTTGGATCATTGGAAATAGGCTAGTTATAAGAAGTGTTATTGTAGTTAGTTTTTAGAATTTAAAATTATTATTAGAAAAGGAAAGAAAAAGAAGAAATAGAAAAACATAGAAGAAAAAAGAAAATAGAAAATAAAATATTATAGCATGTGCTAAAACATTTGAGGATTCTAGAGTATTCTAAAAGTGCTTAGTATTTTATATTAAGCAACCTTAACAAACAATGAATATATATATATATATATATATATATATATATATACATACATACATACACATACACACACACATATGCCCCAAATTATGTATTATTTTTTGCATTAAGAAAACCCATTTTGTGCATTATTATATTCCATACTCTTGAAGTTCTACATTTGTAGTACTATTCATTTAATCTTCATGTCCATTCCACCATCTTACGCATTGATTCATTACAAGTAAACTCTACCACATTACAAATTCCATTTTATTTATCTACACATGTAATATTATAATTTCATATGCTTGGAAATAGCAACATTCCGCTTATGTAATATTATAATTTCACACACTTGAAATTAGCAATGTTCCACTTACTTTCACAAATAATAAATGAAATTCACAAACATAACATTCCATGAATAATATAATTATATACAAAACTAAACTACCACGTTATAAGTGGTACTAAAGCTCTTCATTCCACTGTCGTAGCTTCCAATGATCAATAATTTAATGTAATGATGTTGGTTATTCGCTGTGTGTTAGATGAGCGTTTTAAGGAATAGAGGAGGAAGTTTCAACCATTATCAAAAATCATATAGCAAACCAATAAGAAATTAAAGTAAAGAAAGAGGAGCTCTTGAGAAGCTTAAGCTACTAAAGTAGAAGAATTCATGCTAAGAAGAACTTCAATCTCAAGTAAGTAGACATGATATGAGTATAGGCAAGAAAACATTGAGAAATCAAAATTGGAAAAAAGAAAATTACAAACTCATTTTGACCCATAAAAAACCAATCAAAACACAATACCTAAGTTTCCACTATTATATCATTTTACAATCACAAAAACCAAGAAACTTATATATATCAATCCTTCTAGTAACCTGAATCCTAAGCCAAACTCATTGCCTATGTCCTATGATTGTACTCATGATAAGATATAGCCAAACTTTGACAACCACATAAACCCCAATTTACCATCATCCATAACTTCCATTTGCCCTAATAATTCGATTACAATACTAGACAAACTCTATTAACACCAAATAGAACACCAAACTAGAATCTAAACCGCAATAAGTTGTACATTCAATTCATAGATGAAATGAACCCAACACCCATAACTATAAACCTAACAAACCTAGCATTTTGACACTTAACGCATAAATAATCTTATACTTGCTATTCTCACAGGACTAGAATTTAACATAATACACCTAAAGAACTATATACAACAAATAAAACCTTAACCATGACCATTTCATAGTAATTCAAGACCATGCAAAATTTACGCAAATTTAAAATTATGTCATGTCATGAACAAAAAGCATTTAATGCATAGGTTTTCTAAAAATGGGATTAGCTTATTCAATGAGATATGAAGAAATGGTCTTCAAATAAATCTCTTATCATGCTTTTTTGTTGTTAAGAGTTGAGTTAAGATGAAAAGGTTATAAGTGGAACCTAAAGTCATGATAGATTTTTTAGGAATGTGTTGAACTTTTCCTATTTAAGCAATTGAACATTAGATACATTAGGTTTATTTTACAACATAATGGTAAATAATAGTGGAAATAATGTGTAATTAATGATGATGAGTGTTGGTATTTGTTTTTAGCTAGTGAAAATGTGAATGCTATGAATGGAGCTAAAGATTGTGATGATGAAAGTGGAGTTATCATTTTGAAAATGGTGGACTATATGCAAAGGGCTTTGAATTTACAAGGTTACTTAGTATTGTTGTATACATAGACATAAAGAACCTATTGATAAAAAAGATCCCAAGTTTTTTTCAAGGAGTTAGACATGGTAGAGTACCAACGTGGTTCAATTCACTTAGAATTAACAAGACTGAATCGTTACTACAACCCATACTATAAATGAGAGCTCATTCATAGTGAAATCAAGACAAAGTGAGAATATTAGCTAATAATAGACACAATAGAGGATAATCTCAACTTAAATGTATAATGAGGAATGAACCTCAACATTATAATCATATGAGTTCAAAATTGCAAAAACATGTAAGCTTGTACATGAAATTTGTTGGCACTTACAATTTGGTAGGTAAGGTAGGAAAGAATGGTTATATTTTAGGCTTACTCACTAAAACACTACTTCCTTTGACCACTACTGCCTATTCACCCATCATGAGAAAATGTCTACACATTGAACAAAATCTTATGGTTGAGTTCGATTGTCCAAAAAAAAGGAGGGATAAGAAGAGGACTAAAGTGAATTATTGAATTGGCCTATCCAAAGAGTCTCAAATCCAATGGAAGTCACATGACCTTTAATTCAAGAGCTACATCAACTATATACAAAGCAATATTAGTGATAAGAATGGTTAAAAAATGACTAAGCAACTAGAAGATAAATAGTAGATAGACCATGATGCTACATTGTCTCATTAGAGCATACTCTCAAACACTTTATGGACATCATGTACCCAGTCAACAAATTGAGCCTCTACGTAGCAATAGGAAGTCATTAGAGCTTCTTTCATGCTGTTAAGCATGTTTACAACCACCATATAGTGAAATAAAAGCAAAACAATTGAAAAAAGAAAAGATATAAGAATAAAAATCCTATGCAACTTTTCACTCATTGATGGAGGAATAGCTACAAATTTTCAAATTTTAATTAAAGATTTCTTCTTCTTACGGTAGTTGCATAATAAAAATATTAGTTATACTAGTTGAGTTGGGACAAAGCAACCAAAATATAATGGCCATCACCCCTAATTTGTGTTAAAGTAAACACATTAAATGGAGAGAGAGCTAGAAGGGGGTGGTGGCACGTTGCACTTATGTTTAGGAAGAAAAATTTTATAATTTTCTAAGTGATTAGATTAGTTTTCTCAATTTCATTTTGTTTGCCACATTAAACCATATATAAATTTACCATTTGATACGGCTTATAACTTTTTCAAACAAAACTGTAATTAAAAAAAATAAAGAAAAGAAAAAAATGAAAATAATGGTTTAGGATGTTGAAGATGCATTATAAATGGAGGGATTTGGGCTTGTGTTCCCTTGATATTGCTTGTCTAAGCTTGCACAAATAACAAACATAAGTCATTAGAAGACATTAGAGGTGTCTTCGATATGTATCTCTAACACTTAAGCCAGTAAGATGGTAAAAAATAAAGTAACAATGAGTAATATAGAGAGGCCAACAAGATTCTCAATCCCTTTACTTAGAGGGGGTCTAGAGGTACTTATAGAAAAGATGACTATGCATTTATTTGGCTAGTCTTAGGAGCCTTCCATATCTTAGATTTTAGAAAGAAAATCATAGATATGATTTTCTTGTTATATCCATTTGTTACCTTATCCTCTTAGATTGATGAGTATTAAGGTGAGCTTATCTTTAGGAAGCCTAAGAGTGAAAATGCCTAACACACACTTACCCCTTACTTTCATTGTGGAAGGGTTGGCAAGGAGATGTAAATCACAATCGGGCTTCGGAGGGTATGGGTAAGGCCACAAATTAACCAAATAAATATAGGTCAAGTGGTGTGTCTTAGAAGTCTACTAACTTTGTAACTGTTTGGGGTTTAATCCAAGTACTTAAGGTATGGCTTTATGGTACAGTTACTAGGTTGAGCAGGCCCTTTAACATTAGATGTTAAAGGGAGATTCAACCTTTGTATGATGTTAAGCTGGCAACTAGTACATGAGGTATCGAGCTATAGCAAGGGTGCTCAGGTGGTAATCAAGTTAAGTAACATTCTTGCGTGATAGCAACGCTTTGGTAAGTGGAGCCATTGGGCAATCAAGGGAGATTCAACCTTCGTATGATGTCAAGCTGAAAACTTGTACATGAGGTATTGAGCTATAGCAAGGGTGCTTAGGTGGTAGTCGAGTCAAGTAACGTTCTTGCATGATAGCAACGCTTTGGTAAGTGGAGCCATTAGGCAATCGGGTTAGCTGATAAGGACCTCTTTGCTTCTCAATATGATATATGTGTGTGTGTGTGTGTGTGTGTGAGAGAGAGAGAGAGAGAGAGGAAACATGTTGAGCACACTTTATTAGCAGTTGCATTTTTGTTAACTATCAATCATTTAGAACATTTTGACTGTCTAGCCTATCATAAGATGTTGATTTTGATTCATTTTTCACATTTTTATGTGTGCATTAATTGTTGAGGAATGCGTGTGACATAAGTACTCAATTTGTTAGCATGTGTGCCATACTCATAATAACATGATGGTAGCATGGGAGATCTTATATGTGATGCTTTGCTAATAGGAACATATGAAGGCCTTGCTGAGTCAATATAAGGAGGGGTGTGACATTATATCATGTTTCTTGGTTAAATCTACTAAGACATGTATATTTCTAATTGTTACTCTTAAATGTAATTAACTACATAAATATTCCACAATCAATATTTCATAGATTTAATATTATTAAATTTACACATACATTACCAATATAATGTCTGCTAGTATTTTTTAAGAAAGATGAAGAAGGTTGTCTTATCAATAAAGAGTAAGGACAAAGTCATAACTAATATGCTATTCCATTATTATTATTATTATTATTTTGCCAAATAGTTAATCAATTTTGAAAGAAAAAAATTATAATTTCAAATAGCTCAATTTGTTTTTCTTGGTTTCGCTTAATTGTTCCCTCTAAACAATCTATAAACTTTTCAACATTTCAATTCAAACGAAAAAGGAAAAAAAAAAAAAGTTGACAGGTGTCATCTCTATCAATTCGGTTCAAATTTTCACTCGATTTTATGCCATCCTTACTATATAGCAAGTAATAAGGTCAGATGAAACATAAATGGAAAGAAAAAAGAGCAATAAAACAGTAGCGGGGTGCCAATGCAATTCGTGCTTTTGGAATTGGAACCGGTGATTTTAGCTACATTGAGTCAAATCGAGAATTTGTGCTCAAATCTAGACTTATAGATGGAATGCAAAATTATTAGCCCTAAGAAGAAACATAAATGGAAATACTAGGAAGTATTTGTTAGTGTTGTTAAATTTAAGTTAATCTTTATAGTTTATTCTGATTTGACTTGACTTAAGTATAGGACAGTTCAATTCAATTTTGATTCAATTCCAATTGAACTACAGTTAAATTTGATTCTACTTTTTTAATCTTTGACTCTATCATATATCTAAGTTAATCTCTCAAACCATAGCATTGATATTTATTAAGAGCTTAAGATGAAAACAATCCTTTTGACCTTTAAACAGATGCACACCGTAAATGGTGACACTTATGCCGAATTGGATTAAAAATTGATTATGCTGTATTACCTAGATATTTTTAACAAGTATAGCAGCTGTCTTGCATATTGTGGTAATAAAAAGTTCCTAAAATAAGCATTTCCGCTTTTCCTTTTTTTTTTTTTCCTTCCTTCATTGAGTTACATTCTGATTTTTATATGCAGTATTATCAAACCGTTGTTGTAAAAGTTGTAACATCTCCAATGTTCTATAGGGCTCTTTTCGTGTTATTATTAATTTTCATGTTCTTACACGAAGCAGATGAAAATTATTGAGAATGTTAACAGAGATATTCAGAAAAGAAAATCTTAACAGGGATAAATATTTACTATTTTAAGTTTCTTGTTTTGAGTATGTACCATCGATCACATTCAAACATCCGGATAAAGAATTTTATTATATTAAAATAAATATCTACATATAATTAGTTGGGATACATTTGAGATAATCAACTGTCTGAATCCAGTTTTACCTTATAGCATTCCAGTCACCTTCACCCATATCGTTATATTCATGCCGCTTTATTGCTTCCAAAATTTATCTGTGTTAAAGTCTATATGCAATAATATGCCTCTTACGTTGTCCTATGGCTTTTCTATCGTGTGTTGTGAAATTGAATTACTTGGAAGGATGAAAATGTAAAATCGTTAATTTACCTTTTAATAATACACTATACTTCCCTTGCATTTCAAAGAAGATAAAATACCACCGTTTTCCCTCCCTTCGTTTCTTTGTTTTGCATTTAGCTGGTTTTCTATCCTTCAGTCCAAACACAGTGTAAAACTTCAGAAGCATAACAAACTTCATGAAACTCTACGGACACATTTAGTTCGTTAAATGAAATAAGGGTGTAATTAAATAATTATTATATTGTAATGTAATAGAGATATTATAAAATATGAATATCTATATATATATATATATATATATTGTTTAGTTGGATGTAATAAATATGAATATATATGTGATGGTAAGTAATCAAGGAGGAATGGAATGCCCATTCCATCAAGTGAACATGGTATTAGTTATAACAAAAAATGTTGATAACAAATTTTCTATGGTTTTTTCATATATTATGATAATAGATGATTAAAAAGACATAGGCTTGCCTTTTAAACTCTAACGATAAAACTAAAAATTAATTATTTTATGCAATTTTCTTATTTAAAGCAAGTTTATGAAATTTTTATATAATGATAAATAATGTAATATGCAAATAAATTGAGGAAAAAGGAAATAGAAAATGCAGAAAAAATAAAAAGATTATAAAAATACAGCTATTGTAAAACTTGAATTTAAATAACCCTAAATTCAGCTTTTGCAAAGTTAATTATGACCTTGAATACCTATTTATCGTAGTCGAAGATAACAACACTGTAGCCACCTATCAAACTTCCTATGTGTAAATTTAGTCAACACTTTACCTTGACCCATTTTTATGGAAATCTCACTCCTCCTCTTATTGAAGTAATCATTACAATTGTAAAACATTGTCTTCATTAGTGTAGTAACAAGCAAGTTCCTAGCATCTCTTAAGGCGTTGTTGTAACTCTTAGCAATATTAGTGGTACCAATATCAAAACGAGCCCCATCATTGTATGTCAATGTCCACAACTTCAAGTGTAAGCCATTAGTTGTGGGCTCATGATGTGGGCTTGATCATAATATCTACGGAACTTACAAGGTTGCACTTGGAATGCAGCCTTTTTAATTAACTCCGTACATTATTTAATTTTAGCTTACGTATGGAAGCTACTAGCCACTTGACGAATGCACTAGTACTACGGCCAACCATTTGGCCACACTACATTCTTGCCTTCTACAGCGAACTTTATGCTAAAATGGCGATTAGATATCAGGTATATGTCTATACAATCCATCATCACTTTAAAAACCACCCCTAACTGTCTTAGCACTCGTTATCTACGATGTGGTTCACATTGTCTACCTCAATGCAATGAGAAGCTTGTGTTTAAACTTCTCGTATAGAAATTTTCTATCAATCATGATTACAGGCTTGAAAGAAAGGAAGTCAATTACTAAGTAAGGATCTTGTTCACAAAACAATTAGTTATGTCTTATAAATCGAGCATAGTATGATGTCATACTTGCAATGGAGGTATGTCTCAACACATGGTCCGAAAGCCCAGAATGTTCAACCAGAAAACACATGGCTCGGAGTGTCACTTTCTATCTACTTCCACTCAACCATTGTACTAAATTCTCCTCTTGCATTGCGTATAGCAGTTTAAGGAGCACTTTATAAGACTCCTCCTATTTCCCATAATCCTATTCAATTGCCTTACACTTGGTCATTCATACTCTCTTAATGTTTACAATGTATCCAAACTACCTATAGATTGCCGCTTATAAATGTTTTATCTTAATACTTAGGGATTCTTGTACCTCCATAATAATACACTTGAACAAGGTAGTCAAGTCTAACTATGAGTAGTCCTTGCTAATACTAAGGTTAACACACGTATGTGGACCCTTAAACCAAGTAATCACAAAACAACTAAGTTGCTTTTTATAGTATGCTTGAAGCCTCCATTTACAACCTTTATCGACATTACCACATTTAATGGACCATAGTTTCAATTCTAACTCAACCATAACATAGCCAAGATGGTTCATTACATGGTGCATTTTCACTACATATCAGAAGTGATCCTTTTTCAAAAACCACATACAGACGTTGATTTCATTATTAAAGCTCCAATCGTTCATGTTATCCCTAAGTGAATCATACCTACTATCTACATTAGTAGCATAGAATGGCACAGGATTCGAACTCCTAATTGCATCCATATTGATTGAGAATCCACTCCACCAATCATCCTTCATACTGGACCTACGTAGCTCGTCTAGCGTTTGAAGCTAATCCTCACTTCTTTCATTACCATCATCTAAATCCATATCATCTTCATCCTTAGATACTTCTTCACATGCTATATTGTTTTCAATATCTATCACCTCGTTACTTTCATTTATAAGAACAATATTAGGATTAGAAAGATCTTAATTCTTACCTCCTTTTCGAGTTGTTAAGATAGATTAGGATATTTGCACTTGAGTTTTAACCTAGCATTCAATATTATTCTCCTATAGCACATTGTTCTCAACGGTAGCAATAGGAAAATTAACTTCATAGATCTCATATACATCTTAGTAGACCCAGTAACCCTACCACATTCCTAAGATGATGCCAACATTTGTTAAACATTAGAGTCACCATTCACTAATACAATATAAAAACAATCCCTACTAGCTCCAACAATAGGACACTGATGGATTAACTTAACCCAATGTGTAGTTAAATTAACCTAAATATGGCTACAAATGATGTCAACCAACTGTTGATAACTTACCCCATATTGAACTCTAACTACTCTCATTAGCCGCCTATCGTAACAAACTTCATTATTCCCTTCCACAATGTGACTATTTATATAACAAATCACTCATATTTCATGCATTTTTTGACATGTCTACATTTAGCAATTATTTATAAACAAGTCCACATTAGCATAAGACCATCACTATATATGACTTTTCAACAACCATGCAACTAATGTTCAATTGCTAATTACCATACATTCATAACCACCTTAGCATACTTTATGTTCATTTTGTGTAATCTGTACAAGTTATGATAAGAACTAATTACACATATATCATAGTTTTTTATAAGTAATCTAACTAGCTTACACTAATTGTACATATAATACGGTTTCTTATAAGGTATTTAACTAACTTATATACTACATTCCATATATACCGTATTCTTATTACATATGTATATTACATTATACATTCAAAAAAATACAATACACATATATGTTCTAATTACATGTACATACTACATTTTAAATTCAAACAAACAAAATACATATATGCATTCTAATTATATATATACATATGCTAATTATACATGTACTATACTACATATATAAAAAATGTCATATAACACGATATACTCACAACAATTGATATTTAGTCACCAAGATCACACAATGTGTCATAAGAAAATATGATATGGAGAGAAAAAATATCTTCAAGTGCACAAATGGTTCGCGAGAGTGAGTAAATTAAACTTACGCATTTCTTTGAAAAACCAGTGAAATCTAACTACTAAGCTATTACGATGTAGTAGGCTTACGATTTTCACCTCAATTTAGTGCAAAATTGTTGCTAAGTGAGAGGACTAGCTAAAGGTGTGCATTAGGTTTTGAATCTAAAGAGATGAGGGAATATTGCAAATTAAGAAGAAGAAGCTAGTAATAGGATTTAAGCCTAAAAGAATTGGCTTTATAAAAGTTGAATTCAGATATTGTATTTTTAGGATTACTTTTCCTAATGTCGTATTTTTGTAATTATTTTATTTTTGCAATATTTAATTCCTTTTCTTGATAAATTGATTTGACCTTCAATATAAGTAATATGAATAATATTTTTTATTATAAATATTTATAAGTTCTAATTTAGATGTTTTAAATTTTAAATGATTAAAATTTTTGGAGAGTAATTAGGCCCATTTAAAAGCAGTAGGTCTTACAAAGCCCATCATGGATGGGCTTGGTAAAAAATCTCAAGCTTAACCACTAAGCTTGAATTAGCTTGACTTATGCCCCTGCACTTTGCTAAATGGAATAAAGATATAACATAATAAGTATTACCTAAGAATGGAATAAAACTGTAATAAGTTATAAATTAATATTATATTATCATTGTAAAAAAAAAAAAATGTTACATTGTCATTTATTAATTTTATTAAAGGTAATTTTAGGGTGTAGAGGTATGGTGAGGGGATGGAGGAAGGTAGGGTAGAATTTAATTCAGCATTAAATAGCTATTTATACATTTGAGAGATAGGTGTCTATTTTCAACTTTTATTTATTTTTTTATAAGGTATGAGTATGAAATTATTATTATGGTTCAAAATATAACTAAATATCATAATAACTCCTTTATAAGGAATAAAGAGGAATGAAATTGCTATTATAACAAAATAAACTTTCTATAAGAGTTAACAAAAAAAAAAAAACTCTAGAAAGCCAAATTAGAGCCAAGCCTATGCCCACTAAGCATGCACAGCTTATAGATGCATATCTAAAACTTAAGAGAATCAAACTCATGCTTTGAGAGTTGTTGATAGAAGAATTTAGACCATCGACTATGAAGGCCTATTATGACCTCAAGAAGCCGAGGATCCACATATTATGGCTTAGTATCTCCCGAACTATGGGTAATACCTATGGAGAATGAAGAGAGATCTAACATAAGGCTTACAAAGACTTTTGGAGCCTAAACCATGGAGACTAGTACTACTTGTGGATGTCTTGACTCGGGACCATCATAGTTTTCTAATTGGGAACGTAATCTTCAAGATTCACTTTCCTAATAAGACAAGGTACATACTTTACTTAAATAGCTTTCCCATTACCTATAAATAAAGGCTAAGCCCTCTAAATAAGGGACTTTACACCCCCATAAACAATTACTGCTATTTTTCTAATTAGAAGCTTGTTGACTTAACATTAGGGTAGCTATGTTAGATAACCCTCTAGTGCCCTCTAATCGTATTTTCTTTTACAAGCTAAGCCCATCTCAAAACTAAGTAAATTTCTACTGAATAAATTTAAGCACCAACATTTGGCGCCATCTATAGGAAACTTAGCATTCATGATTGACATATTTCTACTTCTTGAATAAGGGAAAACTCGAAGACAAGGATGGCAAAAGTAAGATCTAAGTAGCAAAAGAAAATTTATTCGGCAACCTCCAAGGTGGTTGAACTCGCTAGAAGTCAAGTCACCAACATTGGTAAGGAAGTCAACATTAGAGGAAAGGAAGCCCATGTAGGCAATAAGAATATCATAATGCAAAGGCATGAGGGAACTACATAGAGGATAGAAATCAAGGAGAACTTGCTTGAGACCTTTAAATCACCTACTTGACTAAGTTAGTGGAAAAATTGATAACCTAGAATGATGAGATCCAAACATTGAATGCCTAAGTAGTTAGGCAAAATAAGATTCTCCTAGGATAAAACTGAGCATTCAGGATACAATTTCATAGAAAACGATCCCAGCAACAAGAAGGTTGTACCTCCTACAAGAACAGTGAAAATTCACTTAGCTTCCGATCACGGAACTATATAATTGATTGCAAGGTAATTTGTTGGCAAAAGAAACTAACAGACGAGGTAGAGACCTCTATATGCACCAAAGATAAACACAATCAAACCAATTGAAACCATGGTAGATACCACAAGTTGTGAAGTCCTACCCCATCACTTGCCTTAAAGGAAAGGTTTCTTGACAAAACTAGTGAGCATAAGGATTTGAGTATGACGACATTGTCGACCCCATCGCAAGGAAAGTATTCAACAAAAACGAGGTGTCTATAACTATCCTTCTTGTGGTAAAACTTGAGTAAAACTTTACCATAAAGATAAAAAAAAGGCACCATTTTTACCTTAGGAACAAAATTTGTCCTAAGAAACGTTACAACCAGCTGGATGTCTAAGGCTTAATCTATTGGGGATTTGGCAAAAGATGTTTTGAAGGGAAAAGTAGTGCTCTAAGAGTTGGTCGAATCATGAGAATGAGTTTTACAAAGGGGTATAGTACCTTAAGAGTTGGCTATAACCTAAAGAAATGGAAGTTCTTTCAAAGTTGACTAAATTAGGTAGAAGTGTCTCTAAGCGACCAACAACCCTAAATAAGAAGTTATTTGAAACCTAGTTGTGGTCCTACTAGTTAACTAACTTAAGTGGGAGCATCTCTAAGGACTAGCAACCCTAAATAAGAAGTTGATTTAAAGCATAGTTGTACTCCTACAAACTGACTAACCTAGGTGTGAGCGTCTCTAAGGACTAACAACCCTAAATAGGAAGTTCATTTAAAACCTAGTTGTGCTCCTATGAGCTGATTAACCTAGGTAAGAGCGTCTCTAAAGACTAGCAACCCTACATAAGAAGTTGACTTAAAAACTAGTTGTGCTCCTACAAGTTAACTAACTCAAGCAGGAGAATCTCTAATGACTAACAACCCTAAACAAGAAGTTGATTTAAAAACTAGTCGTGCTCCTTTGAGCTGACTAACCTAGGTATTTAGAAAAGAAAAAGTGCCTTATGAGTTGGTTAAGAACTCAAGGGGAGTGTAATATGTGATAACTCTCTATAAGCTGGCTAAAATCTTAAAAGACGATTGAAGAAGCAAAAAGGGGGAGTGTAGCCAATTTGAAAAATCTCTGACTTGAAAATTTTATGAACAAGGAATTCAATGAAAACCATTTATGATGAAGAATGCAACGGGGATAAGGTCCTTAAATTTGAAAAAAGAGTTGATGAACATCAATCATGAGCAAAATTGTATCAGGGAGAATGATGTAGACTATTGTGGTTAACTTAAAAAATATGACCATATTGGAAGGAAGCAAACAACATGAATTGAAAGCTTAGACACTTAGGTCGACATGGATTTGAAAATAGGTGGAAAAAATTTGTAGCAAGCTTTTACTCTCTCTCTCTCTCTCTCGCTTTTAAAGTTCACTAAAGGTACAAATTCTTAAGAAGTAAGAGCTATAACCATTCCCTTCCTTGGTAACCATGTGGAGCATCTCCTATTCTCCTCAATCTTAGAAAATATCCCAATACTGTTAAGGCTAAATCGATAGTATGCAAACCTTTCTAGTGGAGCCTTATGATTTTGAACGTTTCTTTAAGGTAACTCATGATGAGTTAATCAAAAAGAACTTCCTAACACACTATCAGTTTAAATTTCATTCTTGACTATTGTTCCAAAAAATGATGGTCTAGTTTGTACGTGATAAGCATCGATCAATCTGTTAGGTTTTTTCAATTCAGTACTATGAATTTGGCTTTTAGTATGTTTGCAAAAGGGATTAATGAGGAGGTTTATTTTGAAAGAATTCTTTTTTTCCAACTCGAGTATACAAGTCAAGAACCCTTTAAGAAAAATTAAAATTGTACTTGACTTCATTTCAAAGATAATTTTTATTTAAGATAAGTTTTCCCTATGATCAGAAGAGTTTTCATTGAGTGTGAGTAGTATTGTGGGTAGGAAGGTCTTGTGTAATTCAAGATTAGATAAGGAGACTTTGTGTTTGTGATTTGGAATAGATATGGAGGCTTTGTGTTTTTGGGCTGGGAATGTGATTCAAGGCTTTGTGTTTTTTGGAGGTACTCTAGGCTTTGAGTCAAGGCCTTCTTTGGTTAGGGCAATCATGTTCAAGTTTGCTTTCTTATTAGCACGTAAGTACCTTTTGGAATTTTTCTCTCAATTTTTAAGCCCTTTTTTTTTCCCCATTCTTTCTTCTTTTGCCCCCATTTTACTCCATTCTCTTTTCTTTGGCCCCAAAAATAACTACCTCCATTAGGGAGTTTTAGTATTTGAGAGATTCAAAACCCTAAATCGCTAAATCCTTGGTGTGTGGTGAAATATGTATAGGCTTGGAAAAGCATTAACCCTTCTTCATCTCCAAGAAAAAAATTATCGAAAACAAAAGTTATCCTTGAATTATTATCACTAAGATAAGCATAAACTGGTTTTTATCCTTTTCTCCTAATGCGATGACTCTAACCTCCAAATGGCCCCATTGTAGGGTGGTTCTTAACAAGGTTTAGTTTCACAGTACTTCTTATATAGGCTCAATAAGGTTAACAAAGGATACATGTTTGAGATATTGAAAATGAATGCCTAACTTTATTTAAATCTACGTATCAAGTTTAAGATAGGCCTCATTTGAGGAACAAGCCTAAAAATCCTTACCATGATGTCACTTAACTCTTAAAGTATTTAAGGGTTAGTGTATGGGATACAATTTGCCACTTTTCATTTTAAATCCTTTTAAAAATGAGTTACCATAGGAGTTTGTGTTGAATTGACGAAGGGTGAAGGCTAACTTTACCCCATAAATTCTCAAAATGTTTTAAAACAAGCCCTAATGAGAAAACAAAATCTTTCATTTGAATTCGAGAATATTTCAAAGACCAAATGCCTTAGACTTACAGGTTAAGTGCCCCTTGAGTTTTGAGTTTGTTTTTTATTTTAGGCTCGATTCTTCAAGGTCAAATGAGTTACGCGTAATAAGACTAAGGTTGTATCTAGTTAAGTAGATTAGCCGCGTTAATGGGCTAAGTGGTCATGTTTGTCCCGAATCTCATAAGAATTTGTAACAGTTAGTAACTTTTCTTTTTTCCTTCTTCATTTTTTCTTTCTTTTTTTCTTTTTTTTTTTTTGGAAGAGAAGGAGAAAAGGCCTAATGATTTAAATACAAATGAGGATGTGGATCTTAGGTTTCTATTTACAAATCTAAGAAAAATATTTACACTTCTTTGAGCAAGAGATGGTAATGGCTATTGAAGAATTATTTACAAAAGGGAAATACTAAAGAAAAACGAATGTTACGCAAAAGGGAAATTTTATTATCTTAACAAAGAAAAGAAGCCTAACATTTATTATTGATTTATTCAATGAAACTTGACATTTATTCTATAATCTAAAAAATCTTAATCTAACTCTTATATTTGGACCGCAATTTTGTCCAGCATCTCTAAAGCCTAGTCTATAGTCTTTTCACTCTCTTTGACTTAGGCCAACAAAGCTCAATTAGCAGCTTTAACACGTTTAGGTCTTTGCTTTCAGTAGGTAGCTTCAGCTTTCAACAACTGTTTAGGGATTCTAAGGACATCTGGCAACTTATTGCCTCTTTGATTGTTCACTTACTGTTTACTTACCATTATAGTAGGCTTGAATAGTTCATGAAATAAAAGCTGATTACTGATAAAAATGTGAGAATGCAAATGAAAGCACATGGATGCAAAGGGGAATTGGCAAACAAATCATAGTATGGAAAGGTGGTTCTTTTTTTTTTTTTTAAATTAATATTGCAACTTTGACATTTCTAATACATAATTATTTTATAACAAAAAGAAAATCCTAGAGACTTGTTCCTCCTCTTCTTGTGGTATTTTGACTTGTCTTCTACACTTTTTATCTTCTTCAGGCTAGGTACTTCCATCCATCTTGCAACTTGATAGATGTCTTCAGCATGAAACTTTTAGAACGCTTTAACCTAGTAATAAGTGGTAATACCTTCAGGAGGCTTGATCGTAGTGGCAAAAGCATCAATGGTGTTCATTCTTCGGACACATTCCTTATGAAGAAAGTCTGGTTTGTGATTTCACATATGGTTGATGAACCAAACCATGAGAAGAGTTATGTTAGTTTTCAAGTCTCCATCTTTTTTCCTCCTTAAAGGAGTTGAGAGATTTAGTTTGCTCTACTAATAGTGTCAGGATGTAAGACTTTCCTTTTAAGAAATGGATCACCATTTCTACAATCCTGTGATGTATATAAAATACCCCATTAGGAAATAAAATGGTTCCAAAAGCTATTAAGATGCAAGCATTAATCTTACATTGCCGCTAATCTTTAGGGTTAGTGTAAAAGAGTCCTTGACTATAATTGGAAGTAATTGCAAACCATGTGAAAAGATCATCTACCTTAATAATTCTCTTGTTAGGATGTACTCACATCTTGTAGATCATGGACTTGTAAAGGCCTAATAGTTAATTGAAAATTTTTGCTAGCCCAGTCGCAATATTTGGGACATAACATCTTTTCTGCTAAAGGGGACTTCTAATAGATAAGACTATTCTTCAACAGTTAGGCTTAGTTGATATAGGCTAAAACAAAAAGATAGTATATGAGGGTCTTAAAAGTGGGCTAAATCTTGTACCATGGTGATATTAACCCAAATCTTGAGTAATGAAAGGATAGGCCCGATCTTATCTTGAATTGTCTTTTGTTAAATTAGACTGAAAATCCAAAACCATGCTTCAAGTATTCCTTTAAGTTCTAAGGGCTTATGGATGTAGGCCTACTTAAATAAGGTTGGTGTGAAGGAGGAACTAGCCATTTCTACAAAAGAAAGAAAATTACATAAAAAATATTCTATTTACATGAAAATTACATTGATATTTTATAAAGAAAAAATTACCAAGAAAACCTTTATAGGGAAAAGATTGGGAAACTTCAAAGTTATAGAAAATCTTTTGGTGTTGCTACATCATGTTTATTTGTCAATTTCTGGAAAGGGATCATGAATGCAATTAGGGTAGATTCTAGAGGTTCTTAAGCTCTATGACCTCTTATGTTTTTAAAGAGATGATTTATTGGTCACATCAAAGCTTAATTGGGATAGCCTAATTAGCCCCGTAAGGTAGTTACCTCACAACATCCGAAGCTTACACAATAATTCTACTCCTAAGATTTTAGGACAGTTTGGTTCTAACTATGTCTATCATATGTTATGATTTAATGAAACCCCTCCAAAATATGCCCCTAATTAATCTACATGGGTTAGTAAAATATATTTACAAAAGAAAAACAAAATATGGAAAGGGTATTTTGAAAAATAATTCTAATTTCGAAAGGTTTTAGTAGCTAGCCCTCTTGATATCCCTAAGGGAGTTGCTAAGCTATCAAGCTTCAAATTTTCGATTTTTTTCGTTTTCCTTAGTCTAATTTACACTAAATCTTATATTTATTTAGTTTAAACCTTCGACTGAAATAGAAGGACATATGATTTCTTTATTTTGAAAAATTTTATAATCCCCACCTAATGAGATCGAGAAAGGTGATTAAATTAGAATGATTGGGTTGATTGATTCTAATTTAGATACTAGTCTATGAGTTTGAAAACTCATTAAAAATTTCAAAAAACTAGATTTCTTAAGCTATTCTATTAAACCCTAATGGTAGTCCTTTAACTTTTTGAATTTAAGTTTATTTTTCAAATTACCCTTCTATAAATAAAATTTAAGGAAGGAAATAAGTAAAAATTACATCTAGTTACAAAAAATCAGAAAATGAAAATTTATATATAAAAAGGGAAAAACAAATTTTTCCATATTTTAAGTTGCTTTAAAAGTGCTTATATACTCTCTATTTAGGATTAAATTTTCATAATTCATTTTGAAAATCTTAAATGTGTTGATTCTTTTTAAATTTGAAAAACAGTTAAATTTGAATTTTTTATTAGTTTAAACTTACTTAAGGAAAATCCTAAAGGATCTTAATTTTAACTATTTTATTTTCTTCATAAAGATTATATGGAAGCCTTAGCTTTGAAGAGGGTTTATTGAATTTCATTTTTTTTCTTTTTTCTTTTTTTTTTTTTGTTGTTGAGAAAAACAAAGATTTCTAAGTGATAAAATATCATTTGTTTTTCCTTTTCAATTATTTGAACACATCCTTTCTTCCTTTTTTTTTTTTTAAAAATATTTCTAAAAAAACTTGTAACAATTAATGAAGAAACTATGACTTTTTTTTTTTTAATGTTTTTGAAACTTATAATAAAGAAAAGAAGAAAGAAAAAAAAAATAAAAAAAGAAAGAGGGCACTGTACCTGGATTAGGAGCACGTGCGTGGATCATTAGGATGAATTCGGTTGGGCTTTTGGGTCGGCAGTCAGATCGGGTCAAATCCGAGTAAACAGGATGCAAGCAGTAGTAGCTGATATGACTCGATACAGACAGCTAAAATGGGTTTTTGAAGCAGGGAAACTCGCTTTCATTTGACTTCAATTGGTAAAAGAGGGTTTAGCACAACCGCTGTGGTGTTTGGAGATTGTTCGGTGGTCGTTTGACTTGGGCACGGTGGTTGGTGGTCCTGCGGTTGCTGTTTGTTGCTGTGAGGTTCACGAATGGAAAGTAACGTCGCAGTGGTTGGGTCGCACGGGTCTAGGTGTGGGTAATGTCAAGTGAGGGTGGTTGCATGCGGTTAAGCGCGGCGTCGGTAGATGTACCAGGCTGGGTTGGTGTGTATGTTGTGCTATGTTGGGGATGTTGGGCGTACGATAAGTGGTTTTGTGTAGCATTTGCTATCGAGTAGGTAATGAAGATGATGGGGATTGGTGCTGGATCGAAGGTCGTGGGTTGGAAGAGGATAGGTGCTCGATGGCCAAAGCGTACTATTGATAAGGTCGTGGTCGCCAGAGGATACTCGACAGTAGAGATTTAGGATTAATCAATTTGGGCATTTTTAATTCAATACATTAATATGGTTGAGTTTAGATTTGAATCTATCTTAAGAGATTTAATAATATTGATATAAAATTTGAAAGTTTTAATAATTAATTAGTCACGATTTTAGTAAATTTGCTAAAAAAAAATTAAAAATTTGATAAGATTTAAATGCCAAATTTCAAGTCCTAAAACCTAGCCATTTTCCTTTCCATTTGCTTCCTTAGAAAATTAAGATGGAAAAAAACAATGGTCACATATACTATGCACGTGACAGAACCCCAATCTTTTTGGTCTCACGTGTGCCTAAACTTATGTCTCATGCCAACTCTTCTAAAATTTTCTCTTATCATTAAGCATGCATAAATTAAACTAAATCCATTCTTATCAAGCCTAATCTTTAACTTAAGCTTTTAATCCAAACCCAACTTGACCTAAATTTTTTTAAATTAACTATGACCTTTTTTTTTTGTATAAATAGCCTAAAATATACACTGAGTATATTCTAAAGTCTTTATGAATTTAATAAATATAAAGTTTTACTTTAATTAATCCTATTAAAATATATATTAAATTGGAAAAAAATTCATTCACGTATTTTACTGGCATATATTTCTAATGAAAACTAATAATTTTAAGACTTTAAATTTATTAAATCGCATGTATACTTTTGACTATTGCTTGACCCGTTCCTAAATGGTTAACTAACTTGACTTGAACATTTTTTACACTTTCTTATTCAAATTTTCTAAAAAAAAAAATTCTTATTTTTTTTAAAAATTGGTTTGTGGCTCTTTTCTTTTATTCTAAAAAAATAAAATAAAATCACAAGAGGGCAAAAATAAGGTATCTATAGAACCCCAAAACATCAACCCTTAGCCTATTAAGATAGTTAACCCAAAACACAAACTCCACAACTTATTAAGGTAGCTGACCCAAACACTAACCCCTCAGCCCATTAAGGCAGCTGACCTAAATACAAATCCTAGCCTATCAAGGCAATTAAAGTAAACCAAAACCTTTGGTCCATTAATAAAATCGAATATAACCATAAATTGAGTCAAAACATGAAGCCAAATATAACCTCAATCTTATTAAAGGGGATTGACATAATTGATGCAAACAATTTCCAAGTCTAGGGCAATTATCTTCTAAGCCATTAGGAACATGAAAGGTTTGGGGCATATGGTCTATGAAGTTTAATCAAAAGAAAGGTATCCTTTCATACTAGGGCATGCTTTAAGGAACATTTCAAGAAATTTGGAGGGCAAAGTCAATTTCTATCCTAAGGCAAATCAATATGGCTCATGCTTAGGAAAATGGTAACTCACTTTTAAAAGGTTTGGAATGAAAAGAGGCAACTTATATCTCACACATTAACCCTTAAATACATTGAGAATTAAGTAACATTATGGTGAGGATTTTTAGACTTGTCCCTTAATGGAGTCATCTCATAATGGGGAAATTTGGAGGTTAGAGTCATTATATTAAGAGAAAAATATAAAAACTGGTTTATGTTTGCTCTAGTAACAATGATCCAAGGATAACTTTTGATTTTGATAATTTGTTTCCTTGGAGATGAAGAAGAGTTAACACTTTTCTAAATACCTCTAGCTTGCACATACCTCACCTAAGCCCATACACTTAAAATCCATGGATTTAAGGCCTTAAATCTCCTAAAGACAAAGATTTGGCAATAGAGGAAATTAATTATGGGGCCAAAGAAAAGAGAGGAGCAAAATTGGGGAAGAAATAATGGGGCAAAATAATAAAAAAAGTGGAATGAAAAAAAAAAAGAGAAGAAATAGTTAAAAAGAAGAAGAAGAAGGTGAAATTAAAAAGAAAAAAGAAAAAAAAAAAAAGAGGAAGAGAGGCTTGAAAATTGGGCTTGTATGCAAGAAAACAACCCTAAAGGTACGTCCATCCCAATAAGAAAGCAAATGGGGACATAACTACCTACACTCAATAAAGGCTCTTTTAATCATAAGGAATAAGTCATCTTAAATAAAAATTATTTTTGAAATTGGGTAAGTACACTTCTAGTTTTTCCTAAGGGTTCTTAAGTTGTAAACCTAGGTTGCACAAATAATTCTCTTAAATAGGCCCTCTCATTGATCCTTCTTGAAACCATTTGACCAAAAGCTTGATTCACAATATTAAACTGAAAAAGACCTAACAAATTGATCAAGGCATATCACTTACAAATTGGACCATAATTTCTGAAATGGTAGTTAAGAGCGAAAATCAAACTAAGAGTACGTAATGATGTCTTCTTTAACTAAAAACTTAAGTTATCATTTCCATATGAAAGAGACACATAAAGTCACAACATCTTATTAGGAAGGTCAATATGCAACCAGATTAGCCCTTACAATATTGAAGTCAAAGGATATTTTTCGAGAGTGAGAAGAATAAAATGTTGTACATGGTTATCAAGGAAAAGAATGGCTTAATATAAGGCTCATACTTCTTAATAAGAAGTTGTACCCATTAACAAACTATATAAAAAAAATGACAAAAGAAGAAAAATAAAAAAGAGGGAATGTAAAGGCTTATTACAAGTTTTACACCCATTTTCAAATCCATGTTAAAGCTTTCAAATCAAGTCGTTTGCTTTTTTCCAATGTGGTCACAACTTTTAAGTTGACCTTAATAGTTTGAGTCATCTTCCCTAATGTAGTCATCCTCATGATTAATGTCCCTTAACTCTTTTTCAAATCAAGGGACCTTTTCCTTGATGCCTTTTTTGTTATAAATGATTTTCAAACAACAAATTCCTTGTTTGTAAGATTTTCAAGTCAAGTGGTTCTTTAAATTGGTTACATTCCCTCTTTTGCTTCTTCAATTGCCATTTAAGGTCTTAGTTAGCTCGTAGGTACTTTCCCTTCAATAATTCTCCTTCAAGATCTTAAGCTAGCCTATAGAGCACTTCTGTTCTTCAATTTCTCTTAGGATTTTTCCCTTCCTTAGTCCCCTTTAGGATTCTAGCCAGGTCATGTAGCGTTATCCCAACTCACATCTCTTTTAAGGCTCTAGTTAACTCATAGAGTACTGTCTTAACTCATATTTCTCTTTAGGGTTCTAGCTAACTCATAGAGCGCTATTTCGACTCATTGAGTTCTAGCTAGCACTATCCCAATTCACATCTCCTTTAAGGTTATAGCCAACTCATAAAGCGCTATCTCGACTCTATTTGTCTTAGGATTTTAGCCAACCTTAAGGCTCTTTCCCCTTCATTAATCCTTCTTACTGTATTAGTTAACCTATAAGGCACTTTCCCTTTCCAATTGGTTGTTAGGATTTACTAAGCTCAAAGGTCGCTTTTCCCACTTTGGTTAGTCAACTCAGAAGGGCACTATTAGGTTTCAAATCAACTTCATATTTAGGGTTGCTAGTTCCCTAGAGATACTTCCACCTAAGTTAGTCAACTTAGAAAAGCACAACCAGGTTTCATATCAAATTACTCATTTAAGGTTGTTGATCTTTCAATGATGCTCTCGCTTAGGTTAGTTTGCTCAAAAGTGCATTATTAGGTTTCAAGTCACTTTTAGGGTTACTTGTCCCCTAAAAACGCCCTCACCTAGGTTAGTCAACTTAAAAGAGCACTACTGAGTTTCAACTCAATTTCTCATTTAGGGTTGCTAGTCTTTTAGCGACACTTCTGCTTAGGTTAGTTAGCTTAAAAGAGTATTACTAGGTTTCAAATTGATTTTTCATTTAGGTTTGCTAGTCCCTTAGAGTTGCTCTTACTTAGGTTAGTTAGCTCAAAGGAGTATGAACAAGCTCTAAAACAATTTCTCATTTAAGATTGCTAGTCCTCTAAGATGCTCTCACCTAGGTCAATTAGCTCAAAAGAGCATTACTAGATTTTAACTCAATTTCTCATTTAAGGTTGCCAATCTTTTAGTGACACTCCTACCTAGGTTAATTAGCTCAAAATAACATTACTAGGTTTCAACTAGATTACTCATTTAGGATTGCTAATCCCTTAGAGACACTTCTATCTAAGTTAGTTAGCTAAAAGGAGTATGATGAAGTTCCAAATCGATTTCTCATTTAGGGTTGCTAGTCCCTCAGAGACGCTCTCACCTAAGTTAGTCAGCTCAAAATAGCACTATTAAGTTTGAACTCGATTTCTCATTTAGGGTTGCTAGTTCCTTAGAGATGCTCCCACCTAGTTCAGTTAGCTCAAAAGAGCACTATTAAGTTTCAACTTGATTTCTCATTTACGATTGCCAATTTTTTAATGATGCTTTCTCCTACGTTAGTTAGCTTAAAGGAGCATGATTAAGTTCCAAATCAAATCTCAGTTAGGGTTATAAGAATCAACACCGTTCGTAGAAAGATTAAAGCCTTAACATGGAAGAGGAAATTGTACATGCCCTAACATGCATCATAATTGACATGATCATGTCTTTTAAAATCTAAATTTAGTAACTAATTCAAGAACACGATTGTGTTTTTCATGTGAATCATTACTAACTCTCAAAACAAACAAAATTCACTATAATACACACTAAAAAAAAAATACCAACATGCAAAAGGCTTAAATCTTAACTACTTTATCATGAATAAGAGTATAACCCAAGTAAGTTTTGTAGAAAAATTAAAGAAAGATCAAGAACTTACCTGGATTCTTGAAGTGGAGTGAGTATTGAAGATCTTTGAGTTAGTGTGAGTTAATGAGGGATTGTGGAGTGAGTATGTGTTTTAAGCATGAGAGAGAGTGTAAAGGAGAGAGGATGCCGTGTGTATGTGTGAAATATGAGGTGAGGAGAAGTGAGTGTACGTTGCAAACTTATATAGTGGACATGACACGATCATGTCTTGTGGACATGTACCCCACTGTGAAGCGTCCAAAGAGCTCTCTTGGGAACAACACAGTTTGAGACACTACTGTGTCTCGCTACTATATACTCCACTGTGATGCGTAGGCAAAGGTTGCTTAGAATTGACATGGTCCAACACACAACCATGTCTTTATACCATGTGGTATACTGTTTTACCTTTTTTTTTTTTTAAGAAGAAAAGAATATTGAAACTTAAGTTTAGAAAATTAATTTAATCAAAATAAAATAAAATAATTTTAAAAAAATGGAACTAAAAGTGTAATTGTTAAGATAACCAATGACTTAATAATTCTTAAGTGCAATAATAAGAAATTAAAATCATGAAATTAAACAAATAACTTAGGTTACCTCTTAAGAGTGCTATATTTAACATCAATAACTCACTAAATGAGAAAAATGAACTTATTGACAGTGTCAAGGGGTCACAACTCCTCAAGTTCATGGCTTTTGAGCTCTCCATCTGCATAAAGCTTCAAACATTGACCATTAACTTTAAATGTACCTTTTTTAGGATGTTTAACTTCAATTTCTCCATGAGGAAAAACTCATGTGATCATGAAAGGCTTGGACCACCTAGTCTTAAGCTTTCCAAGGAATACACAAAGTCGAGAATTGTATAAGAGGACCTAATCCCCTTCATGAAAGGTTCGTCTTCCCCTTATCTACTGATCATGATATCGCTTGGTCTCCTCTTCATAGATTCGTGAATTTTCATAAGCTAAATCATGCCATTTGCTAAGCATGTTCAGCTAGAGTTTCCTATGATTGCTTGTAAGCTCAAAATCTAGGTTAACGATTTTAATATACTAAAATGCTTTGTGTTTGATCTCTACTAGGAGATGACATGCTTTTCCATATACAAGTCTATAGGGAGTGGTTCTAATTAGTGTTTTATAAGCTATCCTATGGGCCTAGAGAGCATTATCTAACTTATCTGACCAATCCTTCCTATGATGCTCTACTGTCTTTTATAAGATTCTCTTTAAATCCTTATTGGCTACTTCTACTTGGCAACTAATCTGTAGGTGATACGGATTCATTGTCTTATGAGTTACACCATAATGCTTCAACACTTTATTAAACTAAGCATTACAAAAGTGTGTACCCTTGTCACTAATTATTGCTTTAGGAGTGCTAAATCAAGAGAAGTCTTTTCAAGAATTTAGTTACTACCCTAGCATCATTAGTGGAAAGGGCCTAAGCCTCAACCCACTTAGAAATGTAATCAATAGCCACTAAAATATATTTATTCCCATTCGAGTTTGGGAATGGGCCCATAAAGTCTATGCCACATAAATAAAAAATTTCACATATCAAGATGGGGTTTTGGAGCATCTCATCCTTTTGAGAGATGTTGCCTAACTTTTGATAGCTTTCACAAAGCTTAACAAACTTCTAAACGTCCTTGAAGATAGTCGGCTAACAAAATCCTGCCTCTAAAACTCTGTGAGCTATACAGTTGGCACTATGATGTCCTCTAACCGACCCTACATTGTAATGCTAAAGTATTTGCCATCCCTTAAGGTATGAAACATACCTTCTAATCATGTGATCTGTACATACTTGAAAAAGATATAGTTCTTCCCAAAAGTATTATTTCAGGTCAGAGACAAATTTCTTCTTCTACTAATATGAAAGCCCCTTAAGAAGAATTTTCGCAACTAAATAATTCGAAAAGTCAGCAAACCATGGAGTGTTGAAATCAACTACCTTATTGATTGCATATAGCCATTCTTTAGGAAACTCGTCGTTAATCTCATACTCCACCAGCTTTTCTAGATTTAAATTCTCTAACCTTGACAAGTGATCTACCTCCAAGTTTTCTGCGTTCTTCTTGTCCTAAATCTCTTTATCAAACTTGTAAAGGAGTAAAATCCACCTGATTAAGCATAGCTTGGTGTCTGTCTTGGTCAGCAAGTACCTCAGAGCAAATTGGTTAGTATAAACGATTACTTTGGATAAGATCAAATAAGAATGGAATTCATTGAAAGTAAAGACAATAGACAACAATTCTTTTTCGGTTATTGTATAATTTTCCCCAGCTTTAGTTAAAGTTTTGCTAGCATAATAAATAGGTTAGAAGTGTTTATTCTTTATCCTTTCTTTGACCTAAGACTACTCCTACCGCATAGTCGTTGGCATTGTACATTAACTCAAAAGGGAGACTTCAATTGGGAGGCATCATTATTAGAGCATTAGTGAGCTTATCCTTAAGGGTGTTGAATGCATCCATGCAATATTAGGAAAATTCGAAGGGCATGTTCTTCTTTAGCAATCAGTATAATGGTCTTACAATGTTGGAGAATTTCTTGATAAATTGCCTATAAAACCATGTGTATTTAAGAAAACTTCTGATTGCCTTTATTGAAGTTAAGGGTGGTAGCTTGGCAATTGTGTCAATTTTTGCATTATCTACCTCGATACACCTTTTTGAAATCTTGTGCCCGAGAATAATGCCTTCTTGAACTATTGTAGACATCCTATTTTTGCTCCCATTTATTTTTAGAGTTTTTAGAATAAGATAAATGGTCCTTTTTTAAAAAAAAAAGCACAAAATACAGAAAATTTAGAAAAGTACAAAAAAATGGGAAAAAAGTAATAATAAAATAGTTTTTTAGATAGAGTAGGATTTTTTTTTTTTAAATTCAACCTTAGAATTTTTTAAGGTCTTAAATAATTAAAAGAGAAGAGGAATATTGGGCTTGGACTTAGATATGAATCTAACCTAAGACAACTTGGTCTATATATGCAATTTGATTGCATATATGGATAATACATAGGCCAACAGCCTGATGATAACATATTCTGACTTAATATTGCATATGACCTGAAGATCTTAGGTTTAATCCATAGATAGTGGAAAATGCATCTTTTATTTCCTTCTCTTACTTAGACACTTGTCCATCCCTCATTAGTACGTGCGGCCATGTCACCACCACATCATCACCATGTCATTGCCATATCATGCTATGTCACTGCCACATCGTTGCCATGTCACATGCCACATAGTCGCTATGTTACATGCCACATCATCGCCATATCATTTACCGACTTACTTCTAAATGTGATAAGTACACTCCTACGTGCATTGGACATACTCTAACATACTCATACGCACGTTGGACATACTCTAACACACTCCTACGCATAATAGGCACACTCTTGGTGCATGTTAATTATGTTTTCCATACATAGCTTTGTATTTAACATCACACATAGTCCAGGTTCGCCTAGCCCAAACATGGAAAAAATCATACTACATTTTATATTTCCCATCCTTAACTCGACCATGATACCTATAAATAGGAGATTCCATTTTACTATAAACTATCAACTCATCACTTACAATCACTTAAATCTATTCACAATGCCACTTTCTTTTCTCTACATAAACTCTCTTTCTCTCTCTATGATTTACACAAGCTCAGGACCTTCTAAGTTAGGATAAGTTGTGCTAGAAACTCCCTACGACAAGAGCTTTCCAACCCAACCTGATCGCTCTAGTGTCCAGCTCCAACCCCTACGAACTTTAACTTGGTTTAGATTTGCTTTGGTTTTGATTTGTGTTTTGTTCTCCGCATTTTGTACTTTTCTTTTTATTTATTCTTGTAACGTATTGTAATGGTAACAATAAAAAAAAAAGAAAAAAAAAAGAAAGAGAAAAAGGATAAAGAGGCATAGTTTATTTATTTTCTTTTTTTAAGCCAAAACATAAAGCAACAAAAATAATAATAAGAAAAATCATAAAAATAAATAATAAAAAATAAAAAAAAAATAATTTTTCCAATAAAATAAATAAACTCTTAGGGCTTCTTATAGAATTTTATAAAAGTAAAACACCAATCTATGACCCTTTTTCTTTTAGGCATGTTTTTTAGAATTTAGACATCTTTTCTTTAATCCCGATATTTTTGCCATGATTTAGGCTTCTTTTTTATAATTTAGGTTTCTTTTCTATAATTAGGTGATATCTTTTCTATAGTTAAGCATATTATCCATGGCAACTACATATTTTGTAGAAAGTTGCATTTGGATATTTTAGGATTTTTCTAAAAAATTTTATCACTTAGAATTTTTTTTCAAACAAATAAAAATAAATGGACCATTTTTTATAAAAAAAAAATTAAGATATTTTAGTATTTTTGTAAAAATAAGAACACCATATTAAAACCCCTTTCTCTTAGGTATTTTTCTTAAATAAAATTAAATGGCTAAAGAACTTTAAACTGACCATTTTCAGAATTAAAAGAAGCCAATATGTCTAGAGTTTTACAAAAGAACTACGTACGTCTGATCTCAAATAATGAATACATTGGCACTCTATGCAAATACGAAGCGATTGAAAATATAAATTTTTTTTTTCATATTTTATAAATAATTGTTTAATTTAATTAATTCAATTGCACATGAAAGGTTTGTAAATAAGGGTATATTGAAAAGTAAAATTAAAATTGGCAAGTTAAAAAGTGGTACTTGTTAAGGGTTTTAAAAAATTATCCCCCTAACCCAAAATCTTTGGCTTTTGAACTTTTTCCTAAAAATTGGTTTTTCAAGTGGACCAAGAGCTAAGTTAAATCGGTTCACCCAATTGTTTTAACTTAACCTACTTTTTTCTCGACTTCGATTGAGTGACAACTCTAAATGCCTTTTTCAATATACGTTTAAAAATTCAATTTTCTTTAACTCTTAGCCGATGATTAGTGTTAAATAAGTTAGGGTTTAATATTAATCAGGTTAAGGAAAATATAATAAAAACTGGGAAAAAATCAAGCTCGATAGCTTGGTGACTTTATTAAGGACGTCAAGAAGGCTAGCCACTTAAAACTTTTTGAAATTAAATTTTCCCTTCAAAATACCTATGTTATTTATTTATTTGTTCATTTATTTCATCTAATATACTTATTTTTAAGTTGTTGTATTCATTTTTTGTTTTTTGTTTTTTTTTTTTGCATGAAACATACTTAGGGCATTGAAGGAATGATTATATTCAAAGTAGATACGGTCAGACCTAAGCCATCTTAGGACCTTAGGAGGGGAGCCATTGTATAGGCTTTGGATGTAGTGGGGTAACCACCGCTCAGGGTGGATTAAGCCACCCCACTTAAGCTTTGATGTGACTAACGAACTGTTTTATTAAAAACATGTGAGGTTACAAAGCTTAAAAACCTTTAGACCTTACCTTTATTACATACATAACTTTTAGAATGGCAAATAAATAGTAATAGAGCATGTCACCCACAAAAGGACAAAACTCTACCAGAATTCCATTATACCATAAAAAAGGTTGTAATATGTTTTCCTTATACCACCAAATATAATTTTATCCTTTGTAGAGGACAATTCCTATAACGCCCCAGAACTTGGAATGCCACAGATCACCACGTGTTCCTAGTCCTCTAATGACACAACAGGCTCTAATCACCACAATAAAAATCTCAAACTTGACATTTAAAACTACTAACATCGGTATATAAAAAAAAAATCTCTCGATTCATAAAATTCAAACTCCATAGTTCATACTCCATAAGTACCAACAAGATAAAAAAAAAAAAGAAAAACTCTTTTATCTTTTACAGCAGAAATAATATAAATAAGATCAGACAACTAGTGTGAATGGAAATTAAAAGATAGAACATGTCTCATCCATAGTTTCATTTCAATCATTATTACTAATCCTAATACTGTTGGCATCATTATGATAATAGACTCTAAAACCAACATTCGGGTATAAATAACTATAATTCCAATTTTCAACTCTAACATTCTCATAACCAATATATTCTATATAACTATAATCTTCATAAACATCATTCTGACCTGTAGCTGAAAAAAAAAAAGAAATAATATAATGAGCTGAAGCTTAATACATAACATACAACCACATGCGCGTGAGCAAATTATACATATTCACATGCATAGAAATGCAAAACAAGTAAATCACACAATTCATTTAATTATCTTTATTTTTAAGTCAAACACACAACATATGATAGTGGTCTTAATGACTCGTTCATATCACATTCGTATTACAACCTAGTGTTTGGACATGCCTCCTCAAACCCTTCTATAACATCCTAACGTTGGGCATGCCTCTTTAGCCTCTCTACAAAAACCTAGATTTACCCCAGATCACTTTCATGTAAGACTTCACAAAGGACAAAACATTACACAGATCATCAGGGTTGCCCCTAGGGATCTACCACTACGGCCCCCTAAGATAAGCCAAACATAAGTAATATAGTGACATTTAAGTCGAATATACATTTAATTCATTTAATCTTTGCTATCTTAACACTCACATACAACAAGCACATATCATGTACTTAGATATTTAGAATTCGTTACCAACGAATCAAAACTAGCTTTAAATCCTAGAAATAATAAATACTCATTAAACTCCTTTAAATAATGAATAAGTGTTGTCTCTTAGGTAAGACTCACTTTTAGATCATTTAAATCTCCTTAAATTCACTTAATAATATACTAAAGGAGTTTACTTCATAAGTAACAAAGGAATAAAACAAAAAGAAAAGGAAAAACTTAACTTAAAGGAGCAAAGCCTATGACATAATCATATCTTTTGATTGTGTAACTTACTGAGTTACACTTTATTACTGTAAAGCATACGATCAGGGATACGATCATGTATTTCAATCGTGTAACTTTTTGATCTATCAACCTACATCACTTACTGCAAAGGACACAACCAGGGATACAGTCATGTCTTTTGGTCATGTAACTTTCTAGTCTACTGGTCGACAATACCCACTACAAATGACACGACCAGGGATACGATCGTATCACTTTTTGGTTGACCTTTTTTTTTTCGTTTTTTTTTCTTCCACCCAAACTTCTCTCTATATCCCACAACAACACTCTACAACTCATCATCACAAACCCTTGATTCAAATCAATATAACCCTTCTAAAATCTACTTCTATAATGTTTTTAATTAAAATGACAAAATCAACACTTGTCAAGAATTTAAGAAATTTGGGGACTCTAAGGGATATATGAGGGTTACCTTAATCTCGACGGTCTTTTAAAGTTTCTTGCTTTTCCTTAACAAATTATTCATAACCTTAAATAATTACAATAAAATCTTAGTTTCTAAAAGAAAGAAAACTCAAAACCGAAAATCCAACTTTGCTTACCAAGGTCTTCTAGGGTTGCATTCCTTACACCGACTACTCTTACTCTTGAAGGCTTTCGATAAATATAGGAGATAAGTCTAAACTTATAGTGTGCAAAAAGTACAATTGCACTAGTTAGGCTAGGGTTTTATTTTAACCCTTTTCTTAAATTTTCAATATCACCCTTCATTAATTTATGGCTTAAGACCTTAATACCCTTTTTCACATAACTTAATTACCCTTTTGATTTTATTAAGACCTTTATTATTTATTTATTTCCCCTAATTTTTTTTTTTCTCAGGTATTACATTTTCCCCCCTTAGAAGACTTTCGTCTTCAAAAGTTACCTGATTCTTGGAACAAATCGAGGTACTTCTTTCTAATATCTTCCTCTAAGTCCTAAGTTGCTTCTCGTTTAAGCTAGTTTGACCACTGTACCTTAACATAAGGGATTATCCTTCTTCTCAATACTTGATTCTTGGTATCTATGATCTTTACAGGCCATTCCTTTGAGGTTAGATTAGGTTGTAACTCTAATGACTTTAACCCAACAATCTATACAAGTGGTTGTTTTGACTCTTGCTTTGGATTTTCTACAAACTTCCTCAACGTTGAAACATGGAAGACATCATAAACTCCTTTTAGGCTTAGGGGTAGAATCAACCTGTAAGCTGTCTTGCCAATCCTTTCTTGTACTACATATGGTCCCACATATCTTGGGATTAACTTCCCTTTCAGTTCAAATCTATTAATTCCCTTAGTTGGAGAAACTCTCAACAGTACTTTATCCCCAACTTGAAATTCCAAGGGTTGTCACTGCTTGTTTACATAACTTTTTCAAGCAACTCTGAGCTACTTGTATTCTTTTCCTAATAATTCTAACCTTTTTTGCTGCCTCTTGCACCAACTTTGGCCCCAAAAGTTGCCTTTCTCCTACCTCATCCCAATGAACGGGCGATCTACACTTTCTTCCATATAAGGCTTCATATGGAGCCATTTGTATAGTTGATTGATAGCTATTATTGCAAGCAAACTAAGTTAATGGAAGATGCTCACTCTAACTACCACCAAAGTCTAAAGCACAAGCTTGTAGGATATCCTCTAATATCTATATTACTTAGACTAGCCATTAGTCTAAGGGTGGAATGTCGTACTAAATTGCACTTTAGTACCTAAAGACTTTTGTAAACTTTTATAGAACTTGCTCGCGAATTGTGTATCTCTATCAAAAGTTATTATGATCGAAATCCCATACAGTCTCTCTATTTCTTACACATACAACTTGGCAGCCTCTCTAATCTATTATCTAACCTTATAGGAATAAAGTGAGTTGTTTTCGTTAGCCGATCTAGTATTACCCATACCATATCATGCTTTTCCTTAGTCCTAGGAAGATGCGTGACAAAATCCATAGTCACATGCTCCTACTTCCATTCTAGTGTAGGCAAAGGTTGCAATTCACAAGCTAACCGTTTATGTTCAATCTTTACCATTTAGCATGTGACACACTTAGAGACATACTTTGTAATTTCTTGCTTCATGTTGTTCCACTAGTAGTACTTCTTTAGGTCCTTATACATGTTGGTACTCTTAGGATGAATAGAGTACCTAGAGTAATGAGCTTCCCGCAAGATTTCTTGCTTTAACTCTTCCTAGTTTGGCACACATAATCTATTACCATACCTTAAGATACCTTTAGCATCACTGTTAAATTCGGTTACTTTTCCTTGTTCTATTTTTCTCTTGATTTCCTAGATGCCTGCATCCTCAAATTGTGTAGCTTTTATTCTATCCATAAGAGTCAGTTTAATGCGTAGGTTTGCCAATCTAGCCCCTACTTGTCGCATCACTGTTTCTAACTCTAGTCCATGCATGTCTTCCAATAAAGGCTTTTGTGATGTGATTAGTGCTACTATGTTACCTTATTTCTTCTTATTAAGAGCATTTGCCACCACATTAGCTTTACTTGGATGATACTGAATGTTTATGTCAGTCTTTAATTAACTCCAACCACCTCCTCTATCTTAAATTCAACTCCTTTTAGGTGAAGATGTATTTCAAACTTTTATGATCGGTAAACACCTGACATTTTTCCCCATATAAATAATGTCTCCAAAGTTTTAAGGCAAAGATAATTGCTACTAACTCTAAGTCGTAAGTAGGATAATTCTTTTCATTTGGTTTTAGTTGTCGAGATGCATAAGCTATTACTCTCCCTTCTTACATTAAAATACACTCCAATCCTTGACTAGAAGCATTGCTATAGATAACATACTCCTTGCCACTTTAGGGCAATGCCAATATAGGGACTGTTACCAATTTCTCTTTCAGTTTCACAAAAATTGCCTCACACGTATCATCCCATACAAAATTTACTCCCTTTTGAGTCAATCTAGTAAGAGGTGCTGCTATCTTAGAAAAACCTTTAACAAATCATCTGTAATAACTTGCTAATCTAAGAAAACTTTTAATTTTAATCACCATCTAAGGTCTTGTCCAATCCTCTACTGCTTTAACTTTTTCTAGGTCAATAGAAATACCTTCTTTATTTACAATATGTCCAAGAAAAGACACTTGCTCAAGCCAATACTCACACTTCTTGAACTTAGCATATGATCTCTCCATCCGTTACCTGTTCAACATAATCCTCAAATCCTCTTTATGCTCTTCTTGACTTTTTGAATATATTAAGATGTCATCTATAAAGATAACTACAAACTTGTCTAGGTAAACTCAAAAGACCCTAATCATTAGATCCACAAATGCTGCGAGTGCATTCATGAGGCCAAATGGTATCACTAAAAACCTATATAGACTGTAGCATGTTCTGAATGCTATCTTTTAAATATCCTCTTCTTTGATCCTCAGTTGATGATATCCTGATCTAAGATTAATTTTAGAGAATACCTGAGCTCCTTGCAATTCGTCGAACAAGTCATCAATTCTGGGAAGAGGATACTTGTTCTTTATAGTCACTTTATTTAGCTCTCTAAAATCTTTACACAATCTCATGCTTCCATCCTTTTTCTTAATGAAAAGCACTAGTTCTCCCCAAGGTGACATGCTAGGCCTAATGAAACCTTTCTCCTGTAATTCTTCTAACTGAGTTTTTAACTCCACTAATTCTACTGGTGCCATTCTATAAGCAGACTTTGAAATTGGCTTTGTACCTAGTACTAAATCGATACTAAACTCAATCTCTCTGGCTAGTGGCAAACTAGGTAAGTCATCTGGAAACACCTCTATAAACTCATTCACAAAGGGAACTTCTTCGATTTTCTTATCATCCCTTGCCTCTACAGACATGACAGCCAACCTACCCTTACCCTGTAATTCATATGTGGGAATACCTATTGGCCTTTGAACTTCTAACTTTAAGAAGAATTGTTCTTTTCTTAGGGGATCAAAATACACCACCATATTATGGTAATCGATGGTAACATGATACTTGGATAGCCAATTCACTCCAAGTATTACATCAAAATCCGTTGTAGATACCTAATTTTTACCTTTCTATAGTCCAAATTTTTATTTTTACAAAAAGGGATCTAATTCAAAAATAAAAATAATAACAAAAATTTTAATAGAAGATAAAAAATAATAATAATTAACAAATGATGAAAATACCAAAAAAATAAGAAAAGAAAAAAAAATTATTATTATAAAAAAGGTTTCATAGATTTTTAGGAAATAACTTATATTAGGAATAAATAGTTTTAGTTTTAATTTTTAACTTAGTACAAATAATTATTTTAGGGAATCGAGTGTTTTAAGTACAATTTAGTTATATTAAAAATCAAGGCATAGGCCAACGGCCTAATGGTTAAGTATTGAAGTATTGGATTGGATTTAATTTGAGGTCTTAGGTTCAAGTTTCGCTAGGTACCCATGTCTTTCATTTTTTTATATTTTACAAGAGTAAAAGAAATAAATGAGATTCATATCATCTAATTTGATTTCGTTAAATCGGATTTGAATTAATTTAGATCTATTTTAATTATTATCAACATATTATAGCCTTGTATTACTGTCAGAATTAATAAAAGTGTGATATTCCTTTTTTTTCCATTCGTGCCTGTGTCCCTTATAATCTGTTGGCTTTCTTCCTTGGTTGTGTTGCTTACAAGTTTAGGCCTGGTTAGCTAACATTGCGTGCAAGTTAGACTTGCTTACTACTGTAGAGGCATGATAGTAAGCGCCGCATGGTCTATTTATGTGCTAAAGAAAGCTTCGGAATACGATTCGATACGATATAGTTTTGGTTTATAAAAACACACATTCACGTTAAAAAAAAAAAACACTTGTGATCACCTTTCAATCAGCCTTTTCCTTCGTTTAAATACCATTACTTCCAAACCACAAATCCAAGTGAGTCGTCATTCATTGGGTACATCAACCAATTTTCAGCTGTCACAGAACCCCATGCATACAGCACTCATACAACCAGACTCATAAGACAAATCCTTAACGGCAAGCCCCATCATAGATAGCAGACACAACTCTACTACAAAATACTCGCCTACTGCTGAATACACTGGCACGGTGAATACTGTCATAGGCTAGATTACATTTACTTTACTCCATCGACAGCAACTTCCTCAACACCAAATAGTGGTAGCGAAGTAAACTCCATCGATCAGCCACTACCGCGCACCAAATAGTGCCTGTGTGATATTATAGCCTTGTAACACTGAAACGTATGCCACACACACCACAATATACTATAACTCCCAGCAACAAAGTCCAATGCGCATCAACTCTACAATTTCCATGCCCTGACTACGCCGATACACAAATAGGGAGAATCGCCACATCGTTCGAATCTCTGATCAGATACTAGCGTTCAACCACGTAAACTTCGGACAGCAATTCAAAGAGAAGGACACGTACTACTTAACAATTTCAAGTAATCCCCTACAATTGATTTTCGATCGCGCGACTCCATTGCATAATCAAACAATAAGCAAGGTTCGGTTCTTTTTTTTTTTAATTAATTAATTTATTTATTTTATTTGTTTCTTTATTTAGTTATTATTATTATTATATTACTATTCCGTTAGTTAGTCAGTTAAAGTTTATAACATATCGTATATATATATATGTATATATTAGTTTAGTTATTTTTTAGTATTAAATTTTTTAGAATTCTCTACAGTACGACATTATTTTTTAGTATTAGTTTTCTTATAGATATCAAGTATTTTGTATGATATGATTTTATTTAGGTAGGTAATTGTTTAATAAGTGGAGATATAGATATATATTAGCTAAGTTGTTTCTTTTAACATTAGTTTTCCTGTAGGTTAAATATTGATTTAAGAGTAGTAATATAGATATGCACCTACATATATATATTAGTTTTGAAATTTTTAGGATTAGATTTTTTTTTATTTGTTATTATATTATAGTGTTATTAGAACTTTAAGTAGTTTGCCATAATTTATATATAATAGTTTATGAAACTTCTTTAACATTAGTTTTAACATAGATTTAAGTGAAGGTTTATTTAAATAATAGTGATATAAATATGAAGATATGTTTTGTTAATTTGAGTTTTATGTTATCTATTAGTACACATAATATATAATATATGTATATGTTAGTTTAGGAGTTTTAGTATTAGTTCTTATACCAGTGTATCATATGGAATTAATTTATTTTGATAGATAGTTGTATATATATTTTTAGGTATTGTTAGGATTGGTCATATCTTAAGATTTGGTTTATGACATAGAAAGTTGTTTTTTTTTAGAAATTAATAAAAGACCCTTTTTAAAAATAGAATTGTTAGATTTTTTTTTTTTTTAAACAAAACCACTCAAGAGTTAGGGCCCTTTAGATTTTATTTGAATAAATTAAATTGGTAACAACATAAATTCGGTCGGTTTTCAAAAATTAAAATCAACCAACACATTAAAGTTTTCGGAAAGAATTATAATCGTTTGATCTCGATTAGCAGGTACATAGGCATATTCGAGGCGACGATAAAATATGTAGAAACTTAGATTCTTTTTTCTTTTAATTTTTAATTTATTTATTTTTTCTTTAAAAATATTATAATTAGAATAATAATCCTAATTTCGGTAAATAGATAGTGGTACCTATTAGGGTTTAATAGGTTAGCCCCCAAACTCGAAACCCTCTGGTTCTTCATTCAAATTAAAATCAAAGACTAGTAGCTAAATCGTAATCAATCCATCCAATTGGTTACGATTTCTTATTTTCCCGGCTTTGGTTGGGTGGTAACTCAAAAAATTTTTCTAAATAAAAAACCAGAATTTTCCAATTTCTTTAGTCGAGGATTAATATTAAATGGGTTAGGGTTTAGTATTAATCGGAAAATGGGAAATTAATTTTAAATAAGAAACCAAAAAACAAGCTCAACATCCATCATGTCTAAAACCCATAAATCTATAGGTAACACTTAACCTTAAACTTCTATGCGCACTTCTCTATAAAGTCAATCTAGTACTACCCCTACTCCTAAAGGAGTACCTATGCTTAAGGGTTCACAAAACAATTCGGGTTTTAAGTCACATGTATATATAACACATCTGATATGCATGAATGTGTGGCACCCATGTTAAACAACACAAAAGCACTAACAAAGTGTATAAGGAGCATAATTGCCATGGTGTCTTGTTCGGTATACTCTTCGTACTGTTGCTATTGAAGGGCAAACACTTGGGCTAGAGCTCTCTATCTCGGCCCTTAAGGTCTAATAGCTGGTGCCCTAACCTGTGCCCTTACTAGGCCAAGCACTAGAGTCTGCTATAAAACTATAGTTGCTTGCCCTCCTGTTATCCCACAATCAACTGCTTTATGGCCTCTCTACTTATAAATATTGCAAAAGATCTACAGGATGGATTTCTCATTACATGTTCTACTTGAATGCCCAACCTTACGATAAGAAAAACAAGCCCCTTCAGGCCAATTGCATTGACTTAACTCATGAGGCCCCATACATTGTGAACACCTCCACACTAGGGTTATTACTAAGGGTGGAGGCAAGGGCAAGAATGGATAAGTCGGCGTAGGCTGAAAAGGCCTAACTAGAATGGCCATAGGTCTAGTTAGTGGCATTAGGTACATAGGTCACTTACCTTGGTTTAGTTGAGTGATACTTGGCCTTGATCTCTTATTGAGAACTACATTTTCCCTACGGGGCTTCTGCTCTTCTCTCCTTCTCATGCACTGCTTTAACCATTTGGCTCTCTCCACAATGTTTGCATAAGCTGTAAGTTGAAAAGAACTTACTTCATATTGTAAGTCGGTCTCTAACCTTCTTAGGAAATGATAAGCTCATGATCGGTCATCAGCTCGAATAACTTTTGGCAAGAACTGGCTTAAGCGGTTCAAATCCACCTCATACTCAGTGATAGACTTGTTTTCTTGCTGGCAATTGCAATATGCATTCTCTATAGCATCCCTTATGCTATTTAGAAAGTACTTCTCATAGATAGGTCTTTGAATCTCTGCCAATTAATCGATCCCTAAACCAATTTGCTCTCACTAGTCTACCACAAAGCTACTGTACCCCTTAACATATAAGTAACATAACTAACCTTTCTCTCTTCCAGCACTTTAAAAGTAGCAAAGACCTTCTCTACTTCTTCTATCCAATGGTGTGCTTCAATTGCATCCTCCTTCTTAGGGTTGAAGGGGTTGATTTGTCTAGCAAACCTGTTTAGAGTGAATTGTTCTTATTGTCGCCCTATAAGTACCCCTAATATGTTGTTTATAGTATGGAGTAGCTGAACACTATCCACTATATCTTGACCTTAACCTCCTTGAGGCAACTGTCCATCTTGTGGTATCTGACTATCTTATATGGTAACATTAATTGGTGGAAATTGGTTACCTTGTTGTTACCCTCCTACGTTTCTCTCCACCAAAGCATCTTGCCCTGTTCCAGCATTGTTGTTAAGTACATGGATTCTCCTAGGTAGCATTCTATAGGAGATATAAGTATAAAAGGAGATAAACAACTAAATTCTAAAAAAAGAAAAAGGGAAAAATCTTATCTGATAAGAAGTAGAACAAATAGTTAATATAACACAAACACTAAATAAAACAAAAGTACTCAAGCAGAAAAACTACTATTTTAATCCATAATTCTACTTGTTCCTAAATTCTTTTACCCCTTAACAGATCCATCACTTATATATTCGATAGATCCTTTAACCTAGGCTCTGATACAACTTAATTTGTAACGCCCTAGAACTTGGAACACCATAAACCGCCACGTGTTCTTAGTCCTCTAATGACATGTTAGGCTCTTATCACCACAATGAAAATCTCAAACTTGACATTTAAAACCACCAACATCGGTATATAAAAAAAAATCTCTTGATTCATAAAATTCAAACTCCATAGTTCATACTCCATAAGTACAAACAAGATAAAAAAAAAAAAACACTTTTGTCTTTCACAATGGAAATAACATAAATAAGATCAAACAACTAGTATGAATGGAAATTAAAAGATAGAACATAGCTCATCCATAGTTTCATTTCAATCCTTATTACTAATCCTAATACTGTTGGCATCATTATGATAATAGTCTCCAAAACCAACATTCAGGTAGAAATAACTATCATTCCAATCTTTAACTCTAACATTCTCATAACCAGCATATTCTCCATAACTATAATCTTCATAAACATCATTTTGACTTGTAGTTGAAAAAAAAAAAGAAATAATATAATGAGCTGAAGCCTAGTACATAACACACAACCATATGCACGTGAGCAAACGATACATATTCACATGCATAGAAATGCAAAACAAGTAAATCATACAATTCATTTAATTATCTTTATTTTTAAGTCAAACACACGACATATGATAGTAGTCCTAATGACCCGTTCACATCACATTCGTATCACAACCTAGCGTTTGGACATGCCTCCTTAGACCCCTCTATAACATCCTAATGTTAGGCATGCCTCTTCGGGCCCTTCGAAAAAAACCTAGATCTACCCTAAATCATTTTCATGTAAGACTCTACAAGGAACAACACATCACACAAATCATCAGAGTTGCCCTTAGGGATCTACTACTACGGGCCCTTAAGACAAGCCAAACATATAGAGACATTTAAGTCAGATATATATTTAATTCATTTAATCTTTGCTATCCCAACACTCATATACAACAAGCACGTGTTACGTACTTGGATATTTGGAATCCGTTACCAATGAATCAAAACTAGCTTTAAATCCTAGAAATAATAAATACTCATTAAACTCCTTTACATAATGAATAAACGTTGTCTTTTAGATAAGACTCACTTTTAGACCATTTAAATCTCCTTAAATTCACTTAATAATACATCAAAGGAGTTTACTTTAGAGGTAACAAAGGAATAAAACAAAAAGAAAAGGAAAAACTTAGCTTAAATGAGCAAAGCCTATGACACAATCATGTCTTTTGACCGTATAACTTACTGAGTTACACTTTATTACTGCAAAGCATACGATCGATCAGGGATACGGTCATGTCTTTCAATCGTGTAACTTTTTGATCTATTAACCTACATCACTTACTACAAAGGGTACAACCAGGGATACAGTCATGTCTTTTGGTCATGTAACTTTCTAGTCTATTGGTCGACAATACCTACTACAAATGACACAACTAGGGATATGATCATATCACTTTCTGGTTGACCTTTTTTTTCGTTTTTTTTTTCTTCCACCCAAACTTCTCTCTATACCTTACAACAACACTCTACAACTCATCATCACAAACCCTTGATTCAAATTAACATAACCCTTCTAAAATCTACTTTTATAATGTTTTTAATTAAAATGACAAAATCAACACTTGTCAAGAATTTAAGAAATTTGAGGACTCTAAGGAATACACGAAGGGTTACGTTCCTCACATGGACTACTCTTGCTCTTGAAGGCTTTCGATAAATATAAGAACAAAGTCTAAACCTGTAGTGCACAAAGAGTACAATTGCACCAGTTAGGTTAGGGTTTTATTTTAACCCTTTTCTTAAAGACCTTAATACCCTTTTTCATATTCCTTAATTATTGTTTTGATTTTATTAAGACTTTTATTATTTATTTATTTCCCCTAAATTTTTTTCTCGGGTATTACATTTCCATTTTAAAATTGCAGTTTCCTTGTAAATTCAATATAAATAACATTATTATGTAACAATTCAATTTCCTTGTATTGTAATAAAGGAATTCTGGTAAGATCTTAACCCTAAATCTTTTTATATTGCCACATTCCTATTTAGTTGTAGGTCCTTTGCAGTTGCATTTGGGTGCCCTCATGTTTTCTTATCTTATCTTGTTTTTCAAATCAAAAGGGTTTCCTTATATATTGTAAAATAATTTTTTTGGTTAAGTCACCATCTTAGAATAAGGCTATTAAATGAATACTTGTAGATTATTTTAGCTAGCCTTTGTAATAATTAAAAAACCTCATAACTTGTAAATAGTCTTCCTTTCTTTAAAAGAGAATTGAACTTAGTCCATCAACTTTTTCCTTCCATATTTGTAAATTCACCACTTTGTAGACTATCATAAGTCTTCTAATTCATAAATATCTAACATCATCCTTATGTACAAATTCTTTGAGTTGTAAATATTCGTTTCCCTTTTGGCTTTTAACCAATCACCTTTCTTAAATCGCTCTTGTCTCTTGTAAAATAATCACTCCCCACCCTTATCAATAATCGGTATATAGCTATAAATATCAAATACTCCATAAATATTTCCTTATACTTCTTATAAATAACCTTTTAAATACTTATAGGACGCAAATTTTCTTCATTAGTAGATTAGGGTCATACTTTTATCGTTGTTTTTCTTTCCATTACCTTACTTTCAAATAAGCTAGTTAGGGTCAAATTAACTATTTTTCATTTCAAATTAAAAGTTTCCCATAAAAAGAAAAAGAGTGAAAAAATAATTTTTTTTTTAGAATTGCTAATGGGTAAGGATTTTTCCAAACCAAGTTCAAAATGGCTAATGATAAGATCAAGTCCTTAGAAAAAAAAAAAGTATATCAAATGGCTCAACAATTGCAGATCTTGGTTTCCATAATTAGAAGCCTGCAAGTATCTTAAGATCTAGGTCTTGAAAAAAGACTTATGAACTTGGAAGAAAAAGTAGCGACATTACAGAGGGGCATTCCAAATTTGGAAATGGCTATAGGTCTTACGTTCAAAAGACTTCAAACAACATCCATTACTATTCAAATGCCACCAAAAGGGAAAGAGCCAATATGAAGCTAAAAAAGACACGGTTAAGATAAGCTCACTTATAATGCCTCGAGAAGACAATTTACCTAGTTCAAAGTTCCAATAACCTAAATCTTTCATCAGTTAAAGGAGGCTAAGTTCCTAGTTTGCAAAGCCCCTAATCAAAACCTATAGGCCATGAAACTTTGACCCAAAAGCGCAATGGGACTACCATATGGGTTAGAAAGGGCATTCTACGAAAGGATGCAAGAGGTTGAAGAACAAAATTCAAGATATGATTGATGCTAAGATAATACAACTTGATATCTTAAGAGCCATTTGTTGCAAGCTCAACCATAAAGGAACTTCAAAAGGACCACCTGCTATACCCAAATTTGAGAATCTACTATTACCATCTGACTAGCTAGCCTATTACTTAAAGCAGTTGGGTGTATCCCCAAGTTAAGTGGAGCAGGGGCATTTTGAAAGATAGAATTTTAAAATTGACATAATTCTACAATGATGATCATTTGAAATAAAAGTATTCTATTTATCTATTATGAGCGTTCATTTAGAAATTTTTATTATTGGGGTAAATGAATGTACATTTTTGTGTCTTATTTTGAAAGTTTAGAATGAAAAGAGGCAAACTACATCTTAAACACTAACCCTTAAACACTTGAGTGTCAAGTGTCATCAATGTGAGGATTCAGATATATTCCTTAAGGAGGTCCATCTTGAATTTAATACACAAATCAAAATGAAGATAGGCATTCATTTTTTCAATATCTTAAACATAAAATCTCTCACCAACCCAGTTAAGCCTTTTAATGGAGTATTTCAAAATTTAGACCTTGTTAAGAACCACCCCATAATGGGGCAATCTAGAAGTTAAGGTCATTAAAAAGGAGAAAAAGCTAAAACTAATTTGTGCTTGCTCTAGTTGCATCAATTCAACTGTAATTTCCATCATTAATAACCTATTTCCTTTGAAATGGAAAAGTGCTTATATCTTAAATACTATACACTTTGAGCTATAAGCCAAAAGAAGGAATGATCACCTTTATCTTGAATTTAAAAAGAGAAAGAGAGAGAGAGAGAGAGAGAGAGAAAGAAAGAAAGGAAAAATGGGAAATGTGAAATGAAAAATGAAAAGTTTGCTCTAGAGGTGATCAAGCCTAGAGCCTTAAAGCCCAAAAGGATATGGGGCTTAGAAACCCATTCTTGAATTAAGACTCACATTTCAAATAAAGACCCCAAAAACACAGTTAAGGCAGTTAAGCTTAAAAGAAGTCAGGGGAAATACCAAAGTTTCCCCCCAAAATTGTAGCTAGCGTAAGGCTTATAGCCCACTCGCAATTCTACCCTTCTTTAAAGGCCCTTCTAATTGAAGGAGATAACTTATCCTTGATAAAAGTTACATTTGAAACTAGGGCAAGCACAATTTTAGTTTTCCTAAAGAGTTCTTGACTTATAAACCTGAGTTGGATGAATGAATTCTTTCAAAAAGACCTATACATTATTATCCATTTGTTTAAACTGATAGTGAAGACTTTATTATATTATAGTCTGAAAAAGACCTAATAGATTGATCATAGTGTATCACTTGCAAGAAGAACTATAATTTTTTAGAATTGTGGTATAGAGTGAAATTTAAGTCGAGAGTGCAAGAAAGTTCTCTTCAACTAAACCAATCAATTATGAGATAGCATTCTTCTATCATGCCTCAAATGCTTTAAGAGATGTTTTTAAAAGGGGGATTTGTTGGATAATCATGCAGTTATCCCCAAGGCAAGAAAAGAAAGGAGTGGGCCCATCATTTGTTTGCAACTATAAGGACCTATGAAGAATCCATACTTGTTAGCAACTTTTTAAAAAAGGAAAAAAAAAAAAGAATTTTACAAATTCTCTTTGAATAAATGTATGTTTTTCAAAAAAATAAAAAATTTGCCTTTATCATCCATTAAATTAACGTTAGATCACACGCTATCTTTGGAAAAGTTGTGAATATACAAGTTATCCTTAAGATTAGGAACCTAGGACTGTCTTGAAAACCTAAGTTATCCTTAAGTTTAGGAATTTAGGGCCATAAGTTATTCCTTTTAGGAAAAATGCTGAAACTCTAGGAGTCTTAGTTATCCTCAATCAAGAGTTATGGCTATCTTTGATCCTAAAACTAAGTAATCCTTCCTTTTAGGAACTTAGCTATTCAATAGGAATCGTAGTTATTATTGTCAAGAAACTTTGGCTATTTTCAATCTTCAAAGTAAGTAATCCTTCCTTTTAGGAACTTATCTATTCAATAGGAACCTTAGTTATTATTGTCAAGAAACTTTGGCTATCTTCAATCTTGAAACTAAGTAATCCTTTTTTTTACGAACTTTGCTATTTAATAAAAACCTTAGTTATTCTTATTAAGAAACTTTAGCTATCTTTAATCCTAAAACTAAGTAATCATTCATTTTAGGAGCTTAGCTATTCAATAGAATCCTTAGTCATTCTTGTCAAGAAGCTTTGGCTATCTCTGATCATGAACTAAGTAATCCTTCCTTTTGGGAACTTAGCTATTTAATAGGAACCTTATTTATTCTTGTTAAGAAACTTTGGCTATTTCTTAGCTGTGAAAATCGGGTAATCCTTCTGTTTAAGAACTTTTGTTATTTCATAGAAACTAAGTCTTGAAAACTAAGTTAATTCTATTGTTTAAGAGCTTTGGTTATTTTATAGGAACCTTAAGGAATTAAAGTTATCCTTAGATAAGGAATTTTGATCATTCAATTGCCCTCCCTTGAAACTTTAAGAACCTTAGTTATCCTTTGTTAAGTTAAACTTAGGAGCTTTGATTATCTTTTGCTCATGTGCAAGTCACCCTTAAGGAACCCTTATTATCCTTTGTTAAGTCAGATCTAGGAACTTTGGTTATCGTTTAAAATACTTGAATCGCACATCAAAGTGTACTTCACCTCTTACCATTCACCAAATTTCCAATGGATAAAGCATAGGATAGCTAGCTAGTTAGTTGTAGCGCTTCCTAATGCAATTTCATCCCTTTAAGTAAAAAATGGTGTCTCCTTTTGTTTTTGTGATAAAGTTTTACTCAAACTTTACCACAAAGAGAAATAGCTATAGATATCCCATTTTTGCATCCATTTATTTTTAGAGTTTTTAGAATAGGGTAAAGGGTCCTAATTTTGTTTTTAAAAAAAGGCACAAAAAATAGAAAATTTAGAAAAGTATAAAAAAAATAGAAAAAAATAATAATAAAATAGTTTATTAGATAAAGTATGGTTTTTTTTCTAATTTAACTTTCATATTTTTTAGGGTCTTAAATAATTAAAAGAGAAGAGGGATATTAGGCCTTAGCTTAGATTTAAATTTAACCCAAACTAACTTGATCTATATATGCAATTTGATTGCATATATGAATAAAACACAAGCCAACAGCTTGATGGTAACATACTCTAACTTGATATTACATATGACCTGTATATCTTGGGTTCAATCCATGGAAGGTACAAAATACATCTTTTATTTTCTTTTCTCACTTAGACACTTGTCCATCCTTCATTGGTACATGCATCCATATCACCCACCATGTTATCTCCCTATCATTGCCATATCATGCCATGTTACTTACCACATCATTGCCATGTCATCACCTTAACATCAACAAATCATGATATGTTATTGCCATATCGTCTCTATGTCATAGGCCACATTATCGCCACATCATTTATCAACTCGCTTCTAAGTGTAGTAAGCACACTCTTTCACACATTGGATATACTTCGATATACTCCTGCATGTAATAGGCACACTCTTAGTACATGTTAGTTATGTTTTCTATGCACAGCTTTGTATTTAGTATCATATATAGTCTAGGTTTGTCTAACCCAAACATGGAAGAAAATCATATTATATTTAATATTTTCCATCTGTAACTCGACCATGATACCTATAAATAGGGGATTCCATTTTACTACAAACCATCAACTCATCACTCACGATCACTTAAATCTATTCACAATGCCACTCTCCCTTTCTCTACATGCCCCCTTTTTTTCTCTCTAAGATTTGCATAAGCTTAAGACTTTTTGAGTTAGGACAAGTTGTGCTAAAAACTTCCTATGGCAAGAGCTTTCCAACCCGACCTGACTGCTCTAGTGCCTAGCTCCAACCTGTGTAAACTCTAACTTAGTCTAGCTTTACTTTGGTTTTGATTCATGCTTTATTCTCCACATTTTGTATTTTTATTTATTTAGTCTTGTAATGTATTGTAATGATAACTGAAAAAAAAAAAAAGAAAGAGAAAAAGGATAAAGAGGCACAGTTTATTTATTTTCTTTTTTTTAGCCAAAACATAAAATAACAAAAAAATAATAATAAGAAGAAAAATCATAAAAATAAATAATAAAAAATCCCTTTTCTAATAAAATAAATAAACTCTTAGTGCTTTTTGTAAAATTTTATAAAAGTAAAACACTAATTTAGGACCTTTTTTTCTTTTAGGTATGTTTTCTATGATTCAGACATTTTTGCCATGATTTAGGTTTCTTTTCTATAATTTAGATTTCTCTTCTATAATTAGACATATTTTCTACGGTTTAGATATCTTTTTTATAGTTAAACATTTTATTCATGCTAATTGCATATTTCATGGAAAGTTACATTTAGGTACATTAGGATTTTTCGAAAAAGTTTTATTACTTAAATTTTTTTTAAACAAATAAAAATAAATGGACCTTTTTAAAAAAATTAGGATATTTTATAATTTTCCTAAAAATAAGAACACCAAATTAGGACTCTTTCCTTTTAGGTGTTTTTTTAAATAAAATTAAATGGCTAAAGAACTTAAAGCCAACCATTTTCAAAATTAAAGAAACCAACATATCTAAAGTTTTATAAAAGAATTATGTATGTCTGATCTTAAATAACGAGTATGTAGGCACTCGTTTATAAATATAGGGCGAATTAAAATATGAATTTTTTTTTTTTCATATTTTGTAAATAATTGTTGAATTTAATTAATTTAGTTGCATGTTGATGGTTTTTAAATAAGGGTATATTAAAAAGTGAGATTAAAATCAAAAAGTTAAATAGTGAAACTCATTAAGGGTTTAAAAAATTAGCCCCCCAACCTAAAATCTTTGGTTTTTGAACCTTTTTCTAAAAATTGGCTTTTCATGTGGACCGATGATTAGGTTAAATTGGTCCACCCAACCAATTTAACCTAGCCCTTTTTTTTCCCAACTTTCATTGAGTGGCGACTTCAAGTACTTTTTTCAATATACATTTAAAAATCTAGTTTACTTTAACTCCTAGTTAAGAATCAATATTAAATGGGTTAGATTTTAACATTGATCGGGTTAAGCTAAATATAATAAAAACTAAAAAAAATCAAGCTCGACAACCATGAAGTGACATTTTTCCTAGTTAAGAACCAAGTAGGTTTCTTCATACCATATTAAGACCTCCTTTAAATTTTGTAAGCAATACTCGAATGAGTCTTTAAACACTAAAAAATCATCCATGAAGACTTCCATGATATCCTCAACTAAGTCTTCAAAAATGGCCATCATGCATTGTTGAGGCCAAATAGCATTCACCTATAAGTAAATGTGCCATATGGACATGTAAATGAGGTCTTTTCTTGATCTTATGGCACAATTGGTATTTGAAAATATCCCGATATACTGTCTAAAGAACAATAATACATGTGCTCGGTTAGTCTCTCTAACATCTCATCCACAAATGGAAGGGGGAAATGATCTTTTCGTATGGCATAGTTCAATTATGGTAATCAATGCGCAAACGCCACCCAATCATCGTCCTCATCAAAATTAGCTCATTCTTCTCATTAGGGACGATTGTCATGCTACTCTTCTTTGGGACTACTTGAACCGGACTTACCCATACATTATTAGATTTAGGATATATCATCCTTACATCCAGCAACTTAATTACTTCTACCTTGACCACTTCTTTCATGTTGGGATCAAGCCATAGTTAGGATTGCACCATTGGTTTATGATACTCCATCAAAATTTTATAGGTGCAAAAAGAGGGACATATCCACTTAATATTTGAAATTTTCTATGCTAACGCCCTCTTGTGCTTCCTTAAAACTTCCAAAAGTTTATCCTTCCAATCCTCTCCCAAATCTAAGGTGATTATCATTGGTAACTTTGAATCCTTCTCTAAGAAGACACATTTTAAGTAATCTGGCAGCAGCTTCAACTCAAGTACCGATGGGTCTTCGATTGAGGGCTTTAAACTTGTCTCCTTTTCCCTCTTAATTTGTTCAAACCTTGCACCATCTTCAATGAATTCAGTCGCTTCTAGTTATGTGACTACTTTATTACATTCGAGGTCATTCACTCCTTCTTCTCCCTTCGATAAACACAGCTCTAATGAATCCTTTGTCACTATCTCTTACAAACAGTAAAAAACGACAAAGTCAGTAGCATCTAAACAATAATAGGTGTAAACTAACTCAACTGATTTATTCATGGCTTTAGAGACCTTAAAAATTATTTTTTCATCTCCTACCCTCAATATTAGTTTCCCTTCATTAACATTAGTAACAGCTCAAGCAGTCGCTATAAAGGGGCATCCTAATATATGGGGTATCTCATGATCCTCATCTATGTCTAAGATAACAAAATCTATTGGAAGGATGAATTTATTGACCTGGGCTAAAACATCTTCAATGATTCCTCTATGGTAGGTAACAGACCTATCTGTTAATTGAAGACTCATTCGTATGGACTTAGGCTCTAACCTTAACCATTTGAACAACTTCTATGGCATAAGATTAATGCCAATCCTTAAATCTGCCAAAGCTTTATCAACAAGAAAATTGTCAAGAATACAAGGAATAGTAAAACTCCCTCAATCCTTAAGCTTCTCTAATAGCTTTTTCTACAACAAGGCTAAGTATTCCTTGCTAAGTATTACTGTTAAGATCTCTTGCAACTTCCTTTTAAACGATAACAAATCCTTCAAGAATTTAGCATATTTTGGCATATGTGAAAGAGCATCAACAAGTGGCAAGTTTATATGTAGTTGTTTAAATAGGTTAAGAAATTTACCAAACTTTTGATTGTTGCACTCTTATTTTAAGTGTTGAGGATAAGGAATTAGAGGTCGATATTCCTTAACTCTTGGTTGATATGGGGTCTTCTCCTCTTGTACCTTGCTGGATTCATCAAACATTTTCTTCTCGTCCTTCTTATTTTTGACATGTAAGTATCTTCCACTTTAGAGAGTTACTGCCTTAACTTGATCTCTAGGATTAGTTTCAGTGCTCCTAAGTAGTAATCCTTGTTATCTTCATTTAAAATCCTAGCGATCTAGCTAATTTGATTCTCTAAGTTGTAGATGGAGACTTCTTGGTTCCTTAAAGAGGCCTTTGTTTGTTACATTCAAGCCTTGTTAGATTAAATTTTTTTTTTTTTCAAGAGGCATTCCAACTTCTTCTCTAGAGCATGTGGGAGTGCTGCCAATTGTTGAAATCCAAGTGGAGGCAAATTTGATATTTTCTAAGGCTAATTCCTTGCTTGCTATTATTGGCCTTGACCTTAATTTTAATCTCTCATGAAAAGTTAGGGTGGTCTCTCCATCTTGGGTTGTAGGTATTGCTATAAGGGTTATATTAGGGTCTTATAGGTTTCCCTAGAAAATCAACTTGTTCTGTTTACTCACAGCCTACAATCTCCTCTTGGCTGAAGTTGTTAAGGCTAAACAGTGGTTGTTGTGAAACAATTGAGAGGGATTCAATTTTCTTACTCAACATCTCTAACTGAGTAGCTAAAGACTGTACAGCATTGAGTTCAAACGCGCCTACGACTTTTTCCTTTGTATTAAGTGTCTTGGTATTAAGTGTACCTTTGGGTACTACATCTATCATTTTCCATGTAGAGGGGTTGAGACCATTATGGAAGGTTTGCATTTCTATCCAAAGAGGGAGGCCGTTGCGTAGAAACTGTCTTAACAAGTCCTTCAAGTGCTCTCATGTGTTGTATAAGGTCTCACCCTCTATTTAGACAAAAGAAGGGATGTTAGCTTTGAGCTTTTCAATTTTTCCGGGTAGAAAATAATTTTCTAAGAATTTTTCCACCAATTCATTCTAAGTTGTGATTAAATTCCTTGCTAAGGAATATAACCATTTCTTAACTCGACCACGTAAAGAAAATGGAAAGATAGCATAATTGATTGCCCGTTAATCTTGAAAGTATCACATATTTCCAAAAAGTTGGAAATATATACATTAAGATCTTCATCTTGGAGGTTGTTGAATTGTACAAACTACTACACCATCTAAATAATATTCAACTTAATCTTAAAGTTATTGGTAACAATGGTTGGTCAATTGATGCAAGATTAGGTACCAGTCAATGACGGTTGGGAGTAGTCCAATATGGTTCAATTTTATTTCTTGTTATTGGTCATGATGTCTTTAGGTAAGCTTTCTTGATCAAATTCTTGCTCTACTTCATGATTCTTGACCTTACCCTCGAGTAACTTCACTTCTTCTTTTAACCTAATAGGAGATCCTTGATTAAACGCCTCCATCATTTCTTTCATAGATAATTGCCTCAAATTACATAAGGCTGTCCTCATAATCTCAAGATAGATTTTAATCAAATCCTTTGACAGGATTCCTTTCATGCATTACACTAAGAGAACAAAAATTTTAGTCAAGATTACACTAAGAAAATAAAAGAACTCAAGAAAAAGAAAAGAAATCAAGAAAAGATAGAAAAAAAAAATGGTTAGATTAACAGGTCTACTGACTTTCTTAATATCAAAAAGTCACTGATAATGACACTAAAAACTTGATATGTTTGGTAAGTGCACCTATCAAATTTGTGGTAAGCATATAAAGTCTAAGTATCGATCCCTCAAGGACTTTGAATACTAATAATCACTAGATCTCTATTATCTAACCTATAAATTTGAATTCAAGAATTTAAAGAAACTAAAATTAATTACAGCAAATACTAAATTATCACTAAGTAAGAATTGTTAAGAACGAAAGCAAGAAAGCAATAAAAATGTAAACTACTTTAAGATTCACAAATCGTATCTAGAGCTTTGCTTCCCCTAGATCTAATATGTGATTTCCCTTAAAGATAATCTAATTTATTTTTTAATCTTTCCTGACTGAGAGAATTCTCTAATAAAGTTAATCATTTTCTCAAGCCAATTAACTCTAATCTTAAAATCACCTATTAAATCCATTCTTAATAGCATAACCTAAGATCACATTATTACATAACGAATTTTCTATGCTATAATTCAAAATTCTAGAAAAATCTTGCCAATTATCTCTAATCTTGAAACAATCCTCATTAATTATTTTTAGATCTAATTTTATAAGAAATCTCTCGATTCTCTTATAAGATATCAAATTCTAGATTACCCGTAGAAATAATAATCTAAATCATAAAACAAACATAATTGAATCAAGAAAAGAGTAAAAAAATAATTTGATCTAATAAAAAATCATGTCACATGAGTAGATCTAGATTCTACAAGACCTATACACTAAAGATCTACTCTTTACACATTATAAAATAACAATCTAAAATGAAAGAATAGAAAAAAATAAAAGGATGAATCATGATATCTAAAAAAGTTCAATCTTGAAGTCTTCTTTGTGCCTTACTCTATTGAGTGTTCTTGGTTTGAAAAACTCTTAAAAAATCATGCCAAAAGTTCTATCTAAAAAAGACCTAATGAAGCTTTATATAAAAAGTGAGAAAAATATATCAGCTAGAAACGATACGACCGGCAACACAACCGTGTCCCTTAATTATGTCCATGACTGTGATAGACTTTTCTCTTTCTCTCTTTTTTTTTTTTTAAATTGGGAACGACTCAACCTAAGACATGGTCATGTCGTTTGGTTGTGTCATTGATTGTGATATTTGAAAATAAGCTCCAAATTCACATGGAAACTATACAATCATGTCATTCGATTGTGTTAATTTTCAAACCTTCATAATTTATTCATTTTTAACTCCAAATTAAGTGAAACTTGTTTCTATCTTCTTGTTTTCTCAAGTAGATCATTTCAAAACCTAGAAAATAATATTTTACTCAATTAAGTACCATTATCTAAAAATAAACTCAAATATCAAGGGAAAATCATGGAAAATCACTAAATAAAATATATTCAATTTAGAGCTTATCATTCCATACTAAGAGCTCAGCAAATTACCAAGGTTAGTTTATCCCCTTCTTTTGGGTAGATCTCATCACCCATAAATTCTACCTTCACTTCATCTTCTCCTTTTATAGTTTCATAAACTTCCTCATTAATGCTATATACCTTACTGCCTTAGATAACCATAGTTTGATGGCTCGAACATTGAGATGCAACATGCCTAGAACCTTTGCATTTGAAACATGTTTTCTCACTAGTTTTTCGTTTGAAGGTCTGCCCCTTTTCAAATTTCTTCTCTCCCCCTCTTTGTTCCAACCTCACTCCTTCTCTTCAAAGGTCTGTCATTCTTTTGTTCTAAGTAATGGATGAATAAGCTACCTGTTATTTCCTTAGACAGGTTGGCTACTAGGAATGGGTTGATAGTTAAAGTTCCTATAAGGTCTTTTCCTTCTTTATCTCGCAACTTATTTAGTGACCTTAATAGCTTCTTCAAAACTTCGTACAAACAATACTTTAACAATCTCTCTTAGATTGGTTCTCAGTCCAGCAACAAATTTAGAGATAATTTGTGCTTCAGGTTCTTCTACCTTATAATGGATCATCAGCATTTGAAACTCTTACATATATTCATCGACAATTTGGCTTCCTTGCTGTAGCTCTTGCAACTTAGAAAAAGTGTCCATGTAATAAGATTCAAGGATGAACCTTTTGCACATTACCCTCTTCATCTCTTCCCACTCCCAACTTCATGTCATCCTTCTTGATCTCTCTCAGCATGCAATCTCTTCCACTACATATAGGCGTAGCTAACAAGTTTGAGAGCAACTAGCCTAACTTTATCTCCTTCAATATACTGATAACACTCAAATAATTTCTCAACTCACTCCTCCCAATCTATGTATTCATCAACATTTTCACTTCCTAAGAAGCTCGGAATTTAAATTCACATTATCTATACACTTGGGAGCTCGAGCAACTCTCTCCTCTTCCTCATACTCTTCCTCAATTTCTACTTCATCGAAGTCAACCTCTATAAAATTAAACCTATGTCAGAATCATCAAGTAGCTTGCCTTCCAGGGTTTGAGCATGTTAAGGTGCTTGATTAGGTTGGATTTCTCTTCTAGTAATTCTAAGAGGTTAGACGACCCTCTCCTTCTCATAAAACTCCTTAACTTTGCTATTATCTTCATCATTGAGTTATAGACTTTAATTAACTCAATGCTCTACTCCTCTAGCCTATTCTTGACGTGTTAGGTGATTTACTTCTCTACGAGTAACTTCTTGAGTTTGGGGAACTTTTAGATTAGCTTGGTTCTTAACTGGAGTATCCTCATTAGCTCAACCATTAAACCCATATGCTCCATCTATACCTACAAACATCTTACCATACATCATTATCATCATATTTTCCATCATCACCGCCATTTGATCCATTTACTCAATGGTAGTCGATTTTACATAGTGCTTATGCCCATTAACATTACTTTCATTGTCTCCTACTACTGTGTTTACACTTAGATCCATCATAACTATCACTTTAATAACCTAAAATTCTACCACAATATCTTAGAAATTCACAATAATCACTGTAACTTCAAATTGTTACCACTCTATTTTAGACGATGCAAAATAGGTCAAATAGTGTATGATTCTTACTCTCATTCTATAATGATAAAAACCAAAGAAATATCCAAATCTTGAGCATAGAGAACTTCATAAAATAACTCAACATTGATGCAAACTGTAACCAAGAATAGACAAGACTAGTCGCTGGATGGGTCTGAGCTTGCAAAAAGCTCAAAAAGGATCAATTGGAAAAGGTACAAAAGGGTGAAAGTAAAGAATGTAAATAGTAAGCAAAACCCATGAACAACTCCAAAGGATATGATGCACCAATAGAACTTTCAAAGACTTATGGCATAACCCGATATGATGCATGAATTGGTTTAATGAGATTACTCGCTACCTAACCTTGCTTAAGGGAAAGGATAAGAGTGAGGTCAAGAGTAAACAAACAGTGTTTACACAAGGAAGAAAGTACTTAAAAATGTATTGAAAATTATCTGATATGATAGAACTACAAGTACAGGGGTATTTATACCCGCAAACTAGGGCAACTTGCTTAAAAGGGAAAAGACGAAAAGGACATTTCCTAAAGGGGAAATGTACATATTACAAAGGGGCAAAAATGAATATACAAGGAAAATAATTATTAATGCTACAAATTCTACATATGATACTATACACGTGGCGATGCAGCATTAGCGAGGTCATCAGGAGATGCGGATAAAAAAGTAAAGACAGGTAGGCTTGTCCAAGCAAGGATGGCTTAATCAATTCGAATTCTCTCTCTTAGCTTCTCGGCAAGGATGATGCCGAGTGATTGGTCGGCTTGACAATGAGAAGTAATCGTCAACTCGACTACCATAGAATAAAGGGCGGTCATACGTCATAGCATTAAAGGTGACTTGGCAAGTAGGTATATGGCCTTTATAGGAGTTGGTTAGAACATAAGGATTCATCATACCAAACCCTCTAGTCCTCGGGTTCAACTGTAGGTCAAGGGTCCCATAGCTTGATTCCTATCATTCCCCCTGGATTGTTTTGGATTTGGGATCAAATCTAAATGGTGTTCACTCAGTCCTCTGTCAAGGTGATATGGACTGAGGTCAGCAATGTTGAAAATGTTAAGAATCCCATAGTCCTCAAGTAGCTCCAACTTGTAGGCGTTGTCACTGATTTTCTGGGGGATTCTAAAAGGTCCTTCAACTCTTGCAAATAATTTGTTCTTCCTTTTGTTTGGCAATCGTTCCCTACTAAGTTGTAGCCATACTAAGTCTCTCGACTAAAATTGTCTAGCCGACCGGGATTGAATCCATAGGCCACCGTGAAGGGAGTTTGCTTGGTGGTATCATGTACAGTTCGGTTATAAGTGAATTCGACTACTAGTAGGCAGACGTCTTAATTAGCCACATTCTTGCCTACTGCAGCTCGGAGTAATGACCCCAAAGTACGATTAATCACCTTTGTTTGGCCGTCAGTTTGGGGGTAACATGAGGTACTAAAGAGTAATTTGGTTCCTAGCCGACGCTATAGGGTTCTCTAAAAATGGGTCAAGAACTTTGGGTCTCTATCAGAGACTACACTTCTTGGCATGCCATGTATCTGCACAATCTCTTATAAGAAAAGAGAAGGAATAGCTGAAGCGTCGTTAGTTTTGGTATAGGGTACAAAGTGTGCCATCTTACTTAACCGATCTACAATGACTATTATAGAATCTTTTCCTCGACTAGTTCTCGGCAGTTTGAGAATAAAGTCCATACTTAACTTAGTCCATGGTCTCGTTGGAGCAAGTAGGGACATTGCTTTCCCTTGTTTGGCTCAACACTTAGCCTTTTTGCACACAGTACAGCCTTTGACCACTCGATGCACATCCCTTCACATTTTTGGCCAAAAGAATCGGCCATTTAATAGTTTACAGGTTCTCCGTTCTCTAAAGTGTCTGGAGAGTTCACCACTGTGGGCTTCTCTAATTAATAATTCCCATAGGGAATAAGTCGGCATACACAGTTTCCCCCTTCAAAATAGATAGCCATCCTCCATACAATGCTCATCCACTATCCTTCCATCCAAGCATCGCAAAATTATTGGTCCAAAGTGTAGATCCTTGGGGTACTGTTCTTTGATACTTACAAAACCAAACAGTCTGGTCTGCAGTTCTAATAAAAGTGCATGCTTCCTCAAAAGAGCATTTGCAACTACGTTACTCTTTCCTTGCTTGTATTTTATCACAAAATTAAATCCCTTAAGGAATTCAACCCATCTCGCTTGTCGTTTGGATTGTTTGGTCTGACTTCAGAGGTACTGCAGTAACTCGTGATCAATATATATGACAAATTCTCTTAGTAGCAATTAGTGCTGCCACACTTGTAGTGTTCGAATTAGTGCCAAGAGTTCTTCATCATATACAGAGTAATTTAACTGGGTCCTCGGAGCTTCTCATTGTAGAAGGTAATTGGTTGGCCTTCTTACATCAGGACAGCGCTTATTCCAATGCTTGACACGTCATACTCTAACTAAAAAATTTTGTCGAAGTTAGGGAGTACTAACACTAAGGCGGAGGTCAATTTCTTCTTTATCTCGGCAAAACTCCTCTCCTCCCTTTCTCCTCACCAGAAGTTGATGTTTTTCTTCGTTAATTCAGTAAGTGGTGTGATGAGGGTATTCAAGTTCCTGATGAACCTTCAGTAAAACGAAGCCAATCCATGGAAACTTCTCACGTCGGCATAAGTAGTAAGGGTTGGCCATTCAACAATTGCTTGAATCTTCTCATCATCGACTTGCAAGCCTCCTCCACTAACTACATAGCCAAAGAATACCACTTCATGCTGGTAAAAACAACATTAATTTAGGTTGCCAAATAATCTCTCGGTACGGAGAATATCTAAGACTTCTTTGATGTGTTCACAGTGACTCGGCATGTTGGCACTGTAGATCAAGATGTCGTCAAAGTACACTAAGACACACTTTTTGATGAGATGTCTTAACACATGGTTCATAAACCTCATGAAGGTGCTCGAGGCATTCGACAAGCCGAAGGGCATGACCATCCACTCATAAAGTCCATGTCGAGTTTTGAAAGCAGTCTTCCACTCGTCTCCTGACCTCATACGGATTTGATGGTAGCTAAACTTGAGATCAATCTTGCTGAAAATTTTTACTTCACTCAATTCATCTAACATGTCTTCTAACCTCGAGATCAGAAACCTATATTTAATCATGATTTTGTTCACGGCTCGACTGTCAACACACATCCGTCAGATTCCATCCTTCTTCGGTACTAGAAGTGCAGGTACAGCACAAGGATTGAGACTTTCTCTTACGTATCCTTTTTTTAGCAACCCATTGACTTAATGTTGAAGCTTAGAAGCTTGCTCGAGATACATGTGATAAGCTGGCTTGTTCGGTAATATAACGCTGGGTACTAAGTCAATACAATGCTCTATGCCTCAGATCAAGGGCAACTTATTAGGTAATTGTTCTGAGAATAGGTCGGTATATTCATCTAATAATTCCTTTACCTCTTGGGGCAATTCATCCTGCCCCTTCATTTCTTGTAGTCACCTAACCAAAAGGAGGGTCGGTTCATTAGCAATAATGGTCTCTCAAAGCTTAGCTCTACTCATCACCAGAGCCTTCATTGATCTACAAGTAAGTTTCGCCTGTAACTTGTGAACCTCTCTCGGCAGCATCGGATTCAGCGTAATCTTCTAATCATCTTTTTCGAACATGTAGGTATTCTTATAACCGTCGTGGATGACTCTCCTATCAAACACCTACGGTCTTCCAAACAATATGTGGGAAGCACACATGGGTAGTATGTCGTAGAGAATTTGGTCGAAGTAATTGCTAATAGTTATCGATAGTTGTACTTGTCGAGTAACGTGTAATGCTCCCTTGTCACTCAACTAGTGCAACTTGTATGGCTTCAGATGTTCAACAGTCAGCAACCTTAGTTTTGAGATAAGGTTAGCTTACGCTACACTAGTGCAACTTCCACTGTCCATGATGAGGGCGCACGTCTATTCATTCACCTTGCAGGTGATATAAAATAAGTTCTCTCTTTGCTTCTCTTCTCATGAGGGTTCCATGCTCATAATGCATCGAATAACCATCAGTAGCTGGTCTAAGTCCTCAGCATACATGTCTTCCTTAATCAACTCTTTCTCAGCATTCTTATTCTCGATAGGAACCTCCCCCGCCTTAGTTTCCTCATCTGTACTCTCCATGTCTAACTTCGAGATGTCTCCCTTAATGACCATCGTCATTCAGTTTAGGCACTGAGCAGCCATATGTTCGAACCCCTGGCAAGCATTTGATCTAGCTAGTCTTTTTATCAGACCCTTACCCCTTCTCATACATTTGGGTTGGTACTACATCTTCTGGTTGGCTTTTCTGCTCGACTCTAACATTAACCCTTCTGCTTGGCTCTATACTCAGTAGAGTCCAATTACTGGTCTGTCCAGGTCAGTTAGTCGGTATTCGAGTTGTTGTTCGGCTTCTTCTTTACCTCTCTACACACTAGGCAATCTTAACAGTTTCATCGATCATGTCAAATCGTTGGAGTTCCACAATGTCTCAGATGTCTCCTCTTAATCTAATAACAAATCTTGATATTGTTTGGGCTGATGGTTCCTCTACTTTGCATCGTATCATCAGCATTTGGAATTCCTGAACGTACTTATCAACAGTTTGGCTTACTTGTCTTAGCTCCCGAAGCCGTGTGAAAGTGTCTTGGAGGTATGTTTCCGGTACGAATTTGTTTCTGAGCACCTTCTTCATCTTAAGCCAAGTATTAATCTCTCGATACCCCTTTTTCCTTCTCATGGCTTGAAAATTCTTTCACCACATGGTGACATATCTAGAAAATTCAACAGTAGTAGTCCTCACTTTCTCGTAATCTTCATACTAGTAATAATCAAACACATGCTCCACCTTCTCTTCCCAATCTAAATACTTGTCAACATTCCTAGATTTATTGAAACTCAAAATTTAAAGCTTCACATGGTCAGATGCTCTGGGGACTCATACACGCTCTTCTTTAAAATACTCTTCTTTCTCCTCATTAAGCTCTCTCAGGTTTATCCTTCACCTTACTCATTCGCCAACTCCTCCACCTCAAAATGATCAAGCTAGGTTTTGACCTCTAATAAGTTGAGCAGTTTATGGAGTGTTTTGCGTAGCCACAGTGGGTTAGCAAGACAATGCATGAGCAGCTCTGGTCAAATCTACCAAGAGGTTATCTACCTCATCAAGTCTCTCATTAGTACTTCTAGAAGTTCCTTGAGACTAACGCCCATGGTAGACAACTCTACTTTCATCATCGGTACCAACATTCATATTTAGGTCTATCATTTTTTTCTCATAGCTTCAGAATTTAAACAAACACTTCAGAAAGTGAACAGTTAATAATACTATAATCAAATGAACTTAATAACTGACTCTGTTTCATACAGGCAAAATAGAGCACAATAGAAATCTAAGAAGAGTTTACTATAGTTCACACAAAACCTCCATTCTAATACCAAGATAATGCAAACCGTAACCAAGAACAGACAAGGCAAGTCATTGGATGGGTCCAAGCTTGTAGAAAGCTTGAAAAGGATCATGGGAAAAGGTATGAAAGGGTGAAAGTGAAGAACGAAAATAGTAAGCAAAACCCACGAACAGCTCTAGAGGATATGATGCACCAATGGAACTTCCGAGAACTCATGGCACAATTCGATATGATGCACGAATTAGTCCAATGAGGTTACTCGTCACCTAACCTTGCTTAAAAGAAAGGATAAGAGTGAGGCCGAGAGTAAACAAATAGTGTTTACGCAAGGAAGAAAGTGCTCAAAAGTGTATTGAAGATTATCTAATTTGATACAACTATAAGTACAGGCATATTTATACCTGCAAATAAGAGCAACTTGCCAAAAAGGGAAAGACAAAAAGGACATTTCCTAAAGGAGCAATGTACATGTCACAAAGGGGCAAAAATGAATATATAAGAAAAATAATCATTAGTACTACAGATTCTATATGTCATACTATACATGTGGTGATACGGCATTGGCGAGGTAGTTAAGAGATGCAGACAAAAAAGTACAGATAAGTGGGCTTGTTCGAGCAAAGATAGCTTAATCAATTTGAATTCTCTCTCTCAACTTCTCAGCAAGGATGATGTCGAGTGATTGGTCAACTTGGCATTGGAGAGTAATCGTCAACTCAGCATACTATAGAATAAAGGGCAATTATACAGCACGGTATTAGAGGTGACTCAGCAAGTAGGTATTTGGCCTCTACAATGGTTAGTTGGAACATAAGGATTCGTCGTGTCAGCCCCTCTAGTCCTTGGGCTTGGCTATTGGTCAAGGGTCTCATAACTTGATTCCCATCATATACTCTAAAGTATACAGGGTATATATTTTAAGGTATGCCATACTAACTTATAATAATACCTTAACATTACACACTCTTATGTCTATTGTCTTGTTTCTCTCTCTTATTCTGTCATGACCCTCAAGGGAGCCTAATAGGATTACCTAAAATTTTCATATCACATGTGCACTCATGATATAAAAATCACCTTGCAAGTTAAAGATTGTAAAACTCTAAACAATTAATCACTAAAGTTTTCGATTTTTAATTAATTAACTTACCATAAAATATAAATGGCTATTGATATCCGATAATCCACAGTTTAAGATAAGGTAAAATAACTTAATAATTTAAAAGAAATACCATATTGCAGATAATCTTATCATATAAATATTTTCTATATCAGTTGTTTCTACATCAACTATACACATTTTAATCAACTCTAACATTATCAAACCTATTTCTCGTTTGTACTCTACTCTCAAGATTTTCCCCAATTCCCACTTAAAAGAACTTACAAAAAGAAACTATAGGGAAATGAACAAACCACGACTCAATGAGTTCGTTTCTCACTATTACCTTTCAAGTAAGTTATCAAACATTATTAGTACCCATGCAATCTATTCACAAGCAAAATGAATGCATACGTAGTGACTGCAAACAACACATCCATAGGAGTTTGGAACTATGGAAGGTATAGATTTACGTCATCTATACATTGATTATCCTTTGTACTTACCTACACGAAGCACCTCACCTTAACCACATAAGGCTGCCTAAGGACATCACCCCTCCAAATAGTACTCGACTATTACTTTAGCCGAGAAACAACAATCTGGATAAGTGGACCCTAACTAGGGCCATCTATCAAACATATCTAAGGCTCCTCGGGCATATAGAGCGAGTCAACTTGCTATCAAAATATATCTAAGGCCCTACGAGCACAAATATGTAAGTCCTCTCGCAATCTATTGGAGAAACTATGCTAACTTTACCTTAATGATAAAAATATCATTCACGGATAGTACAAGTCTTCATAGAAATCATACAAAATATATTTACATTTGGAAAAATGTTTTCGAAAATACTTTTCTCAAAAATCAGCAAAGCTAGTACTTTCTTTCAATATACTAATTAGGTCATAGACATGCGACAAATATAATTAGTTATTTTGGTCGAATACTTATTGTAAGCCCTAAAGGTAAGCCAATTGACCGTAGGATTGAACTTAGAATATAAGGTTTTAGGCGATCAGTTAAAAAATCCGGTCAAACCTAAATTATAACTATTAAGAGAAATATTAGTAAAAATAATCCCGTAAACTTGAATTTAAGAAAATAAGTAATAAAATGGGAGACTATAAAATTTTCAAATTTTAAGCATAATAATTGCTAATTACTGAAAAGGCAAAAAGTGTGATATAATAACTAATAAATTATTAAAGATAGATTATATGTATACGAAAAATTTTAGAATGACCTAAATAATAATTAGGAATATTCACGTGTACCCCACATGTATTTACGTGTAGATAAAAATACGCGAAATTACCTAAATTGGCCAAAAACTAAGTAAATAATTAAAGAAAATTATAAATTAATTATGAAAAAATCTAAAAAAAATCAGAAGAGGATAAGATGATCCAAATCAGGTTGTGGCATGTCAGGATTTACCAAATAAAAATCAACCAATTAGAATTAGGCAACACAAAAGCCAAAAATCAAGAAAATTAGGCAAAGTCATGTCTAATTAATGCATAATAATTACAAAAATCGTTTATAAATAGGGGGAAAATTTCCAAAACTCATTTGGGCAGTGAGGAATCTGAGAAAAATCGAGAGACTCAAAAATTTGAGAGAAAATTTAGAAAACAAAAAAAGAAAAGAAAACTGTGCAGATTGGGCAAGTGAGCCAAACCCATACCTCACCACCACCTGGGACCGAGCCACCACCACTACCCCACTCCAGACCCACCGTCTGGGCCAGCCGATAAGCTTGGACCGGGCTTGGATGGCCAGAAAGCATCGAACCGGGTGAGTTCCATAATTGTCCCGATTTTGTATAATTTAGTAAAATTAGTTATTTTGCCTGTAATTCTGAGGTTTTATTATATGTAGATTTAGAAAAAAATAGTGATTTAGTTTAATCACGTCTGAAAATATAGGATTCTTAACAAATTAAACAAAATAGAGCATGATTAGAACTAGAAATAAATAGGCTTAGGAGTGTAGTTTGGAGCTCAATTTTTTTCTATAAGATGCTCATATGATATAGAATAGTGTTACGAAGCCCATTTTCAAAAACTAATTTTCAAAATTTTTAGATAATTTTTAGGCTCTAAAATGAGGCATAAAATGAGTAATTTAGGGTTAATTAAGTAATTAAAGGGTTAATTACTGATTTAGTGAATAAGTACATGTTTTAGGATATTAAAATCTAATAGAGTATGATACTTGTAGTATTTAGGGTGTTAGATGTAAGTATTAGGTTAATTATGTAGTAAATGAGTAATAGGGAAAAATAATAAATTTTAAGTTAATTTTGTAAATTAGGGTAATTAGGAGTACAATCTGATTTAAGATGAATTTAGATATTTTGAAATGATAATTGATGTTTAGAGATGATAATTAGAGTGATAGAAATATTAGAGGTGTATTATATACATAAAAGGTAATAATACATAATATGTAATTATTGGAAATATAGTAAATAGAAAATATTATAATAAAAATTGATATTTTGATAATAATAAAAATGTACAATAAATCTGATAGGAAACTTGAATTTATTGAATTAGATGAAAAATGTAAAAATTTCTCACATAAGAAGTAAAATCGGTATACTAATAAGGATTTAAGTGTACCGGGTGGAATAAAATACTAATTAAAGGTAATGATGATATTTAGGAGATCGAGAAGTAATGTGATTAATTTCACATTATGGGTTGAAACGAATTTCTAGGGTTAGAGTATAAAACACTACTTAGAAATCGAACTAGAACCTAATTTAGAAATCGATGTAGAAAGCGAACCTGAACCCGAACCTAGAATAATTATAAAAGACTTAAGACCTAGATAATTAGGCATATTAAACCCTAAACAAAACCTAACAATAAGTGTTATAGGATAAAATGAACCTATAATAGTTATATGAAAAGCTGAAACCACGTTTGTGTTATAAGGATGACCGGCGATAGCCTAAGCAAATCGGACCTCGAGTAAATGAGCGAGGAGTCGAGGTAAGTTGGGATCAATACGATGCTGTATTTTGGAGGCTTAAGATTATGCTTGGTTGTGCTTGTTAGATAGTTGGATGTGTGCATGTGCTTGATTATGGGTGGTGCTTGATTATGGGTGATGTTATGATTCTGTCTGTTGCTTTGGCATGTATTGTATAATATGTATGGAATGATTGATCATCCTAAACTAGACTTAATCAAATATATGACCAGTAATCATAATCGGACATGCACGGCAACCCGTTAGGGGAACTTAGGACTCTACGGCCAAATACCGATCCCTTCGAAAGGGATAGCGTAGGATTGCAAAATGGTCCGTTCTTCATCCTCAATCGAACTAAATGACAGGAGAGGAGGTCTCGGCGAGGGTGAAGACAATAGTTCGAAGGTAGTCACGGGAGGAGCAAGGTCTCTATTACACAAGCCTAGGTTTGGTCGTAAGCTGTTGCATTAACGGCAACTCCTCAACCCGGATTAGAGCGAGTGTAATTTCTCTAATCTCATGACGGGCCGGACAACGTCGTGCGATGGCATTTGCTTTCATATGCATTACACCTAATACGTGATTGAAAACCTTATTGTGTATATGGTATAGTTTTAAATCATCCGTCCTAACTTACTAAGCTGTGGTTGCTCATATTTCTATAGATGTCATGCAGGTGCTGGCTAAGAAGTGGCAAACAACTACTCTAAAGCTAGCAACTGCTGGATCCTAGGGAGTGAGGAAAAATGTTGAAGAATAAACACATATTTTAAGGTCTAAGTTTTTTTATTTTAGAATTATTTTTCATTTCTGAATAATGTAATAACTAGGAAATATATTATAGAGAAATATTGTAAATTTTAACTACATAGTGTATATACATATTTCCTCACTTTCTTAGATAAATGATCTATTTAAATTACAAACTGTTTACTTCAAAATGGGTTAATCGTAGACGCCTTGTGTAAATCAGGTCTAAAATAGCGGTTATAAGGCCAACTTCTATCTTAGGATGACTTACACGGCGAGGCTGTTACGACTCTGCCGCTTCGGGGCATGACACTTATATTTACCAATTTAAGAGAGTAATCACACAAATGATAGCATACAAAGCAATCAGTCATCCAACAAACAATTAGTATCAACTAATAAGCAGTATACAAATAACAAAAAGCAAGTAGATAACAGATCATAAGAACTCCCTCACTTGGGTTAATGCTCACTCTTCAATCATTTGAGATTTCCAGTTCTTGATAATTAGGTACCTAAACAATAATAAAACTTCTGAGTATTTTAAAAAACTAAGTTTTGTAGTTAACTAAATATCAATCACTATTTATCTAGTTTCCCATTATACCTCAAGTATGATATAAGTATAGTTTAACTTAAATTTTTTATCTATTCTTTCTCAATTTATCTTAAATTTTTGGTCACGTATAACTTATTCATTTTAGTTTCAATTTTTATGAGTTTATAATCCATTTTTTATCGTTTTTGGATGTACTTTCTTATAGCAGGATCCAATTTGGATGTTGTAACCCACATTTTTCATCACGATGCAAAAATATTATAAATTTTATTATTTTGGCTTAATTATTTATAAGTTGTTATTTCAAGTTCTTCTTTGCATATTAATAACTTAATAAATACTTGAATTTTATATTTTGTAATTTTTCTATATTTAAGTCTCTTTTATTACAGTTTATTTATTTTTGTTATTTTTAAGATGTAGTACCTATTTAATTCATTTTTACTATTTTACTACTTTTCCATATAAGTAATTATTTTATTATTATTATGATGGATTTTACTGAATTCCATTAAATGTTGACGGGGCAGTATGGGAAAGTGCTACGTGTCCTTCTCATAAGTTTTCCATATTTTTCCTATTTTGTAATTTACTTAATATTTATATAATTATATTTATTACTATATTTTATTAAATTTTTTAAATTAATTGTTTTTCATTCCTTTGAATCTCACGACATAGATAAAAATATATTTATATCTTACTTTATCTATTAATTTAATATTATGGTATTTTGCACATATACTATTTATGCATACTCACATACTTATACATAATATATTATTAGCATATGTATTTTTAAACGTATATATATTTTTGTAATTAATTTTCCCCACTTAGTTATACATATACTCTTATGTAATTTAATAGTATAACACTAAATATACTACATGTGCTATATGCCCATATATAAATATATATACCTATACAATACATATACTTATTTTATACTTGTATTTTTATACTTTATACATATACATATATATGTTTGGTTTCCTGCTTATATATATATATATATATATATATATATCGAAATGATAAAAATACTTAATACACACACACACACATATATATATACGGTTACATATCATATGTATATGTATATTTATCAAGAAGATAATATATATATATATATATATATGTACGTGTATATCTATACATATATACGATTCTTTTTGTGCCCAATATTGTAAAATCAAATATAATATGTACGTATACATGAATATATATATATTTGTATATTTATACATAACATAGGGAAATGCTATTTTTATATACAATGATTACATGTACATAACCTTTCTTTGCAAAACACTAGAATACATATGCATAGATTTTTTTTCTTACAAACAATAATAGAATACTTATAGATTCCCTACATACTCCTATAATACATAGGAGATTCTACAAAGTATATGTATATAAAAGAATACATATAGGGGATTATTACAAAATAAATATAATATACCTACTACTTATTTATTTTACCTAGTAAGTTGGTGACTATTTGATTGCAAAAGTTCTTCCTCCTCTTGTGTGTTGAATTATGGACTTAGAAGGCTCAAAGGAAAAGAGACATATATGGGGTTTGTTTTTGGTACTTTTGATGTAAAAGTGATGAAGAAAAGAAATCAAAAGGTTGAGAAAGTGTGTTGCATTCTAGCAAAAGTGAATAGCAGGGGAAAGGGGCGAAAATAATTAACTAAAGGGAAGAAAAAAAAAAGATAAGATAAGGCATTTAATAGATTTGACAAGAGCTTATCCAATACTCCTCTTATCCCTTTGTATTTAGCACATGGAGAATCAAATATTCACACAAGGCTATTGAACACAATCTGGAAGATTCACGGGGAAAAATAGAGAAGGAAAAAGAAAAAGAAAAAGAAAAAGAAGGAGAAAAGAAGAAATAAGAGTAGAAAAAAAATTAGACTTTTCTAATCATAAAAATTATAAATTTAGAAATTATGAAATAATATTAAGATTTTATAAAATTATTAATTATATTGTTACCCATTACATTTATAATATTTAGGTGTTATCTTAATGCATTTGTTAATAATTTTATGTGATTACACGTATTAGCCGATAATCGTATTCTAGTAGGTTTTTAATACTTTTAGTGTATAATTATTCATTTTATAAGCTTTGGTTTATAGTTTTAGAGTTTTTTTTTTTTGTTAAGTTCAAGTTTAATTTCAGATACTTACATATAGCTAGGGTTTAAGGTTTTTGTACACTTTTTAGGTTTCGATCAAATTTCTAAAGTTTTTATTACTGATAATATATTCAATTTCATAATTTAATAAAATTTTTATCTTACTTGGTTTTATCGACTCATAAAGTTATCTATAGTATTAGAGTTCAATTTTACTCTCAAATGGCTAAATTCACGAGGTTTACATATTCTTTTTCTTTCCTTAAGTAAAATCTTGCTTTTGTATTTTGTGTATAACAATTTTATAATTTAATAAAAAATTATTTTGATGATTTGAAAGAACAAGATAAAAGAAATAATTTAGCATTACCCAACCAGGAGTTGAACATTTCTAATTATAGGGATTATTCTCTATTTAACCTATTAAAGTTTTATATTGTTATGGTTAGATGTATTGCAAATATAAAAACCTTTTAAATATTATTATTTGGTCCATTAGTATAGTTATTGCTTTAATATTAATTATGTGTCTATACAATATTTCAAAAGATGATAAAGTAAAAACAAATACCTTGGTTTTTCTATAGTTTATGCAAAAAATATTTTAGTTGCTACAAAGATATATCCAATGAATGAATTATATCTTGATTGGTTTTTTTTTTCTCTTTTTTTTTTTGTATCCAAATAATGTGAATCAATGAGTTGGTTATTCATTTTATAACTATTAGTTGATAGCAGGCTTCGATCTATTTTTTTTTTTTAATCCTATCCTCTAAAAAAACCAATGAGCTGCACACTAAGCATAGTTCTATAAAATACCTTGTACCCCATAGAATTTACATGGTATAAGGTATCTGGTGGTTCCTAAGTGCCATACAATAAGTTTTAGGTACAAAAATTTTGTAACTTGTACCTATAAAGTAGGGTACAAGTATCATACCTAATTCACCTTTTACTCGCTTACTCCTAATTAAAATAGTTAAATAAATATTAATGTTCTTATATATATTGCATTTCACCATTGTTTCAACTTATGAATTTTATTCAAGAGCTTTTTTATTCTTTACTTGGTTGATGAAAACTATCAAATTAGAAGATTAGTATAAAAAGTTTTGTGTGACTACTTTAAGAGATTGATTGTCCTTATATGCTTTCCTATTATTGTATTTTGATTATTTTTTTTCACTAAGTTAATATATGATAAAAGTAATAATAAATAAGTGTGGATGAATTGTAAAAAAAAAAATTATGTAGATGAAAATCATATTGGAATTAATTAGACAAGTAATTAGTCCTAATAAAACATAAAATTAGAAGGAAATCAATTTGTATGTTGAACCTATTAGAAGCTATTATGTCAAATGTGCGAGCAATTTAAATGATTTGTGAGCTTAGGAGTTATTACTACATAATTAGAGTTTTGAACACTTTCCAAAATCTATAATCTTATAGTTTGGTTTATGAAGAGAGAGGGAGAGAGAGAGAGAATATATATAGAGTAGCGGACCATACATCCGCAATACGTATGTAGATTAAATAAAATTAAATTAATATCATTAAAATTTACCATTATCTATTCAATGAAAAATCATATTTTTGTTAAATAATATGAATATAAATTTACTCTTTTTTCCCTATATACACTCATTTTAAATCCCTTAATTTTTTTGCTTATAAGCAAATCAAGATTTCGAACAAAATTCCATCCATGTGAGTGGACATTAGTTATTATCATAGTTATATTTTATCATAATCTGAATTTTAATCATGTAATATGCACATGTAAAACAAGTTTAGAGAGAAAATAGAAATAGAGAGAAACCGTCAATAAAAAAGATCATGAGATAAGCACCATCTTGTGTCGGGAGATAGTGAGGAAAGTGTGTTTTGGGATTGTGAGAGATTAATAGGAGAGAGTAGGTTGTTATGTCAATTTTACCATTAATATAAAACAATTATAGTTTTAATAAGTTATTTTTTAATATTGGTTTATTCTACAATAAAATTTTAATTGGAGGGATAAATGGTAATGTTTAAAGGAATGCATACTTAAGAGTCAATATACTGTAATAATATAGATATAGATATATATAATATTAAATTGAGTACAATACTTTAAAGTGCTTAGTAATTTTACTTTTTGATTCCAAAACATATATTTTATATGTACATATGTTTACATTTGTCATATTTTATCCTTCAATTTGTTACATTTATTTATTATGTCATTATATAAGCTATTAATAAACATTTTATTTCAGCAAACAAAATTTAGAAATGCAGCAAAAAATTTTTAACACATTGGTAGCATTATAACAGCTCAAAAACATCTTGTTTTATTATTTGGATTTTAATTAGAATTAATGTCTACAAATCCAACTATATTCATTTTATTAAAGTCTAAGCTAATTACATTTTGATATTATAAATTATTTTCTAATGATTTTTTTCTTTTTCTTTTTTTTGGACCATATATAATTTCTTCTATCTACATTTATTCAAATATAAAAACTCATTTGTAGCTTGATTTATAGTAAATTTTATGAAATTCTCAAAAGGTTACGTCTATTTATACAAGAAACTTTTGTAACATTAAATAAAAATTTAGTTGATTAGTTTATTTTAAATTATTTTTACAAACATATAGCAAGATAATAATATAATTAAACTATGATTAGTATTATTGTCAATATGGTAAAAAATCATGAGCTAAAATGCTATAAAAACTTCTTGTATGGATAATTATAAAAATTCAAATCAATCTTTCTTTGCCTTTTCATCTTTCATCCAACATATGAGTCAACCTTTAAAATATAATCAATAGCTTTGTCTAACATTTTTTTATATTTCATAATAAATATTATTAAATAGTCTAGACTTTTTTCTTTATTATACATGAGGTGCATCACCCACTATTATTTTTAAAAATTTTTATTTCTTAGAAGTACTTAAAATTTCATTTTCCAATTCACATACTTCAAGCATCACCTTCATCATGATTATGAAATAGAAATAAATAAAATATAGATAAGATAGCTTTTTAAATGATATATTTCAAATATACAAATCAAATCCAGAACATATATAGATAAGATAGAAAAAAAAGAATCGAAATAGGACCTAATTTTGAAAGCCCTATATTAGTTAATTGAACGATGAGTCATATAAGTTTGAATATTTTATGTACAGTTCTTTAGCGTGGCAATGAGGGTGTTAGGTTTCATATAGAATTATTATTAGCCTGGTATTCACAAAGTCAGAGATAAACGGCAAGAAAAGAAGATTTCTTTTCCTTTTTTCTTTGGGTAATGCCTAGCCAATCTAACGGAGGATTAGATTTCTTTATGTAATCAAAATGTTAATAGCAGTATTTCTTTTGCACTTCTAAAATATATTGTTATTGTGGTCTTTTTTCTCAAGTACCTTTATTCTTCAATGCAATGTTAGTGGCATAACAAAAGTTTTGGTGTGATAATTTTTGGATATATTATTCGTTTTGGTCTTAAATAACCTATCAAAGGATTTCATCATCAACACTTCAAGATTTATCTGCCTCATTCTAGAGACTAGTGTTTCAATCAAAAGAAGCAGTTAGTTACAAACATAGGGGAATGGAGAATAATGCCTGATTGGGGATGATTTGTCAAGAAGCTTGAGAAAAAGAAAACAATCCTTTGATGAGATTTGCTTATGATAATTTTATGCATTTTTGTTCCTCTCTTTACAGACTGGAACCATCCCTCTGAATTCTAACTGAAAGGCAAATCACTTTTGATGCTACTGTGTTTTGAATAAAAAAAAAAAAATCCTGATACTTATTATGTTAATCAAACATCCTAGTTAATCTAGTGATTTAATTAAATCATAAAATTTTTTAAGTTAATATCATTAGAAATCTAAATTAAGATCACAATTAATTATTCTAAAATCCTTATTTTACATACTTATAAAGTATATCAAATTTTATTTTACATATAAAGTATAAGAATTTTTTAATAATTTATATTACGATATTTTCATATACAAATTATTATCCTAAATACTATATATGTTCTTATTTTAACTCATTCTTTATTTTTCTTTTTCTATATAAATTCAACCTAAATTCTAAAAAATCCTAAAATGAGAACCTTACGCTAAATCTTAATTCATCTTCTCTTTTCCTAGCTGCAAGTTTTTCCTTTCTCTCGGCACATTTTCTTCTCTCTCACCAAGCTTTCCTCTCTCACCTCTGACTCTATTCTCTGACCCTCCCTTCATCTTTTCACGCTGGACCCATCCTTTTCCCCTATTTCCGAATTCAAGCTCCAACATACAGACCCTCTTCATTTTCAATTGCAATCAATCGACCCCATCCCCTTCCCTTTGTTCCTTGCTGTCTCTTCCTGATTGCTCGCCGCCTCACTCTTAGGTAGTCCTTCTAAATTTTAGCTCATCTCTTGTCCTTGTCGCGGAGCTTCCGCACCTCCTAAACCACTAAGTCCAGCTCGTGCCAAGCTTCAATGGAGCTGTTTCTAGGTATCTACAGTGCCATATACGCTCTGCGACAATATGCCATCTCCACTCTTGAGACTTTCTAACCTTACTGCTGCTGGAGTGTGTTTAGCTAACATCGGCGGCGCCCTATACGCTTTTTCTCAAATTCTGGTGAGTTACCTGCTCGCTAAACTGCATCGACTCTATTTCAATTATGAAGTTCTCATTTTATTGTTGTTTTGTTAAGGGTCTCTATTTGGTCTTCGTCTCCGGCATCATTTCCTTCGAAATCCACCGAGGCATTTTCTTTAGCAAGTCAAGTTGTTTGGTTGCGTCTCCTTCGTAAGGTGTCTATTCTCTGTTTCTTTCTAGTTCTCATCCTTCTATTACACTATAAGGAGATAAGAGGATTTATTATATTATAAGTGTAAAATTAGTAAAGTATATGACAATGTGTTTTCAATAAACAAAGAGAACCATATGCAGTTTTCAATAATATACATATATATATATATCATTATATTGATTAATAAATTAATATATTTCAATAATTCCTTTGCTTACGGTTTGAACAGAATTTAAGTGTTTGTTCTCGATCCTTCTCAACTTTGTTTAATATAATTAATATTATTATAACAATAGTGAAGTCTTAGTTTGGCTTATCATTCGTCTGTCGCCGTCAGAGTTGTTAATGACGAACCATTGATTTTATATAATAATAATGTTTATGTATTGACTTAGAATTATGATCCATCATGTTTTACTACTCGTTTAAGGAGTTTTATTTCCATTTCCCATTACATTTAATATTATATAAATAAGTTATCCTGGTACTTTAACTCAATAAAGTTTTATATATTATATATAATTTATCAATCTATTCAATTGCATTATTTATTACTATATATTTCCAAATCTTACTTTGACAAAAGAATTAGTCCGATTAATTTTATTCGAAACATTTGGATTGATAAGTTATTCAATTATCATTTTATATAGTATTATTTTATATAAAAGTTACTGTTAAATATTTTATCGTATTTCGGAGTAATGGTTATAGATATATATATATCTATATATATTGAGGCTAAATTTCTGTTTTTTGTTGTATTCAAGTTGGATCACTATTTTTTCTAATTAATTATAGAGTTATAGTAATGCTTGTATACTCTATGTAAGTCCCAAGTATTGATTTGGTATTCTACAACACTATTCTATTATTAGTATGTCTTATTTTTTATATCAATGGTATTCCGACTTAAGTATTTTCATCACATTAGTATTATGAATGTATTGTATATTATATTAGGCATAGTATGTACGTTTTATATGTCAACTACTATTATGTTAATTCTTACGAAATTCTACAAATCCTACTATTTTTCGATTAAGTATGTATTATCTTATTACCATGTTGACTCGATAATCTATATACTTTGATATTCTAATTATGTGTCCTCTTTATATTTTCTTATATATATATATATATATATGTATACCGTACTTTACATTTTACTATAAATAAGTGATTTTATATAGTTATATCACTTTTTGGCTTAATCGTATTATGTTATGTTTTTATTTTGGAATTATCATTTAATTTGGCGATTTCTTTCAAGACCTTGATTCGATAGATTATAGATTCATAGATAACTTTTAGGTAGGACTTAGTCTTAAAATGCTTAAAGGTTAACGTGTGATTTTTTTTCTTTTAGATTCATGGTGTTCGGTTTCCCTTGTCGAGGTCTAAGTTTTGTTCAGGTTTTGTGATCAGAGCCCTATTTTCGATTTTAGAGCAATTCCATATACATTATGTTTAGTTGTTGCTTGTGTTTAATAGAAATTAGTAATCAAACCAGACTAGATTTATATTCGGCTTAATTATTTTGGTTTATTAATTTTACTTGACCTACTCGCTTTAAGGGCCCTTAGTAGCAATTCCTTAGAGAAGCAATTGCTAATCATATGTAAGGATTCCCTAATGGATTTTTATATGGGATGATGCAGCTAGAATATTAGGTTTTAGACTTTAGACTTCAGGCATAAAAGACTTAAAGGAAAACATATATTTATATTTATGGATGTATGTGGACAAGGATCAATGTGTGGCAGGTTCATGAGTGCCCTTGTATTGTATGTTGACCTAAATTAAAGTTAATTAAACTATTGTTTACTTACGTTCTATTACTATTACATTATATGCATGTGAATGTTTAGCATCGCATCCATGTGTGTTTGTACCAGTATTAGGCTTTGGCTCATTCCTTTATTTTTATAGCTGTAAGTTGCTTCAATGAGTTGTGATGAGTATGGAAATTGCTATCTTCAGGTTGGGAATGATAGGTAGCTAGCTTAGTATGTTGTAAAATATTAAAGTCTAGTTATTTGGTATGTTTAGGGCTAAAGTGACTCGACTATGAGTCATTTAAGTTGATGTATTTGGTGGATTGTTATTTTATACTTGATAAACAGATATTACAAGTGATTTTGGGAGAATATAGTTGGTTTCAAATCCTTTACGTGTTTCTGAATGGTAGGGACACATGACAGGTAGTAATACCCTTGGGTTTTAGGGCGTTATAATTTATAATAAAATAATTTTAATTTACTTTAGCTTGGGCATTCTTCTCCAACTTAGCTTTGTTTTTAGGGTATTATGTAAAGATATGGACTCAAAGGAATGCCTACATCTCATGGTGCTGCACTATCACACCATAGTATCAGTTGTACTGGTCAAAGGATGCTCATGGCAAGGTATCCTCCATCTGAATATTAACTTTCAACGAGTTAAAACTTTGTGACTTTTGCTCTTTGTTTCATGTATGCATGTTATACTGATAACACTTCTCATATCGAATAGCTTTTCTTTCTTTATTTCTTTTTTGGTTGGGTTGTGGGGAAAGAGTTTTGAAATAGTTTACCTTCATGCTACGTTGTATGTTTCAGCTATTGTACTACAAGTTTAATTACTTGTGGTCTAGTGCAACTCTAATGAATTTATCTTTGATTTTAAATTAACCATCATTGTGTTAGTTCGTGTTTCTTTCTTTATATTATGAGAAAAGAATGGAACTACCCTAAGCACATGAAAATATAGGAGTTTCAATGGTTTACTTACTCGTTGCTTTTACATCAAGTTCGATATTATCATGTGAGACCTTATTCTATAATGATTAGTAATTTTCTTTTATGGATAAAGTTGTGCCCTAGTGGATTAATTTTCTTTAACTTTTTTTTTTTTTGTAGATTAGTATTAAAAGAATATTTGTTCATGGAGTTTGAACTTAGAAAATATTGCTCAAATCATTAAAGCACAATGGCTACTTTTTGCTAGTAATTTTCTCTCATTTGTTATATTTATATTTAATATTGACAAGTATTAAGGTAAGAAGATGCCTGATTGCATGAGTGAAAAGCAACAAATTATAAAAAATGCATGGGTACCTTTTTATTTCATTTTTTTACTACATTGTTTTATCACTCCATTATTTTTTTTTTCCTTTCTATTGTGTACACATTTTTCATACAATTTATGAGAAATTTCTCATTCCAGTATCGTAGTAGTGACATGACTTAGTCATTTTAAAACTTTGCACTCATTATATGTATTCAATCAATATAATGTAGGTGTTAACAAAACTATAACTACTATTATAGTAAAAAAATTCATTTAACCTACTTGCAACTGCTCCTCATGTTTTAATCATGAGTATTGGAAATGAGAAATGAGGAAGATCATGGTGGTTGGTAAGTGCTAATTGCATAAATTAACTATATGGGAACTTAATATCCTAAATAACCATATAGGAACTTTGAATATCTTTAATTATCATGTGTCTTCTTTATCTTCTTTCCTTCTCAATTTCTTAATTCTCTCCTTTAGATCATTATATCTTCTTTGTTGATGTATACCAACTCCTTAGATCTACAAAAGTGTGAATGTGCACGTATATATCATTAGAAGGAACTACACCAAAAACAACCTAAGGCAACACAAAGTTGGCAACACATTAAACAACTGATGCTTAACATGCTTAAATGAATCAATTTTTTCTAATGTTACACATAAAAGGATGTTTAAAAGCAACACTATAACAATTGTTACTACAAGAACTTTGATGCAACATTGTGGTAACAAATATATCATGTTGCTAATAATTGTTTGAATAAAGGCAACAATTTACATAAATTGTTATCTTATCTCATTGTGTTTTGGCAACTATTGTTAAAACCTTTACTTATATTAGTAGAATGTGCAACTACTGTAAATAGATAAAAAAACAAAAAATCATTATCGTATCAATATGATTAATTAAACATGTTATAAATTTATAATTCAGATGGACTAAAGTATTACATAAGTAGAAATTTTCTTTAAATAATTTCTCAAACTAATATTTATTAGCATACTATATCCAATAAGAAAGTTTTTAACTGAAAAATAATGAACCTTATTGATGTATTAAGATAACTATTTTATACAATAAAATTTGGTAAAAATTTTATCACTTTGTAAAATTAAACTAAAACTAATATATCACTCCATAAAATTTGGCAAAAATTATAGCTAAGATTTAACAATTTGTACGATAATAAATCGTATAGAGATTATATTATAATGAGATATTTTGTAAGTAACTTATGTTTAGTAATAAAATTCAAACATATAAAAAAGATACGAAAAACATTGAAAATGACCATTATATCCATTATTTATCAATATCTTTAATATATATACTTTTGAAAACCGTTTTCTTTTGATATACTTACAACATCTATAATATTTTCACTTTCCTTATCAAAATCTCTTTTTTTTTTCTTTTAATTTTTTATCTTGGAGACTTAAATCTATGTTAAAAAAAAAAAAACAGTTATGGTGCAGTCATAATCTTTACAAGATTTGATATAATTAATGTAGTTTTTCATCACTTTTAACTTTTTACTAATTGAAGTTTTTTGCCATTTATAATATTTTGTTTTATCATATGCAACTTTTCATTATTATATGCTTTTGCTATTCAAATGTTTTTTCTATTAAAAAAAAAAAACTTGTATTCAAGAGATATGTCCATTACCAAAGAAATTATTTATATGAGTTTCTAATTTTACATTACTTAATTAGAAATAATACAATCATAATAAGTGAAATTGCATTCTTATCTTTTAAAGAATTATAATTCTTTATATAAGTTTGATACATCATACAAGTATGAGATAAATAATCAATGTGTAATATATATTTATATAATTAAATAGTAGTATTGCTACCATATTTATAACAACCTATGAACATACATTATAAAGGATTCAACGAGTATTATACTCTACATATAATATAAATAGAGTGTAAATACCAACAAGACGTTGCATATATAACGTATACAAATCACAAATACTAATTGATTTGAAAACTATTTAATTCATTATTATGTGTATCAATATTTTATTGGTATTTATGCGTTATGTACGCATCACATATGATGTGCAATACCAATTGAATTTTTTTCATTAAAATATCAATAGTGATATTTTTTAAGTAATTATATTATTTTTATTAGTATCGTAAAAACTTTGAAAGAATTAATGCAATTAGTTTAATGGTAAGATTTGGACTTAAAATGACTTTATATTGCTTTTTTAGATAAAATATTATGCACTGATTTGGAGAGATTTTCATTCACATATAATATAATTTTATTTGTACTATAATGCTTTTACAGGCTTATCATGATTCTATCTCTTGGATGAAAGAGGTTTATTTTATCCAATCATATCTAAAAGAAATTGTAGTTGTTAAAAAAAATAAACATAAGTAGATTCCATTTATTGCATCTTTATAATTCAAATTCATAATAATCATCACCACAAAGTATTAACAAAAAAAAGGAATCATTTTGTATAAATGAAATTTTACATTAGATAAAATAATAAAAATAGAAAGTGATTTTCTCTCCTAAATTGAATCCAATGAGTTAGATTTTAGATATTCTTAAAAATACGAGCAAAGATTTAAGTTAGAAAGACCTTAGATGCATCAACAACTTTATAATAAACAAAAGCAATAGTATCTATAAATGTTTGAGAACAAGTTTAAAAAGATAATCTAAAATGTTAATATTTTTAAAACTATAATTTAAAATGAAAATCTTTTCAAATTATCTAAAATGAAATTTCAAAATGATAATTGTTTTTTTCAATATTGAAACTTCATTTATTGGTTAAAAGGAAACTATGATTTTATAAACCTTAATAAAGACAAAGCTAATAGTTTCTAATGATATTCTCTTTATATGTTTATATTTCTTTAAATTCAAAAATTTTTTCCTGGGGCGATTGGAGTATCACAGGAGGAACCATCAAAGGAAATAGAGATTTTCTAGATTTTGCTTTTTCTAATTCAACTATTAGGAATGAAATCTCCTATCCTTGTTTAAGGTGTAAGAACAGTAATTGGCTAGAGAGAAAGATTGTTTTAGAACATTTGATTTTGAAAGGTTTTGATCCAACATATACTAAATGGATTTTTCATGAGAAAGATTTATTTTCATCAAAGGATGAAAGCAATGATATTGATGGAGAAGCAAGAGATACTTTTAATGATATGGAAGGACTAATCCATGATACTTTCAAAGTTAATGAATCTAACCGCGATGGGGCTAATGCTAATGCTGTAAAGTTATTTAATTTACTTGAGGAAGCTAATGAAGAGTTATCCTGAATGCGAGAAATTGTCACAACTTTCTTTCACCATTCAATTATACCTTATAAAATGTTTCCATGGAATAACTAATGCTTGTTTTAATGCTCTCATGAAAGAGTTACGAGAAGCGTTTCCATAAGCAAAGCTTCTCGAGTCTTTTAACCATGCTAAGAACATGATTAAGGATCTTAGACTTGATTATAAAAAAATCCATACTTATCCTAATGATTGCATACTCTATTGGAAGGATGACGAGAATAGAGTCTTGTCGAGTATGTAATACGCCTTGTTGGAAAGAAAGTTGTGTTGCAAGTGTAAGTGATAGTGGTAATGGTTCTTTATATAAGAAATCTAAGATTCCAAGTAAAGTTCTAAAGCACTTTCCATTAGTTCCAAGATTATAACGATTGTTTATGTCTTCAAAGACGATTGATTTAATGAGATAACATAAGAATGAGAGGATTGATGATGGAAATCTAAGACATTTAGCTGATAGTGAGACTTGGAAAGATTTTGACTCCACTTATTATGTGTTTGCTAGAGATTCTCGCAATGTGAGGCTTGCTTTAACTTCTAATGGTTTTAATCCTTTTAAAACCATGAGTGTTTCTCATAGCACATGGTCAGTTGTCTTAATAACATACAATTTAACTCCATGGATTTATTTGAAATCTGGGTATTTTATGTTGTCACTACTCATACTTAGACCCTAAACCCTAGGGAACAATATCAACATATATTTGAGTCCATTAATTGAAGAGTTAAAAGAGTTATGGTTTTTTAGAGTTTTGACATATGTTGCAGTAAGTAATCAAATGTTTAAATTGCATACTGTAGTATTATGGACATTAAGTGACTTTCTTGGCTATGCAATGTTGTTTGGGTAGAGCATAAAGGGGAAACTTGCATGTCCATGTTGTAATTAGGATACATGGTATCGGTATCTATGCTATAGTAGAAAAAGGTATTACGTGGGGCATCATAGATTTCTAAATCTTAATCATCCATGACATAAGGATAATAATTCTTTTGATGGAACCATTGAGTATAGAATTGCACTAGAACCTCTATCAGAAACATCGGCATTACACAATGTATGTGATTTTCCTAATAGTTTTAGGAAAAAAACGAAATGTGGTAAGATATGATGGACTATGGAGAAAAAAGTCTATACTTTTTTAGTTACCTTATGGGGAACACAATCGAATATGTTATGGATGTGATGCATATAGAAAAAAATATTCGTGATAGCATTTTATGTCAATTACTTGATGTTCTAGTAAAAACTAAAAATCATGAAAATGCTCATCTAGATCTACTTGATATGGGTATAAGAAAGAAGTTATAATCGAAGGCATGTGATAGCTCATAAAAAACTAAGTTTGCTATGGCCTACTTTTAGATGACTAAGGACTAGAAGAGTATTTTGCAAAGTCTTCAAAAAGGTGAAGCTTCCTAATAGGTCACTATCAAACATCTCAAGGTGTGTTAATCTCAAGGAAAATAGAATATTCGGATATAAAAGTCATGATGCACATTTTATCTTACATTATCTTCTTCAAGCTATAATCAAGAAGATAGTACCAAAACACGTAGCAATTGCTTTAATTAGGTTGGGATCTTTATTCAGATGCTTATGTAGCTAGGTTATCAAATTAGAAGATGATCACCATTTGTAATCTAAAATCATAGAAACACTTCATCAACTTAAGAGAATTTTCCCACCAAGTTTCTTTTATATAACGATTCATTTACTAAAAGAAGCATTACTTAGTGGGCCAGTACTCTACCATTAGATGTACCCAATGGAATGATAACTGTATAAACTAAAATCATATGTTTGAAATAGAAGCCATTTAGAGGAATCTATTGCTAAAGGATACTTCATAGAAGTGTGCTTAATGTTTTACTTGAGGTATTTACATGATAGTTGTTCTACTAGGTTTAATAGGGTTCTAAGGAATTGTGAATCCATTAGTACATCAGAAGAGGAAAGGCATCCGATATTTCCTTTAGTAGTTTATCTAATATGGGGTAAGAAAAATAAGAAAGGAAAAGTAACATCAGTAGATGAGACATTTTTAAATGTGGCTCATCCTTACATCTTGTTTAATTATGATGGAGTTCAAGCATTCATGAAGTAACTCAATATACTTCAAATATTAAATCTTATGTTCATATTTTAATTAGTGACTTTAACTTTTTTTTGCATGAAATATTTCAATATAGTGAGCATTAGAATATGGTATCTAACCAACGTAGAAGCAAAAAAGTGTAAATGGCAAAACACATTATCTCATAAAAATGATTTTGCTAACTGGTTTAAGACTCATGATGGGGATGATGACAGTGTTGCTGATTATATCAAAGACTTAGCATAAGATCCAAGTAATATTGCACATTCCTTTTCTAGTTATAGCATTAATGGATATAGGTTCAACACTCAAAAGTGTGATGTATAGTACAAAACGCAAAATAGTAGAGTTATTATATCTGCTTTAACATCAAGTTATGCAAGTTTGAGGTATCAAAATCTAGTTGTTACTAATGTGACTTATTATGGTGCAATTGAGGAGATCATACAACTTGATTATAATGGCAGTTTCAAAATCGTCTTTTTTAAATGTGGTTGGTTTAAAGTCGAACAAGATGATTTTGGATTAACACGAGTTAATTTTGAGAGATTACTTTACCAAGATGATCCTTTTGTCATGGCTTCTCAAGTACAATAAGTATTTTATATACAAGACCCTATAAATAGAGATTAGTACTTTGTTGTAATAGTTCCTAAAAACTTATTTTTAGCTTTTGAAGATTCTATTTCCATAGACAATTATGATGACTCATGCATTATCAAGATGGACCAAATATTAGAACTTAAAGATGATTTTGATTTGTCAAAAGAAGGGGTCAAAGATGTGACTATTAATAAGCCATTGAATGAACTACGTGTTCATATGGATGCAAACATGGAAAAAGAAGACTGTGAAGAAGAAGATGAAGATGATGATGATGATGAAATAGAAGAAAATGAGAAGGTGGTGTAAATATCAATGATTGTAATTTTGCTTATATGGAGTAGTCTACATTGATTTCATTTTAGCTATTTTAATAACTTTTAACATCTGTTAGGATATATGATTTTTAATTTTTTACCTATTTTATATTATGTCTTTTTAGATATTTTATTTAATTATGGTGGCATTATTGAAATTTTCTTTTTAATTGTATGTTGTAGTTTTATTACTATGGAGTACATAACATTAATTGAATATTGTTGTTATACAATTTGATATATAGGTTTCATTAAATTAAGTTGATTTTTAGGATCACATAATTTTTTAAAATTGTATGTCCTTTTGATATGGCATTATATTATATATGAGAAACTATTGCTAATTTTTTTTTTTAGCAAGTTTCTTTATACGTTTATATGAACACCTTATTTTTATTTCTTTTAAGCACTACCATATTATTTAAGGAGAGTAAGGAATGCGATGTAATAATAAATTTAGTAAATTAATGTTTTGATATTTCTAATTTTAAAAGAAATAATTATGAAAATTTTCTTCTTAATTTTTTTATCTAATTTCATAACTTATAGTTTTATATACATTTAGAATAAATATTCAACTTTTAGTTTTATGACTATTTCTTACCTTTTTAATAATATCACGATGTAATTACTTTTGTAGTCGCAAATTATTATAAAAATCATATTTGTTCAATTATATAGTAGTATTATAACATTATATTTGTAACATTGAATGTATATAATATCATATGCTCATATATATAATATGTCAAATGTTTATATTTTATATGTGTAATTTAAATATATATATATATATATGACATACATATAAATATGGATATTGATTACTAACTATTATATATTAACCAAGCTTAAGTATCTCAAAAATAGCTCAAATTAAGTTGTGCTTGAATGTAGTTTGACTCGTTTGTAATAGTACCATAGCTAGGTAAATATTAGTCAAAAACCTTGGAGGATTTTAAATTTAAAAAAATTCCAAGAGATTTATACTAAGATCTTTAAGGTGTTTATTCAACTATATTCAAGATACACACAAATGCATATTTATAGGAGATGTCAACATATCTATGAGATATCTTCTCATTATTCAAATACAAATTTGAATTTGTTGTTTAAGCAAAAGTTACACTCCACATTTTTTGAAGTTCATTTTAAATTTAAAAGTGAAACTTAAGATCATGTTACTAATGTAAGGTCTTGAATAAATAGAACATATGTATAATATATTATAGATATATTATATGTTAAGTGACATGAAGCTTATATTAAATTATATCAAATGTTACATATAGTGTATGCATAAATATTCTATTAGCATATCATGTATTCAACTATAATTCCAAAAAACCTTATCTTTAAAATAAAAATAAAATAGAAAAAAAAAACAACCCTAAAGCTAACATCATTGTGGCAAAATATCTCGATAGTGTTGAAAATGTATCCGTGGGGCAATGAATATGGGAAGCAAATAAGTAACTTTCTTATTAAAAAGATTTATGAATGTGCCATTTATGATAAAAGACAATTAGTGAATAAAATTAAAATAAAATAACCTAAGCTATTTAGCTCCAGCAATATCACGTTAGATGAGATCCCCAAAAAAAGTCATTATGGGCTATTCCACTATCCTATTCTTTTGTACTTCTATAGTTACCATAATTATAGTTCAAGCTTTTTATTTACTACTGGAGAATCCTCTACCTTCTTTGCGGTAAGATTTCTATTTTTTTTCTTAAACTTTTTTCCCTATGTACAACAATGATTTGTTTGCAAACCTTCTCAGCTTTTTAGTACATTTACCTAAAGCTTTTGCTTAAAGCCTTTTACTTGTTTTGCCTTAACAACGATTAGGGTTAGAATAGATTTTGTTAAGTTTCTATTCCCTTTTCCTTTAATAAATGCAATGAGTCTATATTTAGCAGATTTACTTACTTTTTTTTTTGTTTAAAATTTTCCTTGTAGCCTAACTTAGAAACTTGCTCTAAAGAAGCTATTACCATCAAGCAAGTAATTTTCTTAATTTTGTGTTCACCTTCGCAGCCTCATTTATGTCTTGTTTTCTATTCTTATTGTATTGGTTATTTGTGACTGTTGTTTAGAGATTTTTATATGCTTTCTACTTGTAATATGTGTTCTCTCATAAATTCATTGAGATAAAAAAAGAGTTAGCATATCAATATGTTTTTCCCCCTTTAATTGACATTTAAAAATTACTTTAATTTATATGGATTTTGCATTAATGAGCCTATTCATAAATCTCTGACAAGGACGTACCTTAAATTCATAGCATTATGCAATCCATGAATATGTAAGATTATAAAACTCAACTTAATTAATATTCCTTTGAGACACATGGTATGGTAACCCATTATTACTGCATTTATGCAAACTTCACCTAAATAACCTAGTAAATAGAATCATGCATGCTTAAGCAATAAAACAATACACAATTTATGGTGTTCCAAATTTTTTTATGCATTACAGCATCATTTATCAAGCTTTGTTTGTCCAAATTAAAATAGAGGATATAAAGTTTGAAACGAAATTAAATTTAACATAAGCTTACATTGTGAAGTGTGAGTAAACCTTTTACTTATGTATTTAGACAAGTCATGTTGGCACATGACTTCTCTTGGCATATCACTTCACTTAGTGATAAGGTGACCAACCTTATAGATTATATATTTTGTTGTTTACATGTAATTTATAATTTTTTAATAGATGCACTTTTTTTGTAGAGAGAGAAAAAAAAAACCTTGATTTCTTGTGACAAAAATGAAGCCACAAATGAAAGAAAAAATCTACAAATAAAGGAGAAACAATAAATGATTGTTAATTCTATGGTGAAGTTGATATGTAAAAGTCTCTTGGAGAAGACTAATCCCATGAAAAGAACACATTCAATCTATGAAGTAGTAACATTTCCTAATAAGAAAGTTTTTTGAGAGATCAAGGTAGGCATTACAAAGTTATCATCCCACATTGTATTTAAGAAAAGTTATAGTGAAGCAATTTCATGAAAAGAATGGAAAATCAATATAAAATATAACGTTAGGAGATAGAAATGAAAATTGGGATCTTGAAGATGAGGAAGATAATTATGATATTGAATTTGAAAGTGATGCAAGTGAGAATGAAATATTGGAAATGATGATAAATTTGGAAGAATATGAAAGTAAAAGTGAGGCTTCTGATATAAATGAAGTCTAAGTTGCAAATGGAGGTAAAAGTTTGTAATTGTAATTTTACTTACCTATACAAACATTATGCACACTTGTGCTTTACGAATTCTCTATAATAATTTGTTTAAATGTATAATTACAAATTTGTTCAAATTCTTTGAAGAAAAATATGAAAGGGCTATTGACATGCAATCATACCTATGCTTAAGGACTTGATGAATGTGACACTATAACCATTAATGACAATGGGCAGCCGATTGGGAATAGCAACACATGTAATGAATTCAGTCATTCCCTTATGTCTATAGCCCATAATCCAGCATTTGTTCCACTTATGATGGAAAATTGGGCTAAATTTCCACAAAAACAAAGAATAAATTATGGAAATATGTAAATGTAAGTCTACATTTGTATTTTTCATATTTATTTAAATTGATTATAACTTAGTAATTCATTATATGCTGGGTGTGGCACAAATACATCGTGCTAGGTAGTGCTAAGAAATGGTTGTTAAATACCATTGCATCATCATGAAGAGTATACAAATCAAAACTGAAAAAGAAGTTCCTCACCAATTACAAAAGTTCTATAGAAAGAATACAAAATTGGTCTTAAAATATCCCCTTAGCCCACTTCATTACATTGCTTCAATATTAGGAGAAGAAAGACATCAAGGTATGATCTTCATATATATTTGAATACAATATCTTAGTTACAAAACAATTCATTTTGAACTTTTTTAAAATTGTAAGACATAAATAGGAATAATTAGGAGAATTGAAAGAAGCTAAAGAATGCACATAGGATTGGCCTAAAAAGTTTCATATGGATTAGAGAAGAATTGGTAAGTTTTTTTATGTATGAGTAATAAGTCTATAGTAAATTGTATGCTTCAAAGATTATATGCATAGAAGAATAGTATCCTTTAGTCAATTTACTGATTAGAGGCTTTGGATTATTTGGCTTGTTGGTCAATTGATTTTGGTCTACAAAAGAACCTCACACTAATTGCCTTTTTATTTTTTATGATAAGAAGAAGGCGATGTTGACTTGGAATTCACTAATTCAACCTAAGGTAAAGTGTTGTTTTTGTAACTCTTGATGTACTGTCTCATACAGTGGGGCTTTTGAAGTAATGTAGAGACTATTATTCTTGTATTATTAGAGATTATGCCAAGATAATTTTAGTTGTCTGTAGAAGAACTTTTATTTGCTCTATTTTTAGACTAGTGATTTTTCATTATCAATTTTTGGTTTTTTTTATTAGTATCCACATTTTATCTAGATAGTGATAATTATTGAATTTTAATCCTTGTTCTAGTGTGTTGCTACATTGTTTCCCAACATCTATTTGAGTTTTATTCTTTATGTTTTATATCATTTCAATACCATTGTTATTTTTGTGAACTTATTTAGTTCCTATTTCATAAGTTTTCAATATATTCTTAGACAACAAAAAAAAAAAAAAAGTTTTGGTCTTCATTACATTAAATCACTAGGCCACATCACATTTTAATAAATTCATACTCATTCACTTTCATTGTCACTTGGAGGGTGCAATAATATTATTTCTTTCGTAGGATGTTAACATAGAGTAATCCATTTGATTTGTCCTATTGTAAGTAAAATTGTTTTTGTTATAAGCATCAAAATTTTTTATTTAATTCCCTATTTTTTCTCAAGTGTTGCTAATTTTTATTTGTTATCATTAAGCACATTTTCATTATCATGTTAAGTACTAAACAAAAAAAAAAAAAGAGTTGTTTTCATTAGCTTAATTTAAGTTTATTAATATTACATATTATCTACATTTTGATTTTCAATCGGTATTAATAGTGACGAGATAATTTATATGCTAGTTTTATCTTGTCTTGATATATAGATAGATAATAAGGAAAGTAAAAAGGAGCCATCAAGTATTGAGATGCTCCTTAAGACTCAAAGATCAAGAGGAGGAATAGAACTTACTAAAGATATTGTTGAAAAAATTGTAACTAAAAATTTCGTGATAAATTTAATTTTTAACATTGAAGATAAAGAAAGTGAAAAAATCTTAATGTTAAATTGCTTCTTTTTAAAATTTTGGTCATAAAGGATTCACCTTTTTTTTTTTTTTTATAAATTTGTGTAGTGAATTATACATATTTTAGTTAGCTAATTGAAAATACACTATTTTTTTTTTTAATTTAGTCACAACTTCAAGAAATACAATTAAAAGCTCAAGAAAATCCTGAGCATGAGAAAGGGTTGATTGAAGTGATGAGTAAGCAACGAGTTACACATATGCATTTTCATTTAAAAGGAGTAATATGAGCTAGTAAAAAAACAAATCTATAAGAAGATGATATTGATGTGATGAAGAAATTAGTAAAACTTGATAGGATGGTACATGTGTTAAGCTTTTACCCTTCTATCAGAGAGTAATCCAATTTTGGTTGTTCTACAAGAATGGTATGGCCTTTTACACCTTACCATTCAGCAAAAAAGCTTCAAAAGTATAGAAAATCATAAAACCAATCAGGTACTTATAAGCTTCATGATGACAAATTGCTTATGTCCCCAATAAATTATTAAGGAAATTAATTATTCACCTTTATGTATTTTTTTGTTTGAGAGGCCTTTAATTATAGTTTACATTTTTCTTTGTTGTAAGAAGATTTCAAGAATAGAGAAATTAATGAAGACTAAGATGTTAATCAAAGATTGTTTAGCTATAGATTTTCCATTTTTTTTTGTTATTTTAGTTTTAAATGTCTAAATTGTACTTTATGATTGTTTTATTTTAGAGAATCTTTTTAAGGATATATAACTATTAACTTTTCATTTGTTATAATTGATTTTTACTAATATGACAAGTTTTCTCTTTCTTACTAAATGCAATAATTTATTAACTCAATTCATAAGGATATTGTAGAGAAAATTTTAAAAAGAAAAGAAATAAATTACTTTCATAATTAAAAATTGCATCAATAAAATATTATTGCTTATAATATAAAATTTGATGCTTATAATAATGGAGCTATATTATGTATGTCATATATAAATTGATGCAAAAACAATAATTTTTGTTACGTATAGTTGTGATTTCCAATATTGTTACTTTTGTGTGTCGCTTTACTATTATAATAGGTTACCTTTAGTTAAAATTTCGTTGTGTTAATTTATTAATCATATGCTTAGGTAACACTCATATGGTGTTGCATTGAGCAAAATATTCATTACCTTTCAACATAGGTAGGCAACACCTATATAGTGTTGTATTAAGCAAAATATTCATTACCTTTTGTTTTAAGCAACAAATACTTACAGTAACATCGGAAATTTCATTACCTAAGGTTTTAAGCAATAAATTTAAAGGTAAAAGCAACTAATTTTGTTGATGCCTTAAGCTGTTTTTAGTGTAGTAGCAACAAAGGAGAACAAAGAATCAACTGAGCTTTTGTTTTTTGCAATTACAAGTACACTTACATGTAAATCAACTACAAAATCGTTTATAATATCCTAATGCTAGGTATTATAGGTATTTTTTGTCTATTCTTTCTCTAATATCCTTTTGTTTTTGCAATTACAGTTGCACTTAGATATAAATTCAATCATAAAATGGTTATCAAACAAATTTTACTTACATCTATAATATATTCTTTCATCCATTTAGTTAGTTATTTGAATACAAGTATTTGGAAAAACATTTTAGTTGATGACATCTATGAAAGCAAACTTTTCTAACATCTATAATAAGATGATTGTATATTTAACTTTTCTAAAATATATTGTTGGTAGTATGTCAATAAATGGTAGCAATAACTTGTGGGTTTTATAGAGCATTTTGCACATTTTGTATGTCAAAAAACAAAATTGACCTTTGTAAAAAACATTGTACTCAACTTTATCAACTTCTCAAGTCTCAACTATTTATTTTACACATTATTTATTGAACAACCATCACTTACATGTATTTAAGTCATTTATCTTAGCATTTTGGTGTTTAAAAAACAATTGCAAGTCTCATTCACCATTGCTAATAATGCTAGAATAGAGATTAAGGTTGAACCAAAGCTGGGGAAGTGACAACAAGCTTACTAATGCTATTTGTGGTGTTTTGTTGAAGATATGGTGCTAATAAAGACATGGATGGGCAAAAATGGTGGTTTCAAATATTTTGATGAATGTACATGTAATTTTGTTTCTTTGTTACATGGTTGTTGAATTATTTTAAGTATTTATAACTATTTTCTTCTATTTATAGTTTGCCTATTTCTTTTTAGATTTACCATTGTTTTGTTGCTAGCATTGGAAGCAATTAATAATTAGCTTGAATCCTCTCATAAATTTGTTGCAACCAAAAATAGAATTTAAGATCTATTAAATGTTTATATGGTATGTAATTTAGTATGTCACAATAGTTTAAGATGAATTATACAAAAAATTATGTTGATTGGCATACTTATGTTTTACTTCCATATAACTGTTGACAAATACAAATATTTACATACTTCTTTATTGTGGATATTTTAAATAGTTTTTACATATAACTTTCTTTTAAAAAAAAAATATTTTCCATTCATTTTGCCTACATGTAATAAACTATGTAAATGCTTTGTGTTTCATTTGTACATGCATTATGGGTGTAATGTTTGCTAGTAGATTATTAGAGAGAATCCCATCCTCACAAATAAGAAGTCACTTTTAACTTTTCTCTTTTGCATAAGCTAGTTTCATATTTCTTTTTTCATATCCTAAATATTATTGTTTTGTGTAGTAATACGTGATTTTAGCATAAATCTCATTGTAAATACTATTCTAGTTGGTTTTAATTGCAATGCTAAAGTTGAGTACCTTTGTAGAATTAGGATCGTAACATTCTTGAAACATTTTCAATTAATATCATTACCTTCATTGAAAGTTTAACATCTCACCAAGATAAGATACAATTTTAAGTAACATTCCAATTGATCTAATCCTCTAAATTCACACAAGCTAAAAGAATTCCTTAAAAACACATATATAAAGTAAATAACATATTAGAAAATGTTCCACAATTTATAAAAGAAATATATAAATTAATAAATTAACTTTTCAAAACATTCTAAATATCAAGATATGATATAAGGATAAGTTGATACAAGGTAGGTAGGGTATGCAGCTCTACCGGTATCTTACCTTATAGGTATCAATTCCCAAATTTTATTACCCATACCTCATCTTAAAATACCCTAAAACCATCATGTACCTTATAGATTGTATAGTATACAAAATACCTTCTAAAAGATGTAATTTTTTTCTTTATAAATTTCAATATGGGTAGTTTCTATTTATTTTTATTTCCTTCAATTTCTTTCATTTATTTTTCTTTTAGGTCATTTCCTTCACTAATCATTATTATCCAAACATATCAATTATAGTGAAATCTTAGTCTTAACTTTAAATGCTAAATAAATAGTTGTATATTTGACTCATTTAGGGGTTGGCTTATTTTGATAATAAGAATATTCATAAAACACATATGACAACCTCTTAATATTATAGTTAACATCTATAATGATGCTTCATGCATCATAATTAGTAAATCTTAATCTCTTAATAGATATTTTTCAGACCTAGTATAAACCCTAATTTAGAATAAGGGAAAATTATACAAATCTAATCTCTACTAAATCTTGATTTGAAAAATATTACATAAATATATTATGGGATTCTTTTTAAACCTAATATAAAGAGTTTGTTACATTAAAAGAAAATAAGTTAATGGCATAACTTCTTTACGTGGCTTCACATAGATTCTTTTTTCTTTTTCTTTTTCTTTTTCAACTTTATTAGACTTGAACCCAGTGAATGAAGAAGTTGGAATGGAAGGAAAACACAATAAAGAAAAGACTAGAGAAGAAGGGATTGATATGAAGATATTAGGTTTAGTTTAGGGATTCTCATAGGTTAGGTTTTGTTATTTTTTAAGTTCAAATAAATGAAATGATATTCTTATTTATTTATTAATTTTATTTAATTATATTTATAGGGTGAGTACATGGTATCCTAGAATCTATACCTTATATACCTCATAATATAGCTTCCAAAGTGGGTATAGGGTATCCTAACCTTATTCCCATACCTTACCTTATAAGTGTACGTTATGGGAAATTGTTACCCGTAATCTACCTTATGACCTTTAATATCTACTCAAAACCAATTCGTTTGAGTAGGGGCCCGATAAGTATCCTATACGATAGGGTTACCCACTTATCCCTTTTATACAATCTTTATGTTTATAATGCATTCTTCTTTTTTTCTTCTTTACCTTTCTAAATAGCTGAATTATCCCTTTTATAGCTTAATTGCTTGCTGTGTTGAGGAGGGTTCATTCTTCGGTGCATTCTCAGTAGTCTTCTAGTGCTTCATGACTGGAGGGATTCTTCAACTTGTTTCCTTGAGCGAAGTGTTCGGTATATTCACCACATCGCGTTGCTCGTTAGTTTAGGTTTGACCAGGGTATCTCTTGACATATTAATATTAATGAGGACTTTGATAAATGCTGTAAAGCACTCAATCCCTTGAATTATAGAAACATTCGTCTAAAAGTTAAGAAAATGTACTTCCCATCCCTGAAGCATTATGGGGTTGCTTCCATCAGGTAGTTGGCATACTGTACAAGCTGTCTAAAGTCAATTAGAAAGTGTACCTCTTTAGTAGTAAACGGTAATTTATAGGAAGCAATTATTCAGAAGGATGAATTTTATTCTAGCTTCCTTCATCTGGTAGTACCCAGGCTAAGGCATAGAACAAACATTCATTGTCTCCTTTGCCTGATGTGCTCACATTCATGTGGTATTGTAGTTGATAGTGCTCTCCATTACAATTAATTTTTGTTTTATTTGTTTATTTTCTTGTAGTGTATCATAGTGGCTTAACTTCCTCTCCTTCTCTCTCTCTCTTTGTTTTTTTTTTTTTTTGTATTGTTTATAGGAAGCAATAAATATCACTTCAACTAAGCATGACCAAAGTAGTATTATGATTCTTAAGTCTACTTTAACCATTGCCCATCCATGACCTCATTGATATGGGATTGGTAAAGTGCTTTAGCCTAAAAATCGTCTTGAGCCACCTATAGCTACAAATGATGATGAAGGAGATGAGGACTTGGTTGATTATGAAGAGTCTCCTAATCATGCTGATAATAAAAGAGGGGATTCCCTAGAACATGTTGATGGTAATGACAATCATGTGCTTGAATCCTTTGGTGAATCTCATGATACAAATGAGCATGATAACGAAATTGAGCCTAAACGCCTAAAGGAAGGTGAAATTCGAACACATGTTGATACTTTGCTTCATGTAGGTACTTATGGTGATGATATGGACATTGCTCATAATGGTGTCTCTGAAGGTAGCTGAACTGTCAATATTGTTCATCCCTGTACGCTTGCTTCTAAGATTATAGCCTTGTAATGTTTATCCTCCCTTAATTACTAAATCGTCGCCAGCAAGCATAACAGCTACTCAAGAATTAGGCATTGCCACATCTTTTCATGGATTCATTGTCTCTTCTCATCTTGTGGAATCATTAAATTAGTTGTATTTTTTAGAAGGGGATTTTTGGTTTAAATGTCTCTTTTTGGGCACAACGTAGCTAATGCCATGGTGATATTGTTACTGTAGGCTATTGATTACCTTGTCAAACCTTAGGATTCTTTATAGGTAGAAGAATTGAAGCTTTTAATAAAGAGTATTTCTAGGGCTCGTAACATCAATTTCAATGTTAAGAGTCTTGATTATGTTCTTTCTAAAGCTTAGAAATTGTATGAAGTCATGCAATGACATGATAGATTGAAGGCTAAGTTGGAGGAATTTGAGTTTGAGGTTAGAAAACTCCTCAGAGGCCATAAGCATAGTCACTCTATTGCAAAATTTGATGTTGGTCTTTGAATTTATGTTTGATTGTTTTCTTGCATCCCCTTTTCTTATGCCTCTGTTCGCAAACTTGTGGAAGTTGAGCAAAAAAAATTTTATTTCTTTATTTCAGTACTCTTATATTTACCACAATGTGGAATAAATAATACCTGCATGGGTTAAGGCAAAATTTTTTGCCAATATTGATTTCATTGTACGCTTATGAGACATTCTTCTTACTTAGCTATGAAAATGATAAATATATGTAGAAAAGTTGAAATAATCTTTCATGGCTCATTAAGCCTATGATTAGATCCCACGAAATAAAGTAACATTGCATTTGCAAGTAGCGATCCTTAATGGCATTTGATTTGTGCAAGAATGGCAATACTTATGCAAAAAATTGTAGTATGATAGCTAATGGTGTATTACCTACTACTTAGACTTTTAATACGAATATTCCTATATGTTAGAGAACCAACATACCTTATATTTATAGCTTATTATCCCTTAGTAAGATCTACGCATCGAAGCAATGATCTTGTGTGTAGTGATGGTCTTTAATGTACTAAATGTGATAATGATATGTATCAATTGTACTTAAACTGTCTTATTGTTAGTGAAGGGGGTATTTCCTACTCAAGTAAAGTGAAGTCCTTTTAGTAACATGAGGGTGTTATGTTATGCTCTTGGGAGGCACTGCTTGTATCGGTCAACAAATATAAGCCAAATAAATACGCGTGCTTAGGAGATGAATCTCTTACTAAGCAATAGCCATGTTTCATTATATTCTTCTATATCCATATTAAATACATATGTATGCTAAGGAGATGAATCTCAAACTTTGTAGCAACATAGAAAGGAAATACAAACAAGATGTGATTCATGAGAGAAAGCTTACATGAAGTGTGTTGAGATTTTCATTCATTTAACTGTTGTACATCGTGCCATTATAAATGAAATTTCTTGATGTATTGGAAGTTTATGGGGGTAGTGTGGCATGTATTTTTTGATTTCGAAGTTTGCAGTAATGGCTATGATGAACTACTTCTACGATAAAAGGTCCTTCCCACTTTGGTGTGAACTTTGGCACTGGAATGCCTCTTTAGACGTGGTATGCCGTGTGGAGGACTATGTCACCTTGCTAGAAAGACCGCTTTTGTATTATTTGGTCATAAGCGATGCTCAAGCATTGTTGATAGTTAGTGAGATTACACTTTGCAATATCTTAGCTCTCATCTAGCACTTTTAGGTCCATCATCTGTAAAGTATTTGGTTCCAATTCAGCATTAATAGCTAACAGTACAGAAGGAACTAAGAGTTCTATTGGTACAGTTGCTTAATATCCATATACTAAGGAAAAGGGCATAGCCAGTGTTAGTCCTCGCTTCGAAGTTCTATAAGCCCAAGGTGCTAGTGATAACTTATCATGCCATTCTTTATGGTTCATATGCACCAAATGACTAAGCACTTTTAATAAGCTTTTATTTGTAACTTCTACCTAGCCATTGCCTTTAGGGTAATAAGGCATTGACTTAACATGGTCGATGTCGTAGGAAGCCAACAACTGTCTCACGTATAAGTTGATAAAAAAAGTTCCATTATTGGAGAGGATGCGCTTTAGAATACCGAATCTACATATGACATACTCCTTGATAAAACTTGCTACTGCTAGTCCCATCTCCTTCTTTAAAGGGATAGCTTCAACCCATTTAGTGAAGCACTCAATTCCCCTCAAGATCTAAATACATCCTTTGGATCATAGGTGTATAAGGCCAATTAAATCAAGCGCCTAAGTGTGGAAAGGCTATGGGGTTGTCAAGCTATGAAGCGTTATAGGAGGGGCATAAATTGCATCACCATGTTATTGACAAATAGCGCACTTCTTGGTGAAATTGAAAGCATTATTTTCTATGGTTAGCCAATAATACTGCATGTCAATTAGGTCATAATATAGTTTTCTTCCACCTTGATGCTCCCTACACTCTTCGAAATGTACCTTAAACAAATCATCTCTATCTTAGGAAGTACAATGCACTTGAGGGGCTTTCCCATTAAGGAAGCCTTATATAGTTCATCCTCATGAAGAAGGTACTTCCTCGCCTTCCTTTTCACGAGTTTGGCATCTGTACTATTAATAAATAATGCATTATTCTTTAGATAATCAATGTATGGTCATTGCTAGTCCTCAATACTTGTCACAAAATTGCACTCACTTACGTCAGGTAGTTCATAATACTTTGGGCAATGCATTTGTACTTGAGACGCATATGTGGACATTGATAGCCAATAATACCTTGCGTATTGGATGTAATGAGATAAGGATAGACATTCTTATCTACCTTATATTTTGTGATACTTTTCTAACTTCAAGCAAGCTTTCTTTGTACCAATATAGTAGGATAAGACACCTTCAGGGCCTTTGTAGTACAATACTCCATTTATTCTAATGAAGTTTTTTAGTATGGCAATAGAAGCAGCATTGGGGTGTGCTAACCATTCTTTAATTGGTGTGCACTAATCACCAGATGCTTCCTTTTCCTCATTAATGAGTTGCAATATTCTACATGGGATAAATTTCTTAACCACTTAGATGTTCAAATTATTAATTTTACCTTGGATTGGTACTTTGGATGCCAATGTAGCCAATGCATTTGCATATCTATTGATGGACCAAGTTGTATGCTCATATCGTATAGCTTGATATTTTCTAACCAAAGCCTATATTGCAACCTTATAAGGACTAGTATAGGTTTTGTAAGGCTAAACTCAACATTAGCTTATTTGATTATTAAGTTAGAATTGTCTTGTATGCATAGGCGGCATGTTCCAACTTCTTAAGTAGATATTAATCCAAGTAATAGTTATAGACACCTCATTTTTGCCTACTCCCCTTTTATAGTTTAGTATTTCATTTATTTTATTAATTTTGAAAAGAAAATAGAAGTAAAAAAATTCTTAGGAACAATTGAATTTCAGGAAAAATAAAAGACCTAAGTTCCTCTTTAGTATTGCTAAGTTAAACAAGTCATTAATAGGTCTAACGGTTTTAAGTCATTTTGAATATTTAATGAAACTATTAAAATGAAGTTGGTTTAAAAATCATTTTATTTTATAGGGTCAGTTAATTTTAGGTTAGCGTAGTGCATTTTTTATCTATTTAATTTGTTTATTTATTTATTATTATGAAAAAAAAAAGAAAAAAGAAGAAGAAGAAGGTACTAAGTTGGACCAGGTTTAGACTTGATCTACGTGAATGGTAGATTAGGGTTAAGCCTTAATATATTTCTCTTGGCGAAACACAACAAGTGTGCATGTTCTTGCATTTGCTTTCTCCTAAGCGCATCAATATGTACTAAATGTACCAAGGGCAAAGTTTTCTAGCTCTATTCCTCCTGTTTCCCTCTCATTCCCAATCTTTCCTTAGGTGTGTTATTGTTGAAAACAGCTTGTTGGCTCATGTTTAAGCTACCATTTCTAGCAATTTCCACATGATTCCACCCGAATTAATTGTGGAATCGTATACTAAGGGTGGCCAAGTGTTGAATCCAACTTTTATTATGTCCAAATTCAAAAATTTATTAGGTCAAATTTGAAATCAAAAATTGAAAAAAAAAAAAAAAACTTAAATGGACAACATTGACTTGAGCTTAATTCAAGCTCCATTAATGAACACGTTTTGACCATCAACAGCGGCAATTTATATTTAATTTTTGGATTAAATTGGTCAAAACCCATTAAGTGTAATCTTCGAATTTAATCCATTCATTTAACTTGCTAAGCTTGTTTCATCATCTATTTGTATAAATAAGGCCCTAAAATTCCCATCATAGCATAAAAAAAAAAAAAAACACTCATCACCATCTTTTCTTTCATTGTTCAAGCTTTCTCACTCTAAGTCCTAAACTTTCTCTCTTTAGCAATTCGAGCTCTACCAACTTTTTCGAGCCAAAATAACCATATAGCTAACCTCCTTGTACACTGAAACCACCATCCTAACCTCCTTCTCACTCTTAGTCACCAACACATCCACTATCTGAACACCACCACTAGCAGCCTCTTTTCCACAATCCTCAAACTGCTACCATTCATTGTGGCATCACTTGTTACCCCCTAAGTCCAATTGAATACACATGAAAATCATCTTTCCCACTCGTTTAGGCTGATAAAATTGTCAAAATCAACCCTTGAAGCTACTACTCTTCTCCTCCATTCAAGCTTTGGATTCAACCAAGTCTACCAGCTTCAACTTGAATCGCTCCACCTAACTCAAACCATCCACACCAACCTGGTTTGACCTGTGACTAACACTAGGTTGGTTTAGTTTCCTTTTAAAAAGAAAAAAAGAAAAAAAAAAGCAAAAATTAAAAAATTAAAAAATTTTGGTTTTGAAAAGTTTCTGACTTTTACTCTTCCTTTATTTTGTTTTATTTTTTTTCTCTCTTAAAGTTCTTTTTTTTTTGGGAAAATTTGTAAAAAAAATAAAGAATATAATAAAATAAAGGGTCTTCAAATTTTTTTTCTTTCTTCTTTATTACTTTAAGTTTCCAATTTTTTTATTAATTTTATTTATTCTTTTCTTTAAAATTACCTCCAATTTTCATATAAATATATAAAAAAAAATTCTTCACATAAAAATATCTATTTTCTTATAACAAAAAAAAAAAAAACATAATGAACCTTTTTTAAAATTAAGGCTTTTAGAATTTTTCAAGAAAGGTGATGACTAAAAATTAGGTAACCTTTCCTTTTTACAATTTTCTTAAAAATAAATCAAAATGTAAACCCTGATAGATTTTTCAAAGTTAAAATGAATCAACCTGCTTAAATTTTTCGAAATGAACTACAGAAGTCTAATCCTTAAAAGTGGGTATGTAAGCACTCGTATGCAATTATGAGGTGACTTAAATATGAAAATTTTAATTTTTTCTGCTTCATAAATAATTAATTTTTTTATTTATCCATTTATCCTTTTTATAAATAAACATGATTTATTGTTTTCTTACTTGTAAAATAAAAATTGTAATTCAAGTTAGGAGGATATTTTTTAAAGGTAAAATTAAATTTGGAAGATTGAAAGTTGGACCCGTTATGGGTTTAATAGGTTAGCCCTTGACTCAAATATCTGGTTTTCAAAAAACATTTTAAAAATCGGTTTTCACGCCATCCTATGTCTAGGTTAAAATCAATCGACTTAATTGGTTTTGGCTGAAACCTTTTTTTCTTAACTTCGGTTAAGTAGTAACTCTAAACTTCTCAAACTAGAAAAATTAAGTTTTTCTTAACTCTTAGTTGAGAATTAATATTAAGTGAGTTAGGATTTAATACTAATAAAGTTAATAAAATAATATAAACTAGGAAAAATTCAAGCTCAATAGCTTGTTGACTCTATTGAGGACCATCAAGAGGGCTAGCTACTTGAACCTTCCGAAATTAGAATTTTTTCTCAAAAATACCCTTTCCATTTTGTTTTTTTTTTTTATGTAAATATATTTTATTTATACTAACCTATGCAAGTACACTAGGGGCATGTTTGGGAGGTTTTATTGCATCATATATGTATGTTACATACGATTAAAACCAAGCTACTTAGGACCTTAGGAGGGGGACCATTGTGTAAGCTTCGAATGTCATGGGGTAACCACCTTTCAAGGTCAATCAAGTTACTCCACTCAAGTTTTGATGTGACTAAGGAACGGTTTCTTCAAAAACATGTGAGGTCATAAAACTGAAGAACCTTTAGACCTACCCTTATCGCATACATGACTTTTAGACTGGCAAATAAATAATAATGGGTCATATCACCAACAAAAGGTTGGGACTCTCTTAGAATTCCACTCTATCATAAAAGTGTTGTAATAGACTTTCCATGTACCACCAAATGTAGCTTTATTCTTTGTATATGACATTTACATTGTAAAATTAAGGCTTCCTTGTAAATATAAAAATTTTGTATAAATAACATTCTTATGTAACAATTCAATTTCTTTGTACTATAATAATTGAACTATGGTAAAAGTCTTAACCTTAAACCCTTTTATTACCACATGATTATTTAGTCGTTAGCCCTTTGCAATTACATCTATGTGCCTTCATCTTTTCTTGTCTTTATTTATATGTAAATATTAGTGTTTTTTTATTCATATTTGTAAATAATCTTATTCATTACCTTTATCATTTTTATTGCATTTTTTTTAAATCAAAAGGTTTTCCTATATATTGTAAAATATATATATATATATATATATATATAGTTTTACCACTTGTTAAGTCACCATTTTAGATTAGAAAAAGACCATTAGCCTTTAGGACATGTTTGTAAATTATTAGCCTTTATAATAATTAAACCCATAAATAGTCTTTATCACTTTAAAATGGAAAGACTTGGACTTAATTCATAAACTTTTTTCCTCTTTGTAAAATTTCAAAATTCACCATTCTATAGATTGTAATAGGTTCCTTAGTAATTTTTTTATATCCCCTCCCATTCTCAAATTCATAAAATTAAAAAAAAAAAGTCGTATGTATAAATTCTTGCCATTGTAAAGTATTTGTCTTCTTAAGATTTCATTCTAGATCAAATCGGCTTACTAGCCTTTCTCTTTCTACTAGATTTTTCTTGTCATTAGTTCTCATTCTTCTTAGTATCTAGATTTTCAAATTAGTAATTAGTTGTAAATATTAGGTACCACATGAATTTTTTTCCTCTTTGGGTGCTTGGCATTATCCTTCTTATAAGTAATCTTTTAAAGACTTACAGGTCACAATTTTTTCATTAGTAAGCTCACTTTGTTTTCTTTTTTCCACTCTAAGTTAGACATTTTACAAGAGTTTGTCAATCAAGGTCATATTCTTTAGACTTGTTTTTCATTATCTCATAAGTAAGTTAGGATCAATTTAACTCTTTTTCTTTCAAAATAAAGGTTTTTTTTTTTTTAAAAAAAAGAGAATTACTAATAGGGATGGATTCTTATCAAGAGTTCTTGGCCAACAACAAAAGTAATGACAACAACCTTGATGATGCCAACCCTGTTGAGTTGAAGATTTGCTCACTTGAACAAACTATAGGGAAAATAACTAAATAGATGAATTTTTTAGTTAACAAGATGGTTCTACTTAGAGCCATAATGTTATCAAATGAAGAGCACTTAGAAACCTAACATAGGAAGTCTATTGATGCACCTGTTCTTGAAATAGAAGAGAAGACTAATCTAGCTTTTCGGCCTAAGACTTATTCTTTCCCGACTGACTTAAAGCCAAGTCAAGAAAGCATCAAAGAGATGGAAAGGAAGCTAACTTAATAGATAATTGAAAAGATGAGAGCACTTGGGAATGATGATGGATTCGAGCTGGGTGAGATCACTGACTTTTCTGCATATGATGTTAGGGCCTACCTAAAAATATTCAAAGTACTAGAGTTTGAGAAGTATGATGGGACTAGATACTCAAAGCTACACACCAAATTATACATCCGTAAGATGGATAGATATATTCAAAATAATTAACTCATGGTACAAACTTTCAAAGATAGTCTAACAGGACTTAGATTAACCTGGTGCGCCCAACTTGATCTTAGCCAAATCAATACTTAAGAGAAATTGGCTTAGATACTCCATGAGTAGTATAAGTTCAACATTAAGATAGCTCCTTTAATTTAGGACTTACGCACAATGAAAAAGAAGAAAAATGAGCCATTTTAGGAGTACGCCTAAAGGTGGAGTGGCATGGAAACTAAAATCATTCCTCCTCTCCCTAAAAAGGAATTAACATCTACCTTTATTGACTCATTAGAGGAATCATATTATGGGCACTTGTTGAGTAATACAATGGCCAATTTTGCAAATATTTTACTTGTTGAAAGCCAAATTAAAGAAGCTATAAGAATAGGGAAGTTGACAAGAAAGAGACCAACTCCACTAAATTCTGGGGCATACATAAATACTATAATGTTAGAACTTATACTAAGTAAGAAAAGCCCAAAAATATCTAGAAGAAAGTTCACTAAGATCTCTATCTCATTACCTTAAGTCTTTGACCAACTAAGAAAGGAAGGCTTATTGCAACAAAAAGCCCTAATACTAAGATACAAGCCAAGGAAATACGACCCAAATGCATAATGTGAATACCATATGGGTTAGCAGAGGCATTCTAATGACAACTATTGGGAATTGAAAAATAGAGTTCAAGACCTAATAGTTGCAAAGGTGATCCAATTGACTCAATTTAAGAATAGGGGTTAGATTTTGTAATAACCTTTACAAAGTTTGTGATTCAAATAAAGTGCTTCATTTGCTTTTCTCTCTCTCTCTCTCTCTCTCTCTCTTTTGAGATCATTCACAAACAGTAAGGTAGTTTAAATGATAATCAAGATATCTCATTAGTTAAAAGGTTTAGAATGAAAAGAGGCAAGTTGAATCCTAAACACCATCCTGAAGACACTATGAGAGTTGAGTAACATCATTATAAGGCTATCGGATTTGTTCCTTAAAGGAAGTCTATCTTGTATTTAATACGTGAATCAAAATGAAGTTAGACATTCTTTTCAATATCCCAAAACACAAAATCCTTTACCAACCCCATTAAGCCTTTTAAATGGAGTATTTTCAAAAAATCAAAACCTGTCAAGAACCACCCTACAATGGAGAAAATAAGAGGTTAAGGGTATTCATTAGGAGAAAAAGGGTAAAAACAATCTATTCTTGCTTTAGTCGCATCAATTCAATTGTAATTACTACCATTAATAACTTATTTCCTTTGAAATGAAGAAGTGCCTATATCGTGAACATTATGCACAAACCACATACATTATGAGCCACAAGCCAAAAGAAGGAATGATCACTTTTGTCTTGAGTCCTAATGAAAAAGAAAAGAAGAAAGAAAAAAGAAAAAAAAAAAGAAGAAAAAATGAGGAAAAGGGAAAGGGGAAAGAAGATACATAAGAAAATGAAAAAGATAAGGTGATCAAATTCAAAATACAAAGACCTAAAACATGAAAGGATTAGGGACAAGTAATTCAAAAAGCCTTTTCCTCAAGTAGTGACCCAAAACATGATCAAGATGATTAAAACTAAAAAGCTAGGACAAATACCAAGGTTTCTCCCAAAATTCATAATCCATAATGAAATTGCAACTGACACATGGCTTATAGTCTACCCACAATTCCACCCATTCTAAAAGCCTTTTAATTAAAGAAAATAACTTATCCTTAGTAAAAGTTATATTGAAAACTGGAGCAAGCACAATTTTAGTTTTACTTGTAAGATTCTTGACTTTTAAACCTAGTTTGAAGAGCGATTCTTTTATAAAAAGCCACTTCATTAATATCGATTTTGAAATCAAGGACCAAAAAGCCTTTATTACATTACAGTTTGAAAAAGACCTAATGAATTGATTAAAAGTGTATTGCGTATAAGATGGACCATAACTTTTGGAATCGAAGTCAAAAGAGAGGAATTTAAGTCGAGAGCGCAATGGAGTCCTTTTAGACTAAACCTATCTTTAATGAGATATCTTTTGAGTAAGAAAAAATTTAAAGAAGTCATTCCTAATAACATGGAAAGTCATTTGTCCTTAAAGAAATTGAAAGAACCTCAAGAAAGAAAGGGCTTTCTCAAATAAAGGTGGCCTAGGAGATCAAATTATTATGTTGTTGAAAAGCTTACGCACTACTTTCTTGAAACTTATGAGGAATCCAAACCTATTAGCAAGTCAAAAAGGAAAAAGAAAAAATAAATAAATTCCATTCTCTCTCATTTTAGTCCTTTCTTTTTTTTGTGTCACCCTAGTGGTCTAGGTTTACAACAATTCAAGACAAGAGTTCTCGTTTCTTTTGAAAGTCATCTTCTTTAGAGTTAACCCTAGTAGTAAGCTTTTGTCATTTAATGTGGTCACCCTAATAACTATTTTTTTTTTTTGAAGGGGTTCACTTCCTACTTTCCAAGTTCAAGGATCTGCTCCCGCATAAAAAATTTCTCCCAAGTTATCCTTCATAGCTAAAATCATCCCTTTTAACATGATCGTCCTCATGACTGATGTCATCCAATTCTCTTTCAAAAGGAGGAATTCTATCCCTATTATTTGCTCCATCTTAGATGGTTCCCAATTAACAAAATTGTCATTTAAAATCTTAATTGTAAGGTCTCCCAAGAATATGTACATAAGCTCTTTTGCTTTGGTCCCCATTGATTGCTTGCCCTTTAGAGCACTATCCATATAGTAAAAATGTTAGTGATCGCATGCTTTGAGAGTGTTATCCTAAAACCCTTGAATTATAGGCTCTATAAGCACTATTCTAAGTCAAAACCTTCGGGTCACTTGCTCGTTGGAGCACTACCTTATCTTCGGTTCATATGCTATAAGATCATTATCTTGAAACCTTCGGATTGCATGCTTTAAGAGTGCTATCTTGAATGAAAACCCTTAGATCGCATGCTCTTAGTGTGCCATCCTGATTTGAAATCTTTGGATTGCATGCTTTTGGAGCATTACCCTATCTTTGGATCACATGCTTTAGGAGTGCTATCCTGAAACCTTTGAATTACATGCTTTATAAGAGCTGTCTTGATTGAATACCCTTAGATTGCATGCTCTTAGAGCACTATCCTAATTTGAAATCTTCAAATCGCATGCTCTTGGAGCACTACCCTATCTTCGGATTGCATGCTTTAGGAGTGTTATCCTGAGACCTTCAAATTGTATGCTCTGTGAGAGCTATGTTGATTGAAAACCCTTAGATTGCATGCTTTCAAAGCACCATCTTGATTTGAAATCTTTAGATCACATGCTCTTGGAGCGTTACCCTATCTTCGGATCACATGCTTTATGAGTGTGATCTTAATTGAAAACCCTTGGATCGCATGCCCTCAAAGCGTCATACTGATTTGAAATCTTCAGATTGCATGCTCTTGGAGCACTACCCTATCTACGAATCACATGCTCTAAGGGTATTATCTTAAAACCTTTAGATTGCATGCTTTATGAGTGTTATCCTGATTGAAAACCCTTGGATTGCATACTATCAAAGCGCTATCCTAATTTGAAATCTTTGGATCGCATGCCCTTAGGGTGCTACCTTATTTACGAATCGCACGCTCTAGGAGTGCTCTTTTGAAACCTTTGGATCGCATGCTCTATGAGTGCTATCTTGATTGAAAACCCTTGGATCTCATGCTCAAAGTGCCATCCTAATTTGAAATCTTCGGACCACATGCTCTCGAAGCGCTATCCCAACTTGAAACCTTTGGATCACATGCTCTTAGAGCACTATCCTAATTCTTTTCCTCTCTTTAATTTCTCATTGCACTTAAAGTGTGTCCACCAAGTACAAGTTTGCTTTTAGAGTTCACTGGGTCTTCTTATCTTAATTAAGCCTTCAAGTTTTAAGGTATAAACCCACTTTTTGAGATATAGCCATACCTTCATAAAGAGTGGTAGTCATACTTTCTTTTCAAAGATAGCTTATATGTAGAAAGCTATCTCTTATCCTAAGCCTTGCAAATCCCTAGTGGATTAAGCCTAAAATAGCTAACTAGTTGTAGCGCTTCTTAGGCAAAATTTATTCCTAAGGCAAAAATTCTATCTCTTATTGTTTTTATGGCAAAGTTTTACTCAAACATGATCATAAAGAGAAGCAGCTATAGATACCTCATTTTTGCCTCCTCCCCTTTTATAGTTTAGTATTTCATTTCATTTTTTATTTTATTTTTTTTTTAAATTTTGAAAAGAAACTAAAAATATAAAAAATTTTAGGAACAATTGAATTTTAGGAAAATAAAAGACCTAGGTGCCTCTTCAGTGTCATCAAGTTAAACAAATCATTAATAGGTCCAACAGTTCTTAGTCATTTTGAATTTTTAATGAAATCATTAAATTGAAGTTAGTTCAAAAATCATTTTATTTTTTAAGGTTAATTAATTTTATGTTAACACAGCATGTTTTTTATTTATCTAATTCATTTATTTATTCATTCATTATTATAAAAAAGAAGAAGAAGAAGAAGAAGAAGGTATCAAGTTGGACTAATTTTATACCTAATCTACGTGATTAGCATATCGAGGTTAAGCCCTGATATATTTCTCTCAGCCCAACACAACATGCGCACATGTGCTTGCATTTGCTTTCGCCTAAGGGTGCGTCCGCATGTGCCAGGGGTGAAGTTGTCTCACCTGATTCCTCCTATTTCCCTCAGATTCCTAGTCTTTCCTTAACTGTATTATTGTCAAAAATAGCTTGTTGGCTCATTTATAGTTTAGTATTTCATTTTTTATTTTATTTTATTTTTAGTTTTGAAAAGAAACTAAAAATATAAAAATTTTTAGGAACAATTGAATTTTAGGAAAATAAAAGACCTAAGTGCCTCTTCAATGTCATTAAGTTAAACAAATCATTAATGGGTCCAACAGTTCTAGGTCATTTTGAATTTTTAATGAAATCATTAAATTGAAGTTGGTTAAAAAATCATTTTATTTTATAGGGTTAGTTAATTTTATGTTAGCATAGTGTGTTTTTTATTTGTCTAATTCGTTTATTTATTTATTCATTATTATAAAAAAAAAAATAGAAGAAGAAGAAGGTATTGGGTTGGACCAAGTTTAGACCTGATCCACGTGATTAGCATATTAGGGTTAAGTGCTGATATATTTCTCTTAGCCCAACACAACATGTATGCATGTGCCTGCATTTGCTTTTGCCTAAGGGCACATCCGCACATGCCAGGGGTGAAGTTGTCTTGCTTGATTCCTCTTGTTTCCCTTGGATTCCTAGTCTTTCCTTAATTGTATTATTGTTGAAAATAGCTTGTTGGCTCATGTTTAAGCTACCATTTCTAGCAATTTCCATACATTGTACCCAAATTAATGGTGGAATCGTATACTAAGTATGGCTAAATATTGAATCCAACTTTTAATACGTCCAAATTCAAAAATTTATTAGGTTAAATTTGGAATCAAAAATTGAAAAAAAAAAAAACTTAAATACATACCATTGACTTGAGCATAATTTAAGCTCCATTGATGAAATTCAAAGCTTCTAAAGTGTGTTTTTAGTAAAATTGGGACCTCATAAACACGTTTTGACCATTACAACAACAATTTATATTTAATTTTCAAATTAAATCAGTCAAAACCCATTAAGTGTAGTCTTTGAATTTAATCCATTCATTTGACTTGCCCAAGTTGTTTCATCACTGATTCATATAAATAGGGCCCTAGAATTCCCATCCTAATATAATAAAAACACTCATCACCATCTTTTCTCTCATTCTTTAAGCTTTTGCACTCTATGCCCTAAGCTTTCTCTCTCTAGCAATTCGAGCTCTATTACCTTTTTTTAGCTAAAATAAAGGTATAGCTAGCCTCCCCGTACTCCAAAACCACCATCCCAACCTCCTTCTCACTCTTAGCTGTTACTACACCCATTATTTGAACACCACCATTAGTGGCCTCTTTTCCACAATTCTCAAACCACTACCATTTACAGTAACATCACTCCTATACCCCCTCAATCTAATTGAATACATATGAAAATCATCTTTCCTACTCATTTGGGTTGTTAAAATCGTCAAAATCAACCCTTGAAGATGCTGTTCTTCTTCTCCATTCAAGCTCTAAATCCAACTAAGTCTACCAACTTCAACTTGGACTACTCCACCCAACTTGAATTGCCCACATCAACCTAGCTTAACCCGTAACTAACACCAGGTTGGTTTAGTTTCCTTTTTAAAAAATAAAAAATAAGTAAAAATAGTTAAATAAAAAAATTCTAGCTTTGAAAAGTTTTTGACTATTACTCTTCCTTTTTTTAATTTTTTTTTCTCTCTTAAAGTTCTTTTTTTTGGGGGAGGGGGGGGGGAGGGGGGAATTTCATTAAATATATATATATATATATATATATATTTAAAAAGAAATCAATAAATCAAAATGTAAACCTAGATAGATTTTTCAAAGTTGAAATGAATCAACCTGCTTAAATTTTTTAGAATGAACTACGGAAGTCTAATCCCGAATAACGGGTATATAAGTACTCATATGCAATTATAGAGTGACTTAAAATACATAAAAATTTATTTTTCCCCCTTTTTAAATAAGTAGTTCTTTTATTTATCCATTTATCCTTTTTATAAATAGACATGATTTATTGTTTTCTTACTTGTGAAATAAAAATTGTAAATTCAAATTAGAAGGATATTTTTTAAAGGTAAAATTAAGTCCAGAAGATTGAAAGTAGTACTCATTTAGGGTTTAAGAGGTTAGTCCCAGACTTAAATTTTTGGTTTTTAAAGTTTTTGAAAATTGGTTTTCGTACGATCTAGTGTCTAAGTTAAAATTAATCCACTCAATTGGTTTTAATCAAACCCTTGTTTTCCTGACTTTAGTCAGGTGGCAACTCTGAACTTCTCAAAATAGAAAAACCTAGTTTTTCTTAACTTTTTGTCGAGGGTTAGTATTAAGTGCATTGGATTTTAATACTAATCGAGTTAAGAAAAATAATATAAACTAGGAAAAATTCAAGCACGATAGTAGCGCCTCATATTCAACTTCATTGTTAATTCACACAAAATCAAGTTTGAAAGCTAATGGTGTCTCATGGCCTTCTGGAGAGGTTATGACAACTCTTACTCCTCATCCGTTACTACCTACAAAGCCATCAATTTAGATTGACCATTCTCCATGTATATTTGCCATCATGGAGTCTTCATGGAATGCTATTAGGATAGCATCAATAATCAAGTTTTTATCTACTATTGGAAATTATGTTAAGAGATTAGCTAAAGTTTGAGATTTGATAGTTCTTAGAGATGTAAGCATGATGTTAAATTCGCTTAGAAGTAACCACATTGTGATCTGTCCAAATGATGCTAGATGTGATAGCAAGTATTTGATAGGATCTAACCCTTTAATAGGCATTATTATGGTTTGAGGGGAAGTCAAGATCTCCTTAATTTTTCTAATCATCTCCTCATGCGATTGCCCCTATTCAAATGGAACTCCCTTCCTCATGAGTTATTGTAAGGGGCACGAAATTTCTGCTAATCCAGGCATGAATCTCCTTATGTAAGAGAGCTTACCTATGAAACTCTTCAATTCCTTTTTATTATACGATGAGGGCATTGATTGAATTGCTTGTACCTTTATCAAGTTGACATTGATTTCCTTATGATAAACCACGAAATTAAGGAATTTCTCAGAAGCTACTCTAAACATACACTTAAGGGGGTTCACTTAATGTTTGTAAGCTCAACATCACTCAAATACCAGCTTTAAGTTGATTAGTTGGTTTGATGCTCATCTTGACTAGATGACTATGTCGTCTACATAATCCTCCATGAAGTCATGCATCATATTGTGAAATATTATAGCCATAGCTCATTGGTAAGTAGCTCCCGCATTCTTCAATGCAAAAGGCATGGCAATGTAATAGAAATTTCCTACAAGTGTCTAGAAGGTAGTGTGCTCAACATCTCTAGTAGCCATCTTAATTTGGTTATAGCTATTGAAGCCGCCTATAAATGAGAACAATTCATGTCCTATCATTTCATTAACCAAAGTGTCGAAGTTCGGAAGTAAGAAATCATCTTTCGAGGAAGCCTTATTAAGATCTTGAAAGTCTACACATACGTGTATTTGGCCATTTTTCTTCTTTACTAGGATCACATTTGCTAGCTAAGTAGGGTGCTTAATCGGCTTGATGAAATCGAAACTGAAGATCTTTTCAATTTCTTCTTTAATTTTCACTTACACTTCGAGGCAGAGGACTTGTTGTCCTTGTCTTAGTGGTTTAACCCGAGGTGTGATGTTTAATCGATGCATCACAAGGCTTGGATCTAATCCCAGCATCTCCTCGTATGTCTAAACAAATATGTCTCTATATGCCTTCAACAATGTGATAAGTGAAATATTTATCTCCTGTTCTACTCATGAAGATTAGCTGTTGTGATTCTCTTGCTCGTACTAGATCCAATTCTTTGACTTCTTCCACTTCTGGTTTCATCTGATCTTGCATTTGTGGGGAGGCATGTTGGGGTTCTTGAATTGGTATGAGATCTGAAGAAGATAAGTGAACTTCCTTAGATCCCCAAGACCATTATAACCGATACACTCTTGACCCATCTACCTTAATAAAACTTTCTATTTCATCAGCTTGCTTTCTCTTCTTCTTTCCCCCATGAAAGCCACGCATCCTTGTCTTCTTCTATTGACTCTCTTAGACTTCCTCCCAATTAGGTAGTAGAATGCTAGAAGGTTTTGCAATGATCATTTCTTGTCCTTTACATATTCATCAAAGTGAGCTGACTCATCAAAATACGATTATTATGATAGAAATAGTTTTTAATGGTTAGGATGAACACATCCTTGCCCTTCCAATGACTTTTAATGCATATCCTATTGTATTTGTAGGTAAGTCACTAAAAGCATTTATTGACATAGATTGCTTTACCAAATGTCTCATATCAATCTTAGCAGTTTTAAATGTAGATATAGGCATAATGTTCAAAGAAGAGTCATTGCCTATAAATGTCCTTCTGATCAGATAGCCATTGACTATGCTTTCTATGTATAAAGAGTAGTTGTGGTTTAGATTCTTCATGCACATATCTGCATTAGTAAAGAAAATTGCATTCTCATGTGTGGTTGCTATCCTCTTCATTAGATAGGCTATGTTGCATTGTACTTTCCATATTGACCTTTAGAGATCTACATCAATGCAGTAATTGTGCTAACTATGCCTTCTCATCAAACCTTAATAAGCCAAAGAAGTTTCGAAAATTAAGAGTCTTTAAAACTTATTCGACCACATGCAAACACTCGTCTTGTTGAATTTCAATTGACTTTCCTTTATCTTCTCGTGCTTTAGTGGGTAGCGTATCGATTTCCTCTATTGCCACAAGTCATGACTAACAACATTCATAATACTACATTGGTTATTATGAGCAGGCAATGGATTGTTTCTTATGTCATTATTTTCAATAATAAGCTCCTCATTCTTCACCCTTTCATTGAATATTCTCTTTAGGTTTTAGCATTCTTTGGTAGGATGACCTACAATTCTTTGGAACCTAAAAAATTTAGGGTCATTCTTCTCTTGTACAGTCGGTAATCGTTCAACTCTCTAGAGCTTTATATTCCTATCTTGTAACCACTGATTAAGCATTGCTTGATATGGATAATTGACCAATTATGCACTCCCAAGTTTGAGCACTTACTCATATGGTTCATCGAGCTATTTAAGGAGAGATGAACTTAGAAGAGCAGTACAATCCCCAATCCGACCTGCCGAGTTACTTTGCTCTCCAAATCATCCAAAAAGCTACCGAGATGACTGACCTAAGTTTCGTGTCAAGCCAACCTCTCCATAATATAACTATCTAAAGCCAAGTACTGAATTAGTATATTGTTGACCCGATGCATGCTGAAGCTGAGCTGATACCTATTTAGAGCCAACTACTTAAAGCCAACCTAACAATGAGCTACCTTCTAAACTAACCCTTTCCTAACCTTGAACACCCGAGTTGTATAACTGCGAACCCCGACCTGATTTATTTAAAACCTGCTTTGCTCGACCAGCAGTATCATTGAGACCACATAATGGATAACTAACATGTGCCTTATCTTTCTTGACATCCATACTATCCTTTTCTATTACCAGATATTCTTTTTACTTATTTACAACATTACCCTTGTTAATTATTCCTTTTTCTTTACTAGTAGGAATCCCTTTTGTAATTTACACTAATCTAGGGCTTACCCTAATTAGGTCATATAAATACCCGTGTATTGTAATAGCCACAATAGAAGAAAAAAAAATACACTTGGTATTCAAACATGCTCTTATAAGCTAAGTATTTTCTACTTACTCTCATTAACTCTTATCTGATCCTCCACGAGCATGGATTAGTGACAATTGCCCTCTGGTCTCACTTGCACATCATATCAAATCTATGAGACGTTGGTGCGTCATATCCATTATCGATGTCCAAGGACCCTTGCTCAACCATCAACTAACATTTATACTTTAGACAGTCTTGAGGTTCAAACCTACCCTCTTGGTTCGTATGATATTGAACATCGTGTGTTCATCCATATTAGACCGTATCATCTTGGTATCAAACCTTAGCTATGTTCGAAGCTAATTTCTATTACTTTGCTCTTTGAGTAACTTGTTATTGATTTCATATGTGGGTGTTAGACATTCTGTAGTTGTCATTGGAGTTTGAAAGATAAGTACTGTTGAAGAATTTTGTGCTCTATCTTGTTTCTATTACCTTGCTTCGTGTACGCAAAACATAATATGAGTATGTGTTTGTTTATCATGTAAAGGTTGGATTAGCTGTTGGTGTCAGCTTATCCTGATTTTTGGTAAGAAGCTTTGAATATTATATCAGCTGTTAATCTCATGAAAATAGACAACAATGTTTGATTCTAGTGTACAAGGAGCCATTAGTAGCAAAGAGAGTGGTGCTCAAAATGGCTAAGTTCAATAAGAGAGTTCTACAACCCAATTTGTAGATGATTGACTAAATCGACTTATGGACTAGGTAGCTAGTTTGGTGACTACCATAAATGAAGATAGGTGAACCAAAAATGGTCCTAATAGAGGTCGAGCCAATGAACGATAGGAGAGAGATAATGGCTTATACAGTTGAGCTAATGCCCCAATTCAACCCAACTGGATTAGAGGAGTAAGCCAAGTTACTGGATGTAGACTAGCATTAGAGGAGATTGAAGTGGAGGATGGGGAAGTAAGTGATGAAGCAAAAGAATATTACGAACCTAAGGAGAGGAACATTCTAGCTTCTAGAGTGGAAGGGTTGAGAATGCATATCCTTGGCTTTACTAGTAAGGGTGATGCCGAGGACTACCTAGACTAGGTAGATAAGATTGAGAAGCAATTTGAATGCCATGAGGTACCTGAAAATGCTAAGGTTAGACTTGTTGTGTTAGAATTTATGGGATATGGCACCTTCTAGTGGAAGAACATGCAAGCCATACGTAAAAGAGAAGGAGAACATGAAGTTAAGAGTTGAGATGAAATAAAGAGAGTCATGAGGAGAAGATTTGTTCTGAGCTACTATTTGTAGGATGCGTTTAAGAGTTTATAAGAGTTGAGATAAGGTAGATCGAATGTTGATGCCTATGTGAAGGTATTCTAGATGTTGATGATTCGATGTGAAGTTGTTGAGCCTAAAGACCAAACTCTGTCTGGATTTGTTAGTTGGTTAAAGTATGTGTTTGGAGATATTCTGGAGACCATGGATATTAGGTTGCTTGATGATGCTATTCGAGCTATCCAGAGGATCGAAAGGCACCAAATGGAAAGATTCCAACCTCCTGTCAATTGACTTGTTACTAGCTGACTTGTTTTGAGCAAACCTATGCAATCAGAACCAAGTAAGGTTACCGAGACTCAACTTACTCAAATAACTCGAGTAAAGGAGAAGGAGATCTTAAGGAAGTTTGAGAAGGGCCATAGCTTAGGCAAGAAGACAAGTGAGATTAAGTGCTTTAAATGTCAAGGATTTAGACACATGGCTACCCAATGTCTGAGCAGAAGAACCATGGTGATCCGAGTTATAGCACTAACTATTGAGGTAGATAATACTATTGAGGAAGTGAAAGACCTAAAAGAGGTTAGGTAGATCGAGTTGTTCAAAGATGAGGAAGTCATTTATAGTGAGGAAGGTAATTTTATGCTTACCACCCTAGTGTTGAGGAGAACAACAAGTATGAGTCCTGTGCTCGAGGATGAACAAAAAGAGAATCTGTTCCATATTAGATGCAAGGTAAATGAGTCACTATGTACCTTGATTGTTGACAATAGGAGTTGCATTAATGCAACCACTGTTTTTATGGTCTAACAAATGAAGTTGCTAAACAAGCCTTACCCTAAACCTTGTAAGTTACACTGACTTAGTGACAAAGAAGCCTTATAAGTAAACAAGTAAGTGACTATGCCAATCACTATTAGAAACTATTGAGATAAAGTGCTTTGTGATGTATTGCCAATGAGTGCGTCCTATATTCTGCTTGGATGACTATGGATGTTTGACCAAACCATGATATATGATGGAAGGAAAAATACATGTTCCTTGGAGCATGAGGGTAGGAAGGTGAAGTTAAGCCCTATGATTGCTAAGTAAGTTAAAATCATGTAGGTTTAATTGAGCCATATCTTGAAGAAAGAAGTTTTGGTGATGACTCAAGCTAAGTTTAAGAAAGAGATGGAGCTCAGAGAGCCAACCTATTCGCTAGTTACAAGGTTATCAAAAATGAGGAGATCCGAGGAGGGGATGCTACTTACCAAGGTGAAAACCCTGTTGGATGAATTTGTCAACCTATTCTTATGTGAGCTACCATAAGGTTTTCCTTCCATCTAAGGTATTGAACATGCAATTGACTTGCAGCTAGGAGCTGTACTATTGAATAAGCCTACTTATATGCTGAACCCTAAATAGGTTGCTAAGTTGTAGAGATAGGTAGATAAGTTGATGAAGAAAAGGTATGTACGGGAATCCCTTAGCCTACTATGTCATGCCAAACCTATTAGTACTTAAGAAAGATAGGTCATGGAGGATGCGTATGGGTAGCTAAGCAATCAATTACATTACAATCAAGTATAAGTATCCCATATTAAGGCTCGATCATATGCTAGATGAGTTGAATGGAGCCAGATTATTCTTCAAGATTGACCTCAGATTTTGATACCATCAAATTCGAATGCAAGAAGGCGATGAGTGGAAGACTGCATTTAAGAACTACCATAGATTATATGAGTGGCTTGTGATGCCATTTAGACTATCGAACATACCAATCACATTTATGCAACTAATGAATCATGTGCTCCGAGAGCTAATAGAGAAATTTGTGGTAGTTTACTTCGACAACATCATAGTATATAGCCCTGATCTAGAGACTTACCAAAAGCATCTCCAAGTAGTCTTTACAAAACTCTGAGCTGAAAGGCTCTATGCCAACCTAAAGAAGTATGAATTTTACCGACCTAAAGTAATCTTCTTAAGGTTTATTGTAGGTGGTGGTAGAATACAAGTTGATGAGGAAAAGATAAGAGTGATCACCAAATGGCCAATACCGACCACTTTGGTTGTCGTAAGAAGCTTCCATAGCTTAGCATTATTCTATCACATATTTATAAGGAATTTCAGTACGATTATGGCTCCACTCATCGAATTGCTAAAGAAAAATGCTAAGTTCAGATGGGGAGAGAAGGAGTAGGGGAGTTTCAAAGAGGTGAAGGAGAAGTTGACTACAGTGCTTGTCTTAGCTCCACCAAGCTTTGATAAAATATTTGAATTGGAGTATCATGCGTTCGAACTAGGCATAGATGCCATATTGATATAAGAAGCTCAACCTAATGCTTACTTCAATGAGAAGCTTAGAGGAGTTACACTCAATTATTCTGTCAATGATAAGGCGTTTTACTTCTTAATCTGAGCCCTAATTGTATGGCAGCATTATCTACTACAGAAAAAGTTTGTGATCTACACTGATCATGAATATTTAAGATATTTGAAGAGCCAACCCAACTTGATAGGAATCAGGCTACTAGGCCTTTGACCTGCAACTGAGCCCGAAAACTAGAAGGGCTAGCAAGGTAGGGCGGATCCTCCTACTCCAACTAACTCTTGTTGAAGTCGAGTACCTCTTCGCTAAGTCACTTTATATGCCAAGCAGAATAATTGCCCATCTCTCTAAAGTAAGTTGAATTGTAGATTATCGAGATAACAACCAAACTATTCACAATTACTCTCTTGTGTCCGAGTTGACCAATTACTCGACATCACCCTTGTTAAGAGACTAAGAGAGAGACCCCTAAACTGATCCTTAGCCACCCCTGTTTGGATGTATACTTTTGTTTACATCTTCCAATAGCTTCGCTCATGTATCTCTGCTATGTGTACAGGGCCACATATAGAATCTGCCGTCCTAATTATTACTTTTCTTGAATATTCATTTTTACCCTCTTGTACTCTTATACATTACTTTTAGGATAATACCATTTTTTTCTTTTCCCTTTTAAGTAAGTTGCCTTAACTTTCGCATATAAATACCCCTTATATTTGTAGCTGTAAACATCAGATTATCATTAATACAACTAAATATTCTTCCTTACGTAAACACTATTTATTTACTCTCATTTCACTCTTATCCTAACTCTTAAGTAAGGTTAGATGGTGAGTAAGCTCACCAAACCAATTCGTATGTCCTATAGAGTTGTGCCGTGAGTCCTTAGAAGTTCTATTGGTATGTCATATCCTTTGGAGTTGTTTGTAGGTTTTGCTTACTTTTCATTCACTTTTCCGTTCTTTTAAGTATTTCCACCATCATCTCTTCAAGCTTTCGGTAAGCTTGGACCCATAAAGTAACCGACCTTATCTGCTCTTGATTATGATCCCGATCATCTTAGTATTAGAGTAAAGGTTTCATTTAGGTTATAGTAGTTGTTTCAAAGTTTTGACTTAATTATCTTACGTGTATGGAATAGAGCAAGTTTTTTATGTTATTTTAGCCGTTGTGTTTACTAGTTGTTGAGCTTCTAGTTTGGAGGAGCTATCTAGTAGACTTCGAGAGATAGTGTCAACCATAGCATTGAGTCAAGGGGTTTAGACTTGAATCTTATAGAGCAAATGACATACCTGAGTATTAATGCTAGTGTTGGGAATGACAACAATGGTGTTATCCACTATGGCTGACAATCCTAAGACACTCCCAAGAGCACTAATGAGAGACTTGATGAGGAAACTAACCTCTTAGTAGATTTAACCCGAGCTGTTCATGCGTTAGCTTATTAACCAACTGAAGCTATACCCAATACCCCATAAGCTGCTTGACCTACTAGAGGTCAAAACCCAACTCAACTAGTTTGAGATAAAGGAGTAAGTGGATGAGTAAGAAGAAGAAGTGACTTGGAAGAAGAGGATAAGGAAGAGTATTATGAAGAAGAAGAGCGAGTGCGAGCACCTAAAGCCTTTAACCATGTGAAACTTCGTATTTTAAGTTTCAATGGGTCTTAAAGTATGGATGAATACTTAGAATGGGAAGAGAAGGTGGAGTGAGTGTTTGTTTATTACCAATATGAAGATTACGAGCATGTGAGAACTACTGCTATTGAGTTCTCTAGATACGCTGCTATGTGATGGAAGAATTTTTAGACTATGAGGAGATAAGAAGGCTACAGAAAGATTAATACTTGGCTAGAGATGAAGAGAATACTTAGAAATAGGTTTGTATTGGATACTTATTTGTAAAATACTTTTACTCGACTTCAAGAGCTAAGATAAGGAGGTCGATTTATTAATTAGTATGTTCAAGAGTTTCAAATTCTTATAATCTATTGTGAACTAGAGAAACCACTAGTACAAACAATCTTTAGGTTCATCATTAGATTGAGAGGTAACATTCAAGACATTATGGAACTCCAACAATTCACCACAATGGATGAAGCTATTCGAATAGCTCAATAGTAGAGAGGTAGAAAAGAAGCCAAGTACCGACCAAAATGCTGACTAATTGACCGGGGTAGGGAAATCACTGAGCTCAGTTAAGTACACAGCCGATCTGAAGGTGGATGTTCAAGCCGAACAAAAGGTTCAACATAATAGTGACATACCAACCTATACTTATGAGAAAGGGCAAGGATTAGGTAGAAGATGAGCTAGATTTAGTACTTTAAGTGCCAAGGGTTTAGACATATAGTTGCTTAGTGCTTAAACCGAAGAACTATGGTCATTAAGGGAAATGTCCCAAAGCTGGAAGTGGAGGGCACAAATGAGGAACTTGAGGAGGAGAGTACTATCGAGAAAGAAGTTTCTTAAGAAAACAAACTCATTGAAGAGGATGTGTTTGCTGAGGACTTGGATAAATTAATCATGGTTATCTAATACATAGTGACCATGGAACGCTCACGATGATAAGAATTAGGCTATTAGGCCTTTGACTCACAGTCGAGCTCGAGGACTAGAAAGCCTGGTAAGATGGATTCTCCTGCTCTAATCATCTCCTGCCAAAGCCGAGTACTTCCTTACAAAGTCACTCTATATGCCGAACCGAATGATTGCCTATTTCTCGGAGATTGTATGCTTAAAAATAGTATGCTGAGACAACTGCCAATCATCGCTCTCTCATACTCATGCCCAAATCGACCACTTACCCGGCTTCAATCTTGCCAAGATGCCAAGGGAGACTCTGAACTAATCCTTAGCCACCCTTACCAGGACAAGCAATCTAATTGTACACTTTTGTCTACATCCTCCAACAACCTCGCCAATGTATCTCCGCCATGTATATAAGGCTATGTGTAGAATCTGTCACACTAATCATTACTTTTTCTTGAATATTCATTTTTATCTTTTTGTATTCTTATACATTACTTCTTTAAGGTAATACTCTTTTTGTCCTTTCCTTTTTAGGCATGTTGCCCTAAATTCTCGATTATAAATACCCTTGTAATTGTAGTCGTAAGGAGAGAGGGAACATTAATACCCATCTATTCATGCATTATATCAAGTTGTGCCATGAGTTTTCAGAAGTTCCATTGGTGCATCATATCTATTGGAGTTGTTGGTAGGTTTTGCTTACTTTCCATTTGCATTTGTCCCTTTCACACATTCCCCATCACTTCCTTTTTTAAGCTTTCGATAAGCTTAGACTCATTAAGTAACTAACTTGGTTTGTTCTTAGTCATAGTCCTTAACAAACCTCATACGAAGAGGAGTAGAGAGAGAATTTGTTTTACACCACCTATAAGGTGAATAATCAGGTATATGCCTTCATTGTAGATAGTGGTAGTTGCACCAATGTAGCATTAGCCGATCTTATTACAAAATCTAAGGCTGTACAAGTTGCATTGGTGAGTAAGAAAGGAGTACTACATGTCACTCGGTAAGTCCTACCAATGATTACTATCAAAAATTACTTTGACCAAATTTTCTACAATGTATTGCCTATGTGTGCCTCCCATGTGTTGCTAGGTAGACCGTAGCTGTTTAACAAGAGAATTATCCAAGATGGATACCAAAGCACGTACGTGTTTAAGAAGGATGGCCAAAAGATTACACTAAACTCAATTCCGCCAAGAGAAGTTAATAAATTATAGGCCAAACTTACTCATGAATCAAGAAAGACTTTGATGATGAGTAAAGCCGAGCTCAGAGAGGCCCTTAAAGCTGATGCATCGACCCTTACGTTAGTCAGGTGACTATTAGAATTAAGTGAGTGGGGTAAACTACCCTTGGAAGTAAAAGAGCTACTAGATAAGTACGTTGATTTGTTCTTATAATAGTTACCAGAAAGACTACCTGTTATCCGATGCATAGAACATTACATTGACTTAATACTCGATGCTACCCTACTGAATAAGCCAGCCTATTGGGTGAGTCCTGAACGGGCTTCTAAGCTCCAACAGCAAGTCGTTGAAATACTGAAGAGAGCGTATGTTAGGGAAAGTCTTAGCCCTTGCGTTGTACCGGCGCTTTTAGTGCTGAAAAAGGATGGAACCTGTCTAATATGTGTTAATAGCCAAGCTGTGAACAAGATCATGATCAAATACAGGTATCATATCTTGAGGTTAAAAGACATGTAAGACTGATTTTGTGGAGATAAGGTCTTAAGCAAGATTGATCTAAAGTTTAGCTACCATCAAATTTACATGACATTGGGAGATGAGTGGAAAATCACGTTCAAAAGTCGACATAGACTTTATAAGTAGATAGTCATGTCATTCGGTTTGTCGAATGCCCCGAGTACTTTCATAAGACTAATGAATCATATACCGAGACATCTAATAAGGAAGTATATCGTGGTTTACTTTGACAATATCTTTATGTAGAGTACTAACATGCTGAGTCACTTGAGCTACACTAAATATCCTCCTTGTCGAGAGATTATTCATCAACCTTAAGAAGTGTTGTTTTTGCCAAGAAGAAGTGGTATTCTTGGACTACAAGTAAGTAGAGGAGGCTTATGAATAGATGATGAGAAAATTCAAGCAATCATCAAGTGGTCAACTCTACTACTTGTACCAATGTGAGAAGTTTCCATGGACTAGCTTCATTCTATAGAAGATTCATCAAGAATTTTAGTACCCTTGTAGCATCACTTACTAAGTTAACAAAAAAGAACACTGACTTCTGATGGGGAGAAAAAGAGGAGAGAAATTTTGCCAAGATAAAGGAAAGATTGATCTCCGCCCTTATACTAGTTTTGCTTGACTTCGAGAAAATATTTAAGCTGGAATGTGACGTATCAAGCATTTGGATAAGCACTATCCTAATGCAGGAAGGCTAGCCAATTGCCTTCCATGGTAAGAAGCTTAGAGAACCTCAACTAAATTACTTTGTGTATGATAAAGAACTCTTAGCACTAATTAAAGCACTATAAGTATGGTAGCATTATCTACTGCTAAGAGAATTTGTTATCTATACTGACCATGAGTCCCTGAAGTACCTCTGAAGTCAAACCAAGATGGGTTGAATTCCTTAAAGGATACAATTTTGCTATAAAATATAAACAGGGAAAGAGCAATGTAGTTACAGATGCTCTTTCGAGAAGGTATGCATTTTTTACTAAACTGCAGACCAGATTGTTTAGATTTGCAAGTATCAAAGAACAATATTCTGAGGATCCACACTTTGGACCCATACTTATGTAATGTGTAGATGGAAGGACCATAGACGAGTATCATATAGAAGATGGAAATTTATTTCGAGGAGGGAATTTGTACATGCCGACTTGTTCACTAAGGGAATTACTGATCAGGGAAACCTACAGTGGAGGACTCTCCGAGCGTTTTAGGCAAAGAAGGACCTATAAATTATTGAATGGTCGTTTCTTTTGGCCGAGAATGAGGCGAGCTGTGCATTGAGTTATTGAAGGCTATACTATCTACAAGAGGGCTAAGTGCTAAGTTGTAAGTTGAGCAAGGGAAAGCAATGCTTTTGCCTATTCCGACGAAACCATGGACTGAGTTAAGCATAGACTTTATCCTTAGATTACCTCGAACTGCCTAAGGCAAAGATTCTATAATGGTTATCGTGGATAAATTCAACAAGATGGCACACTTTGTGCTCTGCTCTAAAATTAACAATGCTTTGACTATTGCTTCTCTTTTCTTGTAGGAAATTATTAGGCTATACGACGTACCAAGAAGTATAGTCTCAGATAGAGATCTGAAGTTCTTAAGCCATTTTTGGAGAACTCTATGGCGACGAATGGAGACTAAACTGCTATTTAGTACTTCTTGTCACCCCTAGATAGATGGCCAAATAGAGTTAGTCAATCGCACTTTGGGATCACTACTTTGAGCTACAGTGGGTAAGAACTTGGTCGATTAAGACGTTTGCTTACTAGTAGTCGAATTCACCTACAATCGAACAGTATATGATACCACAAAGTAGACCCCCTTTGAGGTTATCTATGACTTTAATCTTGAGTTGTCTTTTGATCACACCCCTATACCTAAATCTCAGTAAGAAGACCTTAACACGAGAGGTTAAGCACAATCCCTTTGGTACATCTACTACAAAGTCATTTGGTAAATCGACCAAGTTGCTAGAAGAATGTGAGAGAAGGTTAAGGGTAGGACAGCTAAGCAATTCTAGCAAGGAGACTTGGTTTAGCCTCACCTTAGCAAGGAAAGGTTTCTAAACAAAAGGAGGAACAAGTTATCTACAAGAGCTAAAGGACATTTCAGAATCCTCCAGAAGATTGATGACATGCATATAGGTTGGAGCTGCCCGAAGACTATGGGGTTTCTAATACCTTCAACATTGCCGACCTCAATCCATATCACCTTGATAGAGAGCTAATTGGAGACCATTTGGATTTGATCCTAAATCAAAATCAACCAGGAGGGAATGATAGGAATTAGGTTACTGGACCTTTGACCCACAACCGAGCCTGAGGGCTGGAAGGGCTTGTAAGGTGGGGCGAATCCTCTTACTCCTGCTGACTCTTGTAGAAGTTAAGTACCACTTTGTCGAGACACTTTATATGTTGAGCTGAATGACCAATTGCTTGACATCACCCTTACTAAGAGACCGAGAGAGAGAGATCTCGAACTAATCCTTAGATACCCCTGCTTGAACAAGCAATCTGAACATATACTTTTGTCTACATCCTCCAACGGCCTCGCTAATATATCTTCGCTACGTATATAGGGCCACATATAGAATTTTCCATACTAATAATTGCTTTCCTTGAATATTCATTTTTACCCTCTTGTACTCTTATACATTGCTTTTAAGATAATACCCTTTTTTTCTTTTCCCTTTTAGGTAAGTTACCCTAACTTTCGAGTATAAATACCCCTTATATTTGTAATTGTAAACATTAGATTATCGTCAATACAACTGAATATTCTTCCTTACGTAAACATTGTTTATTTACTTTTATTTCACTCTTATCCTAACCCTTAAGCAATGCTAGGTGGAGAGTAACCTCCCCAAGCCAATTCCTACATCATATCAAGTTGTATTGTGAGTCTTTGGAAGTTCCATTGGTGTATCATATCCTTTGGAGCTATTTGTGAGTATTGCTTACTTTTCCTTCACTTTTATGTTCTTTTGCGCATTTCCCCCATCATATCTTCAAGCTTTCGGCAAGCTTAGACTCATCCAGCAATTGACCTTATCTTTTCTTGGTCATGGTCCGCGTTATAACTTATCTCAAAGACAAGCCAAATGGGTCAAGTTCATGGAAGGGTTTTCATAGGTCATAAAGTATAAGAATGGAAACAATAATGTAGTAACCGACGCTTTATCAAGACAATATCCCTCCTAATTGAGCTATAGACTAAGCTACTTGGTTTTTCAATAATAAAAGATCTGTACATTGAGGATCCATAATTTAGCCCTATCTGTACTAGGTGTAGGGAAGGTTGAACACTTGATAACTATTATAAGGAGGACAGATATTTATTTAAGAAGAGGAGATTATATATCTCGACCCATTCCATGAAAGAGCTGTTAGTGTGCGGGGCACTTGAGGAAGGATTGTTTGGATACTTTAGCTAACATCAAACTCATGAGATACTATCTTCAAGATTATTTTGGCTAAAAACGAAGAAGGATGTTTGATCTATATAAGAAAGGTGTACTACTTGCAAAAAAGTGAAGAGTCAAGCTAAGCAAGGACATTATTTACCATTGCACATCCTAACCAAACCATGGTCTAAGCTAAGTATAGACTTTATGTTAAGGTTACCAAAGACGTCCCAAGGGAAGGACTCTGTCATGGTGGTTGTGGATTGATTTAGTAAGATGATATACTTTGTGCCCTACTTTAAAACTAACGATGCTTTAGCTATCTCTTTTCTTTTCTTATAGGAAATAGTCAAGCTTCATAGATTACTTAAAACTACTATTTTAGACTAAGACCCAAAGTTCATAAGCCACTTCTAGAGAGCGTTATGGAGACGAATGGGAATCAAGCTATTGTACAGCATGTCCTATCATTCACAAATGGATGGATAGACTGAGATTGTTAATAGGATAGTGGGAACTTTACTCCAGTTTGCCATTGTTGGAACATAGCTGATTGGGATCCGTGCTTACCGATCGTAGAGTTTGCCTTCAATAAGTTCGCCTACCTTATGACAAACTTTTCGCCATTTAAGGTCACCTATGTATTCAACCTTGAGCTCCTAATAGACCAAACACCCTTTCCTAGCCTAGATGATGACTAGCTAACTATAGAAAGAGTTAAGGCCATCAGAGCCATGCACTAGAAGGTCATAGAACAATTACCCAAGCTGTTACTAAGCTCGAAGGATGAGGCCGAGGATAGAAGAATAGAGGATTTTAGCCTAAGCGATTTAGCCTGGGTCTACCTTAAAAAGGAACTGTCTCCATACTTAAGGAAGAGTAAGTTATCTCTTAAGATTGATGGACCATTCAAAGTACTTTACTATTAATCCTAATGCCTACAGGATTGAACTACTAAAAGAGTATGGGGTCTCAGACTCCTTCAATGTTGTGAACCTCCACTCGCATACTCCTGAAGACAAATAACATGGAGCTAAACTAGACTTGATCCTAAATCTTAAACAACCTAAAGGAGATGATAGGGATCACAGACTAATCACACACTCTCGAGCTCGAGAACTTGCTCATATGGTTCGCCAAGCTATCCGAGGGGAGTTAAACTTAGAAGTGTAGTACATTCCCCAATCCGATCGGTTGAGTTACTTTGCTCTCCACATCATTCAAGAAACTACCAAGGTGAACAACCTGAGTGCCTAGCCAACCTCTTTATAATCTAATTATCTAAGGCTAAGTATTGAATTAATGTACTACCGACCTGATGCATGCTAAGATCGAACTCACACCTATCCAAAGCCGACTACCTAAGACTAACTCGACAATGAGCCACCTTTTGAACCAACCCTTTCCCAGCCCCGAACACTCAAGTTATTGAGCTCTTAAACTATTGACCCCGACTTGATTTGTTCAAAACCTGCTTTGCTCTGCTAGTTGTATCATTAAGACAATAGAATGGACAACTGACACATGCCCTGTCTTTGTTGACATTTGTACTATCCTTTTCTATCACTCGATATTTTTTTTGCTTGTTTACAACATTACCTTTATAAATTATTCCTTTTCCTTTACTAGTAGGAATTCCTTTTGTAATTTATACTAACCTAAGACTTACCCTAATTGGGTTATATAAATATTCGTGTATTGTAATAGCCGCAACAGAAGGAAAAAAAATACACTTTTGATATTCAAACATACTCTCGTAAGCTAAATGTTTCTGTTTACTCTTATCTAATCCTTTGCAAGCATAGATTAGTGGTGAATGCCCTCCGATCATACTTATGTGTCATACCAAGTACGATCAAAGCTCGTGTAAAGTATTGGTGCACCATATCTATCGTCAGTGCACAAGGACCCCTGCTCAACCTTAGACTAACATTTATCCTTTAAACCTATCCCATTGGTTCGTGTGATACCGAACATCATGTATTCATCTACATTAGACCATAGCAATTACATGTACTTTTCCAATCAGCATGGGAATAACAATGATGATTAAGAGCTCTTAAGCTTCTCTTTCCTTGGTTTCTTGCTTTGGTTAGAGTTTTCACCATAAGTTGAACTTACAAAAGACATCTACTTGTTAAATTTCCTATTCTCTCTTTTCTATCACATGACAGAGTTGTTGGTTCTTCGTGCTTTTTCAACCAAAGTAGCAAATGAGACTAAGGAGAGGTTTTCTAGATGCACGGTGTACTTAGAGAACATTTCTTGAATGCAAATCTTCACCAACTCTTTCTTATCACAAACATCTCAAATGTCAAAGGAGTGTTCTCCAAAACACTAGATATACTTCATTAGATCTTCTCTAGGTTTCAGCCAAATTCTCCCCATATCAATTAGAGTAACCTTCTCTTTAGTGGAGAAAAATTTCTCTAAAAATATCTTTTACATGCTCCCCCATGATTTAATTGATCTAGGAGGAAGATTAATGTACCATGTGTAAGCTTTCTTAGTGAGAGACTTTAAGAATTCCTTTAGTTTCAAATCGTCATCTACTTTGTAGATAATCGGAGTTTTAGTAAACTTCATCAAATGCCATTGAGCATTTCTTTTCTTATTGTTGAATAGCAAAAACTTAAGACTCACATAGTCCTTAGGATATGGTTTATCAGCAATATGATGGTTATATGGGAGCTTTAGATCAAACAATCATGCAGTTGACTTTATCTATATCTTCTTTATGAACACATCCAAGTCTTCCTTGGTTATAAACAAACCTCTTAGAGTGGATGTAGTAGCTTTGACTATGGTTTATCAACAATATGATGGTTATATGGGAGCTTTAGATCAAACAATCATGCAATTGACTTTATCTATATCTTCTTTATGAACACATCCAAGTCTTCCTTGGTTATAAACAAACCTCTTAGAGTGGATGTAGTAGCTTTGACTTATGTAGTTAGGGTGGGATGGAGGTAACTAATAGACTCACCCTGTATAATATGCAGGATAGAGCTTGAGGACAAAGAGCCTCTAAGTTAGATCCCTATATCTCTTGCTTTAGGCGCTTGGTTTTGCATAGATATAGGGTTTGCTCATCACTTCCATGAGTGGCATCTTCGATAATAGTAGGAGGATTGGATGCCTATATTGCTTAGGTAGCATGTTGCTACATAGCATTAACAGGATTTGAGGGAATCGTACCCTATTGCGCTGTAGCAATAATAGTTAGGCTAAGTGTGCATTGACCAATGCAAATTGATTTAATGTACGTATAGCTTCACAAAGCTTATGTATCATTTGAGCATTGTTGGGTATCTTCTTATGTATTGTTGCCTTGATTGATTTCTTTTAGTGGCAATGTGAGTTGCTCTGGAACTTTATGATTTTCTTGCTAATCTTGAGTAAAGCTTTTAGTGAGGTTAGTTGTCTTCTTCCTATTAAGTACCATTGTCAAATTGTCAATGTCCTCTAATCCTTAGTGGAGTTGACAAAAATGTAGATGAGGGGATTCGGTTGTAGTGATCATGTATGTGTAGTGTACATCTCATGCTATAGGTAGCTTTAAAGGAGTGATATGGAATGACACACAAAAGATGACTTAGAGATGAAGAGGTAGGAAGGAGGAGTAAGTAGTATCAAAGAGCTTTGAACGCACATGTGACAAGTGGAAGAGATATAAAACATTAACCCCATTATTATAAATGAGAGGATGTATATTCTTTATTTTGAGCTCTATTTGACCTTCTATAATGAAAGCGTTACAGCACGATACCATTTCTCTGAATGGCTAAATTCTCCTAAACGAAGAGGAGCTTTAGAGTATTTATAGAGTTAGGCCATTGATGACATCCATCGGATTGCAATGATAATCGACAATTGAGATTACTCCTCCTGTTAATGGATTTTTCCATGCCCTCTTATTGAGGTCGAGCCCATAATGAGCCTCTCTATGTATGTAAGCTTCTCTAAGAAAGGTTAAGAACGGTTAAACCACCCCAACGATTCCTACTCCAAATGTACCATGCCACATCTCCTTAAGTCGTTCTAAATATGAACCGAACTCCCTAAACCTTATCACCTAATTCAAGGAGTTAAATCTAAATAAATACTTTTCAACCCTTTACAAAAATTATATAGTGAAACACACAATTGAGATTACTTTTAATATTGCTTCAATTCAATCTCATTTTATTACATTTATTTAAACGATATTAAATACCAATCATGACATAAATGTAATTTTATATCTACATAGTTTAGGTCATAAATTTTGTTATTTCAAAAATAACAAAAAATTTCCATCATAATTTTAGGTCTTTTGGTATTAATTAATGGGTAAATTAAGTCACAATTAATTGCTTCAATTCAATCTCATTCTATTACATTTTTTTAGACCATACCAAATAGCAATCAGCATATAAATATAATTACATATCAACATAGTTTATTCCAAAATTAGCAAAATTTTCCTATCATAATAATTAATCATTAAATTAAATCACAAATACTTACCAAATTAAATGAAAAATGTGCAACAAATTGCTAAGAGTCATAATTACTTGATGGTTATCGGACACACAATTTAAATTATTAATTCCCATATTGGTACATCATCAGTCACTCGGCTATATATTCTTTACCATATCAACGGTAATATAAATACTTATACAATCAAATACACATATGAAATCACTATTAATATTGGTTCAATTCAATCTCATGCTATTACATATTCTTTAACCATACTAAATACCAATCATGACGTTTATATAAAAACATATCTTCATAGTTTATTCCAAATTAATTGATGGACGATCTTTTATTAAGCTTATTAGAAGAGAGGTTAAAAATGTTCTAAACCACATATACAGTCGATTCTTTTATTTTAGTAAGGCTATGCTGCCTGGTATACGTGCAACCATTTTTGCGCATGAATATGGACCCTACCAGCAAATGCAATTTGTTAAAAATTATACTATTATTCACTTTCAGCTTATCCAGGTTTTACCGTATCATTATTTCATTTCTTATTCCAAATTACTATACACTCTTTACTTGGACTTTTAACCTTAAATGTTCTTTTATGCAATTCTTTGGGATTAAAAAATTAACCCTTGAATTATTGTAAGGGAAGCTTAATGAACTAGATTACTATGTAATATCATTTTATGTAAAAGTGTCTTACTTTATTATATGCAAAATTTCCTCTACTAATATAACTCTTTCTCTTTGGATAGGCATATAACCACTTCTTCTATGAGGTAAATCACGCACGATTAGTGTTTCTTTAATACATCATTTAACCTCCTTTTGTTTTTCCATTTTACATACCATTTCCATATAATATATTCAATTTTTTTTTTAAATTTATTCATCATGGTGGTGATATGATTTGGCAATTCAATATGCGGTAAATTCTCCTACAAAACTTTATTTATCTTTGGCACACTTAGGCATCTGCTAGTATTATATTACATCAGTACCACCCTTAATAATAAGATAAAACACCCTAGGCTTTGGCGATATACATATATAATCGGCCCAACTAAATAAAACATAAATGAAATGACTCTAGCGCAGGTTGGTGAACAATGGACCTTAAAGAATAAAAGGAGATGCCATGGCCTAAAAATTTGAAATCCAGCCCGCACATCTCAGTCCATTTAACACTCCAATGCAAAACGCAAGGCGAGAGAACAACTGGAAATATGGAAAGTAAGGAATAAGACTGGACAAATCAAATGAACACCTGAAGGCCCAAAGCTATAGGCACCCTTACCCACATATACAACCCCAATCTGAAAATAAAGGCACATTTCGCCCCAGAATGAATTACCCACCGACTCACCCTTATACCTACTATACTGTACCGTTCCTAACTAAGACTTTGAGAAGTATATATTAAAGACGGCCAAAACGCTACCATAAAACGGTTCCCGATCACCCGAAGTATAGGAGGAGTGCCGAATTTAAGATGGAAAGGAAGGGACCTACATTTGTACACACACACATACATATATATACCATTATATGTGGTAGAGAGGAACAAATCCAAGAACCGAAGAATACATGAAAATCCATATGTATATATATGTGTATGTATATCACTTGTTGTACTTGTTTCATCGAAGGCTACATATGTATATCCACTTACCACATATATGTATATTTACACTCCCACATTTATTTGTTTTATCCCGTGGAAAGCCGAAAACATATGCCCATCTATGCGGTTGGGGAGGGATAACTAATAACATTATGAGTATATATTATAAAATACGTAACATGCAATAATATTTACGAGCTCACCAAACAGAAGACACGAAGGCAAATTGTCCACCAGTACAATGACGTCTGGCTTTAACTTAAACATATGCACATATATCTTTATGCTTATATACATACATACATATATATATATTATCATAGTAACGCATACAAAAGTTATGTATATCCTTATATGTAAAAATACCTAATAACCTATTCACAATGGTTTAATCTGAAACGATAAACCAATATGAGATATGAGTGCTTGTTTTCCACGTGTACAAGCATTAAATGCAGGAATATATATGTTTCGATTTAAAGGAGTAGAATCGTTTTGTAAATCACACGCACATAGGATAATATAAAAGCCCATATATATGTGCTAGCCAAACCCTCACCACTCATTTAAGTCCAAATTTTGTGTACTTATACATGTAGTAGTAATAATATTTACATAAAAGATACGCATCTATATATATGTACTTGTCCCGTAACAACTATAATATATAAAATACATGAGATCATCAATTGGAAATATGAAAAAAAAGAAAAAAAGAAGTCTACCTCTTTTATTTATATAACAACCTAAAACCTAAGGTGCCACAACTTGTTATGTGTCACTATTAATTAGTAACATACTAAGACTCTAGAATGATACTTTCACAAGTACCTATAATATCTATCAAAACACATAAATCATAACTAGAAGTAACCAATTTGAGTAGGGAAAACAACCCCCTATATAGCTTTCACAAGTATCAATAATATCTATCAAAACACAAATTATAACTAGAAGTTAACTAATCTTGCTCCTACCTCTTATGTCATGACCTTCAAGTCCAAATTGCGCATGTCCTCCAATAACTGTCCTTGTTAAGTGATAAAAGCAGCTATATTACCTTTTTTGTTCTTACTAAAAGCATCTGCTATGACATTCACCTTCCCTAGATGGTACTATACATCTACATCGTAGTCCTTAATTAACTCTAACTATCGATGCTACCTCATGTTCAACTCCTTATGAGTGGATATGTATTTTAAGCTGTTGTGGTCATGAAAACTTTGTTGTTCTCCTTGTATAAATAATGTCTCCATAACTTTAATGCCAAAACCACTACTACTAGCTTCAAGTTATGAGTTAAATAGTTCTTTTCATATGGCTTTAACTGGCAAGAATAATAAACTATAACTTTACTATCCTGCATCAATACGCAACCTAACCCTTGATTTGATGCATCACTAAAAATAATGAAACCCTCCCCACTCTCAGGCAATGCCAACATTAGGGATGAAATACTTCTTTTTTAGCTTCTAAAAGCTAGATTCACACCTATAATCCTATATAAACCTTATACCCTTCTAAGTTAATCGAGTGTGTAGAGTTGCTAACTCGAAGAACCCTTCTGCAAAATGTTTGTAACTAGCTAGTCATAAAAAGCTCCTAATTTCCATTACTTTCTCGGGTCTAAGGCAATCAATTATAGCTCTTACTTTCTTTAGATCTACTAATATTCCATCTTTATTCACAACATCCTAAGGAAATCACTTGTTTAAGCTAAAATTCACACTTTGAGAACTTTGCATATAACTTCTTATCTTGTAATTTGCCTAACACCTATCCTAAATGTTCCTCATGCTCTTCTTTACCGCTTGAGTATGTCAATATATTATCAATAAACATAGTTACAAACTTATCAAAGAAATCTTTAAATACTCTATTCATTAGATTCATAAATGATACTAGAGTGTTTGTTAATTCAAAGGGCATCACAAATAACTCGAACTATCCATACCGAGTCTTAACAACAATTTTTTTGGATATCCTTATCTTTGATCTTCAATTGATGGCATCCCAATCTAACATCAACCCTTGTGAATATTTGAGATCCTTACAACTAGTTAAATAAATTGTCTATCCTTGGGTGGGGGGTACTTATTCTTTATGGTGACTCTATTTAGCTCTCTATAATCTATATAAAGTCTCATACTATCATCATTCTTCTTAATAGACAAAACTAAAGCTCCCTATCATGACATGCGCTATCTTATCAACTTCTTGTCTTATAAGTCCTACAATAGAGTCTTCAACTTTACTAACTCCTCTTACCCTATCTTGTGAATTTGGTTGGATATTAGGATTATACTAAATACCAAATCAATACTCAACTCTATCTCTTGGTTATGTGGTAACTGAGTAGTGCTTCTAGAAATATATTGGGGAAGTCCTTTACTAATGGAATTTGGTCAAGCTTCACTGATTTAGCAGTTCCAACAACTATTATAACTAGCTTACTCCTATCCCATAACTCATAGGTAGGCAATGTTAGAGGCTTATGAACTTCAAGCTTAAAACTAAGAGAGTCCTCACTAGTTAGATTAAAGTTAATTGCTAGGTTGTGATAATTGACAATAGCATGGTACTTTGATAACCATTTAGCCCCTAAAATCACATCAAAGTCTGCCATCTCTAATACTAATAGATCTATTCGCAATGCCTTGCCTTCTATCTCCATACCAACATCTTTGCGAATCTTTTCTAAAGCTTTTTCGACTTCTAAATGACTGTTTACGTTTAGTTAATCAATTAAGCATTTTAGCCGTCAAACTACATGCATGCATAGATAAGTTAGAAACACATGAATGTATGGTACTGAAATCAAATAAAACATAGGCACTATGCGAATGTACAAGTAGCATAGCTACGTAGTGTCCATAAGAAAGTCTTAGTATTACTACTAATGGAGGGAAAAAACTTTAGATGGAGCTTATTACCTCGAGCCAACTTGGGCTTTCATTAAGGGTCTCACTGTTTGCTGCAATGGGGTGGCCCAACTCCTTATATGGCCACTAGTATAATTGATCACTTTATGACCCCTTTATTTACATAGATGGTAGAAAACTAGAGGAATGGGTCTCTCAGCTTAAACTCCACTAATATGACCAATCTTACCATGAGAAAAATAAGCACCCCCTAGTTACTTGCAAGAAATTAGCTCCAATAATCTACCTTCCTATTTTTTAACACCTTAAAGGAAGCAAAAGTCCACTCAATCTCCTCCATCCATTGATCAGCTGTTATGGGATCCTTTACCTAATGTTCAAATGTATACACCAGTTGAGCAAACCTATCTAATCCAATTTTTTGCCATGATTATGTCTTATAATATGTTACCATGTCAACACTCCCACCAAATGATTCATAGTCTCCAATAAATTGCAAAGTAACATAAGGTATTTAACCTCACCTCTCCTATACCTTTAGGTCCCTTGTCTAAGGTTGTCCCTGAGGATACCTATTGTTTAAGGCATCCTAACTACCCCTTGAAGACGATTAAGCTAAAATAGGATACAATAAACATAAGGACAAGAAATTAGATTAAGAGCAAAGGAGGCATAAAGAACAACATATAAGTAAAAAACAAGGAGCAAATTTGTTAGGACATCAATAATTAGCAACATGACACTATAGCAACTAATTATAACAACAACAAACTAAGATCTTACTCACATCCTTAAAAAATCACCACCTTATGGATCCATCATCTAAGTCATTCTAAAATCAACCAAGCTAAGTCCTTCCATGTCAACTAACTAAACACTTCTATGATAAATCAACCAAAGTCAATTTATGATTGATCAGTTTAAACCTTTCTAAGATCCATTACCAAAATACTTTTGTGATCCATAAACCTAAACTCTTCTAGGATCTACAAACCTTCGATACCAGTTAACTTATAGTGCCCCCAAACTTAAGGTACCAGAATCTACCATATGTTACTATTAATTATCAATACGCTGAGAACTACACTAACTTCCACAAGCGCCTGCAATATTTTCTAAAACACATAAATCATAACTGGAAGTAACTAATATGAGTGAGGGACCAACCCACTCTATAACATCATGAACACAAATAAAGTAGCAATGAGACAAGGAGTCTAAGCATGTGCTATGACTAGTAACATCCAGAAGCATCAACCATAAACAAATATGAGTCCATCTCCTCAACAACAAATAACAAAACATAATAACTCCAAAAAAATTTACCTCTACTTAAGCTCCTCAATAAAAAGTAACAAATCTCCATAAACATTTGCGATAACCAATATAGACCTCTAATAATCATAATGATAGAGACACTCGATTCCATCCTGTGTTTGCCCAACATCTATGTAAGGCTTGCCATAATAGCATAATTCTCTGAACATATGTTTGAAAAAGATAAAGAATAAGACATCACACATACATGCCATTGAAGTCATGTACATACATTTAGATGTAAAAGAAAGTAAACATCTAAGTAATTATCTTCAATATAAGCTAACAAGCAACAATAGGGTTCTCATGACCTTGGTATATCTCCTATATTTACATATGCATATAGATATATATACTTAAACTTTTAATACATAAATAGTATGGCATTAGGAACTATCACTATCGCACCTAAAACCCATGAGTTCACAAGTCCACCAGTCACATAAATCTACTTGCATCCTCTCGATACATAGCTTCACTAAGGGTAATGTCATATACAAATCAACAGGTTTCCATGTAAGGTTCTGATCACTATAGGCCCCTAAACTGAGCTACGTACAACCAACAACCAATCAATTAGTCAGATATGGAATTAGTTCGATTATTTATCACTAACTTAATGGCCGCAATCAACATACAAGAATCTTATGAAAATTTAATCGAATCAACTAGGAATCTCAAATTAATAACTTAACATTAGAATAAGGAACTCATCTTAATCCTTTACCCCAAAACAAATCCAAATCAAGCTTTTGAGTAACTCCAATTCGTCTTTGAATAACCTTCTCCTAACGTATCTTAAAGTTCTACTCAATTTCTATGCTCTTAAGGGTCACTACAACTAAGGAAGGGTAAAGATCGAATCTTTATTCAAGAAAAGAGATTAAAACACTTAGATGATGGTTTAAAGTCTTAATGAAACAAGCTAACACAAACAGGGTTTATCATTTGGATGATGTAAGGTAAACCATCAAGAAGGTAAGCTCACACAAACATTAACCTCAGTCTTTAACTAGATAGTGAGCGGAAATTGGCTTACTGGTTGCATAATGAACAACTTGATAACCCTTATTCTAGTTCAAAATGTCTAATCCCAAATCTTAATCTCTTCAACCCAAATTTGAACACTATCAAATCACTTCAAAACTTGATCTTTTCTCAACCCAAATTACAAACCTCATGTCAAACTGATGGGGCATATACAGTGCTAATAGAATAGTGCACTTAATCAAGTTATAATATAGATGGATTATAAGTCTGAGTATTGATCCCAAGAGGAATCATACATTGGAGTGTATCTAATTATTTTTAGACATAATACCTTGAAAATATTCAATTACCTAACCTAAACAATAAAAGATTTAATAGAATAAGTTAAAAGTAAAAATTGAAGATTGCAATAATAAAATAAAAGATCAAAGATAACAGTAGGGAAATTAATTAACAATTAACTAAGAATAAAAGCAATAAAGTAATTGAATAACTTAAGCAAATTAATAAAAGGAGATGTTTTTCCTTAGTAAATCCTTACTGTTATGTACCACCTAGTCTTAAGTTATTTATTCAATCTCAATTATCATATTGACAGTGGTGATTTCTATTATGAGTTAACAGGACTCGTATCTCTAGTTAATTCCTAATCTTGAAACCTTCTCTACCCTAATCACTTCTAAATGGAGCATCATAGGATCGCTTGACACTCTTGAATCTCACTATTAGATTGCCTTAATTTGGAAAAACCAACTACTAAATGTTTTAGCTAACTAGTTTTGCCTAATTGTGTTAGTAAGTTATATTGCATGCTCTCACGAATTCTATAGTAGACTCTAAGAATAACTCAATCACCTATATATTGAATTAAAGAAAACAATATAAACAACACAGTTAGATCACAATATGCAAAATCATAAATTAAATTTCATCAATAAAAATCACTCTTATAACATAAGGTTCAACTACGATTTATTAAATAATTAAAACAAAGACATGACAAAGAAAAGAGAAGCCACTTAGTTATTCTATATCCCAACAATTTGTATTCATGGGGCTCTTCTTGTAACCTTAAGCATAAGCATTTATTTATAAGAAATGGACCTAAAATTACCAAGAAAACCTAACAAAAACAGAAGATTTAAAAACCATCATAGTCTATGCTTGAAGTATACGGTTGTGAAGCTTAAGTGTGTACTTGTGCTTTGTTTGTAAACTTGGAATTACAATGGAAATTCCATGGGTAGGGACTAAGGTCATGATCCTTGATGGTGATCTTTAGTACACTTCTTTCCTTGATTGAAATTTGTCTACTTCACTCCTTGATCCATGCTTTGGCTTTAATTAAGCTCAAAACTTCATAAACTCCTTCTAAACTTCACAAAACAATCCTGAAGTGTCTAAAAACAATAATTAAGCAAATTAAGATCAAAATAATATAAAATCAACTAGAATAATGATGGAATACCGACTTCTAGACCACTCACTTGTGTCCACCTTCGAGGCCTACAATCCCTTAAAAGGAGGATACTCGCTTGCTAACCTGCCTAGGATGAGCTCTTATATATGGAAGAGTTATGGACGAACCCTTTAAGGTCTTAGCTTGAACACAATCTACTTTGCTTAGACTCTTGCATAGTTGCTGACCACTTAAGTGCTAAAGTTGACTTGTCAATTACCAAGGCTAACCTATTGAGTGCTGAGATTAAGGTTACTACTTGCCTAACCTTACTCTTCCAAGCCTTTAGAACACTAAAGTGTCGAGGTCAACTTGCTAAGGCCATTACACGTCGAGCTTTACTCATCCAGCTTACCAAACAGTAGCGTCATTTAGTCACCTTGGTAGCTTTAAGCACAGTTCATCAATAGTAGTCACAACATTAGTGTAACTTAGCCACAACGTCCCAAGATCCCTGAATATGTACCTATCGACAGGCTACCACTTGTCTCTTACTTTTTTGACACTTGTACTATATTCCTTTTGTCCTTATCATATTTACCTCTTTTCATACATACCGGGAATCTCATTCTTACATTGTCTTTTATGTAATTTTCCACTATTGTATTATTGCCCTAAAGGACTTACTATAAATAGTCCTTTTCACTATATTTGTAATCATCTTACACACTTTATAAATACTAAATATACTTATTATTGCAAGATACCCTTCTTCAAGTACAAAGTTTCTCACACTTTTATCTAATCTTCCTAAGTAGCTCGAGATTAATGGTAAATGGACCTTAATATTAGCTTATGCATCATATCAATCGAAGTACTAAGTCATGTTGTGTTCGTTGGTGTATCATATCCTTCGAGTAGCTTTATGTAAGTTACTATGTTTGCCAATCTATCCATCCTCATTTTCTTCGATATCATGAAGGACCTAATCAATTGTAGCTCTTACGGTAAGTCCTCGTGATAAACTCAACTCTTAGGTACACATTATATAGTCCTGGCATCAGAGCTTATGGTTATGATTGAAAACTATATATTGAAGTAGTTGTTCTTGTTGTAATGTGTATGTTTGGTTATGCCTTGTTTCGTTGATAGAAAAATAAAGCAAGTTCTTAAGTCACTATGTGATATCATATTATTAAAGTTATGTGAAATCTTTTATTGAGTCATGGACTTCTTGAAGTTTTGTATTGAGAATATCGAATCTTAGTGTTCAAGAAGAGATTAATGATGCTGAGAGTAATGCTCATGGTTGCGGTCATGTTGCCCAATAGACCTCGCGAACTACTGGTGAGCAATTGTAAGACCTTACTACAATTTAGTAATTTGGCTATATTTATACAAAGGGTGGTGGAAATTAGACTATAAGAGAGAGTCATTGAATGAGGCTTAGAAGCGAGGGATAGGCTGAGAAGACAAGTAGCTAAGTAAAGAGCACCAAAAACTGTGAATGTGAACCTAGCTCTACCTCAACATGTTGAGAGATTCACAAGGAGGAGACTTAAGTTAGATAGTGTTTAAGAGTATGGGGAGGAGGACGAGTAATATGATGGATTTGAAGAATGCAAACTTCGTACCCCTAAAGGAGTCATGCATCTCAAGGTGTAGATTCTAAGTTTTAATGAGTTTAGTAGTACTGATAAGTATCTAGATTAGGAGGAGAAGATTGAAAAGATATTTCACTTCTATGATTACAAGGACTTGATGCATATTCAAGTAGCTACTTTAGAAATTTCTAGATATGTAGCAATGTGGTGGAAGAAGTTGTAGAATGTATGTCAATGTGCCTGATGTGAAATCTAAACCTAGAATGAGATGAAGAGAGCTCTGAGGAGTAAATTTGTGCTAGACCATTATGAACAAGACACCTTCTAACGTCTTCAAGAACTTAAGAAGGGTAGCCAATCTATAGATAAATATGTCTGAGAGTTCTAACTACTAATGATCTGTTGTGATGTTGATGAACCTGAAGCATTAATAGTAGCATGGTTTATTTCTAGGTGAGATTTGAAATCGTTAATATAGTAGAACTAAAAAGGCTAGGAAATCTAGATGATACCATTCGAGTAGCACAAAAGGTTGAAAGGTAGAGGCGAAATCGACTCAATTGAGTACCAAGTAGTCGACTGGGCTTACTGTATAGAAGTAGTATGCCAAGTTAACCTATTTCTAATCAAACAAGTACAATTTCGAGGTAGACCATTAAGGTTAGACAATGAGTAGACCTGATGATGGCAGAAGTAAAACTAAGTATGAGGAGCTTAATGTGAAGAAGGATAAAGTTTGGAGCTTAAAGAGGAGGACTCGAGAGATAAAGTACTACAAGTACCTTGGTTTTGGATGTGTGGCTAGTTAGTGCCCGACGTGTCATGACCATTAAGGGAAACAAGTCCTAGTTTAAAGTGGAGAGTATTAGTGAAGTAGAGGAAGAAGAGGTAGATGTTAATCACCTGTTATATGAGTTTTAGGAAGATTCTGATGCCCGAATCTAACCTAAAATGGGAGAATATTGTATGGTTGTGTGGAGATCTCTTGGTACCTTTACCTCTGACAAGAATGAACAGAAAGAGAACCTCTTCCATATAAACTACTAAGTGAATGGAAATCTCTATGCTTTAATCATTGACGAAAGGAGTTGTACCACTATCATAACATAAGGAGTAGTGAAAGCCCTAAAGCTGCCAACCTACCCATACCCTAAGACTTATAAGATTCATTAGCTAAATGTGAAGGGAGGTCTACCTGTTACTAAGCAAGTCAAAGTATCGATCACTGTTAAAGATAGATATAGGGAAAAGGTGTTGTATAACATCCTACCCGTATGTGATTCATACATACTACTAAGCCAACCATGTCTCTTTGATCGTAAGGTAATCCATGATGGGTATAGGAATACTTATATGTTCTAAAAGGATGGGAACCTTAATGAGCCTTAGAGAAGTTCAGGAGTTGTAAGAGAAGATTTCCAAATAGCTATAGAGGAAGTCTTTAGTGATTTCCCGAGCCTAATTGTCAAAGGATGTCAAGGAGAAAGCATGTATACACTTATTGGTTAGAAGACTTCTGAAGTTAAACTAGAGCCCTAACTACTAAGGTGTAGGCATTGTTGTAGGTGTATGTCGACTTGTTTTCAATCGAATTGTCGAAAGGTTTATTGATAGGAGTCAAATTGCTAGGCCTTTAACCTACAACTGAGCTTAAGTACTAGAAGGACTAACAAAGCTAATCCTCCTGCTTCAACTGACCCTTACCGAAGTCGAGTTGCTCTTCACTGCTAACCAATATCTAACGCCATATTGAGTGACTGCATATATCTTGGAAATTATGTGTTGACTGGAAGAGTTCCCTATTAACAGCCAAACTCCATATGACTACTTAGCTTCAATCGACCCTTTCACTTGCTCGGTACACATGGATGCTGAGAGGTTGAGAGATCTCGTATAAGTCCCTAACTAGTCCTTCTTGGATGAGTCTACAACTGCTCGACACCTTGGCTACCTAACTAAATAGTACTGTTTTCTCTACATCTTCCAACGACGTCAACAACACATTACTGCTACATGTCTAGGACCACTTCTAAAATCTGCTACTGTAATCATCATTTTTTTATGAATATTCATTTGTATTCCTTGTACATTACTTTTTTTAGGGTAATACCCTTTTTGTCTTTTCCATTTTTTTTTTTGGGCAAGTTGCCCTTATTTCTCGAGTATAAATATCCACTATACATATAGCTGCACTTCTCATCTGATCATCATCAATATAACGAATATTTTCCTTTTTGGTAAACAATGACTCTTATTAGGTTGTTTGCTTATTTCACTCTTATCATAATCCTTAAGTAAGATTAGGTAGCAAGTAACCTCACTAGACCAACTCGTGTATCATATCAAGCTGTACTATGAGTCCTCGGAAGTTCCATTAGTGCATCAATATTCTTTGGAGCTGTTCATAGGTTTACTTATTTCTTCCCTTTTTTTGTTCTCTCATATGTTTCCATTACCTATTTCAAGCTTTTAACAAGCTTGGACTCACCCTTACGACCAGCCTTGTTTGCTCTTGGCTCGATTTGTATCATCTTAGTATTAAAGTAGAAGTTTCTCCAAATAGAATTGTGTTTATAAATTGTGAAGTAGTAATAGTTGTAGTCTAGGTTTGAAGATTGAAATCGAATTTGTTGAAGAAAATGATAGACCTAAGTGCTAATGTTAGTGTAAGGGATGACAATAGTGGTGTTATCCACTTTGGTCGACAATCCTAGGGCACCCCCAAAAGCATAAATGAAAGGCTTGCCGAAGTAGCCAACCTCCTAGTGGACTTGACTCGAGTTGTCTATGCATTAGTCTATTGACCTGCTGAAGCCATGCAAAATACCCTATAAGCTACTCGACTAGCTAAAGGACACAACCTAGCTCAACCTGTTTGAGGTGGAGGAGTAGGTGGATGAGTGAGAAGAAGGATTAACTTAGGAGAAGTAGATGATGTTGAAGAAGAAGAGTATTTCGAAGAAGAGAGAACTAGTGCACCGCGAGTTGCCAACCATGCAAAGCTTCATATTCCGAGTTTCAATGGGTTTGGAAGTACGGATGGTTATTTGGATTGGAGGAGAAGGTAAAGTATATTTTTTATTATTACCAATACGAAGATTATAAGAAAGTGAGGACTGCTACTATCGAGTTCTCATGATACACTACCATGTGGTGAAAGAATTTTGAAGTCATGAGGCGATGAGAGGGATACTAAATGATTAATACTTAGCCTATGATGATGAGACTACTCAAAACTAGATTTGTGTTGGATACTTATTTAGAAGACACTTTTGCTCAGCTTTAAGAGCTGAAACAAGGAGGTTAAACTATTAACAATGTTCAAGAGTTCCAAATACTCATGATTAGCTATAAAGTAGAATAGCCATTAGCTCGAATGGTCTTTAGGTTCCTTACTAGTCTAAGGAATGAAATCTAAGACATTATGGAACTCCAGCAATTTACTATAATGGACGAGGCTATACGAATAGGCCAACAAGTTGAAAGATAGAGAAGAAACCAAATGCCAATAAGAATGCTGACTGGCCGATTAGTTCAGTCAAGCCGACCTGTTTAGGGAAGCTACCAAGGTCAGTTGAGTACCGAGGTAACCAAATGTACAAATGTTAGGACTGAACAGAAGGACTGACTAGAACATATGAGAAGGGGCAAGGATCTAGAAGGAATATGAGCTAGATCAAATGTTTCAAATGCCAAGAGTTTGGACATATGGTTGCCTAACGTTTGAACCGATGAACTATGGTCATTAAGGGAGACATCTCTAAGCTTGAAGTAGATAGCACCAATGAGGAACATGAGGAAGATGTTGTTTTTGAGAAAGAAATTACCTAAGAGAATGAACTGGTAACAGAAGATGTATTTATCGAAGATTTAGATCAACTGATCCTAGTTGTCTAATGTACCATGAGTTTGGAATCCTCACGCGAAGAGGAGTAAAGAGAGAATTTATTCCATATCATGTACAAGGTGAATGATCAATTATGCGTACTCATCGTAGATAGTGGTAGCTGCACCAATGTAGCATCTACTAACCTGATTAAGAAATTGAAATTATTGTCTATCCCACGTTCAAAGCCATACAAGTTGCACTGGTTGAATGAGAAAGGAGCTCTACATGTCACACAGTAAGTATTGTTGCTAATCACTATTAGGAATTATTTTGATGAAATTATTTTGATGTATTGACCATATGTGCCTCATATATACTACTAAGCTAACCTTGGCTATATGATCAAAGAGTCATCCATGATGATACAAGAACACCTATGTATTCAAGAAGGATGGAAGGAAGATTATACTAAACCCTATGCCACCAAGTCAAGTTAGCAAGTTGCAAGCTAAGCTTGCTCAAGGGTCAAAGAAGACTCTAATGATGAGTAGAGTCGAACTTTGAGAGGCTATTATAGCCAATGCGCTGACCTTCTTGTTAGTAAGGCAATTATTAGAGTTGAAGTAACTGGATGAACTACCCCTAGAGGTTAAGGAGCTATTGGATGAATGTGCCGATCTATTTCCAGAACAGTTGCCAGATGGTTTTCCACCATTTAGGGGCATTAAGCACTACATTGACTTAATACCTAGCACTGCTTTGTCGAACAACTTAGCTTATCGGATGAATCCCAAATAAGTTGGTAAGCTTCAAAGGCAAGTCAACGAATTATTGGAAAGGGGTTATGTAAGGGAGAGTCTCAGCCCTTGTGTTATTCCAACACTTCTAGTGTTGAAAAAAGGATGGTACATGGTAAATGCGCATTGACAATAGAGCCATAAACAAGATCATGATTAAGTATAGGTATCCCATCCCTAGGTTAGATGACATGCTAGATGAATTGAGTGGAGCTAGGATTTTTAAGAAGATTGATCTAAAGTTTGGCTACCATTAGATTCGGGTGAGGTTAAGAGATGAGTAGAAGACTGCATTCAAAACTTGGCATGGACTCTATTAGTAGATGGTAATGTTATTCAGCTTGTCGAATGCTACAAGCACTTTCGTGAGATTGATGAATCATGTGCTGAGAAACCTGATCGAGAAGTGTTTTGTGGTGTACATCGATGACATTCTAGTATATAATATAAACATGTCAAGTCATAGTGAACATCTCCTTGTCTTATTAAATGTGCCCTGTATCAAGAGGTTATTCAGTAATCTAAAGAAGTATTGTTTCTACTAGGAGGAAGTGGTATTCTTAGGATATGTAGTAGGTGAAGGAAGCTTACGAGTTGTTAAAGAGAAGATCAGAGCAATTGTCAAGTGGCCAACTTTGACCACTTGTGTCAAACTAAGAAGTTTCCATGGACTGGCATCCTTTTATAAGAGATTCATAAGGAATTGCAGTACCATAGCTGCACCCCTTACCAAGCTAACGAAGAAGAACATCGAATTCAGATGGGGAGGAAAAAAGGAAAGAAGCTTTGCTGAGGTGAAGGAAAGATTAACTTTTGCACTTGTACTAGCTTTACCTAACTTTAAGAAGATATTCAAGCTAGAATGTAGTGCGTCAAGTATTGGTATAGGTGTTTTCTTAATGTAAGAAGGTCGACCAATTGCCTATTACAGTAAGAAGCTTAAAGAACCTCAACTAAATTACTTCATGTACAACAAAGAACTCTTGGTTCTTATCTAAGTGTGGCAACATTATCTATTATCGAGAGAATTTGTCATCTATACTGACCATAAGTCCTTAAGGTACCTTTGAAGTCAGACTAAACTATCGAAGCAATAGGCGAGGTGGGTTAAATTCCTTGAGGGTTTCAATTTTGTGATAAAATATAAGCAAGGGAAGAGTAACATGGTTATATATGCTATTTTTAGAAGGCATGCGCTTGTAATCGAACAGCAGACCAAATTGTTTAGGTTTGCAAGTATCAAAGAGCAATATTCTAAGGACCCACACTTCGAACCAACACTTCGGCATTATGCCGTTGGAAGAATAATGAATGAGTATCATATGAAAGATGGGTACTTATTCTGAAGTGAGAAACTGTGCATGTCAACCTATTCACTAAGGGAGTTACTTATCAGGGAAGCTTACATAGAGAACTCTCCGAACACTTTGGAGAAAAGAGAACAAACGAGTTGTTGAATAGACGATTCTTTTGGTCGAGAATGCGATGAGATATACAATGAATTGCTAGGGGTTGTGTCGTATGTAAGAAGGCTAAATGCCTTTGCCTATCCTGATAAGACCTTAAATTGAGTTGAGCATGGACTTTACGCTCGGATTACTAAGAACTGCCTAAGGCAAAGATTCCATAATGGTTGTCATGAATAGATTTAATAAGATGACACACTTTGTGCCCTACTCTAAGAGTAATGATGCTTTGGCTATTGCTTCTCTTTTTTTGTAAGAAATTATTCGGTTATACAACATGCTGAGAAGAGTAGTCTCAAACAAAGATCTAAAGTTCCTAAACCATTTCTGGAGAACTCTATGGTGTTAGATGGGGACAACTACTATAAGCACTTTCTGTCACCCCCAGACTAATGGTCAAATAGAGGTAGTCAACAGTACATTAGGATCACTGTTCTGAGCTGCAGTGTATAAGGACATGGCTGATTGGGATGTCTGTTCGCCAGTGGTAAAATTCTCTTACAATTGTATAGTATATGACAACACCAAGCAAACACACTTCGAAGTTGTCTATGGCTTAAATCTCGAGTTGTCCCTTGATCACACCCTTATACCCACCTTCGAGCAAGAAGACCTTGATGCGAGAACTTGAACACAGTCCCTAGAGCAAATCTATAGTGAAGTTACTCGGTAGACTAACCAAGTTACCAATAAAATGTGAGAAAGGGCTAAGGGAGGGATGCTGAAGTAGTTTCAACTTGGAGATCTAGTATGGCTACACTTAAGCAAGGAATGGTTTACGAGCAAGAGGTGGAACAAGTTATCCATACGGGCTGAAGGTCTCTTTTGAATCCTCTAAAAAGTCAATGACAATGCTTACAGACTTAAACTACCCGAAGATTATAAGGTTTCTGAAACTTTCAATATTACCGACATTTATCCCTATCTTCTTAAAGGAATGCTAAATGAGGACTAGTCGGATTTGATCCCAAATCCAAATCAACTATGAGGGAATGATAGGAATCAGACTATTAGGTCTTTAACCCATAGTAGAGCCCTAGGACTAAAAGGATTAACAAAGCAAATCCTCTTGCTCCATTTAACCCATACTGAGGTTGCGTTACTCTTTATTACCAATAAACATCCAACGCCGTGCCAAGTGACTACATAGCTCTTGAAAATTATGTGCCAACTGGAATAGTTCCTTGATAATAGCCAAACTCTACATGATTGCTTAGCTTCAACTAACCTGTTCGTTTTCTGTGCATACATGGGTGCCAAGAGGTCGAGAGATTCCATATAAATCCCTCACAACTCCTTCTCAGATGAGTCAACAACATCTCAGTACCCTTACTTAGCTACCCAATTAGATAATACTATTTTATCTACATCTTCCAACGGTCTCACCAACACATTGCTGCCATATATCTAGGACCACTGATAAAATCTATTGCAATAATCATTACTTCATTTTTACCCTATTGTATTCCTTATACATTACTTCTTTGGAATAATATCCTATTTGTCTTTTCCATTTTTTTTTGGACAAGTTGCCTAATTTCTCAAGTATAAATACCTACTATAGATACAGCTACACATCTCATATGATCATCATTAATATACTAAATATTTTCCTTTTCAGTGAATAACTACTCTTATTAGCTTATTTGCTTACTTCACTCTTTTCCTAACTCTTAAGCAAGGCTAAGTGGCAAGTAACCTCATCAGACCAACTAGCCTACAAACTTATTCTACTCTTATTTCACTCCTTTCTATTAGCTTATCTATCCCTTATTAGAAGGATAGAGCATTGCATCAACCTCTGGCCAAGATCTACTCTGCCTAATTGAACTGCTTATAAACTTAAATTCAAATAGGTAACCAAGTTGAAAAATAAGTTGATGAGTTGATCGAATATGGTTATGTTTGAGAGAGCATGAGCCCCTAAGCTAAATTGGCTATCTTAGTACCAAAGAAGGATAGCTCATAGAGAATGTGTATTGACAGTCAAGTAATAAAAAAAATCACAGTCAAGTACCGATATCTGATCTTACAATTGGATGATATGCTCAATGAGTTACATGGTATGCTAGTATTTTAGAAGATTGATCTAAAGAGTGGCTACTACTAGATCCGAATGAGACTTAGAGATGAGTGGAAAACTTCTTTCAAAACAAAGGATGATCTGTTCAAGTGGATGGTGATGTTATTTGACCTACCAAACCCGCCAAGCACCTTTATGTGGCTCATGAATCATATTTTGAGATCACTGATTGGTAAATGTGTTTTTGTTTACTTTGATGATGTGCTAACCTCATTTCTCATGTCACGTACTTAAGATCTGTGTTTTGATATCCTTCGTACTGAGCATTTATTCAAAAATTTAAAGAAATGTGTATTCTATCAAAAGCGATGTAGTAATCCTTAGATATGTTGTCTCTAAAGGAGGTATCAGAGTTGATGATGAGAAAGTCTAAGCTATTCTCGAATGGTTGATGTTGACTAGTGTTGGCAAAGTAAGGAGTTTTCATGGTTTAGCTTCGTTTTATTGAATATTCATTCAAAACTTTAGTTCTATAGTTACTCCATTAATCGAGCTAACCAAGAAGAACTCTGAATTCAAATGGTCCGAGAGAGCTCAAACTAGTTTTGATGAGATTAAGTCTAAGTTGACTTCTCCCCAGTATTTGTTTTACCCGACTTCAAGAAAGTTTTTAAACTAAAATGTGATGCATATAGAGTCGGCATTGAAGCTATTCTCATATAAGAGCACAGGCCAGTTGCATATTTCAATGGAAAGCTTAAAGGTGCCACACCGAATTGCTCAACATATGTTAAGGAGTTCCATGCCCTTTGTTTGATCACTTCAAAACTGGCAATATTATTTGTTGCTGAGAGAGTTTATTATATGTATAAACCACGAGTCCCTCAAACACCTCCATGACTAACAAAAACTCTCTCAATGTCATGCTAAATGGGTCAATTTCTTGGAAACCCTTTGCTATGTCAGAAGCCCTTTCTCATCGCTACGTTATTGTTACAATGCAAGCTAAAATACTTAAGTTTGGTACCTTACCTAATCAATATAAGCATAACCTGTACTTTTGACCCATATGCAACATTAGAGGAGTAGTAGATGGGTTATATCTGAGATAAGGATTTCTAATGAAGTGGTTCTACTAAGGAATTGCATACCCAAGAAGCCCATCTTAGAGGCTTAGTGGACCATTTTGGCAAGAAGAGAATGGTCGAGTTGTTGAAAGAGCACTTTTATTGGCCTGGGATGTTGAAGGATGTACATAAAATTCTTGAATGGTAAGAGGTGTGTAAACGAGCTAAAGGGAGAATGGAGCCATACAGAGAATATACACCTCTAACCATACCTGAGTAGCCATGGACAAATTTGAGCATGAATTTCATGCTCAATCTACTTAGAACACCTCGAAAATTATTCTTTTATGGTAGTCATCAATCGATTCAACAAAATGAGCTACTTCATCCTTTGCCATAAAATGAATGATGCTTTATTTGTTGTTAACCTCTTTATGCAGGAGATTGTGTGGTTGCATGAAGTTCCAAGGAGTATTGTATCTTATCGTGATTCGAACTTCATGAGCTTCTTTTGGAAAACACTATGGAAGAAGTTCAACACTAAGCTTATGTTTAGTACTACTTACCATCCATAGATAGATAGCTAAATAGAAGTTATGAACAAAATAATAGGCAACCTCTTTCAAGCCATTATTGGGAAGAATCTACATGATTAAGATCTCTACCTACTTATCATCAATTTAGCTTACAACCACTCCACTCATAACTTGATAAGAAGAATGCCTTTTAAGGTCATCTATAGACTTAACCCAAACTTACCTTTGAACATGATTGTTAGCCTAACCTCCCTAAGAGAAAGTCAGTCAGGCTTGTACTATGCTGAGGAGTTTCAGACATTGCATAAGAAGGTTACTGAATAATTAGCCAAGATTGTGGCCCAATAGAAAGAGTAAGGAAGCCAAGGAAGAAGGCAAATTATTTATAACCTAAGGGATCTTGCTTGGATTCACCTCAGTAAGGAACCATTTTTAGGAAAAAGGACTAACAAGCTATCACATAGGTTAAATGGCCCTTTCATGATCCTTCAATGCATCAGTAATAGTGCTTATCAATTAGAATTACCCGAAGGATATGGAGTGTCACCTACTTTTAATGTAACCAACATGACACCCATATGTACCAAGAGAAGAAGAACAACAACAAGATTTGAGAGAAAATGTTCACTAACCTCAAGGAACTGATTGAATGCTAACTTCCAATTTGCTCACTCGTACCCACCTTAGAGGTTCACAATCCCTCACAAGGAGGATACTCTCTTGTTAGCTTGCCGAGGACGAGCTCTTATACATGGAAGAGTTTAGGACGAACTTTCTAAGGTCCCAGCTCATGCATACTTTGCTCTGCTTAGACTCTTGCATAGTTATTAACCACCCAAGTGCAAAGGCCAACTTGCCAATTACGAAGGCTAACTTACCAAGTACTGAGCCCGAGGTCATTACACGCTTAGCCTTACTCTTTCAAGCCTGTAGAACACCTAAGTGTCAAAGTTGAGGCTGAGGCTACTATATGTCGTACTCTTCTCATCTAGCTTACCAAATAGTAGTGTCATTTATTCACTTCAATAGCTCCACAGTTTATCAGCAACTATCGCAACATCAATACAGCTTAGCCACAATGTCCCAAGATGCTTGAATATGTACCCATTGATAGGCTACTACCTATCCCTTACTTTTCTAACACTTGTACTATATTTCTTTTTGTCCTTTGTCATATTTACCCCTTTTCGTACATATTAGGAATCTCTTTCTTACATTATCTTTTATGTAATTTTCCATTATTGTATTATTGCCCTAAATGATTTATTATAAATAGTCCTCTTTACTATAGTCGTAATCATCTTACACACTTATAAATATTGAATATACTTGTTCTTACGAGATACTCTTCTCCGAGTTCATTTTCTCCTACACTCTTATTTAATCTTGCTAAGTAACTTGAGATTAGTGGTGAGTAGACTTTATATTAGCTTGTGTATCATATCAAGAGAAGTACTAAGTTGTATCATGGTCTTTAGCGCATCATATTCTCTGAGCAGCTTCACGTAAGCTATTGTGTTTGCTTACCTATCCATCCTCATTTTTTTTCGAAATCTAGAAGGGCCCATTTGGTTATAGCTCCTACAATTAGTCCTAATGATCAACTCAGCTCCTAGGCGCACATCAAATAATATCTAATTTAGCATAAATTAATCATAGAAAATATATGCTAATTTCATGTCATCATGATCACAACTTAAAACTTTACTTCACTTTAACTTTCTCAAAACATGAATAGAAGAGTAAAGAGAGGATAACTTACTTCAATAGGTAGAAAAGTGCTCTTAGAAACCTAAGTGTAAACTAAACCCATGAAAAGGAGATATAAAGATCGAGGATTCAAATTCCCTTTACCCCTTACCTTAATTTCGTGAAATTAGAGAAGTGTTTTAGGATTAACATGAAGATGAGCAAAAATGAAGGAGAAAAGTGAAAAAGAGAGTGTTTGGTAGGGCTTTGGAATAAATATGTAAAGGTTTAAGGATAAAATGAGAGGTTTTAAGGAACAAGAGACTTTTCTTTTAAAAAAAAAAAATGTTTTCTTTTCATAATTTTCTTCTACATTACAATTTAACTAATTGTCAATAACTTATATAGTTAATAATTTAACTGACAACTATAAACTAGGGTAATATATTAAAGGATTAGGCATAACAGGGTAGCTAGTGTAGTATTTGTAGACCTTAAGAAATTAACATCTTTATTTAGGTGACTCAAACTATAAGTTTGGAGATACTAGTCTCGACACATTCCTAGAGGATTACTATCGTTGACTATGGATGGATTTGGATGAGTTACCTTCTATGAATACAATGTTGTTTGTGCTTATGGTATAATACATTAGTTCTCTAGCATAAAATAAATGTTGAGCACTTAAGAGTAATATATAGGTTTGTGCATGTGTTTGTATTTTTGTATGACTTGGCTACCTGACTTTTAATATATTTATGTTAAATTAGCTTCTTAATTTTTTTTATTACATATTTATTTGTTGGTTGTTTGTGGTACTTCTATGATTACCTGAATTAATATGGACTTAATTATGTCTAACAAAAAATAAAAGGACATGCATTGCGTGCATTACGTAATTGCTAAAGGTTCTCATCACCATGCACTAGTACGTAAGAGCAACGGGGTGTCCCTATGTGTTTATGTTTATTAAGGGGATATAAGGGGATTTGCTATTTGAACCCTATGGGAAGCTTACTTTAACCATGAAGAAAGTAGTTGGTACTAGGAATTGTTGTCTTATGTTTGAACCTTAGTACAAAGATTTAATGCTTAAGGGTGTTGTTACTATGGGAGTCACACAAGTCAAGTCCTTAATTTCATGTTATTTTCAAATTTGTATACATCCTTTTGGGATCTAAGATGGTATATCTTTTTCTTAAACTATACTACTAACATTAAGATAGATAGTGACACTCGGGGCGGATAATATATTTTTGTCCTTATATTACATAGTGACACTTGGGTGGATAATAAATTTTTATCCTTATAGTATTAGTTGGTGGTAAGATTCCATCCATTACATTCACTCAGCTATTTGGTTGCTATCATGCCGAGTAACTCACTTCTCAGCAAATGCCGATTAACATAGATCCATATTTGATTTGAACTTAAGGAAAGTGGTGTGAACAATTATCACTTGGCAGAGATATATTACATAACTACCCACTACTTCGACATTTCAAGAATGTACCTCATCTATATGTCTCCATGTATCCCAATAATCATGCAATCAATCGCTATTTCAGATACTCAACATTCACCTATAAATACGAAGAAGAAGCATTGTAAAAACTATTTGACAACCCATAACTACTTGTCTTATCTTTCCTAAAATTCACTTACTAACTCAGGCATTGAAGTGGTCGCATCTAATTAGCCCTGGTACCTTTAGTTCTTTGCATCTTACAGGAAGGAAATCATCCGAAAACCATATAACAACATTTGGTGCTGTCTGTTTTTTTTTTTTGTTTTCTTACACATCTACATAGCAAGAACTAGGTTGACTAAAAGTACAGTATTGGTACTTTGTCTCACCATTCTGGGGGGGAAGTAGGCATACTAATGAGCAACATTTAGCTAAGTTAGAGCAACTCTACCTTAACTTGTCTAAAGAAAACCAAGAGTTGAATAAAAAATATGAAGAAATTCTTAATCTCCTCCATAATAATGTCTACCTAAGCCAAAACAAAGAACACAACAATCATCATGATGAGAACGGTGACGACTTGATTTATTCTCTAAAATTACCAAGAAAGCAATCTGAAGTTACAATGAGACCTTTGGTCCCTACGCTAAAGAAAAATGACAAAAAAAAGCAATTAGAACAGGTATACCATTCTATAACCTTACATGTTAGCACCCTTACTATGACAAGTAAATAATTACAAATCAAGAAGAGCCCTTTTATCCCTAAAATCCTGGATAAGGCGATACCGCAACACATTAAGTTGCCACAATTTAAAATCTATGATGGAACAAAAGATCCTGAAGATCACGTTGAACACTACCGTACTTTAGCTAAGTTACACGGACTAAGCGATGTTGTAGCCTGCCAAGCTAAATCTATGATGGAAAGAAAGATCTTGAAGATCACCTTGAATACTACCGTACTTTAGCCAAGTTACACGGACTAAGCGATGTAGTAGCTTGCCAAGCTTTTCCCTTAACACTGAGGAATGCGGCGAGTACATGGTTTTAACACTTGAAGCCGAACATGATCTCATGTTTTAAGGATTTAGCAGAAGTATTTCTTCAACATTTCCTTATGAGTAATCTTCTTGTTAAGGATTCTTCCATCCTTAACACCATAAAGCAGAGATCAAATGAGTTTATTAAAGATTACCTGGCCATGTTTATGGCCGAGATGGTTTAGATTCCATAACCGGACATGAATGTAGCTCTCAATGCCATTATAAATGGTGTCAAATCCCACAAAAACTTTTCAAGTTTGTCACAAAAAATAAGCTGAGAACTTTTGTTAAGTTCAAAGCCAAAGCTAGAACCACGTCTTACATCCGATAAGAGGACAACATGAAGACTCATCGAGAAGCTGATCAAAATAGAGGAGACAGGAAAGGTGACAAAAGGAAGAGTGTGAAAGATTGACTCAGAACAGACAATGACCAATGTCTTAATTCCGAGAGAAAGAGGCCACGAATTCTGACATATTTAGTCCATATGTTGGTTAATCGTCTAATTTTAAACATATTAATGGAGGTACATGGGTAGAGAGATGTGTTACTATGGCTAAAAAGGATGAGAGAAAACCCATCACTACGAAATTCTAACAAGTATTGCAATTTCCATGGCAACAAAGGCCATAACACTAAAGAATGCATCCAACTTAAGAACATGATTGAGGATGCAATTTAGCGAGGGCACTTATGCAAGTTTTTAGTACATGATGTCGAGAATATCGAATGACCATCTCAAAGGAGACGAGAAGACCAAGAGAATGTTGCCAAACTAGCTATTGCCAAGAAAGATGCAAGAGATGAAAGCACTAGTAAAGCACCTAATGGTATAGTTAATACTATTGTTAGTGGACCTTCTACCATTTGTCGGTCAAGCTCCTCGAGCTCGACTAATGCCATTCAATATGTTTGTAATATCCAGGGAAAAAAGGTTAGAATTGACAACATAATTTCCTTCTTAGAGGAGGAATTCAAAGGCATTCAAAGGCCTTATGATGATACACTCATGATTAGTGCAAGAATTGCTAACTTTGAAGTCAAGAAAATACTCGTTGACACTTAAAGTTCAGTTAATATTACTTTTCAACATGCTTTTGATCAAATGAGACCAAAGATCAAGGAACAACTGAGATCCTATGGCTATGATTTGTATGCCTTCAATAACTAACCTATTTTCATGACCGGAGTAATTTCTTTACCAATCCAAATTGGAGATGATGATCATGTTGTGGAGGATAAAGTGGATTTCCTAGTAGTCAAATATTGGTCCCCATATAATTTGATCATGGAAAGGCTGTATCAACATTTATTCGGCATCATCCCTTCTACTACCCACCTCAAGGCTAAATTTCCTATTCTCATAAGAGTTGGAGCATGTAAAGGGGATCAACAGTTGGTGAGGTCATTGTATATGAGGGCATTAAGACTAGAAATTTTTCAAGTTGAAACTTGTCCAAAAGGAAAGTCAGTCAGCATAGACAATGCCAAAGATGAAACTGAGGAAATTTCATTGGGAGACGATCTTGAAAAGACAACCAAGATAAGGAAACCCTCACCAGTAGAAATTCGCTAAAGTTTAATTAACTTCCTGTAGGATAATACCGATGTATTCACATGGTTACCCTTAGACATACCTAGTATCCTTAGAGACGTTTTGGTACATGAACTATAGATCGATCTAAATGCAAAGGTGATTCAACAAAGGAAAAGATATTTTCCCCTGAGAGGTAAGTAGCTATTGAAGAAGAATTCCAGAAACTCTTAAAGGTAGGATTCATTCAAGAAGAGCTTTATCTGACTTGGCTAGTTAATTGCATGCTAATCAAGATGTCTAATAGCAAGTGGTGCATGTGTATAGTCTTCATGGATCTGAATAAGGCTTTTCCCAAAGATTGCTTTCCCTTACTAAGAATAGATTAGATGATTGTTTCAATTGTCGAGCATACTTAACTCTCTTTCATAGATGCTTTTTCCGATTACAAGAAGATTAAAATGGATGAGGAAGACAAAGTTCACACATCATTTGTCACTAATTTTGAAACATATTGTTATATAGTGATGCCCTTCAAGCTAAAAAACGCTGGTGCAACATATCAGCAGCTTGTCCATTGAAATGTCGAAGTGTATGTTAACGATATGATTGTGAAAAGTACAGTATAGGGCCGGCATCTTGTTGATCTTGAGAAGACATTCACTAATTTAAGGAGATACAATATGAAGCTGAAGCCATAGAAGTGTGTCTTTAGTGCTACTTCAAGAAAGTTTTTAAGGTATATGGTCACTTAGCATGGTATTGAAGCTAATTCGTAAAAGATTGATGCAATAAATAAGATGAAGTCTCCTCATATTGTTAAGGAGGTTTAGGAACTCACTGGCCAAATAGCTACCTTTAACAGGTTTATGTCGAGAATTGAGAACAGATGCATGGAATTCTTTAAAATTTTAAAGAATCCGAGAGATTTTAAGTGGATAGATGAGTGCCAAAAGGCATTTAGTGAGCTTAAAGAATTTTTTGCATCACCACTAATACTCTTGACACCTATCTAAGGAGAGAACTTGTATTTATAATTATCAGTCAGTTGCAAAGCACTTTCTTCTATATTGGTGCAAATCGCTGGTAAGGAGCATCAGCCAATCTATTCTATGAGTCATGTCCTACAAGGATTGAAGCATTGATATACTAAAATTAAAAAATTTGTGTTAGTAGTGGTTCTCTCGATAAAGAAGTTGAAACCATATTTTGAAGCTCACCAAATCATAGTCCTTACTAATCAACCTTTGTGTTAGGCATTGTAACGGTCAGATTTTTCAAGAAGGATGATGAAATATACCTTGGAACTAAGTGCCTATTATGTATAGTACAAACTTAGAACGGCATTAAAAGCTTAAGTGCTGGTGGATTTTCCAGCCAAGTTCATTAGTGAAGAAGACAGCATAGAAATTGCCAAGAAACCAATGTAGTATCTTTATGTTGATGGTTCTTTTATTAGAGAGAGAAGTGGTGCAAGCCTTATTTTGCAAGGACCCCATAATGTTAAGGTTTATTATGCCTTAAAATTTGTATTTCTAGCCAGCAATAATGAAGTGGAATATGAAGCCTTAATAGTTGGACTCAAATTGGCAAAGGAAGTTGGTGACAAGAAACTTAGAGTATTCTTCAGTTCACAACTTATGGTGAATCAAGTCAAAGGAAGTTATGCAGTGGAGGAAGAGGAAATAAGCAAGTACTTATTGATAGTATGAATACTTTAGGAAGAATTTCAATCCTTTTTAATTCATAAAATACCGAGTAAAAACATCACTACCGACAAGTTATCAAAGTTAGCTAGTATGGCATTTCCCAATTTGAGTAATAAACTCTTTGTTAAGTTTCTTCGGCACAAGAGTTTGTCAGTTGTCCTGCAGAATTGTGAATTAGCTCCTTTCCCTTGAGAGAAGTCATGGAAGGATCCCCTTGGAGACTATCTAAAGAATGATGTCCTCCTTGATGATAAGAAAGAGGCTTAAATTGATTTATTAAGCCGCAAATTACATATTGATAAATGCTTAGTTGTACAAATGTAACATTTCCTAACCTTATCTTCGATGCCTTCCTCCTTAAAATGTGCAATTAATGTTATCTGAGCTACACGGTAGTGTATGTAGCGACCATGTGAAAGCATAGACGTTGTATAACCATGCACTACAACTCGGTTATTATTGACCAGCAATGAAAGAGGAAGCGGGAACATTTGCTCAGTATTGTCCATAGTACCAAAGGCATAAGGCATCGAGTCATGTGCCTTCTACTAAATTGTGTAGCTTAACCAACCCTTGGCCTTTTTCCTAATGGAGAGTAGATATACTTGGACCATTTTCAAAGTTTATAACCCAGTGGCAATTTGTCATTGTTGCTATGGATTATTTCATGAAGTGGGCAGAAGTCGAAGCCCTAGCAAAGATCACCGAACAAAAGGTTGAAGCCTTTGTTTTCAACTATATTATATCAGGGTTCGAAGTTCCATTTATGATAATCATGAATAACTAACCACAATTTGATAATAACAAATTTCGGGCATTTTGCGAGAAATATGGCATCTGCATGAATTGCACGTCTATAGCTCACCCTTAAACTAATAGGCAAGGGAAAGCTGTTAATAAGATTATCTTACACAGCTTGAGGAGAAAGGTTAATCAAGCTAAAGGCAAATGGGTTGATGAATTATTGGATGTTTTACGGGGATATTAGATTACCCATAAAAAGACAATAGGAGAAATGCCCTTTAGATTGGTATACAATACAGAAGCATTATTGCCAATTGAGTTGGACCTATTAAATCTATGCACACAAAATTTTGACGTAATGATCAATCATGTTGGTTTCATAGCTAATTTGGATACAATTGAATAAATTAAAAATGTCACAAAAGAAAAAGTTGTAGCATATTAGCATAGGGCAGCCATTTATTATAGTCAGAAAGTGAAGTACAAGGCTTTTCAACCTAGAGATTTGGTTTATTGGATACTAGAGGTGATTGGCGCGTGAGTAAAGTAAGGGAGGCTTGATGCAAATTGGAAGGATCTTGTTAGGTTCTAGGAAATCATTGGTGAGGGGGCCTATCGATTAGAAAGGTTGGATGAAATGGTCATCCCTTGTGCATGGAATGCCGAGAATTTCAAATTTTGTTTTAATTAATTCCCTTGATGTCGTGCAGCATTTCTATTTGTTTTGTAAGGCAATAGCTAACTTGTTTCGAAAAGCATTTATGTTCTTCGTTTCTTTACTTTATCTTTTTGTGATTAATGGATTATTATCATGTTCAAACTGCACGATAAATGAACTAGTATTTAATAAGTTCAAACCTATTGTAGTTACTTAACTTTATAAATTATTCAAAAAGCTTAATAATGAGTTCATTAGTTCACAGATGTGATCTTATGGCTTAAGTAAGATGACTGGTCTATGTCTCAAATGGCTAACAAACTATCTAAAATGATACCTAAATTTGGTGTGTAAAATAAAACATGCCGAGAAATTAGGGCATGTGAAATAAAACATGCTAAGAAAATATAGCATGTAAAATAAAACATGCTAAGAAACAATAAAGTATGTGAAATAAAACATACTAAAACTACTAAATTACACATGAGGAAATGTACATAGGGTTAATAACAAATACAATGGTAAATGTTCGACCACTCAGCTAAATACTGTGCATATAAAAGAAAATGAACTAATTATAAGGGAAAAAATCTTATGATTTATTCTTAGATTGAGTAGAGGCATTCTCTTGATCAAAAGTTGGAGCCTTATTGGAACATATCTTCTTTTCGGTGTTTAGGGTTTTGGAACAGGTAGATTTCTCTTTACATACATAGGGGATTTCTTTAGGCAGATGATCTTCATCATCTCTAAGATCTTCGGCATAAGCCTTGTTATCACCTTGCATATGGATCTCGACACCTAAATATTTGTCGGCTTCTTCATCATAACTGTTGACTTGATCATCGATGTTGATGAGGTCCAAGCATGAAAGATCATATTCAGGGTGAAACTTAAGAATTTCTTCTCTTGTTGCTTGGACCCCCTCCAACAACTTTTTTCTCAATAATCTCTCGTACTGCCGACTTAGTGTTATAATTTCAAGTGCCTCTTTAATAGAAGGCCCTTTCCTCACTACATCCTCTAATTCAGCAATATCGCTTTGCAATTCAGAGTTGTTGATCTCCAGTTCCTTTATTTGCATCTTAAGCCTATCTTCCTCGTTACTCATTAACTTGAGTGTTGGGCCTAAACCTCGAGACTCTTCCTTCTTTTTACGTAGCTCTTCCTTTAAGTCTTTGGCCTCCTTATATTGCTCATTGACCTTAATCTTAAGGCTTGAGTCATTATTAACTACCAAAGAATGTGTCAATTTCTCAACAGCTAATTCATCTTGAAATTGTTTGGCCTCCATCTATAGTTTAAGCCTTTAAGGAATTGTATGCATCCTCAATTTTCTGCAATGACTTAACAAAATGGAATGATGAATTCGCTAGACCACCTAGTAGAATATAAAAAATTATTATTATTGTTACTCTTTTCATCTCTTTGACAACTTCATCCAATGTCGTAAGAACGTAGTTGTTGATCTGTAAACAAATAGGACGGTTAGCAATAAAACACATGCAATAATTGAAGGGATTCAAATGTATGCCTTATTACAATTGCTAACTTTGTTGACATCCTTTTTTATAATTTCCTTATCTTTAGGAAAATGACACCTTCCATCAAGGCTAGGGATTTAATCCTATTGCCCAGTGTTGAGTTGGTGTGAAGAATGTTATAGCACTAAACTGCAACAAAGTATTTGCCCACTTCGTTGTTAAGGATGAATTCGACGCTACTGATACCAAGAGCTTTGTTCCTCATCGCCTCCTTCATCCTCTCATCTATAATCTTAGACTTCTTAGGAGGAGATTAGCCAGCAAGCTCCTTGCCGCTTCTCTTATTAGGACTCAACATAACATCCGCTTGAACTGAAGATCCCTCAATAGCCTTATGACGAGCAACTTCTTCCCTATTGTCAACACCGATATTGGAATCTCTCGACCCAACAATCGAAGGAATGTTTATTGGGGGTGGGATTGCTTCAATTTGTATGACATCAATGTGCCTAGGCTTATCATTCCCTTAGCGTTTGTTTATAGGGTAGGATGCCTTTCTTGGGGCTATAACTTGCTTCACCACTTTCTCTTGAGCAATTTTCTTTGGAGCAACTAGCCAAATACCAGCTACTATGGTACTTGCCTATATGTTAGCTTTAGACTTTTTGGCCTTTACTTGAGCTAACAATTTGGTAAAGTTTACATCGTTAGTGCCTATGTCTACATTATAAAGTAGATACATTAATGATAAAGCGAGGTATAAAGACTTATATTTTTCATTCCAAGCAAGGCTTAAAGGCAACTATTCTTCCCTCAAGTCATGAGAATAGCTCTTCTCTTGTAGCTATTCTTGTCATAGTAGTTACTTAATAGCATACCTTCCTTCTTGGAGAAAATTGGCTCTCCGTTCTTATATTGCCTTATTATCCTCTTAGCGTCCTAGAAAATCATCTTTCTTTTTTCTCCATTCTTTGATCATCTTTGCTACGACAACATCATTCAACATCAATTTAATATTCTTGGTATGGATAGGTTTAATCCATTAGGTCTAAAAATTCAATTCTTCATCTAAAATGATAGAGATGAACTTGTCATGCTACTTGTGGATCTTGGACTCCAACTTATCTATGAATTTCTACCCATGCCTCACGGCTGTAAAGTACCAGCAATTGGACCACCTCCTTATTATAAAGAAGTACCTAAATAATTGAGGCATAGCCCTGACCTTGACTTCTTCACAAACAATTTTAAAAGCCAAAAGAAGTCAATAAGTGTTTAGTAAGAACATACTTGATGCAACCCAAAAATATTTGAAAAATTGCTTAACAAAAGCCAAAAATTGGAAGCATAGCCCAAAGTCAAGATATTTCAAATAAATGTGGAACTTACGCTTACTTGGAAAGCATACCCTTTCCTCGTCTCTTTGCCTCCTAAGATTTCATGTTTCAGGAAGATCTTGCCAGAATTTATTATATTTCAAAACAAGGAGTCTATCAATAGTGTTGGCTACTCCATCTAGCGAGTCTCTAAAGTACATTATACTATTGTACAAATACCTTGCCATAGATCTTCCTTCTTTGTCTTTCAGATAAGTATCTATTGCAAAAGAGTTGATTCGGGCAAGCTTATCCCACCACTTTACTACACTGTTGGCCGAGCTGCTCGAGGAACATGCCGTCTTGCTCCTTTTTTAGGGGGAAGAAGTAGCCTTGGTTTCAGTTGCTTCAGAATCTGAAAGAACAAGTCAATGAATTACGTTTCGAACCATATTTGATTTTGACTATAATGAATGTCATAGAACTTTTTGAAGGTGAAGACAAAATGTTGAAAGCAAATGAAAGCTTATGAATGCAAATGAAGATGAAGTGAAATCTGTTTTTAGTATTGGAGAATTTCTTAAATATGAATGATTTACCCTCGTAATTACAATACGTTTTTGAAAAAAACTGATGCCTTAATTAGATGATGGCGCCAATTATTGACATGTATTTCAAGACAAAGATCCAACGGTTATCAAGGCTCTGACAATTATTAAGCTGCAGTGTAATTATGGTTAAGGTGACAGCTGTCATACGTTCTACCACTTAGTCTTCTAACAGGCAGGAAAATTGAAAAGTTTTGACCTTTCAGATGGCATATGATCCGCTCCTCTAAACATAAATCAAGGAACTTCCTACATTACTTGGCACTTAGGAAACAGTTCTCTACTAACCCTACAAAGAATATTAAACTACTCCTTCTGTCGAATCTTTAACCATGGGAATTTAGGGGCAAATGTTGATAACTAGATTCCATTCATTACATTCACTTGGTCACTCAGCTACTGTCATGCCGAGTAACTCACTTTTTGACAAATGCCAATTAATATAGATCCATATCTAATTTGAACTTAAGGAAAGTGGTGCAAATAGTTATCACTTAGCATGGTAATATTACATAACTGTTCACTATTCCTACATTTCAAGAATGTACCTCATCTAGAAGTCTCCATGTGTCCTAATAATTCAGTGATCAACCATTGTTTCAAACACTCAACATTCACCTATAAATATGGAGAAGTACTATAAGAACTATCTGATAACCCATAACTACTTGTTTTATCTTCTCTAAAATTCACTTACTAACTTAAACATCGGAGTAGCCGCACCAAACTGGCCTCAGTACCTTTAGTTCTTTACATCTTGCAGGAAGGAATTCATCCCAAAACCATACAACAATTGTACTGATATTACTTCCTAACCATGGTTATAGAAATTGTAAACTCTTAACCCTATACAAATCTTAGTTGTCGTATATACTATTACACTCATATGCCTGATTGATTGCATTACACTTTATTCTTTGAAAATTTACTTATGTTGCTTGAAAGCATGGTATGTGAGGGGAACCTCATAGAGCCATGATTTGTTCAATCCCCAATAATCCTTTTATAGGTTACTGAACAACTTAACATGGTTATATATGAAGAGGGTTACATTTATTTAAAATTTTCATGGTAAGTTTACTTTTATGAGTTAATGTGTCACAATTACATGTGGTTTCTTTGATGTTACTATTTGGTAAGGGATACCAATGCTCTAAGATCCTGGAAGGACTTACTATTATAAAAGAAATATATTTATCCATATGACATTTAAAATGTAATAGGTTGATAGATGCTATTAGTTCAAATCTCATGTGCTTTGACCATAAGATGATTATGGAGTTGTGAGAACACATATTGAACAACAACTCATATGGATATCACTATTAGCCATATTTGGGGGCGTAGCGCTTTACTTTCTAGTTCACTTACAATATGATTGATCATCGCCTTACCATTTCACAATAAAGTGACATGGCCTAACCTTATAGGCCCAGCCCATTCAATGTAGAATTTGATGTCTACCTTAGAGTTTTATGAAAAAGAACTTCTTCTTCCACCCATAGATGGATAAGGTTAGCCCTTTGAAGAGTTTCCTCTTTGGCCTACTTACAAGAGAATACCAACCATCATTCGATTTCTTTAACCCATAGAAGTCTCGAAGTAACTCTAAGGTCAATCTTTACATCAATATTTCTCATAGACCCTCAAATACGATGAGTATATGAATTGAATTTAGCCTAAGCTAGTGTGGATTGACATTACGATGGGTAAGAAATGACTTTTGGAACTTGTGAAAGGGAATATGGAGACTACACTCAAAGTGTTCATAGTATAAGTAAAATTTAATCCCCTTAATCAAAGAAACCCTATAGTTCCTTTTGGGTCTTTTTAGTACCCACTTAGGAGTCTTTAACATGAAATATGAGTATACATCCTCAAATTCACTCCCAATCATCTCGCTCTAAACATAGTTGAGTGCACCATTCAATTCAACCTCAATATATGGATGATTGAGTGGTTTCATATCTTAACCATCATCAGGATACACATCTTAGCTACCACATTAATCTACAATAAGTTCTCATCTACTTTAACCATAATGTTACCTGTCAATGCAACTATACCCTTTGCTTTCGCCACTAAGGAGGGACCAGTAGCTTTAGGGGCATGCTCCATTCCATCATATGTGGGAATATTGAGCCTAGAATTTCGCTCCTAATTCTTTTTAAGTTGATTTGAACTAATACCTAGGCTTATTTATTTTATACCATTGACTAGAGTTAAGAAGAACCAATTTCTTTTTGGTTTTTGAAAATTAGAGTCACCATCCATTGTAATTAGGGAAAAAATAAGTTAGAACCGATCAAGCATATTGGTCCTAACTTAGCTACTAGTCCGCATTTTAAAAAATCTTTAAATTTTGAAAGTAACCAGATAACTTGTGTTCAAGAACTAATTTATCAAAGCCCTAATGATTACTACATTAAAATATTAAATATAACTCTGATTTTTAAGATATCGCTCTAAAAAGAATTTGTTTTGTTTTCTTTTCTACTATTTACATTTGAATCTAAAAAGACTTTGTTTTGTTTTCTTTTCTACTATTTATATTTGAAATGAAAGGAAATGGAAAGTAATTTCTTTTTTCAATTTTTATATATCCCCTTAGGCGCATTTGTAGCCTCTAATAAAGATCAAATTCTCAAATTTTTTTTTTTTGGGTAAATCTTTAGTGGTTTGGTTTATTTTGATTTTGAAAACAAATGAGTTCACGTCATTAACCAATTATTTTTATTTTAAAGAAAAAAAAAACAGGAGAATACCTTATTCTTTTTTTTTTTTATTTTTTAAATCCCTATTTTCCTAATTTTTTATTTTTAAAAAACATTTTTCTAAGCAAGAAAAAACCTTTTTTTTTTTTAATCTTTTGGAAAAGCCCTAATTTTCTTCTAAACTTGCAAAATGATATATTGATTTTTCTAAATGAGAAAATACATTTTTTTGTATTTTTGAAAACTCAATTTTCCTATTTTTCTAAGGAGACAAAGATCCAATGGTTGCCGAGACTTTGACAGTTATTATGGCTTGTAGCTTAATGATGATTGAGGTGACAAATGTCATGTTTTCTACTTTTTGGTCTATTGGTAGGTGGGAAAATTGAAAATTTTGACTTTCCAATTAAGATGCGATTCGTCTTGCTTCCCACCTAACTCAGTATCTAAGGAACTGCTCCCTACTCGACCTCTAGGATATTGAATTATACTTCTATTGTTGTATCCTCGAACATGGGAGTTAGGAGGCAAATGTTAACAGTTAATTTTTGTTCAATCGACTTGTCAATCATTGATACTCAAGGCTTCACTCACTTGTCCATTCGACTTTCGACAAGCCAAGTAATCTATATAGTTAGCATCTTACTGAATAACGCAAATCCATTCCTAATTCGAATTCAAGAGAAGTGGTGCAAAAGTTATCACTGGCACAGTTATATTGCATAACTGCTTACTCTCCTTACATTTCAAAGAATGTGTTTAATTAAGAGGCTTCTGCATATCCCAACAGTTATCCCAATAACTACTACTTTAGACACGACATTTCCAACAGAGTATTTAAGAGTTTTTCGATAGTAGACTCAAGACTTTACAATTGCATTCATAAGCACTCTTACTTTCAATATTTTGTCTTTAACTTCAATCTCTTCAAACATTGTGAATTTGTAATCGATTAGGTATGGCTCACAACGTAATTCGTCAACTTGTCCTTTCAAATTCCAAAGCACTAGAGATTGAGGCCACTTCTCCCTCTTAGAAAAGGATCGAGATGGTATGTTTCTCGAGTAGTTTAGTTGAAAGCGTGATGGAGCAGTGGGACAAACTTGCTTGAATCAATTCCCTTACAATAGATATCTACCTAGATGAAAAGGAGGGAAGATTTGTGGCTACGTATTTGTAAAATAATATAGTCTATTTCCGTGATTCACTAGACAGGGCAGTTAGTGTTGCCAATAGGGTCCTTATTACAAAATACAACAAGTACTGGCCAGACCTTCGAAGGGCATGGAATCTTAGGAGGTTAATAGAAGAGGAAAAAGTGTATTTTCCGAGGGAGTGTAAGTTCCACATCTACCTCAAGTATCTTAATTTTAGATTATGCTTCCTTTCCTCAGCATTCATCAAGCAATTCTTCAGCTATTTTAGAGTTGTGCTAAGTATGTTTTCACCAAATACATATAAGCTTTTAGTAGCTTTTGAAATAATTTGCAAAGAGGTCGAAGTTAGAGCTACGCCTCAACTATTTTGATACTTCTTCACAATTATGAGGCAACTTGATGGTTGGTATTTTGCCACTGCAAGTCATGGGTGGAAGTTCATAAATGGGTTAGAGTCCAAGATCCATAAGTGGTATAACAAATTCATGTTAATAGTTTCTATTAAGAAGCTGGATTTCTAGACTTAATGGATCCAGCTAATTCGCACTAAAGACATAGAGCTAATGCTGAATGATGTCGATGCAGTAAAGGAGATACAAGAAAGGAGGAAGAACAAAATATTTTTCTAGGACACTGAAAGAATAATAAGGCATTATGAGAGCGGAGAGCCAATCTTCTCCGAGAAGGAAGGTACGCTAATGAGTAACTGCTACATCGAGTATAGCTACAAGAGGAAAACTGTTCTCATGACTTGAGGAAAGAATTGTTGCCTTTGAGCCTTACTTGACATGGAGGATGTAAGTTCGTTCATTTTCCTCCCATTAATATTAATATATCTACTTCATATTGCAGATATAAGTACTAGTAAGGTAAATCCTACCGAGCTATTGGCTCAAGCTAAGGCCAAAAGGTCAAAGGTTGACAAACATGTGGTCACTGCTACTGCTACTGTCACTTCTACTTGGCCTGCTGTTGTGAAGAAAGCAGTAAAGGAGGGTATGTCAAAGTGGGTAGCAACCTAAAAGAAAGCCTCCCAACTGGTTGAAAAGAGAAAGGAGAGTGAGAAGTCTATATCGAATGAGGTCACTCATACCGAGGCACCTCTGTAAATCACGCAAAGTTAGCCATCTAAATATAGAGTTAAACTTAAGCGTTATAGATAATTTTTTGAGTAAACAAAACTATATAAATTTAAAACCAATTAAATTTTAAATACAAAATTTAAAATGAATATGAAAAAACTTAATACACAACTCGAAAACTCTAATCAATTAAGAAAACTCTGAACCTTACATACAAGTACTTATAAAAATTTGAACCTAGACTAAAAAAAATAAATAAATATGAAAAGATTCATAAATAATCATACTCTTTCACATGAGAAGTATTGATAAATTTCTTGAATCGTAACCCGTTGAATGTTATTAAAGTGACATATGACATAACCAATTGAAAAAAAAAAAAAACTTAAGTAATGATGATATCATACAACAAGAAGGGCTATCATAAACATTATAACAATGATTAGAAACGACAAACATGGACAACTATAGCAATATAGGAAAAAAAAAATGATAATTATAATAATAACATAAAATTGATGATAATTGAAAAAAAACAAATGAATAAATAGAAATACACATATATATATCTACACATACATACGTATAGTGATAATAATAGCAATAATATTACTAAGCTAATAACTTTAGTAGGAAATTATGTCAAAATTGATAATAGTTCATAATTATAATGGTAGATCCAAAACTATACATGTTGTGATAATAGTGGACAACATATAAAAAAAACACAAAAAAGTATTTTTATGGATGTAAATAAGATAGGTAGATTTTTAACGAAATATATATATATCACAACTATTAAAAATATATATTTATATATATTATGACTTGTCATACCTAACACAGCATTATACGCCATAGCCATGTGAAATTTTGCAGCAATCAAAAGTAATGAAACTAATCCTTTAACTAAATGTCAAGCAAGAAGGATGACACGACAGCATCCTCATCTTCTATAATCTTATCCTTACTTACTGACAACATATCTTTCACAAGTACACAATATCTCTCCAATATCTCATCCTGGTATTTCCTCACTGCCACTTTACACTTCATCGTTCATTTCTTCCCGCTTCCAACGACTATCCCTGCTTTTGCTACAAAAATATCAAAAAAAGGATAGAAATGCTTCTCAAACCCTCTTGTCCCAACCTACTCTTGTCGATTACTTGGTTTTGTTTTTTTCATATAATTAGAAGCAGGTCACTAATTTTAACTTGAACAATCACTTTCACTCTCCATTTATCTCTCAACTTAGGATCAAATTTCAAACCAAAGCCAACCCCGGACTCTGCGCCAATGGTACCATAAGTACACGTCCACCACCACTCAAAAACGTTCACTGGCTTGCCATAAATGTATAGTAAAGTCAAATCTTCCATTACTGTTCTCTGATACTTTTGAATTATTTTATGTATCAGAACCCTCTCTTTCTACTCCAATCGCCATGGTTGAGTAGCCATAATATTCTTCTCCGGCATCCACTATTCAAGTGGCCACCCTTCTATGATCTGGATAAATAGCACTACCTAGGGGAGACATCTCAACGCTTACATGAAGGATTATCGGTAAGTATCCTTGGATTAAATTATCGAAAGCACATGTTTTTTTTGCTATTAATTTTGTTAAATTTTCATATGATTAAAGTTTCAAATTTTTCTTTTAAAGTGATCCACCTCCTAAAATGCTTCTTATGAATTTTAGACATCTTAAAAACATTCCTAATCAACTTTACCAAATAAAAGTGTCTGAAAAGAGATATCACGAGGAAAAATGACAAAAATAAGGGGAAAAGATCTATTTTACTTGAGCAAAGATGATGTTCTTAAAGAATATTTGAAGCTATGGGTGATGATTTATTGGTAAAACTATAACATAATCGTAGCAGGATGCCTTGCTAAGAAAAAATAAATGAATAGATGGTGAAAGGGGCACACAGAACTTCATCTAAGATAGAGAATAAGGCTGCTACATATTTTTCTTTTTCGTTTACAGCATTTTACCAAACATTGTGGAATGTGCGGACTGCGGAGTGGTATGATTTAAGTCAAGATTCAATCACCGAAAAAAGAAAAAAGCGTGTTGTCAACATAGTTCTCAGAGGGAATGAAATGCGTGCTAAGTAGAAATCACGAGTGTATGCTTGTTATATATTAAAAATAAATGGAATCAAAGAAATCAGGTAAAGAGCATGTGTCCTCATTGCTGAGATGAATGTTGTCGAATTATAAGTGCTAATACGTTCGAATGGATTTGATTAAATCAAGTAGAAATTTTGGAAGAATTTTTGTGCTATCGGATATTTATCATAAAGCAGAACGAAATGTAGGAGTTTATTCTCATAATCGAAAAGCGTGAAAATAAAAAAAAAAGCCTTCAAGTTGAATGCATGACGAATCGCAAGATACAAACTTAAGAGTTTGGTCCCTAATGGTGCAAAAAGTTAACGCCCGCGTTACTGCTCTCATTCTATAGTCTTAGATGTTGAGGTAGCTGTAGGGTATCGTTGGAAAATGGGAATGGGCTTCGGATGATTTTGAAAACTATTATACTGGTTTTATATATGTATGTAGTAACATTAATGATAATAATAATAATTATTTATTTCTCTTATATCATTTATGACAATAGTAGCTAGAGTATGCTTAACAGATGTCGATGTAATAAAAGTAAAACTAGTCTTTAGTGAGCGCATTTATTCAACTATAGCAATAATATCAACAAGACTAAATAATTGAGCTTATGATTATAATTACTTACAATTATATAAATATGTATAGTTGTGCTCTTGTTTTAAAAACCATAAATATAAAGATGTAGATATACAAAAAGTTCATTTAAAACTTATATTTATATACATATATATATATATATAAATATATATATGCATAATAATTAATAACAAAAAGTAGTGTAAAATACTTTTACTATGAAGTAAATTTAAGATGGGTAACTTAAAAGACTTTTAATAATATAAGTTACCTAGTGGTTTAACACATCTTTAAATAAGAATTTGCAATCGTCCAATAATAAATATGAAATACTTATTACTGAAATAATGACTTTATATGAGAGTATACTTCAATGCCTTTACACAAACAGTAAGTTTATAGAAGTCTTAATTAAGCAAAACAAGATTTGAATAAGATATTAAAAATGGTTCATACCTAGGCAAATTATTTATAGACATTATTTGACTTATTTTAGTAGTATAGTTTTCAAAATATTCATTTAGTCTCATTATATACTTAGGTGATTCGGTTATTGAACTAGAGATATTTTAAGGATTGTGTCAAGTGAGCAATCGTGTCCAAGTGAGTATTCTTAATAACTTTATACTTGTTTTATGTTTATAAGTAGTGCACTTAAATCATATATGTTCATAAATTGATATTTGGGATTTAGAATATATGGGTCTGATATTGGTTGATTACTGTGCAAAATATTATTAAATATGATAATTAAAGATTTGGTTGTATGACTGACTATTGCATGATTTGGATAGTTTGTTGATATTGATTGATCGCTCAATAATTTGACTTAATTATATTTTTTTTATCTTAAATTAAATAGATAATGTATTAACCATATATTATATTACTTATTTTGGTCGTCACTTCATGTGGAGGTAAAGAAAGGTTTTGCGGATGTTATTTTTATGTATTGAATTAAAGTATTTTAGTATGGTGCACTACTATAACATGACCTTTCTTTAGCCTACGGTCTTATTAGGCACAGAAGATGCTAATCGCTTGGTTGAGAGTCGAGTTTAGAGGCTTCCTCAATAAAGTGTGAGTGAGGCTTGTAAGGGCCACTTTACTATTAGAATTAGGAATTTGTGAGTAGATTTTGGAAATGAAAACATATTTTGTAAAATATCGAATTTCTATATGTGGTTAAAAATTCAAATACTAGAACCTGATTGATTGGTGTGATGAATCTCCAACCCTTATTTTAGAGGGTATTAAATCTGATATTGTATACAGCACCAGTCAATTACATATATTGTTTGATATATTGCTTTTATGCATTCATATGCTTGTTATTTAACTGTTCGATAACTTGTTTAATAGTATAGTAAGAGGAATATCTCGCTAAACTCTTGTAACTTACTTTCCAATAGTTTTTCTTTTATAGGTTGATAGATAATCAAGCATAGGTTAAAAGTTGAGCATTAAACGTAAATATTGAGATGTTTTAAATGTTAGAATTAGAGAAAGATTGTATAGCTCATTTGAGACTTTAAATGTAAATATTACTTATATATTTAGATTTTATAACTTCAGTAAGTTTAAATTTAAGCTTTTACTACGTAATCTTATCATTTGGTAGGAAATACTAATTTTTTGTAGTTTTGAGGAATTATGGAATATTGAAAATCTATAATATTTATATTTTACAATATATTAATTAAATTAAAAAAAAAATCAGAAACCCTAGTTATAAATTATTTAGGGTCTTGCAACCTTCGACTTGTAAGGTAGTTTTTTTTTATTACGAGCACACATATGATATAAAAATTTTAGGTAATCTTACTAGGCTCCCTATAAGGTTATGATAACCTCTAGTCTAGAACGTTCAACCTACTATTGAGCTGAGAAAGGGTGGTTGAGGGACCTAACCCCAAAATGAGGTTGAAGTTACTACAACTATTGAAGGGTTGTCATTGATAGTAGAGGTAGTGTCGAGCGCTAATAAGAGACTTGAAAAAGAGTTTATCGGCAAACCACCTACTAAGAAGTCCAAAGAGTTAGATGAAAGGATAAAGAGGACCATGTGTAACAAAGCTCTCGGCATCAATAAAACTGAATTTATCTTCAACATAGAGGTCAATGAGTACTTCAACCCGTGTTGGAACCACGTTACTTTGCATACCGACTCAACCTTAGGGGATGGGATGAAATTTTTGGCCTTGATGGAAGGTATTATTCTTTCTAGGGATCAAGAGATCGCAAAGAAAGACGTCGATAGAGTCAGCAGTTGTAATAAGGCTTATATCACGGTCAAGTTGTACAATATGAGTATCTATAACATCCTTTTAATTGTTGAATTTGTTTAGTCACTAATACTACTATTCATTTTTAGATAAGCAATCACCTTTTGACAGCTTTGTTTGAGGCTAATAAAGAGATGAAGAAGGTAAAAGTAATAACAATCTTCATGTGTTCTATCAAGTTATTTGGAATATTTATTATTCTACATTGCTTGTTGCAGAAAATTGAGGATGCGTACAACTCCTCTAAAGCCTAGACTGCTACTGTTAAGAACGCTAGAATATAGGTCAAGATAGAGGCCAGAAAATACCAAGAAGAATTGGCTACTGAGAAGTTACCACACTCTTTGGCTACCGATGAAGTCTTGAACCTTAAGACCAATGTCAAAGAGCAATATAAGCAGTCTAAAAGCCTAAAAAAGGAGCTACAGAAGAAAAAGGAAGAGTGTTAGGGTTTAAGATGAACTTTCTACACCATAAGCAATGAAGAAGATAAGCTTAGGATACAAATCAAAGAGCTAGAGACTAATAACATGAGGTTGCAAATCTGTGTTGCCGAGTTAGAGTAGATTGTGAAGAGAGAACCCTCTGTTGAAGAGGCACGAGAGTTAGTTACTCTCAATTGATAGTATGAGAGACTCTTATGAAAGAAATTGTTATAGGGGGTTTAAGCAACAAGAGAGGAGATCCTCAAGCTTCACCTTAATTATGATCTCTCTTGCCTTGATTTCACCAACACCAATGATAATGTTAGTAGGTATGACAAGGATGATGACGACGAATCAGGCGTTGAGATTGTTATAAGGAGTGAAAACAAAGCTCATGTTAAGGATCTAGAGGAAGACAAATAATGTCTATCAAAGGAAATCCCTTATGAGAGAGAGGAGAAATGTACTTACTTTGAGACTTAAAGCATTGAAAAAGAACTTTGCTCTAAAAAAGCCTCAACCTCTGATCTAATAATTGTTTCTACTCACTTTGAGAATAGGCCATAAGATTATCTTGTACTTTCATTCTTTATACATAGTGCTTTGAAAATAGGTTGAATATTTGTAATAAGGTATTAATGAATGAGAAATACTTTCAATATAACTATGTTTTCGGTATGTTATATTTCATGCACTATGTTTTCCTAACATGTATGATATTTTCCTATTAATATGCATGTTTTATTTCATATGTTAAGCATATTTAGTTACGTTTTTACTTCACATGCCTAATTATTTTGGAATGTTTTATTTCACACGCCTTCCTTGCGTCTTTTATAGACATTATCGGTTAGCCATTTGAGACGTGCGTTAGCCATATTGTTCGACTATAGGATTAATTTCTGTAGTTCGTTAATCATGATATGCTAAAACTTACATTAGTTAATTTGCTGTACAAGCTAGAACTTATTAACTTGTCAGTCATAAATAGATCAAGAAATATAATAAGACTTTAAATATAATTTTTATAAACAAAGAGGATGTTTCCTTACAAAACAAGTGGAAATGAACATTATTTAAGCAATCAATTGAAATAAAGCTTCAAATTCTTGATATTCTATGCTCGAGGGATAATTGATCTATCCAACCTTTCTAGTCGATAGATCCCTTGTCAACGACTTCTCGAACCTTAATAGGATTCTCTCAATTTGTGTTAAGCTTTCCTTGACTCTCTCGCGTGCCAATTGCTTCTGTCTTTCGGCAAATCAAATCCTTATGTTGAAAAACTTTATACTTTACTCTTTGATTATAATGTTTAGTTGCTCTATATTAGTATGTCGTAACTCTAGCTTTTGTAATATCTCTAATTTTATCAATATTGTCCAAATTTGTTATTAATCTAACTTGATTAACCATCATATCAAAATTCTACAATCATAGATTAGGCAAATCTAACTCAATCGACAAAACTATATCTATGTCATATGCTAATTTGAAGAGAATCTTCCCTATTATAGTTTTGTGGGTAGTTTAGTATACTTATAAGACATCCGATAGTTCATTAGGCCATCTCCCCTTAACTTAATCTAGTTTCCTCCTCAAGTCATGTAAGATGATTTTGTTGATGGCTTCAACTTATCCATTCGTTTAAGGGTATGCTACAGACTTATAATTTAGGAAAATGCCATACTTTCCATAAAATGCTCGGAACTTCTTGTTGTCAAACTCTAGGCCATTATCTATGACTATCATGAGAGGAACTCCAAATCTCGATATTATGGAATTGAAAACAAATGCTTCTACTTTCTTATCGGTGATCCCTGCCACTACTTCAGCCTCTACCTATTTTGTAAAGTAATCTACAACTGTAGACTCTGTAAATTTAACTTTCTAAACATAGTATCAGATTTGAGTGTTTTAGACATTTCCCTAAGTCAATAAAACTACATAAAATGAAAACCAACTAAAATTTTGAACTTGGAACTTAAAACGAACTTGAAAAACCCAATGATATAATTTGGAAACCCTTATCATACAAGAAAACCTCAATCCCTATATACGTGTACTTTAAAAAAAAATGTGTAAACCTAAATTTAATAGAAACCATAGATGTCAAATAAAAAAAAAAATTTTAAAACTCTATAAAATTATCTTAACGCATGAAAAGCCATAAATCAATGAAATTATCAATAATTTTGGGAAATCATATAAAACTGATAACAAATGAATCAAGGATTATTTCAAGTAATAATAAACAACAAAGCTAAGCTAATTAAAAAAATAAATTAATAAATTTACAAAAATTATTTTACTTGCGTACATAAGTAGCCCCATAATATGTATATATAAATATATTATTAAGCAATTTCCTTTTCTTAATCTATCATATATATGTATATATCTATATATATATATATGTTGCATAATAAAGTGTTGTTCCTAAATAATTAAACCAATTGATCCTTAAGCTCCTAAGTGTAAGTAAATTATTCCCGAGTTGATGAAAACCCTTAGAACATACATAATCTCACTCGAACTTTAAAACATACATAATCTCACTCGAACTCTAAAACTTAGGATGATCAAGGACTTACGATTCTAAATAAATAATTAAAAATATAATTTCAATAAATTTTATTTAACTTTAGAAAACTCGAAAATTTCTTAAGAGGCAAATCACAACCTACAAATTAATTCAAGAACCAAACCTTAAAAGAATTTCATATAAGACAATTTCCTTATTTTCATTTATAAGCCATGTTACGTATGAATAAATTGTAAACCCTACTTTTAGCAAATTTATGATTCAACTAAGAACACTTTCTAAATATTCCTAAGGATAAACTAAGCTAAGAATTCAAGTTTACATTTAAAAATGAATTTAATTTTCTAATTCGAAACCCTGTTATCGATAAAACTCGAATACGAGAACCATAGACTCTAAACGCAAAACCTTAAAATAATTAAGGACTTATAATTAAGGACTTGTAACCCTAAGCAGCTAATTAAGAATTTAATTTGAATAATTTTATTCAATTCTAGAAATTTTCATAATTTTATAAAAATTAAATTATAACTTACAAATCAATTTAAGAGACAAACTCCAAAAGAATTTTAAATCAAACAATCTTCTTATCTTCATGCATAAGATTTGTGTACATGAATAAGTAAACTAACTGTAAACCCTACTTTAAGTGGGCATAGGATTTGAGTACGAGTAAATTCTGAACGTTTTCAAATGATCAACTAAACTAGAAACTCAAGTTTACATTTAGAAACAAATTAAAATTTTCCAATTTAAAAATGAATTATTGAGAAAACCTGAGCTTGAAGAACTACGAGCTCTAAACTCACCTAAGATCCTAAACCCTAAAACGATTAGGGAATTTTGACCCTAAGTGACTAATCGATAATTTAATTTGAATAATTTCATTCAACTTTAGAAAATTTCACAATTCTACGAAAATCAAATCATAAATTACAAAACAATGTAAGATAAAAACCATAAAACAATTTCCTATAAGGCTATGTCCTTATCTTCATGCCTAAGCCTTACACTTCAATAAGTAGATCAACCAATCACTTTAGATAACTTATCAATTGAGAGTTGGAATCATTTATCAATTGATAACTTATCAAAATCTAGTGATAAGACATTTTCCTTATCACCTCTTCACTTATACTACATATGGACAATTTTTCACAAGATTTCATAAGCTTAACTTTAATAAATGAGACAAGACCATTCCATGGACAAAAAGGACTTGAAATGACAGATTTAAACAAGGAAGAAAGGGAGGCCATACTCTTGTCTTTCAAGCATCAATCACTTTTTTTACACACCACTATTCACCCCTTAATACTTACAACATCAATAGTTGCAATTGTTGACTTTTGTATAAGTTACAAGACAATCAAATAAAGCTTCTTGCACACATTTCTTTTCTCATTTAAAATCTGCCACTCTCTCTCTCTTACTCCCATTTTCACTTCCTTTTCTCTCACTTTAAACACAAATCAAAAGAAGAAATCAAACTCTATAAATTCCCAACATTGCCGCCACCATTTTTGCTTCCATACTTACGACAATTTCTCTTCTTATTCTTGTGTTATTTTCTTTCATCATCTAAGATCTTTTAGAACCATTAGAACCTTCCACAAACCCCATTCCAAGAGACCAAAAAATTCGGGTTCCAAAAGGTTACAAAAGAGAAAGCAAAGTTAAGAGCTTAAGTGAAACCTTACTGCACAATCACCAAACTTTGCTTTAAGGACGAGTAAGTATTTCTTGTAATATGTGGATTAGTATGTATGTTAGGAGACTTTGATTTCTTGAAAATATAAGTAAGGTTTAAGTTGTTATAACACCAAAAATCGTTTTAAGAAACAAACCATGAAACCGTTAAATGAAGTTGAAACATGAGCATGTAAAGTTGGTGTTTTGTAGAGACATTTGTTTAATGCTTTGAATGGAAGATTTTAAGCTAAGAAAATCTTGAAATAAGAACTTTAATAGAGGATGAGCATGCTGGACGTGAATGTTTCATAGTCATTTGGATGTTGATTTTGTTTCCATTAAGTTAAACATGCTCAAATCTAGACTTAAGTTAAGGAAAAATCCATCACATGAAGTTTTATGAAGAAACCAACTTTGTATGACATGAGTTATGATATGAGAGTTGTATTAAATGTAAGATCTACTGTTTCTTTGTGTGGAACATAAGTTAAGGATTCATTTTATGGAAGAAAAGTTAAGTTAAGATTTGTACACAAGTAGTTAAAGTGCATAATTTATCACTTAAACTTAAGGAAATGATGAAACAAGTTGAAAAACCAAATGAGGACTTCTTGGAACCATCACGAACAGATTTAGAACGTAGGAAAAAGAAGCTTAAAAATATGATAAAAGTAAATGAACAAAGTGAAAAGATTGAACAAAGCAAGTATGGTAAGCATACAAAGCCGAGAACTCAAAACCGAGCTTAAAATTCTCAAAACAAGCCTAGAACTCTAAGTTGGGCCTTCAATGAAATTTTGACTAGCACCTTAAAGTATTAAGAAGGGTTCTTTTAGAGCCCATAAGAAATCCACCTAAGGCTCCATAAGCCTACCAAAGTCATTAACTTTAGTTTGAGCAAAAAATAAGTCCATTTAACAACTTAAGCACATTAAAGAGCCCATGCAATGGTTGTTAGCCTTAGGAGTATAAATTAAAGTTGTAAATTTGATCTCAAGGAGTATTTTGAGCTTAGGATAAAACCATAAGACCAAGTCTAAAGGATTTCTCAAATTACCAAAAAGTCCATTAACTAAATAAAGCTCAAAAGTACTCCAACACATGAGGAACGCTACTGTTCTGATCCATAGATAGAATTGTATGCCTCATTTCAAAAATCTAACCTCACTACGTTAAAGTACATTAAAAAACGATGAAGATTGACTATAAGATCATAAAAATCGGATTTAAAACGAGGAAGTTATACGCGGTTGAACTTTTAAGTAAAATCGAGAAAAAATTATGAAACCAAGTTCAAAGTATAACTTAAAGGATTTTAGCTTAGCTTTCTAGGTTTTAATTCAAATCCTTATAGTATCGTATTTGCGATGTCTAAGGGACTCGGCGTTGGGGAGACGACCTATCCTGGATTATTTTGATTGATCCGCATGGCTAAGTGAGTAAATTCCCGATGATTCTTTACTTAATTTTGCTTGTAGAATAGATGTACTTAAACTTATATATATGAATTTGGATACTTGTGGGATATGGGAAATGCATGTGTATGAATCTGTAGATGAATGTGATGACTTGTTAATTATATCTAATAATAGGAATTGCTCGCATTATATATACATGTAAATCGTATGGAATGAAATTGTTTGATTACCCTGAAAATCAAGTTAATCATTTATACGATTAAGAAATCAAAATGAATCATGCATACCCCAGATTGCATACGGATAATACCGACTGCCGCTTCACGTAGAAGATGGGAAGGGATTCACAGGAATACGAGTTTCTTGTAGGATTGGGTATTAGCTACGCCATCATATATATATTGAGTCTCTATCTTAAGCTAGTGGGCTTACTAGGCGTCGAGAGACGCCAACCGTCGGCGAGGGGCTGAGTCTTGTGGCTTTTGCTTAGGGTGTGTGATTGTGGATTGCGAAGGCTACCATACTGCTAGAATTGGGATTTTGAAAATATGATTTATTATTTGGTAATGAAAGTATATGTATGTATATATATACATAGTTTTGTTTTGATTGAGGCACAATAGTGCTAATGAATTAAAATCCAAGGTCTAAAACCTGGATTTTGGTTTGGGTCGGTTAATTATCTCCAAACCCCAACTTTAGGGGGCGTAATTCTAAGTCGTATGTAGTTCCTAGATCACTGCATGCGTTGTTTAGCATACTGATTGTTCATGCATTCATATGATTGTGCATCTAATAATTTTTTGTCATACGGTATTGAGGAGGGTAATTATCTCACTAAGCGTAAGCTTACACCCTAACAGTTCTTTTCCTTGCAGGTTGATCGATAGTTGGGACTGGGATAGGAATCGAGGGCAGAGTGCTACCATTGAATCAGTATGATGAAAAGGCTTGTGTAGTTAATTCGGAATACTCCGAGAAACGACTAATGTCTCAATTAAGTTTAGTATATTTAGTAAGTTTAGAATTTTCTAGAATTGTCTATCTTATTTCGCTATTTTGGTAGGGGATACCGATTCTCTACGGTTCTAAGGAATTGTATCCATAATTATTTATATTATATAATGAGTCAATGAACTAAAATTGAAGACTCTAGCAAATAACTATTTAGAGTCTTGTAATCTTTGACTTGTAAGGGGATTTTTTTATTATGGGTGTACACGTGATATGGAAATTTTAGGCAATACTACTAGGTCCTTCCTAGGGTCACTACAACAACAATAACGATAAATTGTCTTTAGGAGGTAGATTTCGGGAAAAGTTTGAGAATATCTAACCGTCATTAGGCAAAGGGTTAAGGATTAAATATGCAACATAATTTGGTTGGAGGCGTATAACTTTGTGCCTTGTGCTTCTAGCATTGTAGACAATGCTAAACAACTGTCTTTGCATCTTCTTTCATGGTCGGCCAATAATAGCTAAGTCATAGAGCGCGAGCATACAATGTCTGTCTTTTTATGTGGTTACTGCATATACCACTATAAAGTTCGAATAACACCTACTAGGCATCTCTCAGAGGAAGGTAATAAAGATAGGGTTGTAATATACCATGTTTGTACAGTTGATCATTTATTAGCACGTAATTTGTAGCTTGATGGATCAATTTTCGTGCTTCTTTCTTGTCATCAAGGAGAGTACCATCTCTTAAATAACCTATAAGGGGATCCATCCAAGACTTCTCTCGAGCAAGGAGTTAATTCATAGCTCTGCGAGAGAGTAGATAAATTATTCTGTGGAAGAAATTCGATAAAAAGTTTATCGCTTATGTTAAGGATTACCATACTGACTAATTTTAACAACTTATCGATAGCAATATTTTTACTTCTTAGAACCTTGTGGATTGAAAAAGACTAAAATTTTTCTGCGAGCATTAGTATCATCAATAAGTATTTGCTCATTTCTTTTGTCGTTGTTGCATAACTTCCCGTGACTTGATTCACCATCAATTATGAATTAGAGAACACCTTAAGTTTCTCTACACCAATCTCTTTTGCCAATTTCAGTTTAGTAATCAAAACTTCATATTTTGCTTTGTTGTTGCTGGTCGAGAATTCGAATATTAAAGCATAATTAACTTTGATGTTGTGCGGGCCATAAGGAACAAGGCCTATAACACTTTCTTCTCTAGTTGAAGAACCATTCACATAAAGGTACCATATTGGTTTCTTGACAATCTTCACACTGTCATCCTTACTAGTGAACTCGACTAAAAAATCTGTTAGCATTGGAGCTTCTAATACCATATAGGGTTTATATTATACACCATAAGTACTTAGCTTAAGCGCATATTTCATCATTCTCTTAGAGGGGTCTGGCCATTGCAACATCTACTGTAATGGCTGATCAGTAAGGACTGATTTAGAAAGCCTCAAAACAAGGTTTCAATTTCCTTGCTGAGAGAACTACTATTAAAACAAACTTCTTAATTTTCATGTACCAATGCTTTGGCCCTTGCAAGACATGACTCACATAATAAATAAGTCAATGCTCCTTATTGTCAATTTGGACCAATATAGATGAATGAGTTTGGTAGCTAATTGATAAGTATCAATATAAGTTGTCTCTAGAAATAGGTATCGAAAGTATCGAAGATGATACAAGGAATTCTTTGAGATCATTGAAGGCTCGTTTGGAATCATCAGACCATTTGAATTCTTTTGGATTTTTTAAGATTTTAAAGAATTCTGCTCACATATCCACGCTTCTCGACACAAACCTATCGAGGGCAGCTGTTCGCCCGATGAGTTCTTGTACTTGCTTGACCATATGAAGGGATTTCATATTTATTATCACCTCAATCTTTCTCGAGTTGGCTTTAATGCTATGTTGAGTAACTATGTATTTTAAAAATTTTCTTGAAGTTGTACCAAGGATGCACTTCTTCAATTTAAGCTTTATGTTATATCTCTTAAGAGTAGCAAATGTCTCATTAAGATCAGCAAGATGCCAATCCTTTATCATGTTTTCCACAGTCATGTTGTCGATATACACTTCAATGTTTTGGTAGATCTAGGGTTCGAACATCTTGGTAACAAGACTCTAATAAGTTGCACTGATATTTCTTAGCCCCAAAGGTATCACTGTATAACAATACGTCTCAAAGTTGGTAACAAATGACGTGTAGACTTTGTCCTCCTTGTCCATTTTAATTTGGTTGTAACTCGAAAAAGCGTTCATAACAGAAAGTAATGCATATCCAGTGGTTGAATCTGCCATCTGATCGATTTTCAACAATAGGAAATAATCCTTAGAATTGGCTTTGTCGAGATTCGTGAAGTCTATGCACATATGCCACTTGCCGTTAGACTTCTTGATTAGCACATAGTTGACTAGCTAATTCGGATAAGGCTCTTCTTGAATAAATCCTGCATTCAATAGGTCTTAGACTTCTTCTATAACTACTTGTCTATTTAGTGCAAAATGCCATTTTTATTAGATCACCTTTGTGTTTAGGTTAATCTGGAATTTATGTATCATAACATCTCTCGGGATACCAGACATGTCCGAGTGAGGCCATGCAAACATGTTAGCATTGACTTATAAGAAGTTGATCAAACATTGTTGAATGTTTATCGACAAGGGTTTCCCAATTTTTGTTGTTTTCCTAAGGTTATCTCCCAATGAGATTTCCTTCATATCATTCTCGATACTTTCTATGTTGACTGACTTGTCTTCTAGATAACTTTTTACTCAAAATACCTCTTCTCATCTTAAGGCTCTCATGTACAAAGACCTTGCCAATTACTAATCCCATTTGCACATGCCGACTCTAGTAGGAATAGGGAATTTGGCTTTTAGATGTACAGTTGAAGGGATAATGCCGAATTGATGTTGATATAGCCGTCTAATGATCATGTTATATGGGGACAACACTTGACTACAAGAGAGCCTTCTTTATCCTCTACGATATGCTCATCATCTTTGATTTGGATCGGCAAAGATACTACTCTGGTTACTCAGACGGGTTGATTATTGAAAGCGTACAAATCATAATCATATTTATAAAATCTTAGCTGTGCCTTAATCTTTGGTCTCATCTGGTCAAAAGCATGCTGAAAAATAATGTTTGTCGAACTTTCAATATCAATAAGAATTTTCTTGACCTCAAAGTTTGTAGCTCTTGCACTGATAACAAGTGCATCATCATGTGGCCACTAGATGCCTTCAAAGTCTTCCTCTGCGAAAGATATTGTATTGTCGATCTTAACCTTCTTGCTTTGGATGTTGTAAACATAATTTTTGGCATTAGTAAGACTCGAAGAGCTTGATTGGCCGATTGTAGGTTCGTTGACAATAGTATTGATTACTCCATTCAGTACTCTGTTGGAACTCTTATCCCTTGCATCTCTCCTAACCATAACTAACCGAGTGTCATTCTCTTGTTCCTCTCATCTCCTCTAAGACGGTTTTTCAATATTTTTGACATTATGCGCTAGGAACTTTCGCAAATGCCTATGTTGAATTACATTCTCAATTGCATTTTTGAGTTGAATGCATTCGTTTATGTTATAACCTTTGTCGCGAAGGAAATTGCAGTACTTATTGGAATTTTTTCTTGAAGGATTTCCTTTTATTCTCTCTAGCTACTATAGGACATCTCTTTACCCACGTTCTTCCATCAATATGTTTAAAATTAGATGATTGATAGGTATGTAGGATGAATATGTTGGAATCTTTGGTCTCTTTCTCTAGGCATTCGAACTTTGCTCATCATCTATCCCAAGTCTATCTTTTTCACTTCTCCTCTTATCTTTTTTCCAATCTCTTTTGTTCTGATAGGCTTCTCACTGAGCCTTTATATTGTTGTCTTATCGGATATATGAGGTGGCCTTGGCCTTAAATTGAGTAAAAGTTCTTGGCTTATTCCTTACAAGAGACTTGAAAAAGTCTTCATGAGGCTTGATACCATTAATTACAATATTGAGGGCCATGCTCATATCCAATTTTGGAATTTGAACCATCTCGGCCATAAACCTGGCCAAGTAACCTTAATTGACTTATCTAATCTTTGTTTAATTATGTTAAAGATTAAAGAATCCTTAACAGGAAGCTTACTTGCAAGGAAGTTCTAAAGAAACACTTCTACTAGTTCTTCAAAGTAGGAAATGGTGTTTGGTTTCAAGTGTTTGAACCATGTACTAGCTACATTCCCTAAGGTTGAGGGAAAAGCTTAATAGGCCATTGCATCACTTAAATCGTGCAATTTGGTTAACGTGCAGTATTGCTCTACATGATCTTCAAGGTCTTTTTTCTCGTTATAAGTTTCAACCCATGGTAGCTTGAAGTTCTATGATATCACTTCCTCTAATACCTTAAGAATAAAGGGACTCCTCTTAATTTGGAATTGCTTGCTCATTGTAGCATGGGTGCTAATTTATGAGAGTTTAGCATGGTGTACTTGCTATGGTTGCTTGCCTTTGTCAGTTTTTTTAGGAATAGGAGCTAATGGTGCCATCGTAACCTTAGTTGGCTTCTTTGGTAACTCAGATGAATAAATTGAGTCATCATTGTTTTTGGCGTTGTGATTGCCATGTTCGTTGCTTTGATTTGGATTAACACCATTATGAAGGAGGTTAAGGATCTGTTTATGTTTTATGTTTAATTCTTGGTTTTCTTTAGCCAAATTGAGGTAAAGTTGTTTAAGCCTAGCTAAACGTTACTTATCAGTATGTCTACTCTCCCCTTCAAGGTATTGGGAGGAAGTGGTAGCATTTGCACTTTTAGTCGTTTTAGTTTTTGCCATGTGAGAGTGTTGATGGAAAAATAAATGATGCCAAATGTTGTTGGTAAATTTTGGTGATCGGAATTGTCCTGCAAACAAAGGAAAACCTTTCAATATTAAGGTCAGTCTGATGTAGCCACTCCGATGTTTAAGTTAATAAATAAGAGTAGGAAAAATTAAGTAACTGATCAAGAGTTATCAGATATCTTTTATAGTGTTTCTTTCTTATATTTATAAGTGAATATCATATTTAAAGTAATACTTATCAAGATAACTGTTCGAACATACGAAAGCCTCTTGATTAGACACATTCACTAAAATGTAGAGAGAGTAGGTGGTTATGTAATATATCTATACCGGTGATAACTGTTTGCACCACTTCCCTTAAATTTGAATTAGGAATTGATTTGCGTTACTCGGTGAGATGCCAAGTATATAGATTACTTGGCCTATTGGAAGTCGAATGGATAAGTGAGTGAAGCCTTGAGTATCGACATTTGATAAGTCGAGTGATCGAAAACTGAATATCAATAAGACTATCATTTGTAAGGATGATTAGGTGAGAACAATGTAGGGATGAGATTTAGGCAATCTTAGTATTGTAAATGCATAAGTGATAGGCAAGACAGTCTTAGGGGACCTCAGGCGTTCGCTTTGTAGCTTGAGTGAATGAAATCAATTCTTTACATGAATTGTTTATTTGACCTTAGAGAGCAGAGATTTTGTAAAGTGCTATTGTTTCTCTATTCTCTCTAAGTGTTTCAAATGAAAAGGAAAAGCTGAGAATTTATAGGCTTTTGGGCATAATAACATCCATCAGATCATCTTAGTGATCAATAGATGAGATAAAGCCTACTTAATTCATGTTTATCTAAAATAAGTTAGCTAATAGGCACAAGGCTAGTAACCTTTCTTATAAGTGCATGAGTTTACTTAAGAAAAATTGGATGTAAACAAATCGATCTAATGATCCTTATTCTGAGCATATCAAGCCAAATCTCATTGAATCATCCTAATATATGTACCAAAATCCTTAAGCTCTATCATCTAGCCTAAGGAGTCAAGTCTAAATAAATAATGGACTTAATCCAATAATTCATATAACAATTTTCAATTCTCTACATTTTGCCTCCTAACCAAAAGTTCATTGGGCATATTCAAAAGGGGTTTGGGCATTTTTAGAAGTTATTTCTTTAACTGTTACGTAGATGTACTGAATGTTGACTTTGCTTACTTAGTCACTTCCAATATCTATGGAATTGACGCTTCTTTTGTATCACTGACAAGTTGAGCATAATATGCTAGTATTCATTTTACTATCATAGAACATATATTTTGATATGTTTTTATATTACATTAATGTTTTATTGCTCATGACATTGATTTGCATCCATTACATAAAATTAATATTGCTGGTTGCTCTCAATATTTCTTTCTCATTTTACAAGCATTGGTAAAAATAAATAAATAAATAAATGAAGTTATTAGAGCATTTATAGAAATCTAGAGCTTTGATAACCTCCCATTCAGCCATGTCACATACACACACACACACACACATATATATATGTCATTTATACCAGTAAATGGGGCAGCATTGTCATTTTAAGCTACGCGAAGATAGCGTAGGGGTATATGGGCAATGCCCCCATGGTATGGTACAATATTTATATATAAATATATACATTTTTCAAGTCAAAGGTGTACATACATGGAATGAAATTATAGGCAACAACCATGTCATTATTAGAGAGCTCCTCCCTTGCCAATTGCCTTCTTCTCAAATCTTCACTTATCACTAAACATATCCTCTCGTGTTGTCCTTCTCCTTTTCTTGTCGCAAATCAATTTCAATTTTTTTTATTTTATGTTTTTCCAAATCTTCCTTATCTTAGCCATATCTCATCATATATCTTTAACAAATCAACCCAAAACATTAACAAAATATCATCCGAATCATCAAATTTGAAATTAAAGTTCTAAACACTTATCTTTTCCCTTAATCAAGTCAACTATATCTATATATTTACATATACACTATCGACTTGTCTCTTCATTCCAAGCCCTATTTACTTTTACTTTGGCCTTCTCACGACGTACCTTAAATCTTAGTATTTCGTGTGTATGGAGAAAAGTATTAGACTGCCACTAGTCATGAATTCCCTATCAAATAATCTAGTTAGGCCTTATCATTAACAATAATGGTGATAATTAGAACAAAGTCCTTAGCTTTAAATCTCTAGTCTTCTCTTTTTTTTTTTTTTTATTAACCTTCTTGCTTTGCTTTTGTTGTTTCTTGATTTAAAGTCCTTATTTTGATCTTCATCTTACCTATTGATTCCTATTGCGTTTATGTTAAAGGACTTAATTCCCCCTTCATTGATCCTTATATGACTATGTCCTAAGCCAAAGTATGTCTTTCTTTTCTTTTCTTTTCTTTTTTTTTTTAATGATTAACAAGTGGTTGCGATAGTGACATTCATACTTTTTCTATACTTTTGCTTTTTTGAATCCCTTTTTCTTTTGTTTTGATCCCACTCTTTTGTTGCTCTTTAATAGGTAGCAAAGAATTAGCCTTTTTGGTAAGTTAAAATAAAGATCACATATGACCAAGCTTTGATTGTGATAAAGTCTTGATGGTAGCAACCTCTTTGGAAAAAAAAATGTAAGTGGTTTTTCCTTTTATTCAATTGTGTTCCTTTACATACTTTGAAATAACACCCCTACTTATTACAACTAAAAGAAGCAAAAGATAAATCTCCTTAGCAAATCCATATTTGAATTGCCTGTACTCTGGTTGTCCCAGCAACAATAAGGGAGCACGAGTAAATACGCTGTCACTTGGTTAAGAAACTTGAGATGCTACACTCCGATGGAGATAAACATTTGAGTGATCTAGCTACATTAGCAAGAATGAGTATATTCATCATTCAAAATAGTAATAGCCAATACTTCATGACTTCGTCAAGTAAGTCTTTAATCTTTTTCTTTTCGTTTTGTTCACTTTTTTTAATATTTCTCATCTTCCATCTCGATCCTTAGTAGGTTTATAAGACAAAGCAAGCAATAACAATTCCTTAAGAAGAAAAGATAGCAAGTAAGACCAATAGCTTTGGATGATGTCGTTATTTTAGATATGGCAACTGTCACTCTTATATATATATATATATATATGCTACTTTTTCTCGAAACTTACTTCAGTCCACTTTTTTGTTATTCTTTAATAGGTCAGCGAGATTCAATTTGTCAAAAAAGTTTAATTCCATAAGTATTTGAATCCTTTGATAGCATCAGTAGCTAAGCAATTAGAGAATCAGGTCGGTAAATTCTTTTGACTAGGTTCGTATCCTTAGCGAGTCGATCATCCTTTCTTATACAACTGCAGTAGCATTGTTGGTTTATTACATATCATTCTTTTTTCACAATATACATGGACTTGGTTAAGTTAAATTTCTGTCCTTTTCCATTCTTGTCTTTTGATTTGCAATGGTCCTTCTCTTCTATAATACTTCAATGTCATCAATAAATAATGCCGTTACGAGTCTTCCCTTTTCTTATGCATAACCAGCAATGTGGAGAGCTTGATAACTTAAATCGAAGTAATAAGACTATGGTCAGTCCTTTAGTTCACTGTTTTTCTAACGTATATCATTATCATATCTCCACTTGGTTTCTTTGTACCATAGTATCTTGACTGAAAGAATATATCGATTTTTTGTGCTTTACTAGGAAGAGATGAACACCAATCTAAGTTGAAGCATGAAAGTAGTGAAGTTGAAGGACTTGTTAGTGAATCAAGATAAACGTCTGCCACCAGTCTTAGGTTCCTTAGGATAAGTGCTTGGATGAGTCAATCTCTGAAGATACGTCCAAAGATAAAGCCAAGTGCCAAGAAGTCTGCACAATACCTTGTACTGATAGTGGTCTCTAGTTTATCAAGTGCGAGTTTTGTGATGATTCTACAAATACCATCAGGAGAAATTTAATATTGTGCTTTAGAAAAGAAAAGAGAGAGCTACCTCTCTCTAATATCCAATTCATATTCATGAAGAAGCTACCCTCTTTATGAGATGATTGGATAGCATACGTTGCACAGAAGTCAAAGTACATGACTCTATTGAAGAAGGTTAAAGTCCCTTATGCTATTGCCATTTCTACTTAATTGCGGATCTTGCAAACGACTGGGTTGGAAGTATGGGGAAATTTGGTGTTGCACTTCAAAACTAAAGGAGAGAGCATACACTTTGCATTCTTGAAGGAGCCACCCTCTAAATGGGATGATTGGGTAGCTTACATTGCAAAGAAGCCAGGATACGTGGTTCTTTTGAAGAAGACTAGAGCCCTCCATTCTATTACCACTTCTACTCGATTGTGATTCCCACATATGAGTAGAATGGAGGTATGGTAGGCCATTATTTTTAGGTGGAGTATCCAAAGTTTTTAGAGACATCATCCACAAATATTCAAAATTCAACACTGGTACAAGCATGATAGGACTTCTCTCATTATTTGGATGTTTTGCTTTGATTGTTCTTTTCTTTGATTACCATGTATGTCTTATCTTGTTAACTTCTTCCGTTATTCTTGTAGGAATAATATCATAAATAATTGCCCCAAGTCAACCACAAAATCTATTTCGAGAATTATCATAGGCTAACTAGTTCCTCCTGTAAGGAGTTACCTTCTACAAGCAAGCTTCGAGTGCAGGAAGCCTCAATAGGCTTCAAACATTGTAAGCCTTGAGCGAGCATGCCTCAAGAACAGCATGCTTTACATGGAGGAGCCTTGAGCAAGAAAGCCTAAAGTGTAGCAAGTCCTAGTAAGCCTTAAGTACAGTAAGCATCATACTCAATAGGCTTTAAATGAAGCAGTCTTAGTAAACCTCAAGCACAACATGACTCGCACATGGCAGGCCCTAATAGGCTTTATGCGTCGTAAGCTTATTCTACAGTGAGTCTTGGTGGGACTGTACCATCAATATCATTATGTTGGTGTTTTGATTTAAAATCAAGAGGAGAGAGCTTCCTTTCCCTCATCCCCTGTTTTCCTTCCTTAGGAAGGGGCAACTTAGATGGGTAGGCAAGTGGATTGTATCACCATAAAGCTATACCATATGTTTCTCTTGAAGAAGACTAAGATCCTTGCTATCATCACTGCTTTCCCTTAACCGTGGTCCTCGAATGAGTGTGATGAAAGCATGGTAGCTTAGGATCTATCATGATAACACTACTTTAATTAAACAATAGTTCTTACACAAATGCCAAGGTATTACATGGGCTTAAGGCATAGAGTCCAAGATGTTAAGGTGTCACTTGGATGTAAGGCATTGAGGTAAAGATGCCAAGCATTGCTTGGGATGCTAGGGTGCCTCCTGGGAGTTACTTGCGCTTGAAGCATGTAAGCTAAGATGCCAAGGTGTCTCCTTGGTTTAAAGTGTGAGAGCCAAGATGCTAAGGCATTACTTAGGCTTGAGGCATGAAAGCTAAGATGCCAAGGCGTCGCCTAAGCTTTAGGCGTGAAAGTTGAGATGCTAAGGCAACGTCTAGGCTTTAGGCATGAGAGCCAAGATGCCAAGGCATTGCTTGAGCTTTAGGCATGAAAGTTGAGATGCTAGGGCATTGCTTAGGTTTTAGGCGTGAGAGCTAAGATGCTAGAGCATTGCTTGGGCTTGAGGTTGGGAGCCAAGATGTTAAGGTGTCGCTTGGGCTTGAGGCATGAAAGTTGAGATGCCAAGGCGTCACCTAGGCTTTAGGCGTGATGACCAAGACACTAAGGCGCTGCTTGAGCTTGAGGCATGGGAATCGAGATGCTAAGGTATCACTTAAGCTTGAGGTATAGAAGTTAAGATACTAGGATGTTACTTGGGCTCAAGGCATAGAAATTGAGATACTAAGGCATCACTTGGACTTGAGTCATAGGAGTCGAGATGCTAGGGCATTGCTTGTGCTTTAACAAAGTAAGATATAAAACATAGAGTTGAGCTGAGTTGCTAGGGCATTTACAAAAGGAATGTCATAGCTTGAACCCATTTTTTTTTTTTCATACCTAACAAATCATTAATCACTTTTAAAGCACTCATTTACTATCACATAGGTATCATGGCTTAGGAGTAAGTTGTTATGAATGCCGTTATCTTTGATGACAAGCTCCCCATTTTGAATTCTTTTATGAAATATCTTTCTTATGCTTTGACAATCCCTAGTAGGAGGATTAACCATTATATGAAACCGATAATATTTGAGATTTTTTCTTTCATTCTCTATAGGTTGGTGCTCAACTCTAGGCAACTTGATAGCTTCATCCTGTAGCCAACGGTCAAGGATTGTATGTACCTTGCTCATTGGGCATGAAAATGAAGGAGCTTCTGCATCTTTCTTAGGTCTCTTATTAGCATTAAAATCCTTATTGCCAATCAAGGACATGAATGCTGTTCTTTTGTTACGCTTGCTACTTTCTTCCCATTGCCTTGTATTATACTTGTTTGTCTTTTGTGCATTCTCAACAAGTGAAGCAAAAGAACATAGGGAGAGGTTCTCCAATTATACAACATACTTAGATAACATCCCTTGGATGTAGATCTTCACCAATTCTCTTTCATTACAGATATTTTGAATGTTTAAGGTGTGCTCTCTAAAGTGCTTTATGTAATCCATCAAATCTTCTTTTGGGTTTTGTTGTGTTCTTACTATGTTTGTAATTGTGACTCACTCCTAAGTAGAGAAAGATTTCTCTAAGAAGAACTTGCATATAGTCCCCTATGAATCAACTGATTCTAAGGGGATGTTGACATACCAGGTGTATGCCTTCTTTACTAATGATTTGGAGAAATCTCTGAGCTTTAGGTCATCATCAAGCCCATAAGGCTCCAGGGTTTTGATAAATTTCAATAGGTGTTTCTTGGCACTTCCATTCTCACTATTGAACAAAATGAATTTAGGACTTACATAGTTCTTAGGATATGGTTTTGTTATGATGCATTGATGATAATGGAGTTTTAGCTTCGATACTTTCATAAACGACCTTACTTATATTTCCTTCATATAAATGTTTAAGTCTTCCTTTATTATAAAGGAAGTCCTTAGAGTAGAGGTTATGGATGCAAGTAGCGGAATAGAAGCAACATTGGGATGAGAAGTAGATCTATCTAAGATTGGGATGGCAGAATTGGATGGAGAAGCAAGCACGCATGAGGATAAAGAGCCACCTAATTGGACTCTTACATTCTCTGGGGTCAGTTGTTTGTCCAATCTCTCTAAGTGTTTCAAATGAAGAGGAAAGGCTAAGTATTTATAGGCTTTTGGGTATGATAGCATTGGTCAGATTATCTCGGTGATCATTAGATATGATTAAGCCTACTCAATTCTTGTTTTTCTAGAATGAGTTAGCTAATAGACCTAAGACCAGTAGCCTTCCTTAAAAGTGTATGAGCTTACCTGAGAAAGATGGAACATGGATGGATCGATTTAATGATCCTTGTTTCGAGCTTACCAAGCCAAATCTCCTTGAATCATTCTAATATATGGATTGAACTCCTTAGGTCCTATCACTTAGTTCAAGAAATCAAGCCTAAATAAATAATGGGCTTAACCTAATAAATAATATAATAATTTTAAGCCCTCTAGACTTCTATAGAGGAAAGGTAGAAATCCATATGCTCTTATAAAGCAAACTATTCTAAATCTAGTACAAGTAAGAACAAGAGGGAAAAGAAGAAAGATACTTCAATTTGCTATTATGTAAGAAGTCAAGACACATCAAATGTGAATATCCATCACTTCTGAAAAGGATGAGTATGCATAATATATAAAAGAAAGGTCTTGTGGCAACTTAAAGTGATCTAGATGAATCAGACTTAAAACCTAAGGGATTTGAAAGAGAAGAAGAAGTCAATTTATGTCTTATGGCTAATGGAGAGGTAAGTTCTAATTCTAATTATTCTAATGAAAATGAAGATGTTTATGATGAAATGAAAAAAGCTGTTTGTAATTGTAACTAGAATTAGAAGTAAAAATCATAAGCTAATGGTAGAGAATGCACAACTACAACAAGAAAAAGAAGTTTTAATAGAAGCAAATCAAAACCTAAATAAAGAAGTGAAACTAATAAAGAAAGAAAAGATAACTTTGGAATAAAAGGATAACTTTCTAGAAAAGGAGAACTAATATTAAAAGAAGAAACCCAAAATATGAAATAAAAAAAAAGATTAGGGAACTTTAAGAATTTATTAAGAAAAATGTAGATTTTGGTGAAAGTGAAGAGAAACTTTATGCTCTATTAGCAAGTCAAAAGATATAAGGTGCTAAAATAGTTTAGGATTTACAGGAGAATCTTCAAAGACAATAGCTAGGATAGTATTTATCAAGGTGAAAGAACTAGACATAGAAGGGAAGCAAAGTGAACGATATACATAAGTCCTATAATGGAACCTGATTTGAAGATAGTACAAAAACGGTTTATATGCTATTCTTGTGGTAGAATGGAACATATAGAAACAAATTTTTTTTAATTTCAAAAGTAACAAGCTCATTATAAAACTAGGAAGAAATAACTACTACACAAGTTTGAACTTCAAAGGACCTAAGGTAGTTTGGTTTCAAAGAATAGATAGTCTTCTTATCTTCTTTTGCCAAAAAAAAAAAAAAAAGAAAAAAAGAAGAAAAAAGGTGAAACACTACTAAAAGGAAAATGGTGTCTAGTTAGTGAATACTTGAGACATATGATAGGAGATGTCAGAATGTTCTTCAAGTTCAAGTGGATCAACGGAGGAAAAGTTACTTTTGGTGACAACAACAAAGAAAGAATCATAGGTATTGATACTATCAATAACAAGGCTTTTTTCTATTAATAATGTTCAATAGGTTAAAGGTCTAAAACTTCACTTGCTAAGTATATGTCAACTATGTGATAACAATTATAACGTACTCTTGTGCATGAAAAAATGCTTGGGCATTAGCAAACAATATAATTAGAAATTATTTGAAGGAATAAGATAGGGAAACATATAAGTTACTACCTTCTAAGATGAGATTAGAAAAATATCCAGTATCCATAATAAAATACATCTTTCTTTAGCATAAGAGGTTTAGGCATATTACTTTTAAGCAACCTGAAAAACTTTCAAAGAGTAGGACAATTAGAGATATACTTGAAATGAACACCAAAAGTAATGTGCACTATACGTCTTGTTCATTATATAAGATGGTTAGAACTTCTTTTAAGAGTAAAAATGGAATCTTAATAAACAAACCTCTAAAGTTGTTAGATTTAGATCTTTCTAGACCTGCTAGATGCCTAAGTTTAGAAAAGAATAGATATGGTTTAATAATCATAGACGATTTCTCTCTATATAAATAGGTGTTGCTCTTACATAGTAAAAGTGATGTATTTGATCATTTTGAAAAGTCTACTAGAAAAGTCCAAAATGAGAAAGGTATGCCAATAAAATAGTTAAGAACTGATCATGATACAAAAATTGAAAAATCTAGAATCATAAACTTTTGTGATGAAAATGGATAAATTTATAGCACCTTACACACTTTAACAAAATGGAGTATTTGAAATTAAAAATAGAATAATTTAAGAAATGATCAGGATTAAGTTAAGTGAAAGCAAAGCAGCAAAATATTTATAGGAAGAAGTAGTTTCAACTACGTATTACACAATAAATATAGTATATATGAGACCTTTGATAAAGAAGATATTGTATGAGATATACAAAGGTAAGAAACCTATTGTATCTTATTTCCATATCTTTGGAAGCAAATGTTTAATCAAGAAGATGGATAATAATCTAGGTAAGTTTGAGGAGAAAGTAGATTAAGGAATATTTCTTGGTTACTCTCTAACAAGTATGCCTTATAGAGTCTATAATAAGGAAACATCAAAGGTAGAAGAATTGATGAATGTGAAATTCTATGAAAACCATGATGATGATTTGCATGGTGAAGAAGTAACTCTTACAAAGACAACCTTTTAAAAAGGAGAATCATAAGAACCTGAAGAGGCCTACAGTTAACCTAATAGAATCTATAGAATCTTTTAAAAATCAGAATGTCCAACAACAATTAGAAGAAACTTTTGAAAGAACTTAGATATATCAAAGTTTTCCTTATAGTTACAAATTATTAAAGATGCAGAACGTAGAGTAAGGATAAGATGTGCTTTACAGAATGTGGGAAAGTTAGCTTAATTTACTTTCATAGTTAGAGCCTACATCAGTAAAAGAAGCACTAAAAGAAACTAGTTGGATTATTGCAATACAAGAAGAACTGAACCAATTCAAAAGAAACATTAAGTAGAATCTTTTGGAAAGGCTAAGGACAAGTCAATAATTGGAACAAAACGGGTGTTTGAGGATGAACTAGATGAGAATGGATACATAAAAATTAATAAGGCAAGAATCATCATAAGGGATGCTCATAAGAAAAAAGAATACATTATAGGGAAAAGTATGCACTAGTGGGAAGAATGAAAGTTGTTTGACTTTTAATGGCATATGTATGTGACAAGAACTACTATTATTTTAGATGGATGTGAAGAGCGAATCTATGAATGGTTATGTCAAAAGAGAAGTTTATGCGAAAAAAGCCACTAGGATTTGAAGATCTAAATGATGGTGATAATGTCTACAAACTGAATAAAGGTCTTTATGGACCGAAAATAGCATTGCCACAACCCCTATACGAAAGGTTAAGTGAAATTTTGATAACAAAAGAATTCACTATAGGTAAAATAGATGCAACTTTATTCTTAAAATATTATAATAAAGATATTTAGGCAGTATAAATTTATGTTGACAACATCATATTTGGATCCACAAATGAAAAATATTGCCAAAAATTTGTAAGTTGATGTTAAATGAATTTGACATGTCTATGATAAGTGAATTATCATTCTTTCTTATATTTCAAGTAAAACACTATGGAAGGAATCTTCAATCATTATGAAAAGTATGCTAAGGAAATTTTGAAGAAATTTGGGTTAGAAAATGCAAGAAAAGGTTGCAGTACTAATGGCAACTTCAATAAGGCTAGATCCTAATGAGCAAGAAAAACAGGTAAATGAAAAATTATATGGTCTCTGTCTGTATGCAAGATTTCAACTACTATTAAAGAATCACACCTAAGGGCAATTAAAAGAATTTTTATATACATAGCAAATACATACAATTTAGGTATCTGGTTTCTAAACAAAGTTTGATTTGTTTAGTTATTTAGAAGCTAATTATCTTGGATGCAAAACTGATCATATGAGTATATCATTAACACGTCAACTTCTAAACAACCGATTGATCTCTCAATCATTAAAGAGAGAATTTGATTGCATTGTCAACAATAGAATTTGATTATCCTTTAATTAGCAACTGTTGCACTCAAATATTGAGGTTGACACAACAATTAAAGATTATGGCATAATAATAAATTTTCTACAAATCAAATGTGATAATTTAATTATAATAAGTATAACAAAGAATCTAATTCATCGATAGAGTGCATATAGTATTAATAGGTAAGTGCACTTAGTTAAGTTATTTTATATATAAAACAAATTATAAGTTCAAGTGTCAATCTCATAAGGAAATATACATGAGACTACATCAAACTATTTTTAGTGGTTATTCCCTACAAATATTCAATTACCTAACTTAAACGACAAAAAGATTTAATAGAATAAATTATTGAAGATTGCAATAATAACAAAACAGATTAAAGATAAAAAAAAAAAGAAAATTACATAAAACAATAACTAAGAATAAAACCAACAAAGCAAGTAAATAACTCAATGAAATCAATTAAAAAAATATATAATCTTTAGTAAATCTTTATTATTGTTTACTACTTAGTCTGAAGTGGTTGACTCAATCTCAATTGTTATATTGGACTGTAGAGGTCATATTATGAAATAACCAAACTTGCATCTTTAGTTAATTCCTAAGCCTAAAACCCTTTTTACTTGAATCATTTCCTAATAGAGCGTTGTAAGATCAAATGATACTCTTGAATCCCATTATTAGATTGCCCTAATCTAGAAAAATGAACTATTAAAAGTTTTAGCTAAGCAGTTTTACCTAATTGTGTTAGTTAGTAATATTCCATACTCTTGCAAATTATATACTAAATTATAGCAATGATTCAATTACTGATATATTGAATTAAAATAGACAATATAAATAATGCAATTAAATCACAATATGCAAAATTACATATTGAATTTCACTAATAAAAATCACCTTTAGAACATAAGGTTCAACAATGATTTGCTAAATGAGTAAAATAAAGACATAACAACTATATAAGAAAAGAAGATAAGAACAAAGGCCCCTTGTTAATTATATATCCTACTAACTTATGTTGAAGGGGCTCTCTTTGTAACCATAGGCTTAAGTGTCTATTTATAAGAAGTGGACTTAAAATTATAAAGAAAACCTAACAGAAATAGAAGACTACATATCATTGCAAGTCCACGGTTGAGGTATACTGTTGTGAAGCTTGGGTGTATATTTGCACTTTATCTTAAATCTAGAAATTTTAATAGAAATTCGCGATGAGAGAATCACGGGTAGAGATCATGGTCATGGTCCTTAACCATGATTACTATTGGACTCCTTGCTCAAGATTCATCCGTTTCATTCCTTGAAAAATGCTTTTTTTTTTTTTTATTAAGCTCGAAACTTCGTAAAATCCTTCCAAACTTCTAAAGTCCCTAAAAACAATAATTAAGCAAACTAAGATCAAAATAGTATAAAATTGACTTAAATAATGTCTAATTTAGCACAAATTAATTATAGAAAATGTCTACTAAATTCATGTCACTAAATGCCCTACACTTAATCTTTTCCTTATCCTAAAAAGAAAATAAAAATAAAAATAAAAATAAAAATCAAATGAAGACATCTAAAGGATAAGATGATTATAACTAGTCTCAGAAAGTGTACCCTTAAATTTGAATTGCTTAGTAAAATTTTTTCAGAATCACCCTTTTCATTAACTTCATAATATCTTTAGAACACTTAGATAATAATAATTTAAGAAGTATCGGATTTCATAGATCATTCTAAATAACTTAAAGTTAGACATATCACTTAAGTAAAAACTAAACTAGAGCTTATGACAAACATAAATCAAACAAGGAAAAGTTAAATAAATTTCCTCGCTCTAATTCATAAGGAAAGAGATCTTTCTTAATTATTATTAATGTGAAAACTAGACTAAATGCAGATTATATCAATTCATCCTATAATTATCCCTCTATTTCTATCATTTTTTCATTAAGAGGCTTTTAAACTCAAATTGATTTCTTTATTGAAGTTTAGTAAGTATTGGGAAAGTACCTTGTTTTTCTGACACATTAAGATTGATCCTTACTAATTTATCTCGTTTAATTACTTTTGCAACTGCCAGAGGAAAGGCACCTCACTTTTGATTGATTGAAGTTGATTCTTAGCAATTTTAATTAATTTCACTTTTATGATTAGCAGTGAGAAAGAGTCTCTCTTTTCTAAGGGACCAAGATCGATCCTTACCGATCCTAAGCAATTATTGTAATCCACTTATTCAATTTGTATCTCCAACTACTTTGATTTTTCAAGCAACTTTCAAAGGAAAAATTTCCTTTATTTATCCAACTTAGAAATTTTTGAAAAAGAGGGATAGAGAACTATCCTCTAAAATCAATCTTAGAAATCAAAATAACTAATCTAAGTTTAAGCTTAAGTGATGGAGAACTTTGAATTATAAAGATTTAATTATTTAAATTCAGTAAAGGGTTCTAAATTCATAAGGGATGTGGACAAATTCAAAAAAAATTTATGCTTGCTTAATATAAGGAGGGTTGCAAATTTCTAAGTTTTTCTAATTCAAAAAAATTTTCAAAAGCTTAAGTATGAAATTCAATTATTAACATACATAATCTATCCTCGCACCCCTATACATAAGTTATACATTGTCCTTAATAAGTATAATCATGCAAATTAAAATTCTAGTAGGAGAAAATAAAATTAATAGTAAAAGTAATTAAACAAAAAGAATTGGGACATTTTTATTTTAGCATTGATCCTTGTGAAAAGTAAAAGTCTAAAATCTAAATTCCATCAATCCGTTAAGTGCATGATTTTCTTTACATAAAAACAAACTAACTAAAAGAAAGATAAAAAGTAAAAGTTAACTAAATAAGATAACTAAATAAAACTATTGTTGCTAATTTAAGTATCTAAATATAGTCACTTGCAAACTTACAAATCATCTAAAGATAAAGTAGTCAAAAGGAAATAAAGAGTTACATAAGAGTACAGTCATTTGAAGTAGAAAAAAAGATAAACTAAATTTTTAAAAATTAAAAATGAAAATCACTCTTCATCTTCGATCTCATCTTCATTTAACTCTTTAGTTGAGTTAGTTTTAGGCATGGGTGGTGAAGGTGGCTGTTGAATCCTCAAATGAGCCGTGATCACCTCTTGTTGCACCAAAGCGTGATCCACCTTACATGCTAAGGTCTACTTCTTTTTTAATAGATTTCTTAATAAACTTTTTGAATATACCAATCACTGAGGGAGATGAAGAGTCTGCTCATAGCGGTGATGATGAGGAAGTGGCCTCATTAAGTAGGTTGGGTGGTGGACCTTCAGGTGCTAGTAAGTGTCTTGTCACTTTGATTGACTCATAGGTAAGGGGAGTAGAAGGATCTAGTGCTAGCATGCGAGGTACTTTGTGAAGGTTAAGTAAATTTTTTACTAGGCAAGTGATAAAGGGACCTATAGAATATATTTCAAATGTCCCTCCATAGCTTGGTTCCTCAAGAACTAAGCCATTTTAAGTCTTAAATTGAGGGGTTGTTAGTTAGCAATGCTTTGTAAATACAACATATCCCTTTAATTTACAATGCCTTGGCTATTTCCTTTTAATAGTAAAGGCCCTAGCTAAAACATAATGCACCAGCCTAAGAGTAGGATCAACTAAGTAAGAAGCTTTTGACCTCCTTTGATCATAAGCTCCTCCTTCTCCTTTAGTCAAATCTCTCCACAAAAAAGATTTAGGAACACCCTGAGATAGTTTAAGTGGTAACTCCATATACTCTGGAATCATGACATAGTCTATAGAATAAAGCCTTACATGTATAGCTAGATCATCAATCGGCATGGTTACTTCATTGCTAAAACACCTAAAATGGATAGTATTTTGCCTATCCTGAGAGAGATTGTCAACACCTAACGTGAATGTACCAAACACTTCCAAAGTTAGCTCTTTGTATATTAACTCATTGACTGTTAACAACCAGTCCCATCCTCTAAGCTCGATTAGTTGCCTGACCCTAACCTCAAAGCTAGCCTTCGCAAGTGCTTCCCAATTTAAGTATGTGATTTAGTTGAACTCTTTCTTAAATAGGTAGGCATATCTCTTGAATTGCTACAAATGGTGGAATGTCAGTTGAGGGTGTTGGGAAATGGCACCTGAGTTTTCATAAGTAACGTATTTAACTCTTGGCATGATCTAAAATCGAAACGAAAGAGAGAAAAGTTCAAATTTGATAAAGGAAACTCTCCATATACAATGGTTAGTTCAAGAATTGAACTCCATTGGCATTCCCAATTTATTGCTAGTTTATCATACTAGAAATTAAGGTAATAATTGAAATAATAACAAGATAGTATAATATAATGCTAATGTTAAGATCATGGATTAATGCATTTATAAGATTGTTTTCAAGATTAAATCCTAGTTTTATGTATAATCACTTTAGCATTAAATATAAAAATCCTCAAAATTTTGTTCTATGTTTGAACTAACAAAATTTTATCCATTGGAATATTAGCTTCTAGGGTTTTGATTAATAAAATTATAAGTTAATGAGAAACTAACTTTTCGATCTTGGATTGGACCTATAATTTTGCAATCTTGGTTAGCATGCACTATCGTTCATATAATTATTTGAAAACATTTTTTTTTCCATAATTCAATTCGTGTGTAATTTGTTAATAACAAATTCCCTAATTTTTAATATGCAATCAAGTCATACCATAATTTTGTATTGGTAATTTTCATTACTATCAAAGAATTCATGGGATTCTCTAATTGGACAAGAAATTCAATCACAAGAAGTTTTTAGACTTCAACATGAATTGTTTTCATCACAATGTAAGAACAACATCATATTCTTACTTTCTCTCACTTTCTCCCTCTTTTTCTCACTTTTTTTACTCTTTCCTTCACTTTCCTTTCTTTCAATCCTTAACAATTATGCATTTTTCATGCTATTTCTAGTAGATAATGAACATATAACGTATTCCATTGCGTTATCTATATTAGATCACTCTTAGAAACTCAAATATTTACACATGCAAGATAAAGTTTCTCATGAAAACCTAAATGAAAATCAGATTTTTACACAACCTAAAAACATATATAAGGAAATAATGAAGTAATATTGATGTACATACCTTAGATTTATTGTGTATGTGCTTAGATTGAGAAGTTTTGTGAGTTTTTGAGATATGTATAAAGAGAGAATAGAGAGGAATATGTATGTTAGAGAGAGAAAGTATAAAATGAAGAAAGAAGAGGAATACCCGTGATATTTGAATTTAGGACCAACCATAAGTAAAGACCATGGCTATGGAGTGTAGCCGTGTTCCATCCCTTTGTGTTTAAATAGAACCCCTAGCATATACATGAGCAAGTGTGGTCTTAGTCGTAGCCCTTCATCCAAAATTTCTTGAAATTTTAAGAGGATCACTGTCGAAGTCCATGGGCATGGACCTTAGCCTTGATCTTTTCTTAAAATTTGAAATTCATGCCAATTTGATTCATTCTACTCATTTCTTGAAATTAATGGAAAAAAATAAAACTTAATACAAATTGAAGCACAAAAATTAAGGCTAATAACAATTCAATTAGAAGAAAACTTTAGCAACTAATATTGCCTAAATGTAATTCAAATACTGGTTTTAATGAAAATTATTCAAATCAAAATAAAAACTAACTTAAAATCGTGATACTTGAACTAACTTATTGCAAAATAGATGGCATAAACTAAAATAACTGAAAATTAAACAAATCAAACTTGGGCTATCTCTCAAGGAGAGCCTTTTTTTCTTTTTTTTACGTCGTTAGCTCAATTGCTAACTTTTCTTTCCTAAGTTTTCTTCCAAGCCTACTAGTTTGGGATTTAACTTGATGTTTCTAGGCAAGCCTCCTTGTAGCCTTTTAGTGATCATTTTAACCAATTGTCCTTATTGATTCTCCAAATTTCTTAATGAAGTTTCCATGTTCCTTAGTGTAGCTTCATTGGCTTGGAATTGTGCATTAAAACTCTAGATAAATCGGTTTAGTAATTCTTCGACATTATAGGCCTTGTTGTGTTGTTGTATTTTACAATTTTGTTGCTATTGCTAGCCTCTCCAAGAAAAGTTAGGATGATTTCTCCATCTTAGGTTATAAGTGTTGCTAAAAGGATTGTTTATAGAGTGGTTAGCAACAAAATGCACATCTTCAATTCTTATTAAAATTTCATCCTGTATTAAATTAACGAGTTTCATTAGTCCATCAATCTTTTTATTTAAATTTTCAACTTGAGTGATTAATGTAATTATAGAATCAACTTCATATTTTCCAAAAGTTTTCACTTTAGATCTAATATTATCCTACTAGGAATTATTTATAGCCATACCTTTAATCAGCATTTGGGCCTTATCTAGTATCTTAATACTCAAAGTACTTTCAGCTATGGCATTGATTGTTTAACGTGTAAGATAATTAAGTCCATTATAGAATGTTTGGATTTGTATCTACTAAAGTAGTCCAAGGTATAGATACCTCCTCAAAAGTTCCTTAAAAATTTCCCAATTGTTATGGAGTCTCATCATCAAATTGGACAAAAGCAGAAATATTATTTCTAATTTTTGCCGTCTTAGCGAGTGGGAAGTATTTTTCTCGAAATTTTCTTGCTAAAGATTCTTAAGTCATAATTGAGCCTCTAGGTAAAGAATCAAGCCATTGTTTGGCCTTACCTTGTAAGGAGAATAGAAATAGCCTCAACCTTACCATATCATCTCAGACATCATTGATCTTGAATGTGTTGTAGCTTTTCAAGATATTTGAAATATGATTGTTGGGGTTCCTATTAGCTAATCTGTCAAACTAGATGTACTATTGGACCATCTGGGTGACATTAAGTTGAATGTGAAAATTTGTTTGAAATGCAGACCTCGCAATGCTAGATTTAGCTTTGGTTACCATTGCTTTGGCAAACTCTATAAGTGTCTTGTTAGCCTCATCATTGTTGTTGTTCCCATTATTCAAAGCCATGTTTTTTATTTCGAATTCTAGCTCACTGTCTAAATCTTCTAACTCTTCCTTAGTCTTAATGGCAAGCCTTGATCCATGGTGTTACAGTTTCTTCTATGGAGATGATGTACTATCACTATACTATTCTTTCAATCTCAAGATCAAATTCCATCAAATTATTACTACTACTCCTAGTCATAAATTGAAAAGATTAAAAAATTATTAACAATATAAGAGAGAGAATAATATTTAAAATACTAAGGAAAGAAATATTACAAAGATGTTAAAGTGATTAAAGAATATAAGGTTTTTGCTAATTTCCCAATTAAACTACTCTATTGGCTCCTAGGCAACGATACTAAAAACTTGACTCAGCGTACACCGTACTAATAGACAAGTGCACCTATTTTCAATAATAACATAAAAGATTAAAGATAAAAGTAACAAAATCGGATAAAACAACTAACTAAGAATAAAACCAACAAAGCAATTAAATAACTCAATTGAATCAATAAAAAAAAAAAGAACATATTCTTTAGTACATCTTTATTGTTTTTTACCACCTAGTCCTAAGTGATTTGTTCAATCTCAATTGTTATATTGGACCATGGAGATTCCTATTATGATCTAGCCGAACTTGCATCTCTATCTAATTTCTAATCCTTAAACCTTCTCTATCTAAATCACTTCTGAAAAAAGCATCGTAGAATCGCATGATATTCTTGAATCCTACTATTAGGTTGCCCTAATATAGAAAAATCAACTACTAGATGTTTTAGCTAGCTAGTTTTGCCTAATTATGTTAGTTAGTAATATTTCATGCTCTCACAAACTCTAAAATAAACTATAACAATAATTTAATTATCAGTATATTAAATGAAAGTAGACAATATAAAAAACACAATTAAATCACAATATGTAAAATCATAGATTGAATTTCATTAATAAAAATCACCCTTAGAACATAAGGCTTAATAAAGATTTACTAAGTAATGAAACAAAGACATAATAAATACATAAGAAGAGAAAAGAAGAGGAGAGGCCTCCTTATAATTCTATATCCTACTAACCTTTGCTTAAGGAGCTCTCTTTGTAACCTTAAGCTTAAGTATCTATTTACAAGAAGTAGAAGAGACAAAAATATAAGATGACAGATCATTGCAAGTTTATGGTTGAGGTACAGGGCCATGAAGCTTAGGCATATTGTTGCACTTTATTTGAAATCTCGAAATTTCAATGGAAATTCATGATGAAGGAATCATAGGTAAGGACTATGATTGTGGTCCCCGATTGTGATCTCTACTAGAACCCTTTTCTTACTCCAAATTTATCCGCTTCATTCCATGATCAATGCTTTTGCTTCAATTAAGCTCAAAACTTCATAAAATCCTTTCAAAACTTCATAAAATCCTTTAAAACTTCATAAATGCTCGTAAAGTTCCTAAAAACAATAATTAAGCAAATTAAGCTTAAAATAATACAAAATCGATAAGAATAATGTCTAATTTAGCACAAATAAATCATAAAAAATGTATGCTAAGGTCGCGTCATCACGCATCATTTTAGAACATAACATATAGAGATTTGACATTATTTTTATTCTAGATGGTCTTTGAGATAAAAATATAAACATCTTATACATATCTACATAAGATCAATGGGTTGATGTCTTTACAAAAACTATTAGACAAGACGTTAAATTCATAAGGGATTAGTTAAGTATATCTTATCCTATAATTTCTCGTTTTTTAGGTGTTTGCTTAAAAATTTTTCTCAAGAACTCTTAGTACTTAAAGATGATTCATTACTACCATCCTTGAGTTAAGGATAAGGAACTTGTATCTAACCTATTCTTTTATTCCATAAACAATTATTTTCGAATCATTTTTTATTCAATATGATAAACAATAGTAGAAGCTTCTACATTAACATGCCGTACTCAAAATATCACAATTACATACTTCTATATAACATAGTAACTATTTTACAAATACACGTTTTTGGACTACCACAACTATACTAAACTTTTGATGAAGTAACAATCATTATTTTTTTAAAAAGCTATCTTCATGTACTAAGCCATATCGTATGGTCAATGACTTCTCTCAAGAGCCCATTTTCAACTAGAGTTTTGAAGTTTCCTTATTACTACGATTCTTTTGTCCATTCATTTCGCAACTTGAGGATAAGAGAAACTTATTCTTTTAGCTACTTTGAGTTAAGTAAGAGTGGATAAACACACAACAATAAGCATAGCAACATAAGCTCATCATTCAAGTAGTTAGTCTAATTATGTTATCTTAAAGTTTCCCAACCAAACCATATAAAAACAACAAGCATGTGCCATGCTTATACACATGACATGCAATGGTATTGATGTCATGGCTCAACCTAGCAGCTCATCCAGTTCGATCAACTCAAACTGAGTATCTGGATAATATATCCAGGAACCTAGCAAACATTTCAGCTTGTCAATAATCATATAGAGTGGTTGAAAAATCTAGCATATAGTTATCCTAGCAAATACAATGTAGTCTTTATACGCTCAAAAACCCAGCTTTTATAAATGAAGCAATTTACTTGATAAATGCAACTTTTCATATGGAAACCAACATAGCAATATCTTGTTTTTAGAAAACTTAACTTATAGGTCTTTTTTGTGTCATATCATGAATGCATTAGAGTATATGCTAAGCAAAACCCAACAAATCTAAGTAAACATATGCATCTGTTGTTACCTAGCATTTACTTTGTAGTTTTATCAATTGTAGGATCTCAGTATCGGGTTTACTTAGATGAATAGCTTAAGAGACAGAGTTAGTCCTTAGATTCTTTTCTAAGATAACATAGGCCCCAGCAAATGTCACATATGCATTCATCAACACCAACATAACAATCAAGTTTAATATCATGTCACTATTTACTCAGCAACAATTATAATAAGTAGCTTAATTATAATAAGTAGCTTCATATGGTTCATCAAACAACACATCAACTTGAAATTAAGTTCAGCTAAGCTAAAACATCATAGAGCATACAAAGTTAGTAGTAAACATAAGTCTACTCAAGCACATACAAATATCAACTTACTTAGAACTCAATTGCCCACTAACTAAGCTTGCTAACTTGTCCTTGTTGGTGACCTCTCGATATTTATCTGGATATAGTACTTTATTCTCTATTACCTTTTGAGCTATTCACTGAGTTGAGATACCATTGTAGTATTTAATTAGAGAAGCTTCTAAGCTACTCTTTAAACATATGGGAATTGAAGCTTACAATGGGTTCAACCTCTAAGTTAACATATAAGTTTAATAAGTATCCTAGATTCTTCAGTGAACACCTTCTGATACAACTTATGAGCATTTACACAACTATAATTACCCCATATATTACTCTAAGTTACTTTTTGACTAAGTTGTTGTGTCTACTAGAATTTAACTTTCTTAATAAAAACCCTCTAAGCTATCATTTGAGTTTAGTCAGCTTCATAATTTCAAGGAATTTACCATCTGAATTTTCTTGTAAAGCCAATAACTTCAAAGTTCTTAAAAATATTTCCTCTGACTTAGTTTTTAAGATTCCCCTGTTTTACCACTCATTCATAATCTTGCCTCTGATTTACCTTCTGAGTGCATATCTGGTAGAACATTTTTCCTTAACTTCCTCTAAGTTATCCTCTACCCTCATTCAATACCATTATAATCAATTCATTGGTCCATTTTGTGCTAACTCCAATTAAGACTGACCAAATTAACACTTCAATCCATACTTCTCAGCTTCATTAAATCCAAATTTCTCGTATCATACATCATCATTCACCAATTCCTCAAATTTACACTCTCTTAAACTATACATTTAAGAGCACATTGTTGATTTCCTATACTCCTCCCTTCAAAACCTAATTCCATAACTCTAATATATAGGAAATACTCCATTAATCACTCAAACTTAGAATCTAAGTGAGGTTATAAGGAGAAATAGGTTATTTTTTTTTTACCAAAAACACTATTTTAGGTATAATTTAGGGGTTAAAATCAAATAAAAATTTAGAAAATATTTTCGTAAGAAATTTCTTCATAACAATTCAATATTAATATGAAATAGTTTACAAAAACATTTCGAAAGCAAAACTACATCATTATACTTATTTATTTCAATATTGAAAATTGCTCAAATTTGTCGATTTCTTAAGGACATATATAATAGCTACTAAATTTATACAAAATGATATTTTTCTTAAATTCTATACACGAAAATATATAGGAATAATTTTTTTCATAATTTTATAGGCACATTTTATACTTTTACTAAATTTTGCAAAATCACATGGAAAACAGACACCCACTAGAAAACCTCCCTTCGACCACTCTTATGTTGGCAGCTCTAGTCACTAGCCTCTCCTTATGGTGGGGTGGTTGGTTGATTTCCACCACCTCCTTACTCTAACGAACCATCTAACTCCCTAAATCGTACATTGATTTTCATATTTTTACCAATTTTAGCTCTTTGATTTTTTTAGCTCACATTGATTTTTCTTAGATCACCACTTACATAAACAAAATGTTAGAGAGTGTTTCTATATTTTTCCAATTGGTAAGGAGTAGAAATGGATTTCTTTCTCTCTCTTCTTGGAATTTCCCCTTAAATCATAAGCTTTATTTTGCATGTAACTTTATCCCCTACTCTAATAGTTGTCCTTCTTAATTCCATATACTTATTAAGATGAAATTCAGTTGCCTAAACGTCCTTAGTATTTTTAATTAATTTTCATGAATTTAATTAATTTATTTCTACCTAAAAGTATTATTTTTTGGTATTTTAATTAGTTTCAATTATAAGTATATATATATAATTTAGACACGATATGTATGTATATATTCTATATGTTATTTTATGTCCCATAGTAATTTTATTACATATATAATTTATCTCTAACAGCTTGTTACATTTCGAAACTCATATGTTAAATTCCCAATAATTATCAAACGCACCCAATAAAAATACACTTTATTGAAATTGAATAATATATATATATATATATATATATATATTATTTTGATAAATTAATCCTACTAGCATTCTCCGTCTAACTTTTATGACCTTAGAAAAAAAATTTAATCAATTCAGACAAAATTATTCGAAAGCCTTAAATCGTCCCAAATGACCTAAATTGCATCAATATAAATAGTTTGGGTATAGTCATTTGACTTTAACCTATTTCTTAAGCTTCTCTTCATGACTTTACTTTATTACTTATTTCTACTATACTTCCTATAGGGTCCATTTCTCCAAGTCTTGGGTAGTATGTTGAAGATTAGGTCTCAAACTTAGTCTTACATATCTTTTTCAGACAATCACAACCATTTATTGTTATCAATTGCATAATTTATTACTTTTTTTTTTAAGTTAACTTACCCTTAATCCTTATCTATAAAAGGAACTCATTATCTTAGTCATAAACCATCTCAAATTTACAACAGTGTGAAAACAAGCAAAAGAAATACCAAAAAATCAACTAGAAAAAAGGCAACAAGAAAACTATTGCTTGGCTTCCCTAAGTCTTTATCTTCTATGTCCTCATCTTCAAAATCTTGTCATCCTCCAAAACCACATACTTGGGCAATTGAACAGAAAGATCAGTGTGAAGAAACATCATTTGATAAAGAATAATTGCTTTTTCTTTTTTGGGAAACGAATAATTGCTTATTAATTGTATGTGCATTTGTTAATTGCATGTGCATCAATACATATTTATCTTTGTGTCAGACACACATCACATATGTTGTTTGATGACGGGTTTAGAAAAGATGAAAAGTAATCTAAAAAATCTAGACAAGTTGAGAAAAGGGGAGAAAAATGATCAAAATAAAAGGATAAATGACTAATAGTAACCTTTAGTAGAATGAATAAAAAAAGAGGGAGATAAATAAAAAATAAAGTAATATAACAAATATCAAGGGGGAGATATCAATAAAAAATTTCCTAAAGATCATATGTTAAGATTATGATTATTTCAAGATCATTTATTTTAGGAAAAAAATTTTCTCATTATAAAAAAGGAGGATATTGTTAAAATCTCCATGAAAAACGTTCTAACGATAACAAAATATATGTATTTAAAATTATTGATTTAGTTATTAAGTGTATAGAATAAGTTTAAATTTCATCAAACTTAAGATATTCATAACCTAAAAAGGATTTTCTGAATTAGAAAAATAAGATCAGAACCTAGAAAATATGACTAGAACTAAAAGTTAAGATTAGAATCAGAATAATAAAGTTGGAAACATCCATCATTCAAAAGTTAATGAAGAATAGCCATAAGAAGTGAAGGGATATTGCAAAACCTAAGATGAAAGAAGAAAAGAAAAGTTTGAATTTAGATATAATAAAAAAAAAAGACAAGAAAAGTATAAGAAAATACTAGAATCAAGATCTAAATTAAAAAAAAAAAGTAGTTGAATTAGAAGATGATAAAAAGTTAAGTTTAGAAGACAAGATAAGAAATATTCAAAAGATAGACTATGTTTAACTGAAGCAACTATAGCTATTTTAGAAACTTGTATAATGAAACAAACATAATAACAACACCAAAGAGAAGATATATTTAGGTAATTTATGTAATCAAGTTAATGGATATTTTACTTATTAATATACAAGTTTGAACGAGATTAAAAAAGATATAAGTATTGGAAAGAGAAAGATATACTTTTTAGATTGATCAAAAGATGGAAAGAATTATAGATATATATCTTTAATGATAGAGCATATTTGAAAGACATAGCAAACACATGGATATTAAAGATTTGAAGACAATGGCTATTATAAAGAATAGAGGACTTGAACATTTGAGCTACATCTATTTAAAGAGATAAAGAGAACAAGAAAAAAAAAAAAACAAAGATGAAAATACAAGAAGAAGATGAAGAGAATAAGCATTATGATTAAACATACATAATAAGTTTTACATGATCATAAATATCTTAGAAGTGCTTGTTCTAAAGTATGAAATCTATGGTGATATAAAGAATTTGGTTAAAGTGTGAGGAATTGATAGGAGGCAAAGCAAGTGCACCTATTAACTTATAGTATAAAAGACCAATAAAGTCTAAGTTGCTGATCCTTTGAAGACTCCATACACCACACACCACTCACTCTCACTCTATTATTCTATTGAGAAAATTATGAATTTCAATTGTAACATAATCTAATCAAACATTAACAATGAAGAAAGAAGTAAATTTGAACATAAATTAATTAGATGAATAATAAAGTAAAGAAAATCTAAATTAATCATACGAATATCTAGATAATGTTTCACTAAGAGATTAATGATGGGTCACATATGAGGTGATATTAGGTAAGTTCATAGAGTCAAGTTATTGTATAAACATAGATTTTAAGGCCGAGTTGTCGATCCCATAAGGAATAATGAATATAAGTGAATCCTAAATTATCAATTATTTTTCCCTATGATTCTCCAATTATCTAACTTTACAATTAATAGTATAATTGAATAATCAATAAAATAGAGAACAATAATAAGAACAAATAAAATAAAGGCCCATTAACAAAAAATAATAATAGAATTAATTAAATTTAGAGAGATAATTAATCCTTTGTAAATCTTATGTTGTTTATTACCTAATTTTACGTAACTTTGCAACCTTAATTAAAATTTTGGACCCTGGATATTCCTAATATGATTATCGAATTTGCATCTCTAATTAATTCTAAACTTAGAGCATACTCTACCCATCACTACTACAATAGATTATCTTCAAATTGCAATATGGTCTTAAATCTTGCTATTAGGTTGCCCTAATCTAAAGAAACCAAAAAGCTAAATGCTTTAGTCAAGTTAGTTTATTCTAATTGTATAAATCATTCATACTATAGGATCTTACAAATTCTATAACAAACTCATGCATTAATCTAATCATTGGTAAAATTGAATCAAAGAACAATCCAATGCAATAAAATTAGATCACAAAATGCAAAACCATAGACTAAAATAAAAGAACAACAATAGAAAAATATCAATAATCACATTCGAAGCTAAGGTTTAATAACGATTTATTAAGAACAAACAAAGTTATGACATAATAAAAGAAAAAGGAACAAAAGAGAGAAATGCCTATATAATTTTTACCCTACAAGCTCTTCTCAAGGGGGATCTCTTTGCAACCTAATCATAAACAACTGTTTATAAAGGCTTGACTTAGGTTCATAAAGAAAACTTGTCAAAATTACATGATTTATAAATCATAGAATCCCCTTGTTTAAGATCATGATTACAGAGGTTGCGCATAGTCTTACACTTCTCATGCAAATTATTCTAATTTGATGGAAATTCTTAATGAGAGGTATATAGCTAAGTTTATGGCTGTGGTAGTTTCATGTGGTCTTCTCTAGACTTCGATTCTTGCCTAAGTCTCGTGACTTCAATCACATGATCAATGCACATTAATTAAGCTCTAAAACCTCATAAAAATCTCCAAAAATTCATTGAAAGCTTCTAAAATTCCTCCAAAAAAAATGAAATATTAATGAATTAGGCTCCAAATTACTCTAAAACTAATAAGATTAATAAATAAAATCATGTAGGATTACCCTAAAATATATATGCTAGATGAATGTTATTAAATTCCCTAATACTTAAGCTTTTGCTGTCCTCAAGCAAAGCAATCGAAACATCAAAACAAGTATATCTTAATGACAAAATAATAAATTTCCTTAGAAATGTACACCCTCAAATTGAAGAGCTTCATAATTTCTTTCGAAATCACCCATTCCTCTTTTACTTTATAATACCCTTACAATACTTAGATAATATCAATTGAAGAACCACTAAATTTTAACAATTAATTCAAATAATTTAAAGTTAGGCTTATCACATAAACAAAAGCTAAACTAGAGATCAAAACAGACAACAACAAACTAAGAAAGAGTTATAAGAATTTTATAACTCTAACGTAAGAGAAGAGAAATCTTCCCTAAGCTATTTTTATTATGTAAACTTATACTTGATGTATGTTACATCAACTAAACCTTTGATTATATCTTACTTGTTTCACTTTTCATTGGGAGGTTGTTTAGTTCAATTTAATTTCTTTATTGAAACTTATTAGTAGTGGGAATGAACCTCACTCTTCTAACATATCATAGTCGATCCTTATTAATTTATCCCTTATTTTTTTATTGTTAGCAAGAAAGTACCTTACTATTTTAAGGGACTAGGGTTAATGCTTGATAATTTTTAATTTAATTTCCTTTTTACATTGTCAAGGGGAAGAATCTTGTTCTTCTGAAGGATTAAGATTAATCATTACCGATTTTTGGCTTCTTTTTTTTTTATACTTCTAATTACTTTGATTTTTCAAGAAACTTTTAGAGGACAAATTTGAATTGTTCATATAATCTAAAAATCTTTAGAAAAAGAGAGATAGATAACCATTCTCTAGAATTAAGTTGAGAAATAAAAATAATTAGTCCTTAATTGGTCAATATCTATCCCAATCTCAAATCTAAGTTTATGTTTAAGTAAGAGAGAACTTTGAATCAAGGAGATTTAATTGCTCAAATTTAGCAAATTAGACTAAGGTCATAGAGAATTATAGGTAAATTTTGAAAAAAAAAAAAAATTGCTTGCTTATATACATATAGGGTGCTCAATTTCTAAAGTTATTCTTTCAAACACTAAAAAGCTTGAATGTATGGTATTTAATTAGCTTGTACTCATTAACATATAATTTATGTTCTTTCCTCCCATGCTTAAATTGTATATTATCCCTACTATAAAATTCTATGGAAACATAATAAAATAAAATAGGAGAAAAAGAAAATTAAAAAGAAATTAGAACTTCTTTGATTTATGGCATTGACTATGAAAATTTTTGTGTCTAAAGCCATGTGTTCCATTTGATCTATTCAAGCTTGAAGTTTCCTTTGTGTAAAAAAAAAAAGAAAAAAGAAAAAAGAAAAAAAGAACTAACTACAAAAGAAAAGAAATTAACTAAACAAAACAAAAAAATTAAAACGACTAAATCGAGCATGTCGTAGCGATCCTTATAGAATTGTCAATCATTGAAAAATTAAACAGTGAATGGAAAAGAAAAAAAAGGTGAATTATTAAAGGATTAGGGTCATCAAAATCAAATTAAATAATGGAGTCTTTCAATGAAAATGAAAAGAAAAAGGAATTCAATCTTCTTCTTGCTTGTAACTATCCTCTTCTTTAGTAATCTCCTCAACCTCATCATTAGAATCCTAGTTTGGTGGTGGTGGTGGTGGAATCTCATGGTAGGTTGGTAGGACCTCAACCAATGTATGGGTGTATCTTACCTCCTACTCAAGAGTCATTTGCCTCTTTCGTAGCTTTTCAACAAGTAAGGTGCTTCATAGTATGAATGGGTTCAAAATTGATGGAGGTTGGGGGTTCAATCCTCTCCATAGGAAGGAGATCATGAAATTAGGCTTCATAAGTCGTGTAATAAAAGGGCTTACAAATTTGTGTCTAACTCTTCCCTCTATGGCTTGACTTCTAAAAAAGAAGGTCATGGGAATACCTAAATTTATTTGGTGCCACTTCGCTATACTGTATAAATAGAGGACATCCCTTTCATTGATAACCCTTTTACAATATTTCCTCCTTATAATGCTCCTAGTAAGAACCTAGTAAATGATCCTAAGAGTAAGATCTCTCAGATTTGAAGCCTTTGATTTCCTAAGATTGTAAATAGATTCTTATGAACTCAACCTTGACCATGCCTGAGCATTGCTCACCTCTCCTAACAACTTGTATGGTAAGCTCTTATAATCTTCAATATACACAAAACTCTCAGGATATATTTCTAATGCTACTGGAAACCTATCAAAATGCATGCTTATCATAGATCCATTGCACTAGAAGTATATGGTGTTTTGTGTCTCCTTGTCCTTTGTACAAGACACTAAAGTAAGTGTAATAAGGAACTTTAAGGTGAGTTCCTTACAAGTTGGCTTGTTAATGATTAAGAGCTGATCTTATCCTCTAAACTCTAAATACTCTCTTACTCAAGCATCATAACCCTGCTTGAGCTAAAGCTTCCCATCCTATGATAGTGTAGGGTCTGAACTCCTTAGATTACTTAGCATATCACTTCTTTTGCCATGCTTTAGTAAATCTTAGCATGAAGTAGGTTGAGATAGAACCAGAGCTATTCTGTCTAGTGGCATGCTTGTATTGAGGCATGATTTGAATTTAAGAAGACAAAGAGAGTTCAGTTTAGTATCATGTTTCTAATATAGTATGATGCTACAAAAAAATTTTTACCAACCAATTGAAGCAATTAGGAATCTCCACAATGCAATGCTAATTTGTTGCTAACATGGATTAATGAAACACTAGGATCAAAACACAATGCAATCCTAGCCTAGTTCATAATCTCTTTCAATGACATATTGTAACATCTCATCTACTAGACATTGCTATTATAAACTTGCATATGGGGAAAATCAAAGCAATTCAAATTCATTTAATGAGTTTCACATTGATAATGTCAATCTACAAAAATCATGCACAATAATGGCTGTTGACCTCCAGACCACTCACTCATGCCTACCTTCGAGGCCTATAATCTCTTATAAGGAGGATACTCTCTTGTTAGCTTACCAAGGATGAGCTCTTATACATAGAAGAGTTATGAATGAACTCTCTAAGGTCCTAGCTCGGACACATTCTACTCTACTTGGACTCTTGTCCAGTCATCAACCACTCATATGTTGAGGCTAACTTACCAAGTCCCAAAGTTAGCCTATCGAGTGTTGAGCTAGAGGTTATTATATGCCGACCCCTATTCTCTTAATCTATAAAAATGATAAGTGCCAAGGCTAACCTACTAAGTGATAAGACTAAGGTTACTGCACATTGAGCTCTACTCATTCAGCCTACCAAGCAGCAAAGTCCTTTATTCGTTTCGGTAATTCAAAGTACCATTCATCAATAACATCCCTAACCTCAATATAGTTTAGCTATAGCATCTCAAGATCCTAAAGCATGGACCCAATTTGCCATATGCTACCTCTCATTCCTTTTCCTAACATTGTACTATATTTCTTTGTATTATTTATCCCTTTGTACCCTTTTGGCATTTTACTATGATAGTATTATTATATTACTCTCTATTGTAATTGCATATATTTCCTTATTGTCCTAGAGACTTACTATAAATAATTCCTTATATCTTGTGAACGAAATCATCATATACCTTATACTTAATAAATATTCTTATTTTTGTGAGATACCCCTCTCTGAGTACACTTTTCTTACAACCTTATCTTATCTTGCCTAGTAGCTTAAGATTAGTGATGAGTGGACCACAATATTAGCTTGTAAGTCATATTAAGCAAGATACTAAGTCAAGATGAGTTCATTGGTGTGTTATATCTTTCGAGCAAATTCACGTAAGCAATTGTATGTTGCCAATTAGTCTATCCTCACTTTCTTCAATATCTCGAAGGACCCATCCGGTTACAGTTCTACTGTAAGCTCTAGTGATCAACTCAACTCCTAGATACATCATATAATCTTAGTATTAAAGCTTGAGGTTGCCACCAAAAGTTAAGTATTATAGTATCTATTCTTGTTATAGTGTGTATTATGTTATATTCTATTTTTTCTAGTGGAAACAAAGCAAGTTCTTAAGTTACTGTACAGAAGCATGTTTTCAAGGTTTATGAGTATCTTTTGTTGACTAGTAGATTTCATGAAATTTTGTATTGAGAATGTCGAATCCTAGTGTTCAAGAAATTATAAATGATACAGAGAGTGATGCTTAGGGTCGAGGTAATGTTACCTAACAAACCTTACTAACCACTTATGAACAGTTGCATGACCTTGCTATTATTGTAGCTAACTTGGCTATTTCTATGCAAAGAGTAGCTGAGACTAGACCTTAAGAGAGAGTTGATGAAAGAGGTTGAGAAGTAAGAGATAGGCTGACAAGATAGGTAAATGAGCATTGAGTTCCTGAAGCTGTTAATTTGAACTTAGCTCTACCCCGACGTATTAAAAGATTTGCAAGGAGGAGACTTGAGCTTAATGATATTGATGGGAATGGGGAGGAGGAGGAATAGTATGAAGAATTCGACAAACGCAAGCTTTGTGCCCCTAGAGGAGCAAAGCATCTTAAAGTATAAATCCTGAGCTTTAATGGGTCAGGTAGTACTGATGAGTACATCGACTAGAAGGAGAAGATTGAAAAGATATTTGACTTTTATGATTATGAAGACTTTGTTCGTAATCAAAAGGCTGATTTGGAATTTTCTAAGTATGTTGCAATGTAGTGGAAGAAACTATAGAATATACACCAGACAACCCGACGTAAGATCCAAATGTGGAGCAAGATGAAGAGGGTTCTAAGAAGTAGGTTTGTTTCAGAATACTATGAGTAAGACACTTTCTGATGCCTCTAAGGACTTAAGGAAGGTGGCTGATCAGTAGACGAGTATGTCCGAAAGTTCCAATTACTAATGATCTAATGTGATGTTGATGAGGTTGAAGTACGGATAGTAGTATGGTTCATTTTCTAGACTAAGGTCTGAAATTAGTAATATAGTGGAGGTATAGAGATGTAGGGACTTTAGATGAGACCATCCAAGTAGTACAGAGGGTTAAAAAGTGGAGGCAAAATCAAATCAACCTACTACTAAGTAGCGACTTGGCTTGCCGAGTAAAATTAGTATGCCGAGATGACTTGGATATGACTAGCACAATACAATTTCGAGGTAGATCAATGAAGTCAGTGGCTAAGCAGACCTAATGATGGCCGAAGCAACATTAAGGTTGAGGAGCTTGAGGTTAAGGAACGTTAGGGTCAGAGCTTAAGCAGGAAGACCCAAGAGATAAAGTGCTTTATTGTCTTGGTTTTAGACACATGGCTAGTCCATATCCTAATTGACACGTCATTACCATTAAGGGAGAGAACCCTCAATTTGAGGTAGAGAGTACTAGTGAAGGAGAGGAAGAAGAGATAAATGTTAATCACTTGTTGAATGAGTTCCACGAAGATATTGATGCTAGATCTAACTCAAAATGGGAGAATATTGTCTGGTTGTACAAAGATCTCTAACTACCTTTATCTCTGTCAAGAATGAATATAAAGAGAACCTCTTCCATACGAACTGCCAAGTGAATGGGAAACTCTATGCTGTGATCATTGATGGAGGGAGTTGTACTAATGTCATAGTATAAGGAGTAGTGAAAGCCCTGAAGTTACCAACTTACCCACATCTTAAGCTCTATAAGATTCACTGGCTAAATGAGAAGAGAGGTCTACTTATTACCAAGCAAGTCAAAGTGCTAATTGTTGTTGGTGATAGGTATAGGGATGAGGTGTTGTGTGACGTCCTACCTATGTGCACTTCATACATATTGTTAGGCTAACCATGCCAAGTGAATGGCAAACTCTATCCTTTGATCATTGACGAAGGGAGTTCTACTAATGTCATAGCACAAGGAATAGTGAAAGCCTTGAAGTTACTAACCAACCCATATCCTAAGCCCTATAAGTTTCATTAGCTGAATGAGAAGGGAAGTCCACTTGTTGCTGAGTAAGTCAAAGTGTTAATTACTATTGGTGACAGGTATAGGGATGAGGTGTTATGTGATGTCCTACCTATGTACACTTCACACATACTACTAGGATGACTATGGTTATTTGATCGTAAGGCACTTCGTGATGGGTATAAGAACAGTTATATATTGTACAAGGATGGGAAGAAGGTTATGTTGACCACAATGAGCCTTAGAGAAGTTTAGGACCTGTAAGAGAAGATTTCTAGATCATTATAAAGGAAGTCTTTGGTGATTTCTCGAGCACAATTTTCCAAAGATATTAAGATGGAAGGATGTATACTCTTGATGGTTAGAAGACTTCTTAAGTTAAAAGAGATCAAAACCCTACTTGCTGAGGCATGGACATTGCTTCAAGAATATGCCAACTTGTTCCTTGACAAATTGCCAAGAGGTTCACCACCTGTAAAAGGTATAGAGCATTGCATTTACCTTTAGCTTAGAGCTTTCCTTACTAACCGACCTGCCTATAGGCTTAATCTTGAGCAAGTAGTTGAGGTGAAGAAACAAGTTGATGAGTTGATTAAATGTGGACATGTCTGAGAGAGCGTGAGCCCCTGTGTCATGCTAATTATCCTAATGTCGAAGAAGGATGGTTCGTTTAGAATGTGCATCGATAGCTAAGAAATCAATAAAATTACTGTTAAGTATCAATATTTGATCCCTTGACTAGATGTCCTTGACAAATTACCAAGAGATTCACCACCTATAAGAGGTATAGAGCATTGCATTTACCTTCAGCCTGGAGCTTTCCTTACTAACTGACTTGCCTATAGGCTTAATCTTGAGCAAGCAGCTGAGGTGAAGAAACAAGTTGATGAGTTGATTGAATGTAGACATGTCCAAGAGAGCGTAAGCCCCTATGCCGTGCTAACTATCCTAATGCCATAGAAGGATGGTTTATTCAGAATGTGCATCAATAGCTAAGCAATCAATAAAATCATTATTAAGTATCAATATTTGATCCCTTGATTGGATGATATGCTCGATGTGTTGCATAGTGCGTGAGTATTTTCGAAGATTGATATGAAGAGTAGCTACCACCAAATCCAAATAAGACTTGGAAATGAGTAGAAAACCGCTTTCAAAACAAAGGACAGTCTATTCTTATAGATGGTGATGTTGTTTGGTCTTACCAGCACACTAAGCACCTCCATGTAGCTTATAAATCATGTATTAAGGACTTTAATTGGTAAATGTAGTCTTTGATGCTATTTTAGTCTATAGTGTCAACCTCATTTCTCATGTCAACACTTGAGATCTGTGTTTAATATCCTCTATGCTAAGCAATTATTCGGCAATTTAAAGAAATGTGTATTCTATCAAAACAAAGTACTATTCCTCAGTTATGTTGTTTCTAAGGGAGGTGTTAGAGTTGATGACAAGAAAGTCCGAGCTATTCTAGATCTGTGTTTGATATCCTCCATGCTAAGCAATTATTCAGCAATTTAAAGAAATGTGTATTCTATCAAAATAGGGTAGTATTCCTCGGTTATGTTGTTTCTAAGGGAGGTGTAAGAGTTGATGATAAGAAAGTTCGAGCTATTCTTGAATGGCCAATGCCGACTAGCACTGCTAAAGTAAGGAGCTTTCATGGTCAAGCTTCGTTTTATGGAAGACTCGTTCGAAACTTTAGTTCTATTGCTACACCACTGACCGAGCTGACTAAGAAAAACTCTCAATTCAAAATGGTCTAAGAAAGCTTAGAGAAGCTTTGATGAGATCAAGTTCGGGTTGATCTATTTGCCTCAGTACTTGTCTTACCCAACTTCGAGAAAGTTTTTTGAACTAGAATGTGATGCATCTAGAATTGGTATTGGAGCTATTCTCATGCAAGAGCATTAATCAATTACTTATTTTAGTGAAAAGCACAAAGGTTCCATGCTGAATTACTTGGCATTTGATAAGGAGTTTTATGCCTTTGTCCTTGCACTTTAGAACTAGGAACACTACCTATTGCCAAGAGAGTTCGTTATCTACATCATCTATAAATCTCTCAAACATATCAAAGGACAATAGAATCTCTCAAACATATCAAAGGATAGACAATAGAAACTTTCTTGACATCATGCTAAATGGGTGGAGTTCTTGGAAACCTTTTGCTATGTCATTAAGTACAAAAAGGGAAGTTCCAACATCGTGGTTGATGCACTTTCTCATCGACATGTTGTTGTTACCACCTTATAAGCTAGGATACTTAGGTTCGGTACCTTACTTGATGAATATAAGCATGACCCATATTTTAGACCTTTAGTAGCTAAGTGCAATGTTATAGAAGTTGTAGATGGGTTTTATTTGAGGCAAGGATTTCTAATAAAGGGAAGGTAAGCCTGTATGGGGAGTGGTTCATCTTGGGACTTATCCAAGAGGCTCATGCTAGGGGCTTAGCTAGCCATTTTGGTGAGAAGAGGACTGCCAAGTTACTGAAAGAGCACTTCTACTAGTGATAAGAATCAAGCTACTATGCCTTTAACTTGTAGCTGAGCCCAAGGGCTAGAAGGATTGATAAGGCAAACTCTCTTACTCTAGCTAACTTCTATTGAAGCCGAGTTACTCCTTACTGCTAATAAACTCTATATGCCAAGCTGCATGATTGCCCACCTCTTGAAAGTTATGTATAGACTCGAAGAATGTCCAAATAGTAACCAAGCCTCGTATGCCTGCTCAATCATGTCTGAGCCGAAAACTTGCTTGGCATCACTCTTGCCAAGAGATTGAGAGATCTAACCTGAAGTAATCCTCAGCTACTCTTGCTCGGATAAGTCCATGCCTGATCGGCACCCTTACTCGGACACTCAATCAGCTCATACTCTTTTGTTTGTATCCTACAATGGCATCACCAATATATTATTGCCACATGTTCGAGATCACTTATAGAATCTGTTACTCTAATCATTGCTTCTTCTTCTTTTTTTCCCATGAATATTTACTTTTACCCTTTGTCTATTTTGTACACTACTTTAGGACAATACCCTTTTTGTCTTTTTTTCCCTTTTAAGGTAGGGTATAAATACCCCTTATACATGTAGCCGCATAACATCAGATTATCATTAATACACTAAATATTTTCCTCTCATAAACACTAATTGTTTACTCTCATTTCATTCTTATCTTAACCCTCAAGTAAGGTTAGGTAGCATTGGGCTAACTCGCACGTCATATTGAGCTGTACCGTGAGTCCTTGGAAGTTCCATTGGTACATGATATTCTTTGGAGCTGTTCGTAGGTTTTTCTTACTTTTTCATTCATTTTTCATCCTTATGCATGTTTCCCCATCACCTTTTTAAGCTTTCAGCAAGCTTGAACCCATCCTTGCAACCAGCCTTATCTATCCTTGGTTACGGTACGCACCATCTTGGTATCAGAACAAAAGTTTCATTTTGATTGTAGAAGTTTGTTTCGAAGTTTGTCTATACTCTGTTCTAGACATGTGAAACAAAGTAAGCTTCTATGTTAATTTAGTCACTATGCTTTCTAAATATTGAGCTTCTAGTTTGAAGGGGGTATATGTTGTTAGATTTGGAGTGGTAGTGTCATTCGTAGCTCTGACTTGAAGATTTGGGGTTGGGTTTGTTAAAGAAAATGACTAAACCAAGTATCAATGCTGGTGTTGGGGATGACAACAGTGGTGTTATCCACCATGGTCGACAATCCCAAGGTACCCTTAAAAGTATTGATGAGAGACTTAATGAGGTGGCTAATGTCTTAGTGGATTTAACCCAAGTTGTCTACGCATTGGCTTATCGACTTATTAAAGCCGCACCTAATACCCCATAAGCTGCCTGACCTACAAGAGGTTAGAACCTTACTCAATAAGTTCGAGGTAGAGGAGTAAGTAGACAAGTGAGAAGAAGGATTGACATAGGAGACTTGGGAGAAGAGGATGAGAAAGAGTATTATGAAGAGGAATAGTAAGCTCGAGCACCTTAAGCATCTGACCATGTGAAGCTTCAAATTCTAAGCTTTAATGGGTTTAGAAGTGCAGATGAATACTTAGATTGGGAGGAGAAGGTGGAACAAGTTTTTGACTATTACTAATATGAGGATTACAAGAAAGTGAGAATTGTTGCCATTGAGTTCTTTGAGTATGCCGCCATGTGATGGAGGAATTTCCAGGCTATGAGGAGACAAGAAGGATATAAAGAGACTAATACTTGGCTTGAGATGAAGAGAATACTTAAAAACAGATTTGTGTCGGATACTTATCTATAAGACATTTTTACTCGGTTTTAAGAGCTGAAATAAGTAGGTCGAATTGTTGATGAGTATGTCCAAGAATTCCAAATGCTTATGATCCGCTATGAAGTGGAGGAACCACCAGCACCAACAGTCTCTAGGTTCCTTACTAGATTGAGGAGTGACATTTGAGACATTGTGGAACTTTAACGATTTATCATAATGGATGAGGCCATATGAATTGCTTAATGACTAGAAAGGTAGAGAAGGAGCTGAAAGCCGAATGCTAACCCAACTATTGACTCTAACCTATTCAGTTAAGTCGACCTATTTAAGGAAGCTACCTAGGTCAGCCAAGTATTGATTCCATTAGATAATGGGATGTTAGGATTGACCAAAAAGGCCGAACAGAAGGTAATGTGCCAACTTGAACATATGAGAAAGGGTAAGGATCTAGTAAGAAGATGAGCTAGATCAAGTGCTTTAAGTGCTAAGGGTTTGGACATATGGTTGCTCCATATCCAAACCGAAGGACCATGGTCATTAAGGGAGACATCTTGAAGCTTGAAGTAGACAGTACTGATGAGGAACCCGAGGAAGAGACTCTTGTTGAGAAAAAAGGTACTCAAGAGAATGAATTAATTGAAGAGGATATGTCTGCTGAGGATCTAGATTAGTTGATCCTGGTTGTCCAACGCACAATGAACTTAGAACACTATACGAGGAGGAGCAGAGGGAGAACTTGTTTCATATCACCTGTAAGGTGAATGATTAGGTATATGTGCTAATTGTGGTTAGTGGTAGTTGCACCATTGTGACCTTAGTCAATTTGATTACAAAGTCAAAGTTATCGACTATCATACATTCAAGGTCGTATAAGTTGCATTGGTTGAGTGAGAAAAGAGCACTAGATGTCCCTCAATAAGTATTACTATCAATTACGATTGGAAATTATTTTGATGAGATTCTTTACGATGTGCTACCTATGTATGCATCACACGTATTACTTAGCCAACCATGGTTTTTTGATAGAAGAGTTACCTATGATGGATACAAGAACACCTATGTTTTCAAGAAAGATGGAAGGAAGATCACATTGTACCCAGTACCGCCGAGTCAAGTTAACAAACTTCAAGTAAAACTTGCTCGAGGATTAAAGAAGATTATAATGATGAGTAGAGCTGAGCTCCAAGACCTTCATGTTGGTCAAGCAACTATTAGAGTTAAGGGAGCGAGGTAAACAACCCTTAGAAGTAAGGGAGTTGCTGAATGAATATGTCGACCTATTCCTAGGGTAGCTACCAGAAGGATTGCCACCATTTAGAGGCATCGAGCATTGCATTAACTTAATACTTGGTGCTATCTTGCCAAACAAACCAGCTTATCGGATGAACCCCAAACAATCTACTAAGCTCCAACAAAAAGTCAATGAACTATTAGAGAGAGGGTATGTAAGGGAGAGTCTCAGCCCTTATACTGTTTCAGCAGTCCTAGTGCTGAAAAAGGATGGAATCTGGCAGATATGTATTGATAGCTGAGTCACGAACAAGATAACGATCAAATATAAGTATCCGATTCCTAGGTTAAAAGATATGCTAGATGAATTGAGTAAAGCTAAGATGTTAAGCAAGATTGATTTAAAGTCTCGTTACCATCAAATTCGCATGAGGCCGTGAGATGAGTAGAAGACTGCATTCAAAACTCGATAAGGACTTTATGAGTGAATGGTTTTGCCATTTGGCTTATTGAATGCCTTAAGTACTTTCATGTGACTGATGAACCATGTGCTAAGAAATCTAATGGAAAAGTATGTCGTAGTGTACTTTTACGACATGTTAGTGTACAATGCCAACATATTAAGTCATTATGAACATCTCCGTACCATGTTAAATGTCCTTTGTATTGAGAGATTATTCAACGATCTTAAGAAATGTTGCTTTTGCTAGGAGGAAGTGGTATTCTTAGGCTATGTAGTAAGCAAAGGAGGTTTACGAGTGGACGATGAGAAGATTCGAGCAACTGTTGAGTAGCTAACTCCTATTACTTGTACTAAGGTGAGAAGTTTCCATGGACTGGCTTCCTTTTATAAGAGATTCATAAGAAATTTCAGTACCTGCACCGCACCCTTTATTGAGCTAACGAAGAAGAACACCAACTTCAGATAAGGAGAAAAGGAGGAGAGAAGCTTTGCTAAGGTGAAGGAAAGATTGACTTTCACACTTATACTATCTTTGCCTAACTTCGAGAAAATATCTGAGTTGGAATGTGATGCATTGGGCATTAGCGTAAGCATTGTCCTAATGTAAGAAGGCCGACCAATTGCCTACCACATTGAGAAGCTTAGGGGACCTCAACTGAACTACTTCGTGTATGATAAAGAACTCTTAGCACTTATTTGAGCACTACAAGTATAGCAGCATTATCTACTGTAAAGAGAATTTGTCATCTATACTGAACATGAGTCTTTAAGATATCTCTGAAGTCAGATAAAGCTGTCGAAGCAGTAGGCAAGGTGGGTCAAATTTCTTGAAGGATTCAATTTTGTAATAAAATACAACCAAATAAAGAGCAATGTGGTAGAAGATGTTCTTTTGGTAAGCCCTCGTGATTAACTTAACTTCTAAGCACTTCATATAATCCTAGTGGTATCATAGCTTGAGGTTGCAACTAAAAGCTAAGTATTGTATTATTTGTTCTTATTGTAGTATATGTTCTAATATACTCTGTTTTTTTAGCGGAAAACAAGGCAAGTTTTAAAGTTACTGTATGAAAGGGTATTTTCAAGGTTTGTGAGAATCTTCTCTTGAGTAGTAGATTTCCTAAAGTTTTGTATTTAGAATGTTGAGTCCTAGTGTTGAAGGAGAGATTAATGAAATTCAGAGTGGTGCTTATGGTCACCGCCGTGTTACCTAACAAACCCTATGAAACTCTAACAAACAATTGTAAGATTGTAAGACCTTGCCATTATTGTAACTAACTTTACTACTCTGTACAGAGAGTAATCATGACTAAGCTACAAGAGAAAGTTGATGAATGAGGTCGAGAAGTCAAAGATAGGCTAAAAAGATAGGTGGGTGAGCATCGAGCCCTCGAAGCTATTAATGTGAACCCAGCTCTACCCCAACATATTGAAAGATTTGTGACAAGAAGACTTGAGCTTGATGATATTGATTAGTATGGGGAGGAGGAGGAGCAGTATGAAGGATTTGATGAGTGCAAGCACCATACCCTTAAAGAAGCAAGCATCTCAAAGTGCGAATTTTGAGCTTTAATTGGTTTATTAGTACTAATGACTACCTAGACTAAGAGGAGAATATTGAAAGATATTTGACTTTTGTGATTATGAAGACTATTTATAATCTAGTGGCTGCTTTGGAATTTTCTAGGTATATCGCAATGTGGTAAAAGAAACTATAGAATGTAGGCCAGACAGCTGAACGTGAGATCCAAATGTGGAACAAGATGAAGAAGGCTTTAAGTAGTAGGTTTGTTTTAGAACACTATAAGGAAGACACTTTCTAATGCCTTCAAGAACTCAGGCAAGGTAGCTAATCAATGGACGAGTATGTCCGAGAGTTCCAATTGCTAATGATCTAATGTGATGTTAATGAGACCAAAGCACGAACAATAGCACAGTTCATTTTTTGGCCTAAGGTTTGAAATTGGTAATATAGTGGAGGTATAGAGACTTGGGGACTTTAGATTAGACCATCCGAGTAACATAAAGGGTTGAAAGGTGGAAGCAAAATCAAATCAGCTAAGTATCGAGTAGTTGACTTGGCTTGTCGAGTAGAATAAGTATGTCGAGCTGACTTGGATATGACTACGCTCAATATAGTTCTGAGGTAGATTGTCAAAGTCAGATACCAAGCATTTTTGATGATGGTCGAGGAAAGACTAAGGCCGAGGAGCCTAAGGTCAAGGAAGATCAGGGTCAGAGCTAAAGAAGGAAGAATAGAGAGATAAAGTGCTTCAAGTGTCTTGGTTTTGGATATGTGGCTAGTCTATATCCTAATGACACATCATGACCATTAAGGGAGAGAACCCCCAGTTTGAGGTAGAGAGTGTTAGTGAAGGAGAGGAAGAAGAAATGGATGTTAATCACTTGTTGGATGAGTTCCAAGAAGATATTGACTCTATTTTCGACTCAAAATAGGAGAATATTGTATGGTTATGCAAAGATCTCTAACTACCTTTACCTCTAACAAGAATGAACAGAGAGAGAACCTCTTCAATACAAACTGTCAAGTGAATAGCAAATTCCATGCTTTGATCATTGATAGAGAGAGTTGTACCAATGTCATAGCATAAAGAGTAGCGAAAGCCCCAAAGTTATCGACCTACCCACATCTTAAGCCCTATAAGATTCACATACTGAATGACAAGGGAGGTTTACCTGTTGCCAAGTAAGTCAAAGTGTCAATTGTTGTTGGTGACAAGTATAAGGAGGAGATGTTCTACGATGTACTACCTATGTGCGCTTCATATATATTACTAGGCCAACCATGGCTATTTGGTCGTAAGGTACTCCATGATGAGTATAGGAATACTTTTATGTTCTAGAAGGATGGGAAGAAGGTTGTATTGACCCCAATGAGCCCAAAAAAAGTTGAGGGGTCACAAGAGAGGATTTCCAAATCATTATAAAAGAAGTCCTTAGTGATTTTTTGAGCTAAATTTTCTAAAGATATTAGGATGAAATGATGTATACTCTTGTTGGTTAAGAGACTTCTCGACTTAAAAGAGAACAGAGCCCTACCTGTTGAGGTGTAAACATTGCCTCAAGAATATGTCGACTTGTTACTTAACTAATTGCTGAGAGGTTTACTACCTATAAGAGGTATAGAGCATTGCATTAAACTTCAGTCTGGAGTTGCCCTACCTAACCGTCCTACCTATAGGCTTAATCCTGAGCAGGTAATCGAGCTGAATAAATAAGTTGATGAATTGATTAAGCATGGATATGTTCAAGAAAGCATGAGCCCTTATATCATACGAACCATTCTTGTGCCAAAGAAGGATGGCTCATACATAATGTGCATTGATAGTCGAGCAATCAACAAAATCACTGTTAAGTATAGAATTTAATCCCTCAATTGGATGATATGCTTAATAAGTTGCATGGTGCATGAGTATTTTCAAAGATTGATCTGAAGAGTAGTTACCACTAATCTGAATGAGACCTAGAGATGACTGGAATATAGCTTTCAAAATAAAGGATGATCTATTCAAGTGGATGGTGATGCCATTCGGTATGACCAACATGTTAAGCACCTTCATGTAGCTCATGAATCATGTTTTGAGGAGTTTAATTGGTAAATTTATGGTAGTTTACTTTGATAATATTCTGGTCTATAATGCGAACCTCATTTCTCATATCGAGCACTTGAAATCTATGTTTGATATCCTGCGTGCCGAGTGTCAAGCCTGGTTTTTCTCCTTAGTTTTTTAAGTTAGTCTTCTTTAAACCAATCAATATTAAACCTTACCAATTTAGTACTGACCTTCAACTAGGGTTTAAAGAAAACTGGTTCTTTTAACTTTAAAAACATTTTGGGCTTGCCAACCAACTTGAGTTGGGAAAGAGAGTTAAGTTATAACTAATTAAGTAAATTGGTTATGACTTAGTTATCAATCTGTCGATAAAACCAATTTTATAAATGGTTTTAAGAACTAGAAAAATAGGTTCAGAGGTTAAGATTTTTAGACCCTTATGGGTATAATTAACTTTCCAATTTTAGACTTAACTTGTTAAAATCACCTTTTAAAAACTATCCTATGAAACGAAGTTTTAATTATTAATTGGATTGAATTGAGTGAAACAATACACAAATGGAAAAAATGGGTTTTTTCTTTTTTTTACCACTACTCCATAGATGCCTATATATCCTCTATTCAGAATCAAATGTACGTACTTCTCTTGGGAAAATATTAGCAGGTTAAGTTAATTTTAATCTTAAAAGGGAAAGCTGAGTTTACGTTTTAAGTAGGTTTAGGTTTTATTGAGAGAAAATCTAAAGGATTCTAAATTGAAATTGTTTATTTTGGAAAAATCTAAAATATGTTCGAATTTCTAAAAGTGGTTGATTTATTCTTGCTTATTTGGAAAATTTATTTTTCTAAGCAATAAAACCTTTTTTTTTTATTATTTTATTTTATTTATCAAAAATAAATTTATATATTTCTTAATTTTTCGTTTCTTTTTTTTTCATTTTCTTTTTCTCTCTCTCTCTTTTTAATTTGGTTATAAATTACAATAATAATCAAACAAGAATAAAATAAAAAAAAATACAAAAACACACAAACATAAAAATTAACAAAGAGAAGGTCAAACTAAAGGAAGACAGGCATAGGTCGATCTCTGGAGTTTCAGGTCATTTGGGTTAGTACGTTGGTCGGATGGTAGGATTGGGTTGACTCTAAGTTCCTCTTTAGTAGCTGCTTCATCAAGGTGATTTAGGCCAATCTACGTATCAAATCAAGAGGGTAAGGGGGGGTTTTTGTGTGTTTTGGATTAGAATTAGGGGGTATAGGATGAAAGCTGTGACCTGGGGTAGCTATTTAGTTAATTCACGAGTGCAGTGGTCAGCAGCGATTGAGGATGTATTCGAGTGGTGGTGGCTATGGCTTGAAAGGGGGTTAGGACTTAGGTTTTGGACCACCATAAAGTCAGTCGTGGTGGAAGTTTTGGACGAAGGTGCCTAGAGAGAGAGATTCGAAGAGAAAGAGAGCGATTGTGGGTGTAAAGAGAGAGAGTGATTGAAGAAGAGAGAAAGAGAGTTCGTGAGTGGGATTTTTTATTTTTTTTGTGTTGGGAAAAGCTTTAGGAGGTCTAATTTATACTTGTTATGCTCGAATCAAACTTGGCAAGTTAATTAATGGCTGAATCTGCCATGGCCATGGAGCTCGGTTAAACTTTGATTTTAAAGAAAATTGTGCGATTCATGGGTTAAATTCTAATCAACATTACATCCTCGACATTGGTTTTTACCAAAAAGACTAACATAAAGCTTCGTAACACATTCCAAAAGCTTGAATCAAGGAAGTCAGTTTCAGAAAAAATGAGTTTTTTCTTTTATGTTTTAGAGTGCAAAATTTAATAAGGAAACGAATGTACTAAGACTTGATGTTGGGTCAAGTGTGTAGTATCCCATGCGTTCTTCATGATTTCATCATTTATTTGATGAAATTATGAAGAAAAAGGATCAAAAAGTAGCTTGAAAAGTGGCACCCTGGGCTGTTCTCATGAGGGAAAACAAAGGAAAGAATGGGAATAAGGGAGGAAAAAGAAGGAAAGTGCTAATGTGGCATTGACATAGCGCTACATCAGCTGTGTTAACCTACATGAAATGGCCATGTATCCAGAAAGACACATGGTTGGTGATGTAGCTGATATGTATTGACATGTAACATTCCACGTATCATGTAATGCTCGTGCGTATGGTAGTGCTACGTATCCTACAGTGGACACATGGTATGATGATGTCTTAACATGTGGCATCATGCGCTGTATGTGTTGCAAGGGGAAAAGATATAAAAGGCATTTTTTTCCTTTGATTGAAGAAAGTCAATTTTAAAAAAAAAAAAGAGTTTTTAGTTTTAGTTTTTTTGTTTTAGAGCACCAAATTCAATAAGCAAACAAATGTACTAGGACTCGATGTTTGGTCAAGTGCGTAGTATCCCATGCATTCTTCATGATTTCATCATTTATTTGATGAAATTACGAAGAAAGAAGATAAAAAAGTAGCATGAAAAGTGGTGCCCTAAGCTGTTCTTGTAAGGGAAAACAAGGGAAAGATTGGGAAAGAGGGAAGAAAGAGAATGGAAGTGCTAACATGGTATTGACCTAGCGCCATGTCAGCTATGTCAACCTATAAGAAACTGCCACTTATCCAAAAAACGTAGCTAACACATGTTGACACGATCATGCCGTGTGTCATATGGTGCTTGTATGTATGGTAGTGTTACGTGTCCCATAGTAGATACGTAGTATGATGATGTCTTAACATGTGGCATCATGCTCTACATGTGTTGCATAGGAAAAAAAAAAAAACAAAAGGCATTTTCTACCTTTGATGAGATTCGAACCTTAAACCTCAATCATAATGCAATGGTAAATCTAAGTGTTTATTTGTTAAGCAATTGGTCTGTACCTTGTCCATATGTACAATTAAGTTATGTTGGGCTAGATTCAAATCTACGCCCAAGCCTAACGGCTTTCCCCTAAAATCTAAACTATTATAATTTAACATTATTTTCTTAATTTCCTCTATTTTTTATTTTTCTATTTTTTGTGACTTTTTCTATTTTTCATTTTTTTTGTATTTTTATTTTTGGTATTTTCCATTATTTTTATTTTTCTATTTTTTTTTTTACTTTTCCTAAATTAGGAGCTTTTACCTTATCCTAAAAATTAAAAAAATAAAAAATAAAAAAGGGGGCAAAAAGTGGGATGTCTATAATTATCCCTCTTCACTGTAAAGTTTAAGTAAAACTTTACCACAAGGAAAAAAACAAAAGAGACTCTATTTTTGTCATAGGGATAGATTTGTCTTAAGAAATACTACAACTAGCCAGCTACCCTAGGTTTGGGTCTACTAAGGATTTAGTAGAGAGAGAGGTGGTGCTCCTAAAGCTAGTTAGAACACAATAGATATTGAAAGAGGGTAGCACCCTAAATGGCCTGGCAAGAACCCTTAAAGAATCTGAAAAACTTGGTTATTAAACTTTGAGCAAAAGATTGAAACATAATTGTATCGTATCGAGTTAACTAACCTAGGTGAGTAGGTAAAGTGCTCCTAAAGGTGGCTAAAACCCTAAAGGTGTTGAAAACTTGGCTATACCCTTTTAAACTCACTAACTAAGATGAAACGGGTAAAGCGCTCCTTAAGCTGGTTAAGACCCTAAAGAGATGTTGAAGACTTGGTCGTGCCCTTATGAGTTGACTAACCAAGATGAGATAGATGAAGCATACCTTAAGCTAGTTAAGACCCTAAAGAGATATCGAAAACTTAGTCGTACTCTATAAGCTGACTAACCAAGGTGAGGTGGTTAAAGTGCTTCTTGAGCTGACTAAGGTCCTAAAGAGATATTGAGGACTTGGTCGTACTCCTATGAGCTGACTAACTAAGATGAGACGAGCAAAGTGCTCCTTGAGCCGGCTAAGAGGAAGTGGTATTCTTGAGTTATGTAGTTGGTGGAGGAGGCTTACGAGTTGATTATGAGAAGATCCAAACAATTGTCGAATAACTGATTCCTACTACTTGTGCCAATGTGAGAAGGTTTTACTAACCAGCTTTATTCTATAGGCGGTTCATCAGGAATTTCAGCACCCTCTCCGTACCACTTATTGAGTTAACAAAAAAGAACACCGATTTCCGATGGGGAGAAAGGGGAGAGAGGAGTTTTACCGAGATAAAAGATAGATTAACCTCCGCCCCGGTGTTAGTACTACCTAACCTCGACAAAATTTTTTAGCTAGAATGTGACGCGTTAAGCATTGGAACAGGCGCTATCTTAATGTAAGAAGGCTAACCAATTGCCTTTTATAGTGAGAAGCTTTAGGGACCCCAGTTAAATTACTTCGTGTATGATAAAGAACTTTTAACACTGATTCGAGCACTATAACTATGGTAGCACTATTAACTACTGAAAGAATTTATCATATATACCGACCATGAATCATTGAGGTACCTCTGAAGTCAAACCAAGTTGTTGAAGCAGCAAGCAAGATGGGTTGAATTTCTTGAATGACTCGATTTTGTAATAAAATACAAGTAAGGAAAGAGCAACGTAGTTGCAAATGCTCTTTTGAGAAGGCATATGCTTTTATCTAAACTATAGACCTGGCTGTTTGGGTTCGTAAGTGTCAATGAGCAATACTTTGAGGATTCACACTTTAGACCCATACTTATATGATGCATTGATGGATGAACAGTAGACGAGTACCATATGGAGAATGGCTATTTGTTCCGAAGTGGGAAACTTTACGTGCTGACTTGTTCCTTAAGGGAGTTGTTGATTAGAGAAGCTCACAATGGAGGACTCTTCGGACATTTTAGAGAAAGGAGGACTTATGAATTGTTGAATGGCTAATTCTTTTGACCGAGCATAAGGAGAGATGTGTACCGAGTTGTCGAAAACTATGTCGTATGCAAGAAGACCAAGTTTCAAGCTGAGTAAGGGAAAGCATTGCCCCTACCTGTTCTAATAAGGCCATGGATTGAATTAAGAATAGACTTTGTCTTCAGATTGCTACAAATTGCCCAAAGTAAAGATTCTATAATGGTCTAGGTTCAGGAAGATGGCACACTTCGTGCCTTATACTAAGACTAATGATGCTTCGGCTATTACTTCCCTTTTCTTATAAGAGATTGTGTGGATACACGACGTGTCGAGAAGTGTTGTTTTCGATAAGGACTCGAAGTTCTTAAGCCATTTTTGAAGAACCTTACAGCGTTAGCTGGAGACTAAATTACTCCTTAGTACTCAATGTCATCCTTAAACTAAAAGCCAAACAAAGGTGGTTAATCACACTTTATGATCACTACTTTGAGTTGTAGTAGCCAAAACCTTGGTTTAATGGGACGTTTGCTTGCTAATAGTCGAGTTCACCTATAACTAAAAGTACATGACACCACTAAATAGGCTTTTTTCAACATGATCTATGGATTCAATCTCAAGTTGCCTCTTAACCATACCCCTATACTAATACTTGTGTAAGAGGACCTTAATAGCTCGGCTAGAGCATAATCCCTTTAGCACATATACAACAAAGCCACTCAGCACATCAAGTAAGCTACTAAAAGAATGTGAGAGAAGACCAAAGGTAAGACGGCTAAGCAATTCTAGCTAGGAGACTTGGTATGGTTGTACCTTAGCAAGGAACGGTTCTCTAGCAAGAAGAAGAACAAATTATTCGCACGGGTTGAGGGATCCTTCAGAATCCTCTAAAAGATCAATGACAATGCCTATAGATTGGAGTTGCCAAAGGATTATGGGGTTTTCGACACTTTCAATATTGCTAACCTAAGTCCATATCATTCCAACGGAGAGCTAACTGGAGGTCGTTTAGATTTGATCCCAAATTTAAATCAACTCGGAGGGAATGATGAGAATTGAGCTACTGGCCCATTGACCCAAAGCTAAGCCCGAGGATTAGAAGGTTTGGAATGGTGGATTCTCTTACTCTAGCCGACTCCTACCGATGCTGAGTATCTCCTTATTGAGTTACTCTTTAAGCCGAGCTGAATGACTACCAATATCTCATTGATAGAATGTTGAAAGATAAATGGTTGAGACGACATCCAGTCCTCCTTCATGCCTAACCACTTACTTGACTTCACCTTTGCTAACATGCCAAGAGAGAGGGACCAAACTACATAAACCACCCCTGCTCGGATAAGCAAACTGTTCATACTTTTTATCCACTTTCTCCATTGGCCCCACTAATATAGTATCTCTATGTGTACAGTATCATGTGCAGAATCCGTTGTACCAATGATTACTTTCCTTATATATTCATTTTTGCCTTTTTGTATCATGTACATTACTTCCTTAGGAAACGCTATTTTTGTCTTTTCCCTTTTGAGCAAGTTATCTTAACTTATGGGTATAAATTCTCTTGTAATTGAAGCAAACAGACATTCATTAATACATACTTTGAGTATTTTCTTCTTTACATAAACACCGTTTGTTTACTTTCGGCATTGCTTTTATCCTTTCCTTTAAGCAAGGTTAGGTAGCAAGTAACCTCACTGGACTAATTTGTGTGTCATTTCGAATTGTGCTATGAGTCCTTAGAAGTTCTATTGATACGTCATATCCTCTAGAGCTGTTCGTAGGTTTGCTTACTGTTTCATTCGTCATTTTTGCCCTTTTCGCACTTTCCTTATCAATCCTATTCGAGCTTTCTATAAGCTTAGACCTATCCAGCGATTGGTTTTGTTTGTTCTTAGTCATGGTTTGCAACAATGCCCAAACTTTATACCAAACTATATGTGAGGAAGATGGGTAAATATGTTCAGTATGACCAACTCATAGTGCAGACATTCTAGGATAGTCTAATAGGGCCAGCCTTGACTTGGTATTCCCAACTCAACCTAAACCAAATAAATACATTGGAGAAGCTCATCAAGGATTGTTGATTAGGAAAGCTCATTCCTTTATTATGTTATCCTTTTTTTTTTTTTTGCAATTTTTCTATTTATCTCTGCTAAGTAACCTAAATCTAACTTAAAAACATTTCTTGTTTTATGTTGAGGAAATTTGAAGTCGTAGCCAATTACGACGAAGTACACAAAATTATGTTTGATTAAATTAAGCTATCGACTAGTGGAGCTAACTCCAACATTACAAGACCAATTATCATTGCAAAAAAATTTATGATCTCGCTAATCATTATCTAGAGGGTTCAACAATAGTTGCAATTTAAAGGCTCTCAAGAGAAGGACCAATATAGAGCGTATAATGTATTATTAAGTAAGCGCACCTATTAAGTAATAGTATAGAGACCTACAAAAGTCTTGGGTTTTCAATCTTACAAGGACTATATACTTACTCACTAGTTCTAATTACTCTTAATCAAATTGACTGACAGTTTTGGCGGTGATTTGGATATAAGCTAGAAATCTAAATGCTAATCACCATGAGCATAACATGTAAGATCTTTAGGTATTATAAAAAAATCTATTATTTTTATTAACCAGGGATTCAAGAGTTCATCTAATAGTAATTTCTTCTCTACTAGATTTTAATCTTAATTACATCTTACCTGAATTGCTTTTAGGATAGGATGCCCTAAAACAACATTAAGGATAGGAATCCCATACATGAGAAAATATTAAATTAATTTTCAAAGAAACCTATAATTTATCTCTAAGCTTATAGTGAATCTCTTTAATTGTAGTAGGTCTAATTACGTATTGGCTTCATGACTTCAATACGTAATATCAAATAAATTAAGCTGAGGCTTTAGAAATAACAACTTAATTCAATTCAAATGCACAATTGGATTAATAAAAATAGGAAGTTTGCATTAAAGTAAAACAATTCTCATATACTACCTCGTTATCTCAATGGTTTACAGTATTAGATATCGTTGCTTCTAAGCTATAATCATAAAAAAATGACAACTTGCATGGTCATAAGAATATTTCTATTCCCTATTCTCTCTCGCTCAGGCTCTCTCTCTATCTCTCTCTAATTGTCTATTTATAATCTCTGGAAGGGATAGCCTTCAAATGGCAAGTGTATAATAATAAATTGAATGTCTATGACCAAGAACACAGTTGTGGTGGTTAGGCATAAAGAGATCTTTGCAATAATTCTTATGAGAATTATCTTGAAATTAATTACGAAGGGAACATGGCTAGGGGAACATGCTTGTGGTAGGTGATCGTGTCATGCCTTTATTAAAAATCCTTCGAACTTCAATTTGCAATATAAAGATGAGAGCTCCATGGCCAAGGAACGTGGCCATGGTGTACATCTATGGTGGTCTTCTTTGCTTGATTCTGGAACAAATTTTCTCTGATCCTTGACATCTTCAATTTATCCTTCAAAATTGATAAAGTCCTCTTGAAAAATCTCCTAAATTCTTATCTTTTCATCTAATTACTTCAAGAGAGTATTGAAATAAAAAATAACTTAATTCAATAGCAAATTTAACCAATTATATCAAAATATCTCAATATATTTAGGAAAATATTAAGCTAAATGAGTATAATTCTACACCCATCAATGAACAATGAAGCTGTATAGTTCTGCATAGGCTATAATGACTTAATTGAGTTCATGATAATTTATCCCTTCTATGCACACTATAAGATAGTTCCTTTTTGAATACTTAGACCTATTTTCCATTATGCTCTATGCCTCTAATTTTGAGTATGCTATCATTGATAAAGTTTACATGAAAGAAAGTAAGATAAAGTGATTAAGATCTTATTTTTGAAATAAGTCCATCATGAATAAGTCATAAACACTTTTCAAAACTTTGTAATCAATTCATGGCATCTTTGCTTTGTCATGTTATGCTCAATTTAGGCATGGTATAGAGGTTTGAAGTTAGGGAAATGTTTTAGCTAGGTGTTAGTTTTTGTGTTTTTGGAAGTCGACCTATATATATACACCATTCTTTTAAGGAATCGAGTAGTCTATTAATGTTGTGCGAATTGAAGTAGGTATTGGATTTCACCTTGATGTTCCCTAACTAATGCATGAAAAATGCCTAAAAAAGAGAGGAAAGAAAAGTTGAAAAGGAAAATGATGGGAATTGAGTGAAAATCATTGCAAATTAAAAGTATGATCCCATTACAAAAGAAAAACATAGTTGAGAACAAGAAAGAAAGAAAACAAAAGAAGATAGAAAAAGGGAAAAAAGTTGAAAAATTCAAAAATCCAAAAAGAAAATAAGGCGTAAGATACGAAAGTTGTGCCAAAAGTTAGGGAGGTGAAGTAAGGTATGATTTAATGATCACTTTCTATTTGCATGGCATTAGCATACTTAAGATACTAATAAAGGAGAAGTGTATTTACAAGTTGATTAATTAAACACTGAGACCTCTCACTTAGTTTGAAATGTCAAGCTTGGCTCCAAATTTCATAAGCCTAATCTAAATGAGAAGTTAACTTTTCTGGGCATTGATTCCCTGATTAATTATATAGTCTTTGATTTGTGAGCATTTGATTTAGTACAAATGGAACAATTTTAACATCACTTCTAAGGATCTTTGCACTATATTGAGTACGTGTAAACTTTGAGTTTTCAACGGTATAACATACTCTTGATTATATGCAAGCATTAAGGAAGTGCATGCTTTGATCTTTCTAGCTTGCTTGAGGGCAACTAAGGTTCTAAAGTTGGGGGTGTTGATCGCGGATCAAAATACACAATTTTAACTAACTTTAAAGCTTACATTTGTGCATAAATTTAGCAAAAATTTATTAATTCTATATCAAATTGATGTTTATGCACAAAATGGATCAACTTGTGTAAAATTGCCAAAAATACAAATAAATTGATTGATTTTAGATGAAATTCATTCATTTTGTATCCTATGTGCACATGGACGAGGGCTATCATAGTCTTGTTAACCCTCACCATTCAATTAAGGAGGCTAAAATTAAGGGAATTAGTGAATTTAGCCTATCAATCAATCGATAACCTTACTATTGATCGATTGGTATCAATTGGTATGCCTTAAAGCATCAGGATTTCATTACTGAATCAAGCAATCGAGTGAAACAGAGGAAGGTATGGTGAACAAAAAGTGCAAGGGTGGAATTACTCATACCGATTGATCGGTACCATTTTTACCGATCGATCAGTAGAAGAAATTAGGGTTAAGGTTTTTCTGACTTAAAACCCTAATCCTTAAGCGTTGTGTTTCATAAAACATAGAGATAACGCAATGTTGACAAATATTGACCAATCAATTGGTAGACCTTTACATTGATCAATCGATAGCCTAAAATTGTAAATGCTTTCATTTACAATAAAGAATGCAAGCTGCAATTGGGAAAATTATCAGTTTTAGTCTAGTTTTTCAAGCTCATTATTTGATTTATGCTTTCCTTCACTTGTTTATGATATTTAGTGATTGTTTTTATGATTTTGATGCACATTTGAGTTAGATTAAAGAGCTATTGTCATCTTAGCTTCATCTAATCACTTGTTCTCTTGTTATCATCTCGTATGTTTGTCCTTAATGGAATTTCCAGCTATATTTTCATCTATTATTGCTGTCATTGTTGTTATCATGAGTGGTTAGATTAGTTTTAGTGGGTTTACGATAATGTAAATATTGTAGATGGTGAAACTTTGTAGTTTTGATGTGGGTATGTGTATTTAAATTGGATTTTGATGTTTGATACTTCATTTAAACTCTTTAAGGTGCTTTTAATGGAACTTCCAATGGGTTTTTCTCACAATTATGAGATTGAGAGAAGATTAGTCATAGGAAATACCCTTGAGAGTTAATGAGTTTGCATAATTATGAGATCGAGAGGAGATTAATTGTGTAATTTCCCAATTAAGTCATTGAGTTAGTGAAGTATCAATAACAGGTTATTGTAACTATGAAACTGAGAGGAGATTAGGTGTTCCCCATTAAATTCACACTACTTTATGCGGTTTTAGTATATTAGGATAGGTTATGAGATCATGAGGAGATTGACCCCAGTCTTTAAGACTAGAATACTTAATTCGTGATAAAAGTTATGATCATGTAGGAAAATGAGATTAAGAGGAGATTTTTCACCACATAGTTGAGTGAGGTGTCCTACCCCAAATCAAGCTTAAGTGAATTCTATCAAAACCTAATTACAAACCTTCCTTGATATCTTAATGGCATACCCTCACTACTACTTCGAAAGCATGTCACAAGCCCACGTTTTTATCATTTGTATTAATTGTCACCTTTTGGTTTCATTTAATTTCATTTGTAATTCTCAACCCTCTCATCAATCTACTTAGATTAGAGTAGTAGGTTAGAATCAGGTACCTAACTAAATACATTTTCCCTAAGGAATTAGACCTAGTGATTACTCACCAGTATTTTTACTGTAGACGATTCGACACACTAGTTAGTTAAGGGATTGACACCGTTTTGAAAACTTCCATTTATAAAATTTGTGTTTAAAATTCTCTAGTGTATGTTTCAATCCTATCATTCGCTTATGACAAATTTAGATTATATCTCATCGGCTTCAAGATTACAATCTAGGTAGACCACTCTGCACTTACATACAAAATCAAATGTAAAGCCTAGGTTTATAAGGTGGATCCTTCTACTACTGGAGTTTAATATTGAGATTCATGACAAGAAGGGGACTAAAAATGTGGTAGTTAACCATCTTTCAAGGATTGTAAATGAGAAAGATGAATTACCAATCAATAAAGTCTTTCCTGATGAGCACTTATATTTAACTTTACTTAAGGATCTCCCTTGGTATGCAAATATCGTGAATTACTTGGTTAGTAGCATTTTACCATACAATATCTCTCATCACCTGAAAAGAAAGTTCTTATCCTATGTGAAAATGTATTTCTAGGATGAGTTATACCTTTTTAAGAGTTGTGCCAAGTGCCAACTAGGTGATTAGGTGATGTGTACCTACATTTAAGGTTGTTGACATACTTCATCACTACCATAGTTATGAAGCTGGTGAACATTTTGGTGCTAAGTGGATTGTTGCCAAGATGCTTCAATATAGATTTTATTGGCCTATATTTGATGTCACGATCACCTTTTACATTGTCACGCACAAAAATAAAATTTGTCCATTTTAAAAATAGTGAAAACGCTATATAGTAAATTGAACTTGCTTGCAATCTTTTGAAAAATATTTGTGGAAATTGCGAGCTAATAGCAACCATACCGATCGATTTATAGTATATGGTAAGCACCATAATCGTAATTTCTTATAGAGAGGAAAAGGATAAAAGGTAGAACTAAGTACTAAACTATATCTGCCTTATTTTAATTTAAGCAATGCAAAAACGAGTAACTAAAATATGCAAGTAGACTAAATTTGATAAAAAAAAGAAATGAAAACAAATTAAATGTAATTTTGGCGACTTGAAACTATCAGGTGAAGTTAAGCAAATATTTAAGGTAGGGTGTGCTTCATTAATTTTTTGAATTCATTATTAACATGCTTTAGAGATATTCGTGTTAATATCAAAATGGAGTTTGACCACACTCACTAGAGTCACTCTACTTTCGTGTTGTGAAACTTATAATGTAGTAATGGTATTAAATAATCAAATCCTGATCTACATTATTTGCTAGTTATTTAAATCCTGTAACTACTTAAATAATTTCTCATCCTAATCAGTTTTAGTTGGTGGTGAGTATTAAAATTTGAACCCCGATCTGTAAATATTATTTTGACAAAATTAGGAACCTTAGGTTCTATCATAATGTTTCAATTCTATTAGGAATACATGGAGCCTTAGCTCAAAAATGAAAGAACTATTGATTAGGCTAGACAATAACTCTACATTTATGTAAAATCCTAACTACTATAGAACTAGATAAACTTTCACATTTATACATAAGATGATATCAAAAAACCCATTTACAATAATAAATCTATCAAATTCTACACAACCTCAATATCACACATTAGCTCATAATATCAACAATACACATAATAACAAAATATATAATATTAAAAGCATATGGTATAAACTTCAATAACATCAAGGTATTCATAAAATGAATAATTAAGGTAAACCCGATATGAAGGCCAAAAGCCCCAATCCTACAAATGTAGCACAAACTTGATGTTATATGTGTTCCAAGCACCTACCAATTACCTGAAACTACTAATTCTAAGCTAAACAAATGAAAAAAAAAAGAAAAAAGAAAAAGTAAAAACGATAGACCTGAAGGTCTGGACTTGCGGCGGGCGAAGAAGACTATGAAAACTAAACCTAATGTCTCTACACTGTACAGAGAAAAGGGACGATACACATTGCAATGTCCCGGAGTGAAAATGCAATGCGGATGGAATGAGCTTATCAAATGTGGCAAGGTCCATGGTGCGATACAGTACCGTCTACTTCCGACCGTGATTTGCATAGGCTAAAATGGAGAATTGATTTGATGTTGGGCTGTCCACAATAGGCCTTCTCTTTTTGTCCATCGGTGCATCAATTGTAAATGGACCAAGGAGAGTTGATCCAATGTGCTGCGATGTTCGCTGAGCCCCAGTTTCTTTTTATTTTTCCATGCAATGGTCTCAATCGAAATGGGAAGACCGATATGGTGTCCTTGGTGTATGGTAATGCTCATCTCCACAGTTTGCTTATAATGAATTGGATTATTTGTTGGTCTTCAGGTGCCCAATCAAAATGAAATGCTCCAAGCGTGCATAATAAAAATGGATCATGGATTTCGTTGGTGTCCGAACCCCGTCAGATTGACATGTACTTCCACTTCTCGTGTAATTGTACTTAAATAAATTTTGCGTATATTTTTCAATTCTGCATATTTTTCCTATTACAAGTACAAAATCAATTATGAGGAAAAATGATATTTACTCAAAATAAAGATATATAAGCACAATATAAATCATTAAGCCCTACTTTTCACAATTTTTTCATATTATATTGTGTTAACCTATCAAGTGTAATTCATTAATTTTATAAGAATTATTCAATAGAAGCACCATCAGTTAAACGAAAATTATAGGATTTGAAAGTGGAAAAAGTATGTAATATATGCACTTATCAATATTATTGAAGGATTATTGTACTTTTGTGAAAACTTGTGAGCATTGCTATCATCCAAGGAATATCTCTAGAAGACATGAGATGCCATAAAATGTGATACTAGTGATTGAGATATTTGATGTTTGGAGAATTGACTTTATGAGATTATTCCCATTGTCCTCTAACAATAGGTACATCCTTGTGATTGTCAATTATGTATTTAAATGGTTTGAAGCAGTAGCTCTCAATAATACTCAAGGTTCCAAGTCCCTAAATTTAGGACATCGGATAATGTAATTAATTTTAGTTTGAATTTCACCAAAAGGCTTGAAAAATTAAAAGAAGTATTCAAGTAAAGTTATTTTCTTAAAATAAATAATATAAATGAATTAATTTGATAAAAATGATAGTTTATTAGTAAATACGATATTTATTCAAAACTTGAGATTTGACCTTTGAAACTTAACATAATCTTCGAGATAAGTTATTTAAATTATAAAAATAATAAATAAAGAGGGAATTGTATATAATATAAATGTATTTATATGGAATATATATTATATGTATTAAATATGTATATATATTAATATAAAATTATAAAATATAGGTAAATTAATATAAAAATAATTGAAATTATTTAAAAAGTAACTTGATGAGTCATTAACTCATCCAAGTATGATGTGACAACCTAAGATCAGCTTAGAATGATGAGTCAACAACCAATTACAATGAAATGCCACCTAGCATATTGGATAAATGCCAAAAATTACACATAAGCCATAAATTGACATGTGGTGTGACAACTAAGTCACCCATCTAACCCCAAATCTATAATTAGACCCTCAACACTAAAAATTAGACAATTTAGCTAACTAAATTTGTGTAGCAAAAATTTAGAAAAAAAAATAATTTACGATTAAATAAAAATAGAGCAAAAAATAAGGGAGGATCTAGTTACGTGTGGTTCACAACAACTTGATATTAAGCCCTTTTGGGTCTAAAGGGTTGCTATGAGAGGAATTGGGCTGACAAGGTTCAGTGCCTAAAAAGTAGCTAGAGGTCACTAGTTCAACTAAACCAAATTTTTTCCTGTAGTTTGTTTTATTTTCTAAAAATATTAAATCTACTTAATTAATTTTGAAAAAAATGTTTTGTGGGGTTATTTTTGGTGTTGATTAATGTGGTAATTTTATTTTAATTAAATAAATAGTGAAAATATAGAGTCCTTAAGAAATGCTTTGTTTAGACGAAAACTCAATTAGGTTTTAGAAATATTAAATAATATTTTTCCACTTGAATTTTGGTGTAAAATAAACACAATATATATATATATATAATTATAATAATGAGAATTTTTGAAAAGAAGCTTATTTACAATTTTTTATAATTATTTTGAATAAAATTAGTAGTTTTACCAAATTGTTGAAATAAATACTTTTTGAATAGCTTAATTAATAAGACCTATGTATTTTGACTTTATGAAATTTATAATGTTTTTTGGAACACTTCATTTTTATTTTACACATAAATTTGTCTATTTGGTTAATTTTCCATAATTTCAAGAAAAAAAGGCAATTTTTACGGATATAGGTGATAAGCTAATTTAATACAATTGAGGGTCATCATTTGAACCATATATTTTTGTGAGTCCATAGGATTTTTTGTAGAATTAATCGGGCTCATATACTATTTATTGTGTGTTTTTCTATATATTAGCTTAATATGTAAAATAATAAATAATACTACTAAGATATTTGCTGAGACAATGTAAGATTAGCATTTTTTTGGTACATAATATATGCCAGTTAAGTTTGGAAAGTGTGATTTTGAGGATTTTTAGTTTAAAGTTGAAGCTTAGTTGAGTTAATTACAAAGTTATGAAAACATACAATTAAGTCAATAGCAAGAAAGGGAATTCGAACTTATAACCATATTGATTAGTGTTATTCCTTAAGGTATCTAAATAGTACTTGAAATGATGATTGTGGTGATATAAAGTTTATTGAAATTGGATAAGAAATAAATAAGATATGATCAAACGAAGTTTAGAAATAAGATATTGAAAGACTAAGCTAACGCAAGTCTATAAGGGTTTGGTTTCAACTCATAGTTAACCTAGGTACTATGCTTATTTTTCTAGGTGTAATAGGTGAGGAAGAACCATGTCGTGAAGCCTAAGATTTGCACTACTTGACCTAGAGTCAATTGTGTTGTAAACTATGATTGTATGGTTGATTGATTAGACATGGTATTTGTTGAATGTGTATTGATTGAAAGAAGTGTTTCTTCATGTATGACTGATTTATTGAGGCACCTTATTGCTTAGAAAACTTGGAAATTAATCTATCCTTCTAAGTGTCCATCTAAGTGAACCCTATATAAAGGGTTGAATTGTAAAGTTTGGACATAAAGCTAGATCTAAGTTAATTGAGTTATTTTTTAGATGGAACTTGGGATTCATGCCTAATACTTGGTTGTTATATTGCTTGTTGCATTTATGGCATAGGTCAACAAAGACCTACAGGTCAAGTTTCGTAAAATTGTGGTTTTACAAATAAGAAACCTAGTTTAAAAAGTTATTTTTCTTTTCCTTTTTCTTTAAAAAAAAAAGCATATAGAATTGCATTTGCTTGAGCAATCTAGTTACCCTTTTTGGTATTATTAATAAAACTAGGGTTGGGGGTCTTACTCTGAAGCAGCTTCTTGTTGCTATCTAGGTTCTTGGACTTTACACCTAGATGCCTAGTGATATTAACTACTTGAAAGTGGACTAGGTGGATCTCGGATATTGGTATAGCGCATGGCACATGCATGAGCATAGTACATATCATCGGTATTAATGTGATCCAACTTAGTTTAACTTGTTTTGAGAATTTATATATTTGAGTTATGATATATGTTGTATGTTTGCTAGTAGTATGCTTAGTGTTGTGTTAGGTTTTATCCACTTTTACTTAAAGAGTTGAGGGGATGCTTGTGTAATCTTAGATGATGAAGAAAACTATTTGGGCACCACCACCAATTGGGGAAATAATTTTCGAGAGCACAAAGGATGGAGTCAACTACTTTTGGAAGAAGTCTTGCCATGTTTTAATTGTAGTTCTAAGAAGGATCTATACACATGTAATGGAGGAAAAAAAAAACTACTGCATTTTAAATTTAGTTATGATTGAGGTTGTATACTTTTGTGTAAGTAGATGTAAAGCTAAACTACATTATAGTACTCTTTTGTTATGAATAATAACTTTGTGAAATATAAACAAGTATTCTTATGTGATGGAGCATTTTATGCTATGCCGGAATGCAACATTCTTTAGGTGGTATCAAAGCATAAGTTAAGGACCATCTACTAGGCACATATGAGGTGTACGAGGTAGCTAGGTATTATAAAAATTTCACATTGTTAGTAGTGATTGTTATAAGGAAACTAACCATGTCTATTGTCTTTGCTACTATCCAAAAAATGGTGCAAACACGTGTAAGTGGGGATTTCGGTTCATCATATGCTCCTAAGAGATAGATGAGGGAGGAACATCAACATCAACCCAATTAAGCTTTGCCTTTACAAGTGATGGATATGGTACAATAGATTGCAACTGTAAACCCTACGAATCTAGCTTTCTAAGTATAGAATCAAACGCTCAAACTGTAGATGATTTCCTAAAGTCAATAGAGCTAGTGAGATTTAAAACCGATTAAAATCTCAATTCAAAACCTAAAGTGAATATGAAAAACCTTAAATTATGAATTGAACCTCTTATCGCAGATGAAGATCCTAAAACCTTAAGTATATGTAACTGCAAAAGTTAACTTCAAACCTTATCAAAACCCTAAGATAACAATTGAAAACTTAATTGCGTACGAATATATTAAACCTTAAATGTGTAAAAACACTAAAGATTATGTCCTAAAGTAATAAAAACCCTAAAAACTATAACTTTAAGGATATAAAAGCACTAATTCACCATAATTTACCCTAAAACCTTAAGTGATAATATATCCTCCATATTTTGCCATTTCATTCGTAACTAAATAGCTTACTAAATGATGTATATAAGATATAAATGCCTAAAGTAAGATCTCATCATCTATTTTTATTAATCAATTCACCAAATGTCTCATTTCCTGTTATTTCATTAATTTTTTTCTTAATTTTCCTTAATTACTATATTATGTATACTAAATGGCTTATACTTTTGAAAAGTTGACCAAGTTAACACATATTAACCAAGGTTAAAAGGTTGACTAAGCCAACATTTAGAAAAGTCAACAAAAGTCACTTTCACTTAAGAAAATATCTAAGTCATGTAATGATTTCTTTTCTTTTCTTTTCTTTTAGATTTTTCTTCCTTCTTTCTACTTATTTGCCATCCATTCTTCTCCCTCTTCTAGACTTTGCTTTTCTCATTTATAAAACACAATTTGAGACAAGAACAACTCCCTTTTCTTCTTCCATTTCAAACCGTGAACTCCCCTTTGCTTTATCATCTTCACTTTTCCAAAATTTCACTTTTACAATCTTAAATACCACCACATACCAATCTGCTATATCTACTTGCTTTCCTTTTCAAATTATAAAGGAGAAAAAGGTATGTTTTATATGATTTCTTATCTTAATTAGTGAGTTAGTTATCTATCTAAGTTTAGGATGGGAACTTTATGTAAATTGTGCTTTTGTGTTATGGAAGGAAAGCAATCCTTATACTTATGTTTAGAGTATAGAAATACCTATGTACATACAACAAGTGAGTATATATGGAGTGTACATATTAAGGTTTTAGTGAAACCCATAGTATAAGTGTATAAATCCTTAGTTAAATGGAAAGAAGAACACTTGTACATAGGCTTAAATATGTGTATATAAGAGTATATACATGTATGGGAACTCTTGTACATGAATAACCATTCTGTACATAACCTAAAAGGAGGTTTTATACTAGTTATACATACATATGCCATGCTAAATACACCCTTAAAGTACAAAAATATAAAAATTGTGAAGATTTCTGAAGAGGGGACCTTAGGCATACGAAAACACATATAAAAATACATATGTCACCATATGTGTATATAGGTATATGTATTAGTATATGTATAAGTACATAAGTATACATATTAGTATGTTAGAAGTATATCTATGTATATAACATATGTATGAGTACATAAGGATATACATACGTAAGGATATATATATATATATTTATATGTAAAGAATGATTACATAAGTCATAACATCATCAAATGATTACATAAACTATGACATAAGCAAATGATGATATAAGCAATGACATAAGCGATTGATGATGTAAGCGATGACATGAGCATAAGTTTATAAAATAAAAAATAAGAAGAGTACATAAGAATTAGATATATGAATTAGTAAAACCTAATACATTTTCTAAATTGGATTAAACTTAATTAAGTACATGAATCACTAATACCAAGGTAAAATTCTTTAAGTGTAAGAATTTAAGGGCTAACTAAATCATTAAGTACAAACAAAGGATATAAATATAAGCAATAAGAATAATTAAGTTTCTATAGTTAAAAATTTCCATAAATTTAGCCCATATCATAAAACACGGGTTTTAACATCCAAAATGGACATCACCATATGAATGTGTATCCGAAAACGATGAAAAATGACTATAAGTTCGCAAATAGCGGAATTAGAATGAAAAGTTACTAAATACATAAATGAAGTCTCATAACTTACAAATATAAGAAAATAGTTACTAATAACCTCATTGAGTATGGTAAACCCTATATACATTATACTTGGGTTATATTGGGGGAACTAGATAAACTACAATAAACTTTTAGTTAACTAAGGAGTTTGACTTCTTAAAATACTTATAAGTTTTACTATTTTGATTTAGGTATTCAATATCAAGTTTTGGAAACCCTAAAGCTTAGAAGGAGTTTTAATGACCTGCTATTTGCTTGCGTGTGTTACTTGTATGAGGTTTTGCTGCTTGCTATTGCTTGCATGTCTGAATAACTGCTTTGCTTGTTTGCTATCATATGTGTGATCACCTTTTTAAATTGATAAATATAAGTATCAGACCAAGATAACCAATTATACTCGTTGTATGTCTATTACTCAATAAAGGTATGAGTGGAGAGTGCTAGCTTTACAAAAATCTTGAGAAAAGTGTTTTTGGAAAAAGTTTTTCTACTCTTAAACATATTTTTATATGATCTCTATAAGGGCTTATGGAGCCATGAATAATATTTTAACGTTAAGGCAAAGCTACCATGGGATTTCCAATTGATAGTAAGAGGACTCGCTTTATTGTGCTTGTAAGGCCTTGGATAATTTTGGTTGCAAGAGGAGTCGCATGTTTGTGCCCGAGGGGCCTTGGATGGTAGATGGTCCTAGTTTAGGATTCACCTATTTGGATTGGAACTTTTTCTTTTTTTTTTTTTCTCAAATAGGGTAATAGTTGAGTGTTGCCTAGAGGGGTAGTATCCCTAAGTAGCCTTATGTGGGTAAGCTAAGGTGCCATGTGTGAATAAGTACAGGGGATAATTGAAGTGTAGACGACATAATTCTACACCTTCCATAGTTTTGGACTCCAATGGATGTGTTGCTTGCATTCATTACGCTTGCATTCACGTTGTATGTAGATAGGTTGCTTGCATATATGATAATAATGTGTGATAACTTGCTTGAATGGTAGTAGTGAGGGACGAACTCACTAAGCTGTTTTATGCTCATTCCCCTTTAGTTTCATTTGTAGGTTTACTTACAATGGGATTAGGATATGTCTAGTGTGTTGAGTGCGAATGAAGATACGTATATTAGTATTAGAAGTAGCTGAGTACTCTTTAGGTGATACATAAACTTTCTTTGTAGAAAATATTTATATGTTAAAACTTACTATAATTTAATTTTTCTTGCATATTTTTTTTCTTTATGTTAATGTATCCTGTCTTATTATTTAGTAGGAGATACCGATTCTCTACGATTTTGAGGAACTGTGGGATATCGGATATCGAATATCTATAGTTATTTATATTTATATGTTATGTTATGTTATATTACAATAAATTAATTACTTGAAAATCAGTAATCTTAGTGATTTATCATCTAGAGTCTTGCAATCTCTGACTTGCAAGGCGGTTTTCATATCATAGGTGCACACATGTTATGGAAATTTTAAGTAATCCTACTAGGCCCCTTTCAAGGCCTTAACAGCAACTACCTTAGCTTAGGCCAATAGAGTGAATGGGGGTAAGTTAACTTAGGTGCAAAGTATAGTGAAACCGTTTGACCAGACAAAAATAGATCCTTTAGTTGTGGAAGAGTAGATTGATTCATTAGAAAAAGTTCTTGAATTGCACGAGGTGGAAGAGAATAGGAAAATGGAGATTGCTGCTATTTTATTCAGTGGATGTACGAATAATTGGTACAGCGGTAAGAAATGAACAATAGCAAAACCCATAGGTTGGAATGCCTTTAGGGATGTGTTTCTAGAGTAGTATTTTCCTGAATGTATGAGGAAGCAAATGTGTCAACATTATTATAAGTTGAGGCAAGCAAGTAAGACTAAGAAAGAATGTAAACAGGAGTTCAATAGGTTGTTGAAGTTTGCTCTGAAAGTAGTATAGAATAATGACATTGCTAAGGTTGGAAGGTTTAAGGCTAAACTTAATCTTTATTTTCAAGTTGAGTTAAAAAGGACTAGACTTGATGGAAAGCTAACCTTTGGACCCTTTACCCAAGCTCAACTCAAAGGCCTATAAAGTCTTGTAAAGTGGATTCCATCTACTTAGATCAAACAAGACAAACTCTAATATCAGGAAGGCTTAATAGTGAACTCTTTAAGTGCTTAACTTAGACACAACTTGATCTACTCTGTCTCATGTCCAAGTGTTGAGCTCACAAACATTCTTGATACAATTGATGATGTAAACCGTAACCAAGAAGAGACAATGCCGGTTGTTGGATGGGTCCAAGCTTACCAAAATCTTGAAGAGATGATGGGAATGTGCAAAAGAACGGAAAAGTGAATGAAAAGTAAGCAAAAACCTACCAATAGTTCTAGAGGATATGACACACTAATGGAATTTCTAAGGACTCACAGCACAACTCAATATGATACACAAATTGGTTTAGTGAGGTTAGTTGTTACTTATCCTTGCTTAAGGGTTAAGATAAGAGTGAAATGAGAGTAAACAAAATAGTGTTTATGAAAGGAAGAATATTCAGTTGTATTGAGATAATCTGATGTTTATAGCTACAAATATAAGGGGTATTTATACTCAAAAGTTAGGGTAACTTGCCCAAAAGAGAAAAGACAAAAAGAGTATTGTCCAAAAAAAGTAATGTATAAAAACACAAGAGGGTAAAAATGATTATTCAAGAAAAGTAAGGATTAGTTTGACAAATTCTACATGTGTTCCTATATACGTGGTAGAGATAGATTAGCAATGTTGTTAGAGGATGCAGACAAAAATATACGATCAAATTGCTTATTCGAGCAGGGGTGGCTAAGGATTAGTCCAAAGTCTCTCTCTTGGTCTCTTGGCAAGGGTGATGTCGAGTAATTTGGTTAGCTTAGATGTAAGAGTATTCGTGAATGGTTTAGTTGTTGTCTCGGCAATCTATAATTTGGCATACCTTAGAAAGATAGGTAGTCATTTGGCTTAGCATATAGAGTGACTCGGCAAAAAGATACTCGACTTCGATAGGAGTCAACTAGACCAGGAGGATCCACCTTACCAACTCTTCTAGTCCTTAGGCTCGGCTATGGGTTAAAGGCCTAGTAGCTTGATTCCTATTAGTTAACCTATCAAGAGCCAAGCATTTTAATGTCAACTAATAGTTGCCAAGAACCTAACTATAGACCTACCACATGCTAAGGAATAGAATGTTGACCTCCTTACTTCTTCTTACCAATTTGTTGTTTCATTTGAATAGCTCGGTTCTAGCACTTCTTTACCTATTATACAAATACAATAATAGTGCACCACCTATCTTTATTCTTTTCTGACATTGTACTATACTCTCTTTGTCATCATAGTCTCATTTGCCCCTTTTTAGTAATGTACTAGGTTTCTTTACTTTATATTACTCCAATAATCTCTAGGCACATTAGCATTGTATACTTGGATGTCGTCATAGTACATTACGATACACTTCCCCATTAAATTCCATAGTACGTGGTTCATTAGTCTCATGAAAATGCTCGAGGCATTCGATAAGCTGAATGGCATGACCATCTACTTATAGAGTCCATGTCGAGTTTTGAACACAATCTTTTACTCATCTCTTAGCCTCATGCAAATTTGATGGTAGCTAAACTTTAGATCAATCTTGCTGAAGATCTTAGCTCTACTTAATTCATCTAGCATGTCTTCTAATCTTGAGATAGGATACTTGTATTTAATTGTAATCTTGTTTACTACTCGGTTGTTAACATACATCCACCAGGTTCTATCCTTTTTTGACACTAGAAGCGCTAGCACAATGTAGGGGTTGAGACTTTCCCTAACATACACTCTCACCAGTAATTCATTGACTTGTTGCTGGAGCTTAGAAGCCTATTCGGGAATCATCCAATAAGTTGGCTTATTCGACAAGGCAATGCTAGGTATTAAGTCAATGCAACGTTCGATGCCTCAAATAGGGGATAGTCCTTCGAGTAACTATTCTGGGAACAAATTGGCATACTCATCTAGCAACTCTTTTATTTCCCAGGGTAGTTCACCCAACTCCTTCATCTCTAATAGTTACCTAACTAACATGAGGGTTAGTTCATTAACATTGATGGCCTTTCAGAGCTCAAATCTACTCATCATCAAAGTCCTTCTCAATCCTCAAGCAAGTTTTGTCTATAATTTATTAACTTCTCTCGATGGCATCAGGTTCACTATAATCTTCTTGCCATCCTTCTTGAGTACATACGTATTCCTATATCCATCATGGATAACTCTTTTATCAAACAGCTATGGTCGACCAAGCAATACGTATGAGGTGTACATAGGCAGCACATCATAGAAAACCTCGTCAAAGTAATTTTTGATAGTGATCAGCAATAGTACTTACTGAATGACATGTAGTGCTCATTTCTCATTTAGCTAATGCAACTTATATGGCCTTGGGTGTATGATAGTTGGCAAATTCAACCTTGTGACCAGATCGGTTAATGTTACATTAGAGTAACTTCTACTTTCCACAATTAGCATACTTACCTAATCATTTACTCGATAAGTTATATGAAACAAGTTTTCTCTCTACTCTTCCTCTCGTGAGGGTTCCAAGTTCATTGCACGTCGAATAACCAAGACCAACTAATCCAAGTTCTCGGCAAACACTTCTTCGTCAATAAGTTCTTTCTCGATAGTTTCTTCTTCAGCCTTATTCTCTTCCTCCTCAGGTTCCTCATTAGTTCTTTCCACATCCAACTTCGAGACGTCTCCCTTGATGACTATAGTTCTTCGATTCAGGCATTGACCAGCCATATGTCCAAACCCTTAGCACTTGAAGCACTTCATCTAACTCGCCTTCCTACCAAATCCTCGCTGTTTCTCATAAATTCGAGTCAGCACGTTACTATTAAGTCGACCCTTCTACTCGATTCGGACATTTACCTTTCTGATTGGCTTGATACTTGACTAAGCTCAATGATTTCCCTATCTTAGTTTGCTAGTCAGTAGTCTGGTCTGTACTTGGCTTCTTTTCTACCTCTTTACTCGTTAGGTTACTCTAATGGCTTCATCCATTGTAGAATGTGGTAAATTGTTAGAGTTCTACAATATATTGAACGTCACCTCTCAATCCAGTAAGGAACTTAGAGATTGTTCATGCTGGTGGTTCTTTTACTTCACAGCAGATCATAAGCATTTGAAATTCTTAGATATCACTCATCAACAAATTGGTCTCTTTATCTCAGCTCTTGAAGTTAAGTAAAAGTATCTTAGAGATAAGTATCCAGCATAAATATGTTTCTAAGTATTCTCTTCATCTCTAGCCAAGTATTAATCCATCTATATCCTTTTCGTCTCATAGCTTGGAAATTCTTCCGCCATATGGTGGGATATTTAGAGAACTCAATAGTAGTAATTCTCACTTTCTCGTAATCCTCATATTGGTAATAGTCGAACACATACTCCACTTTCTCTTCCCATTCTAAGTATTCATCCACACTCCTAAATCTATTGAAGCTTAGAATCTTATGCTTCATATAGTTAGATGCTCGGGGTGCTTGTGCTTGCTCTTCTCCTTCATATTCTTCCTCATCCTCCTTATCCAAATCTCCTAAGTCAATCCTTCTTCTCACTCATCAGCCTACTCCTCCACCTCAATCTTATTGAGTTGGGTTTTGACCTCTCGTAAGTTAGCCATCATGTGAGGTGTTATGCTCGGTTTCAGCAAGTCAATAAGCCAATTCATGTATAACTCGAGTTAAATTAACTAAGAGGTTAGCTACTTCATTAAGTCTCTTGTTAGTACTCTTAAGGGTTCCTTAAGACTGTTAGCTATGGTGGACAATATCACTGTTGTCATCTTCAATGCCAACATTAATACTTAAGTCTATCATTTTCTTTATAAGATTCAAGTCCAAACTCCTCAATTCAGTGCTATGGTTGACACTATCTTTCAAAGTCTACTAAATAGTTCCTCTAAACTAGAAGCTTAACAACCAGTAAACACGATAACTAAAATAACACAAAAACTTGCTTTATTCGACGTACGTATGACAATAAGGATAGAACTTCAAAACAACTACTATAACCTAAATGAAACCTCCGCTCTAATACTAAGATGATGTGAACCTTGACCAATAACAAACAAGACTAATCACTAGATGGGTCTAAACTTGCAAAAAGCTTGAAGAGATGATGGGGAATGTATGAAAGAATAGAAAAAGTGAATGAAAAATAAGTAAAAACTCACAAACAATTCTGGAGGATATGTCACCAATGGAACTTCTGAAGACTCACGGCAGAATTTGATGTAACGCATGAATTGGTCCAGTGAGGTTACTTGCCACCTAGCTTTACTTAAGGGTTCTGATAAGAGTGAAATGAGAGTAAACACAACAATATTTACGAAAGGAAGAATATTTAGTTGTATTAATGATAATTTGATGTTTACAGCTACAAATACAAAGGGTATTTATAATTGAAAGTTTGGGGCAACTTACCTAAAAAGGAAAAGACAAAAAAGGTATTGTCTTAAAGAAGTAATGTACAAGAATATAAGAGGGTAAAAATAACTATTCAAGAAAAGTAATGATTAGTATAGCAGATTCTATACATGGTCCTATATACAAGGCAGAGATACATTGGCGATGCTATTGGAGGATGCAGACAAAAATGTATGATCAGTTTGCTCATCTGAGTAAGGATAGCTAAGGATCAGTTCGGAGTGTCTCTCTTGATCTCTCGACAAAGGTAATGCCGAGTAGTTTAGTTAGCTTGGATGTGAGAGTATTCGTAGATGGGTTAGCTGTTGTCTTAGTAATTTACCAATTGGCACACATTAGAGAGATGGGAAGTCATTCAGCTTGGCATACAGAGTGATTCGATAAATAGATACTTGGCTTCGGTAGGAGTCGACTAAAGTAGGAGAATCTACTTTACCAACCCTTCTAATCCTTTTGCTCATCTATGGGCCAAAGGCCTAATAGCCTAATTCCTATCAATCAACCTATCAAGTGCTGAGCATTTTATTGCCAACGAATAGTTGCCAAGAACCCAACTATAAACCTATTGCATGCTAAGGAATAGAATGCCAACCTCCTTACTTCTTCTTACTAATTTTTTGTTTCATTTGAACAACTCGGTTCCAACACTTCTCTACCTAATGTACAAATATAATAATAGTGCACCACCTGTCTTTATTCTTTTATGACATTGTACTATACTGTCTTTGTCGTCACAGTCCCATTTGCCCTTTTAGTAATGTACTAGTTTCTTTAATTTGTATTACCCCTTATATAATTTCATGCATTTCTTTGTTGCCTTAGAGATTTACTATAAATAGTTTATAGACACTAAATTTTTACCCCTTGTAATTTTACAGCTTTTTTTTAGAATAAGAAAAAAAGGGGTCCTATTTAAACAAAAATAGAAAATCTTAAAAAGAAAAAAAAATTAGAAAATTAAAAAAAAAATACACCAAAAAAAATAAAAAATGAAAAAAATATAAAAATAGGATTTTTAGTGAAACTCATTTAATTTTAGCTCAAAACTAAGTTTACTATTTTCATTTATTTATTTTAGCTTTTACTTTTTCTATAAAAAAAAAAAAAAAAGAGAGAGAGAGAATAAAAGAAGAAAAAAAAAAAGGAGTGTAAAAGGGTTAGACTAAGTCCAAAGCTTAGTCTGTTTGAAATGGAAACAAAGCCTTCGGACCCATTTAAATATTGGATCCAAGATGACAGTAGGTACTTTGCGCCTGATTTTATTTTTCCTTTAGGTGCGTATAGCATACATGCTAAGCTGGGTATGTATGCATGTGCTGGGCTTGGATCTCCTCCTCCTTCCTTTCTCTTTTCCCGATTCCTAGCTCTTTTCTCTTTTTTTTTTTTTTTCTAGGTTAGTTAACTATGTTTTAGCTCATTTTTTGTCCCTTTAATTTTGCAATTTCATCGAAATAATGGTAAAATTTGCAAAATAAACTTGGGATGCTTCACATCAAGTATAAAATCTTGTCTACATTTGTTCATTAAAGGGGTCAAAATCGGTTTGATAATTTGAAAAAAAGAAAAGAAAAACTTGAATGCACATATTTGAACCAAGCTTGATTCATGCTTCAGTGGTGGAAATCGATGCTTCCATTGTATCTTTCGAGCAAGTTTAAACACTAAAACATCACTTTAACTAACAAATTTCCTCAATTTTGAGTCAAATCTCAAGATTTTAGCCAATCCTTTAATTCTCGAGTTCATCACATTTTAAGCTTTTCCTTATTTAATCATTACTTGAATAGTATAAATAGAGGCTTAAGGATTCATTCCTAACATTAGTAAGTGCTCAAACCCATTAGAAATGCATTTTTAAACATTTTCTCTCTCTAGTGCCCTTAGCCACCACCTTATTTTCTCTCTCTAGAATTGTTGTGCTCGAGGTTGTTTTTAAAATAAATAACCACCATGACTAGCATCCTTAAGCCTTAGGCTTCTTAACTACACCTGTCTTGAGCTTTACCATGTCTCTTACCACAAGAGCCATACACTTGGGGGTTTCACCACTAGCGGCTACTATATGAACCACTGCTTCTAGCTAGCCCCATTTGAAACCGATAACACCATCACACTCATCATGGCTAGAAACCTTAAACACAACCTTTCTTCAAAGCCCAATTACTACCTCTTGACCTAAATACCACTATCATCATTAGCCAAAACACGAAAACCACTTAAATGGCCACCATTAGCTATGGCATTGCCCCTGTACCCCTTTTGTCTAATCCAATTCACATGAATCTAAAGTCACCCCTTTGATTCGTCACTTGAAATAGTCCAACATAAGTTGCACTGCCTTAGCTCTTCTTCTTTGCTCCAACAATGTGCAAGTCACATACGATTAGGACTTGACCTAGCTCTAACTTACGCCCCAACATGGTTTTTTATCGTATGCTAAGTCCTTTGGTACAACCCTCCTTCCTTTGTCATTTGTTGTAAATCTTATTTATTTATTATTATTTTTCTTTTTCTTTTTTCTTCTCTAGTGCATTATTTTATTTTCAAAAAAAAAAAAAAGAGACAAAGAGAAAAAAGAAGAGGACAAAAAGAAAGGAAAAAAAAACTATTTTTTTTTTTAGTTATTTTTGCTTTGGTAAAAAAAAAAAAACAAATAATAGCAAATAAAATAAATAAGTAGTATAAAAATGAAAAAAAAAAAACGTTTGATCACTTAGAAAATCCATTTTTCAACCATAAAAATAAAATAAAATCAATCATTTTCAAAATTAGCACATTTTAGAATTTTCAAAAATAAAAACCCCTAATTTAGGACCCTTTTAGAAATTTTCAAAGTAAAATGAAATGGTTAAGAGACGTAAACTTAGCTACTTTTCAAATTTAAAATAAATCAACATGCATAAAAGTTTTCAAGAATGAACAATGGAAATTTTGATCCCTACTAGATGGTACGTAAGCACCTATGGGGCAATTTAAAATAGGAAAATCTTTTTATTTTTCCTTTTGTAAATAATTTTAATTTGTTATTTTCTGTACAAATGGAATTGGTTTATTTTGAATGTAGAATTAGATAAAAGGGTATTTTAAAAGATAAAATCAATTTTAGAAGATAAAAGTAATATCTATTATGGTTTAATAGGTTAGTGCATAGACTCAAATCTCTAGTTTTCAAAGAACCATTAAAAAAATGTTTTTTTTTTTTTTAGTAGACTAGTGACTAAGTTAAATTAATCCATAATATTGATTTTTTTCCCTAACTCTAGTTTGGTGGCAACTCTATTCTTTTTTTTTTTTTTTTGAAAATCAAATGAAAACCAAGTTTTTCTTAATTCCTAATTGAAGGTTAATATTAAATGAAAAGAGTTTAATATTGATTGGAATAAGCAAAATAAGTAAAATCGATAAAAATCTAAGCTCGACATAGTCCTTATAGACACTTAATTTTTAACCCCCTTTTATTTTTCAAATTTAAGTCATAGGGTCCTAAATTAGGAAAAGTTCAAAAAAATAGAAAATAAAAAAAAAGCCCCCAAAAAATAAAGAAATTTAGAAAAATAAGAATTCTAGAAAAACATAAGAAAATAGGAAAAAAGCATAGAAAATAAGAAACTTAGAAAATAAAAAAAAATAAGAAATTATGGAAAAATCACAAAAAAAATAAAAAAAAATAAATAAATAAAAGATTTTAGAAAATAACATTTCGTTAGATTAAATTTAGGTTTAGAAATTAGGTAATTGAACCTGGGTTTAGATTTAAATATGGTCTAGGTTGATGAAGTCGATTTATCCAATTTAATTGCATCTATGGACAAGGCACAGGTTAATGGCTTGGCCATTAAGTATATGGATATAATATTAGCATTAAGCATGAGGTCTTAGGTTCGAAACTTAGCAAAGGTAAGGAGGCTTTTTTCTTACTTTTTGTTTTCCTTACATAAGAGACTGCTATGTATCAGGATTTGATTGTACCACGAGTCCTGATACGTGGCATAATCAGATTGGATGGCCTTTGCTGACGTGGTGCCACGTATCAGCCACGTGAAATGCCACGTCAGCCGCTACGTGTCAAGTGTGATACGTAGCAGGTTAGGGTTTGTCGAGCCGGCTGACGTGGTGCCATGTCAACACTTTCCCTTTTTTTTCTCTCGGTTTTCCTCCATTTTCTCCCGATTTTCCTTATCTTTTCTTCTCAAGAGCAGCCTACTCCCTCTACTTTAGCTTCAATTTCTACACAAATTCCACACACAGGCTCATGGTTTCTTGCATCAATCTTGTCCTAGACATACCTTACTATGAATCGGTACAGAAAATGCATCTAAGTTCGGTCAATTACGCATTCAAATCAAGCTTCAAAGATTAGAAAAAAATTGAAAATTTGGCCATTCCCATTAACTTCGATCTGAGCTTTCCTTTGTTGCTAGGTTGAAGTTCAAGTATAAATAGGGACATCAATGAGTAGGAGAAGGATCTCTGAGCTTCAGAGTCAACTCCCAAGCTCTCCTTTTCTCTTGCGATTCTCTTTCTCTCTCTAACTCACTCTCTCTCTCTTCACGTCTCTCTTCTTTGAGCCCACTACTACAACCTAACACTACGGCCGTAACCCTTACTCCATTAGCTCTCGAATATGACCTCCCTTGACCTCTGCCATGCCCCCTAGCAGCATCTCCTAAGCACCACCGTTGACTACCACTTCCGACAACCGCCAAACGAAAACCATAGGTCACGACACTCGGCTTACCCCCCCCCATGTCCAATCCCAAACACACAAATCTTCCCTTACCCTTGAAGAATTCAGTCCAAATGATCTTCAACCACCCCTACTCGACATTGCTGAAGAAGAATTACAAGCAATCTGACCTGGTCCGACCCGACCCGATTAGAGGACTGACCCGTAACCCAACCTAGTAGTCCAACCCGACTCGTGACCTAGGTCCAACCCATACATCCTGTTGCCTTCGCCCAATTTCTTATTTATTTATTTATTTTTCTTTTTTTTTCCTTATTTTGTTTTATTTATGTAAATGTAATAAGAAAAAAATAAAAAGAAAAAAAAAGGGAAGAACAAAAGAAAAAAGGAAAAAAGAAAGAAAAAGAAAAAAAAGAGAGAAAAAAAAAAGCGAAGAATAGAAAGTATTTTATGTTATTTTTTTTAAACAAGAAGAACAAAAAAATATATAATAAAAAATAATAAATAAATAAATAATAAAAATAATAAAATAGAGTAAAAATAGAAAAGTTATTTTTCACACTTAGAAAATCAATGTTTTTTAAATAAAGATAAAATAGTTCTTTTCTAAACTAAAGCATTTGAGGTTTTCCAAAAATAAAATTCAGCTTAAGACTCCTTATAATCTTTTTCTCAAATCAACTCAAAATGGGTGAAAACGTAAAGTTGGCGGTTTTTCTAAAATTAAGATCAATTAACCCGCTATATTTTCGTTAAACGAACTACGGAAGTCTAATCCCATATAGCAAGTACGTAAGCACCTATATACAAGTATAGGGCGACTTCAAATATGGAAAGTTTTATTTTTTTCATTTTTAGATATTTATGTAAATTAATCAATTTAGTTGCATGTATCATAATTAGATGTTTTTTGGAAATTAAAAAGGGTATATTTGAAAAACGAAGTTAAATTCGAAAAGTTAAAAGTGGTACCCGTTTTGGGTTTAATAAATTAGCCCTCAGATTCAAATCTCTAGTTTTAAAAATAAAAAACCGTATTTATAACTTGGTTTTTTAATCGATAGACTGGTGGCTAAGTTATAACCAATCCACCCAATTGGTTGTAACTTAATTCCTTTTCCCAACTCTGGTCAGGTGGCGACTCCAAATCTTTTCAAGTTAGAAAAAATAGTCTTTTTTAAACTCTAGTCAAGGGTCAATATTAAACGGGTGGGATTTAGTATTGATCGGCTTAGAGAAGACCTAATTTTATAAAAGAACCGGGAGGGTGGAAAACCAAGCTTGACAACTTGGCGACTCCACTAGGGACCGTCAAGAGGGCTAACCACTTAAAAATATTTCGAAATTAAAATTGCTTTTCAAATTACCTGCATTGTTAGTTAGTTATTTATTTATTTCTTTATATATTCAATTGTTTATTCATTGTTTGCTTTGTGTACATATTTGTTTTAATTAACATGAGATTTATTTTGTTGCATCATGAATGCATGGTAGATACGGTCAAACCCAGGCCATTATAGGACCTTAAGACGGGGAGCTATTATGTAAAGTCTTGGACGTAGTAGGGCAACCATCATTCGGGATCGATTAGGCTACCTCACTTAAACTTCGATGTGACCAAAGAATCGTTTTTTTATAAACGTATGTGATTACAGAGTTTAAGGACCGTTAAAACCCACCTGTCTTGCATTACACTTCATAGGGTCAACAAATAATTAACAAAACGGCAATGTTACATAAAAAGAAAAAAAATGATGAAGATTCTAGAGTTTTTCCCTATATCCTTCTTAGAATTGTTATACATTGGTAGTCTTATATATTTTTTCTTCTTGTAATTAGCCTTTCCCTTGTAATTTATGCTTTTTTTGTAATGTTTTAGAAATGGCCAACTCATCTAACGCTAGGGTTCTTGCCAAAGAGATTCATGTCCACAAACCTGCAAACCTAAAGCCCATACTCAACCAGTGGTTTCAAACCTTTAGTCCGAGAAAGCAACAATTCATTACCAACAAAATTAGACCCGAACTCTCACTAACCAAAGTGAAGGTTAACATCACACTAGTAAGGGACTTAGACCATTTCTAGGAGCTTAAAGAAGTGGCTTTCCAATTTGGACCACATCTAATCAACCTAACTTTAGAATAACACATCCAACTGCTCCAAGCTCCTCCTTTGGATGAAATATATGTCTCGGAACTCAACTTCAGCCCAACATATATCTTCTCAAGATTCTTAGGGATTCATAAGACTGAGATAAATGAGGCTCTAGATGACTGCCACAAATATGCCATCAAGATATGGGATCTAGTCCATTGGTTCCAGAATGAGCCTAACTCTAACAATAGATTGCTGTTTTTTGGGAATTGGAGAGAAAACCGAATCAAGTCCTATGTGCTAGCTATGTTCACCACTATCTTATTCCCAAGTGGTTCTCTTTTTATACACTTTAGGGTAACAAAGTTAGTGGCTCAATTCTGAGAAGGTAAATCTTACATTCCTGCCCTACTTGCTGAGTAGATAAGGAATCTTAATTTTCTTAAGGAAAAGGGCTGCGGAGATCTTAGGTCAAGCATGGCATTATTAATGGTTTGGTTCATCAGTCACATTAAGTGATTTGGGTTGGATTTAATAAGGGGAGCATTCATGAATAAGATTGACCTTATTGATTCTTTCGTCGATAAGATCAAATTACCAAAAGATATCCTTACCTTTCTCTAGATAGAGGTTCTACAATACTTCCGAGTAGAAGACATACTGTAGACTAACAGGTGGAGCAATTACACTAAGGTCATATTGATTTGCAAGAATTACCATTCTGTACTACTGATCGGGATGACCTGGTGTACAGGCTACTATCCAAGCAACATGGTAAGACAATTTGGAGGGATTTAGGACATAGTTCACAAACCTTCATTGGAACCATTCACTCTTAATCTCGAAGAGCCTTACTCCCCAAAAAAGGTATCCAAACTTCACAAGATCAAAGCTTGGTGGGACACCCGGACCATAAGCTTAAACATCGATCTGAGTGAGTTCGTAGGAGAAGTGGACAAACACCGAGTTACTAAAGAGTATCTATACAATCAACTTCATAAGGTAGGCGCAATATGATATCGGGCACTAGAAGTCCTTCAAACCTCCCCTATACGCCCTGACTCTGAAATGGTGACCTATATGGACCAAATGAAAGTGCGTATGGAGATCCTCCATGATGAGAAAGATAAATGGGCGAACTTATGCTGAGAATCTAGAAAAAGGACACATGCTCTGGAACACCAGTTGAAGATGGCCCAAAAGAAAATTCAAGAGTTTGAAGAAGCAGCTGAGCATAACCAAAAGAAGAAGAAAATGTCAGCTGGCCCACAGAAAAAAAGGAAATTAGCGTAGATGAATTTGTACCCTTTTCTTTCTTTCATGTAATATGATGTCAGGAATCCAAAAATAATGAATAACTTGCTGTTCTATTAATCATTTGTCAATCCTCTCCTTTTCATCCGTATGATTCACTTGCATTTCATTCATTTGCATTCTTTTTCAAAATCTCCTTATGCTAACTTATTGAGAAGTGGTTTTACCCAGGTTGCCCAGATAGCTCCTAAACGTCAAACCTTCCAAAGAAGCCCATCAAAACTCGTTCTCAAACCAAAATTGCCAACCAAGGAAACAACAACAATAATAGCAACAGCAACCTTGAGGTTGTTGACTTTATGGAGTTAAGATTCCAATCTTTGGAACGAACAATGGGAAAGATGGTAGATCAACTGAGCTTCCTTGCTGACAACATCTCTCTACTTAGGTCTACAGCCCCATCAAATGAAGAGCACTCCAAAGCCCAATATAGAAAGAATACTAAGGCCCTACCCCTTGAAATAGAAGAAGCTTACCTTAAAGGCCATCAGGGCTTTAGATCCTTTGAAATTGAAGGGGTATTTCCAAAGGCAAACCCAACCTTTAAGTCGAATACTTACTCATTCCCAATCAACCTGAAGCCTGAAGTTGACCAAGACGGATTGAAGGAGCTCGAAGAGTGGTTAACTCGATAGATCACCGAAAAAATGAAAACGCTCGAGGGGTATGATGGATTCGAGCACATTGGAATAATAGACTTCTCTGCCTACCATTATGGAAGCTTTCCATAAGAATTCAAAGCACTTGACTTTGAGAAATATAATGGGACTGGATGCTCCAAGCTATACACCCGATTGTATGTAAGTAAGATGGGCAAGTATGCACAGTAGGATCAACTCATGGTCTAGACCTTTCAGGATAGCCTGATAGGCTCTACTTTAACCTGGTATGTCTACTTGAACTTAAATCAGGTGAATACATGGGAGAAGCTAGCTAAAGCATTCCATGAACAATATAGATTTAATGTCGAAGTGGCACCAACAATGATGGATTTGGTTACCTTAAGGAAAAGGCATAATGACTCCGTCAAAGAATATGCTCAAAGGTGGAGGTCTTTAGCTACAAGGGTATCTATCCCTATGATTGAAAAAGAGCTGACGGCAACTTTCATTAACACTCTTGAGAGGCCTTACTTTGCTTACCTAATTAGATAAGCCTCTTTTAGCTTTGTAGAAATAGTAGCAGTAGGGTGCTGAATTGAGAGTGCCATTTCCTCTAGCAAACTGTAAGAAACAACAGATAGAAGATTACCCTTTACTAAACCCACTACCAACAAGCCTAGAGAAGCTATTGTTAGTATGCTCAACTCGAATACAAGACCTAACTCTTAAGTTTCTTTTAGGATGAATCCTCCGCCAGCTTAACTACAGTATAGAAGCCAGCTACAGGGTAACAGGGCCCCAAGACAGTTTACTAGAATACCAGTTCCACTTAGTCAGGTGCTCAAGAAGTTAAGAAGAGATAATTTGCTACATTTTGAGGCTGCCAATGAAAGGTACAAGCCGATGTTCTTTAATCCTAATGCAAGATGTCAATATCATCTAGGATAAGTAGGCCAGTTAACTGATTCATGCTAGAGGTTGAAAAACAAAATCCAAGATTTGATTGATGAAGGTACAGTGCAACTGGATTTTGTAAAGGCTCTTACCCCAAATGTTAATAATAACCCACTGCCAAACCATAGACCTATCATCAATATGATATCTGACTACCCAGAATCTACCATCAACATGATCAGTCAAAACTAAGAACCAAAGGTTTATAGGTTCTACAAAAAAGAGGTCCCACAAACTAAAAGGTACACATTCCATGTACATGTGGCCCCCGAAAATTATAATGCTGCCCCCTTCAATTACCAGGTAATAAACTAGGGGCAATCAAACTCGCTCGTAGGGGGGATCACTTGCTCTGGCAGAATCTACAATCTAAAGGAAGACTTAAAAAAGAAAGGTGTATAGGAAATGCCAAACATCGAACAAGCTGAACATAAAGAAGGATTAATTACCTTCACTAAAATGATCAAGTCTAGTGAGTACAAAATAATGGACTAGTTCACTAAGACTTCGGCACAAATATCCCTCATGAGTCCATTGATGGCATTAAACCCACACCGAGAGGCCTTATTTTGAACAATAAGGGATGTCAAAGTCCCTCGTGAAATCCTGGTTGAAAAGATTGGCTTTATCATCAATTCCATCTTCACCATAGATTAAATTTCCTTCTCCACTAAAGAACTGGGCGAAGAAGGTACCCAACACACAAAGCCTCTATTCATAATAGTAAGGATAAATAACATCATCACAATAAGAGTCCTCATCGACAATGGGTCGTCTCTAAATGTTTGTACTTTAGCCACCCTGGATCTATTAGGTGTCGATACAACTGCTATAAAACCTAGTTTAACAATAGTAAGAGCTTTTGATGGATTTAGGAGAGAGAAAATAGGGGAGGGGGACTTATCAGTTGATATTGGCCCACAGACGTTTAGCATCCCATTCTAAGTTTTGGACATTCCAAAGACCTTCAATCTGTTATTGGGAAGGCCTTGGATATATTTAACAGGGGCCATACCGTCAACACTTCACCTGAAAGTTAAGTTCATCTCCAATGGCTAGGTAATCATAATTCTGGGTAACCAAGATTATGAAATCTATAAAAAGATAGCCATACCTTATATTGGTACAGAAGAACAAGAGAACTTTAGACTCCAGATGTTTAATGAGTTGTGCATGATCACCATTCAGTAGAAGGAAGAGAGGCTGAAATATAATGAAGGCCAGTTTGGGTCCTATGGGTTAAGGTACATTCCAACCCTAATAGAAGAATTGCAAGCCAGGGGCAGAAAGGGTGATAGGTTAAATTACGCTATAATGACCTTCCCACCATTGTTAGAAACTTTCATCAAGATCGAAACCTAAAACTTAAAGCCCGCTAAAGAAGGCACTTCCAACAAGAATGAAGGGGCTGGCCTAATCAACAAAGCCTATCACTTGAATAATTAGTTCTCCATCCCTATGAATAACAATAAGTCTTCCTTAAGGTAAAGGATGAATCATGATCTAGTATTTTATAGAATTTTGTAATAAATTGTCTCTGTTCTCCAAACACTTGTGCTCAATAGAGAGTTCCCCAAAATAAAATTAGTTTCTTTTCTCTTTATTCTTACCTTACTTACACTCTTCCTTTTGCACACTTTCTTTTTTCAAACCCAATGACTTGAATAAAGGCCATGGATACTTTGTACAGATAGGTAATGAGAATATTGATATCACTTTCGGCCCTACTGGGATAGTTGTCAGAGGTGATGTTGATGACCATAATGACGTATAAGAAAGCTGGCAAAAACATGAAATGAGTAAAATTTCCACTAATGAGCTAATAGAGATAATTAATGTCGGTACCAACAAAAACCTTAAGGTATTGAAGGTTGGGGGAAATTTGGAAGAAAATCAAAAGATAGAGATGACCACATTGCTATCCGAATACTAAGACGTATTTGCATAGTCTTATGACGATATGCCCGGATTAGACCCATTGATCGTGGTCCATCACTTACCCACACAAGAGGATATCAAGCCTAAGAAACAAAAGTTAAGAAGGTTCCAACCAAATATCTTGTGGAAAATCAAGGAAGAAGTCAAAAAATTATTAGAAGTCGGCTTCATTGAGCTATCTGATTATCCTGAGTAGATAGCCATCATAGTACCGGTTATGAAGAAGAATGGGAAAGTTAAGGTATGCGTAGATTTTTGAGACCTTAATCAAGTAACCCCTAAAGATAATTTTCCTTTGCCCCATATTAATGTATTGATCGATAACACAGTCGAAAACCATATTTTTTCTTTCATGGATAGATTTTCCAATTATAACTAGATTTGAATGGCTGAAGAAGATAAAGCCAAGACTACGTTCATCACAACTTAAGGCATGTTTTGCTATAAAGTGATGCCTTTCGGACTAAAAAATATCGGGGCAACTTACCAAAGGGCTATGGTAGCAACTTTTCATGACATGATGTACAAAGAAGTCGAGGTATATGTTGATGATATGATTGCCAAGTCTGAAGAAGGAGAAAATCATATGGAAAATCTAAGAAGATTATTTGATATGTTGAGAAAATTCCAATTGAAACTCAACCTAGAGAAGTATACTTTCGGGGCGACTTTAGGGAAGTTATTGGGTTTCATAATCAACCAAAGGGGCATTGAAGTGGACCTTGATAAAGTTAAAGCGATAGTTGACCTACCCCTACCACGTACACTTAAAGAAATAAGAGGTTTGTTAAGCTGTTTAAACTATATAGCTTGGTTCATATCCCAACTTACAGACAAGTGTCATCCTTTATTTAAGTTGTTAAAAATGAATGCTAAGATCAACTGGTATGAAGAGTGTGAGCAGGCCTTTACAACAATCAAAGAATACCTCATGAATTCTCTAATTATGGTAGCTCTAAAACTTAGGAAGCCTTTATTCCTATACTTGACAATATTACCAGAGTCCATGGGGTGCATGCTTGGCCAAAAAGATGAAGAAGGAAAGGAATGGGCTGTATACTACTTGACCAAAAAATTCATCGAAGGGGAGTAGAGATATTCAGAAATTGAAAGAACCTGTTGTGCGTTAGTCTAGGTAATGCATTGGCTCAGACAATACACACTTTGCTACCAGGTGGAATTACTGACTCAATACGATCCCCTGAAGTACTTGGTAGACAAACTGGCCCTAATTGGCATAATCTTAAAGTGGCAAGTATTGCTGTCAGAGTTCTACATTACATATGTGAACCGAAATTCAATCAAAGGGCAAGCTTTAGCAGATTAATTAGTAGAAAACCTCTTTGATAGTACTCCCCAAGAAGTACAAGTCAATTTCCCTAATGAGGGTATCTTAATGGTCGGAGGAAACTTTGATAAAGGAAAGGATGACAAGCCACCAAAATGAAAAATGTTCTTTGATGGTGTAGCTAACGTATCTGGATGTAGAATTAGGGTAATACTAATATCCCCTGAAGGTACTCAGTATCTTGTGGCCATAAGGCTTATTTTCCCATACACTAATAATATTGCTAAATATGAAGCATGCATCATGGGACTCAAGATGGCCCTAGAGAAAGACATTCAAGAATTAGAAGTGCATGGGGACTCCTCACTCATTATTGGCTAAGTACGAGGAAAGTACAAAACTAAAGATCCTAAGTTGGTGCCTTATCACCAGCATTTGACGGAATTAACGGAAAGTTTTACAAAGGTCACCTTCAATCATGTACCAAAGACTCATAACCAATTTATTGATACTTTAGCTACGCTAGCATCCATGATCCAAATATCTAGTGGAGTTGAGATTTAACCCCTTACTATTGAAATTGAAGACAAGCCTGCCTTCTGCCTAATGATTGAGGGTATAAACGACCAACAACCATGGTATCATGATATTAAGGTATTCTTACAACAAGGTGCATACCTTGAAAAGGCCGTGAAAAAAGACAAAAAGATGATTAGGAGAATAGCCACCCAATTCTTAGTAAGCGAGTCCACCTTATACTAACACTCATTTGATGGTATACTCTTAAGGTATGTGGATAATGAAGAGGTTGATAATTTAATGAAAGAGGTACATGAATAAGTATGTAGCCCGCACATGAATGGGTACATGTTGGCAAAGAAAATCATGAGGCTAGGGTATTATTGGTCAATAATGGAAAGTGATTGCATCAAACATGTTAGGCACTATCATTTATGCCAAGTTTATGTGAATAAGATAAACGCCCCACCTCAGGAATTGCATGCCCTCTCAGCACTATGGCCTTTCTCAATGTGGGGTATAGATATCATCGACCCTATCACTCCAACAGCGTCTAATGGACATCGCATCATATTAGTCGCCATCGATTACTTTAGCAAATGGGTAGAGGCTTCGTCATGCTCAAATGTTACTAAAGGGGTTATAGTTAAGTTCATCAATAGGGACATCTTGGCTTGGTATGAGGCTCCTAAAACAATCATCGCTAATAATGGCACCAATCTCAACAACAAGCTTATGATAGAATTATGCCAGCAATTCCAAATCATTCATAGGAACTCTACTCCTTATTGACCCCAAATGAATGGAGTTGTTGAAGAAGCAAACAAAAACCTCAAAATAATCATTGAAAAAAATGGCTGTTATATATAAAGACTAGCATGAGATGTTACTCTTCGCACTCATGGCCTATCAGACTTCCATCAGAACATCGATTAGGGCAACACCAAACTCTTTAGTATATGACACAGAAGCAGTGTTACTAGTAGAGGTCGAAATCCCATCACTCAGGGTACTATCAGTAAGTCATTTGGACAAAGTCGATTGGGTAAAGAAACGCATCGAACAGCTAAATTTGATTGATGACCCTATGTCATAATCAATGCTATCAGCAAAGAATGGCTTGAGCCTTCAACAAAAGGGTGCGACCTCGTAACCTCAAAGAAGGAGATTTGGTGTTAAGAAAAGCTCCCCCTAATCCACAAGACTCCAGAGGGAAATTTGCCTCCAATTACAAAGGTCCTTATGTCATGAAGCGAGTATTATCAGGAGGGGCTTTGATTTTGTCTTAAATGGATGGTCTAGATTTGAGAGACCCTGTGAATGCTGACGCTATAAAATTGTACTATCCATAAGAAATCAATGGGAATTTTTCTTAAAACATGAAAATGCTAGTAATTTTGAATGTCATTGTGGTCTAATTTTCATTATCTACAAGCAAATTTGGTATCCTTAGCTGTTGTCGTCGTTGGAATAATCACCCTCTCCATGGACAAGTCTAATTCCCTTGACCTCATTTAATCAAACCTATACACTGCAAACATGAGAGGAGTTAAGGAATGAGATCTAGAACATTAGTAATTAACAAAATTCTTTAAATACTTTATTATGGATTGACCCCCCTCAATGGGGAGTTTTATTGTCTATTTTTTCAGAGGAATGTGAAACTCAAGTAAGCAATCACAGTAGATGGGAATGAGGCTTTTGGCTTCATAAAAGTTCCAAAGAAACAAAAATAGTGGGTAGTTTTCCTACATCGGGCTAATCTCTATGATTTTTCCAAAAAGAACCAGCAAAGTCTCGAACATTGTAGGTCAAGAACATTTGGGTTGATAACAAGGGACTAAAACAAGAGTCAGTAATTTTCCAATGGGGGCTTTTCAAAAAAGGTTTGATGGATTGGGTGTTATTGACAAAGACCGGGTAAGTATTTCTACATAGTGTTAGTACACCAATTTTTTTTTCTTGCATTTAGACTACTTTTACTCCTAACAATCTTATTTAATCAACCTAGAGGCATTTACTTTCTGCATCTTGTATTTGGCTAACCTATGAAGACACGATCTTAGCTCAGCTCATCCTTCCAAATTTCTTCCAAACAAGCCCCTCTCTTCACCAAGTTCTGTAAGGCACTTTCTTTCACCAAGTTTCTCTTAACCGACTCGTAAAGCAATTACCTTCATCATATTCTTAACTAGCCTTTCAAGTTTGCTCTTCTTTCTTAGGATCTTAGCCAACTCTAGGAGTACTTTGCCTACTTTGGTTAGTCAGCTCATTAAGACATGACTAAGTTTGCTCATCCTTCTTAGGGTCTTAGCCAACTCTAGGAGTACTTTGCCCACCTTGGTTAATCAACTCATCAGGGCATGACCAAGTTTTCTCAACTCAGTTTAGGGTCTTAGCTTGCTCAAGGAGCGCTTAGCCTGTTTCACTTCACTTTGTCAGTTCATATGAGCATGACCTAACTTCAGTTCTTCTCTCGGCCATCTCTTAGAGTGCCACCCTTCTCTTCTCAAAATCCCCAATGGATTGGACTTAAGATAGTAAGTTAGCAATAGTACTTTCTAGCATAAAATCCATTCTTGGGATAAAAATAGTGTCTGTTTTATCTTTGTGACAAAGTTTTGTTCAAACTTTACCATAAAGAGGGGTAGCTGCAGACACCTAATTTTTGCCTCCCTTTTATTTTTCAAATTTAGGTTATAGGGTCCTAAATTAAGAAAAGTTCAAAAAAATAGAAAATTAAAGAAAAAACCTGAAAAAATGAAGAAATTTAGAAAAATAAGAATTTTAGAAAAACATAAGAAAATGGGAAAAAAGCACAAAAAAGAAGAAATTTAGAAAAAAAAAAAGAAATTATGAAAAAATCACAAAAAAATAATAAAAATAAAAAATAAAAAATATAAATAAATAGAAGATTTTAGAAAATAGCATTTCGTTAGATTAAATTTAGTTTTAGAAGTTGGGCAATTGAACCTAGGCTTAGAATTAAATATGGCCCAAGCTGACCGAGTCGATATGTGCAATTTAATTACACATATGAATAAGGTATAGGCTAACGGCCTAACGGTTAAGGATATGAACATAATACTAGCATTAAACATGAGGTCTTGGGTTCAAACCTTAGCAAAGGTAGGGAGGCCTTTTTCTTGCTTTTTGTTTTTCTTACATTAGAGACTGCCACGCATTAGGATCTGATTGTACCACATGTCCTGACACGTGGCATAATCGGATTGGATGGCCTTTGTTGCCACGTATCAGCTAAGTGGCACACCACATCAGCTGCCACGTGTCAAGTGTGATACGTAGCAAGTCAGGGTTTATTGAGTCAGTTGACGTGGCACCACGTCAGCACTTTCCCTTTCTTTTCCTCAGTTTTCCTCCATTTTCTCTCGATTTTCCTCATCTTTCCTTCTCAAGAACAGCCCACTCTCTCCACTTTAGCTTAGATTTCTGCATAAATTTCATATACAGGCTTATGGTTTCTTACATCAATCTCACACTAGACATAGCCTACTATGAATCAGTATAAAAAACGCATCCAAGTTTGGTTAATTACGCATTTAAATCAAGCTTCAAAGATTGGAAAAAAATTGAAAATATAACCACTCCCATTAACATTGATCCGAGCTTTCCTTTGTTGCTAGGTTGAAATTTAAGTATAAATAGTGACATCAATGAGCAAGAGAAGGATCCCCAAGCTTCAAAATCAACTCTCAAGCTCTCCTTCTCTCTCGTGATTCTCTTTCTCTCTCTAGCTCATTATCTCTCTCTTTATATCTCTCTTCTCCTAGCCCACCACTACAACCCAACACCACGACCGTGACCTCCACTCCATTAGCTCCCGAACACGACCTTCGCCGTGCCCCCTAGCAGCACTACCCAAGCACCATTGTCGACCACCACCTTCGATAACCGCCAAACGAACACCCTAGGCCATGGTACTTGGCCTACCCCCCAAATCTAATCCCAAACACACAAATCTTCCTTTACCCCCAAAGAATTTGGTCCAAATTGTCTTCAACTACCCCTACTTGACATTGCTAAAAAAGAATTGCAGGCAACTTAACTCGATCCGACCCGACTCGACCCGACCAGAGGACTGACTTACAACCCGGCCCAATACTCCAACCTGACTCGCAAACCAAGTTCGACCCGTGCATCACGCTACCTTCGACCGATTTCTTTTTTATTTATTATTTTTTCTTTTTTTGCTTCTTTTATTTTATTTATTCAATTATTTGTTTTATCTATGTAAATGTAATAAAAAAATAAAATAAAAAATATAAAAAAAGGGAAGAAGAAAAGAAAAAAAGAAAGAAAAAGAAAAAAAGAGAGAAAAAAAAAAGAAGAATAGAAAGTATTTTATGTTATTTTTTTTAAACAAGAAAAGCCATAAAAACAATATAATAAAAAATAAATAAATAATAAAATAGAGTAAAAATAGAAAAGTTATTTTTCACACTTAGAAAATCAATTTTTTTAAAATAAAAATAAAACAGTTCTTTTTCAAATTAGAGCATTTGAGGTTTTTCAAAAATAAAATCCAACTTAGGACTCCTTATAATCTTTATCTCAAATCAACTCAAAATGAGTAAAAATGTAAACCCAGCGGTTTTTCCAAAATTAAAATCAATCAACCCGTTATATTTTCATTAAACGAACTACGAATGTCTGATCCCGAATAGCGGATACGTAGGCACTCGTACACAAGTATAGGGCGACTTAAAATATAAAAAGTTTTATTTTTTTTCATATTTAGATATTTAAGTAAATTAATCAATTTAGTCGCATGTGTTATAATTAGATTTTTTTAGAAATTAAAAAGGGTATATTTGAAAAGTGAAGTTAAATTTGAAAAGTTAAAAGTGATACCCGTTTAGGGTTTAATAAATTAGCCCCTAAATCCAAATCTCTAGTTTAAAAAAAAAAAAAACGTATTTATAACTTGGTTTTTTAATCGATAGAGCTGTAGCTAAGTTATAACCAATCCACCTAATTAGTTATAACTTAACTCCTTTTTCCGACTCCGGTCAGGTGGTGGCTCTAAATCTTTTCAAGTTAGAAAAAATGGTCTTCTTTAAACCTTAGTCAAGGGTCAATATTAAATGGGTAGGGTTTAGTACTGATAAGCTTAAAGAAGACTTAATTTTATAAAAGAAATGAGAGGATGGAAAACCAGGCTTGAGAGTCCCTTGTCATTTGTAGCTGGAATCATCTTATCCTTTATCAATTAATGAATATTCACACTTGCATCTTAATAGCAACCCTATTAAGTTACAAACCCACACACTTATCTAATCTTGCTAGCAACTTGAGGTTCGTAGAGAGTAGACCTTAGTTCTTTGCTTGTGTATCACATCAAGCTATGATTAAGTCATATGGTTTGATGAGTTATACCTATCGAGCCCTATTTTGATTTTTCATAATTTAACCTATATTACACTTAGCCTGCTTAATACAAATTACTCAATATAAAATTAAAGAAAAATATTTTCTTTAAAAAATGTTTAGGAAAAAATAACATGGTGTTGTTAACTAGTAAAACTAGTAAAAAAGACTTAAAAACCCTAATTTAGCCACTAGTTTACGGATATTCTAAAAGAAATTAATTTTTTAGAAAATTTAACTAGAAAATCGAAATTCAGATACTAACTTATTAAGACCAAATCACTATGTAAAAATTAAAAAAAAAAATTAATGGGCTTTTATTTTTTATAATTTTTCTAAAGATACCTAAATATGCAAAAACATAGAAAAATGCAATTGAAATGAATTTTTTTAATAATTTTTATTACAAATTTTCAAAAAAGAAAAGAAATGAATTTTTTTTTTATGGTTGCCCCAAAAATGCCTACATACCCGTTAGTCACAATAAAACCTATGTAATTTTATTTTTTTGAAAAAATTTAGGGGGATGATCCTTTTAATTTAAAAATTGAGTCAGATTTATGTTATTTAACAATTTATTATTTAAAAAAAAACCTAAAAAGATCTAACTACATGAATCTATTTAAAAAAAAAAAACCTAACTAACTAAATCTTTTAAAGAAAATTCTAGCTAAGATTTTTATTATTATTATTTTTTAAAACCATTATATGTTAAAAATTTATTTTTCTAAACCCTAAATGCAAGATTTATGTAGACCTACTAAGATATGGAATTTAGATATACATCTTTACCAAAGATATGAATCTCGAAAAAGATTTGTATCTATATCTAAAAACATAATTTTTTAAAAAAATGCAATTTGTATGAAAAGGATGCGATTTATTAAAAAATGCAATTTATCTGAAAGTGCAAAAATGCAAATCTATCTAAAAAAATGACATATAATCTATGTTAGAATTTATTCAACAACCTGTACTAAGGAAAAAAGTTAGTAAAATAATACTATTTAAAAAAAAACAAAAGAAAAATAAACCAACTTACCCAATTTATTAAAACGAGTCATATTTAAGGGAGATAATTACGCGAGTCGGGTCGGGTCATACACATGGCATGTGATTTGATATTGGTATGCAGTAGAGTGAAATTGAGTTCGCTATTTGAACTGTATGTAAAGGTGTTGGATCTGTAACTAGACTTTGCACATGTGTGGAACTGTGAGTAGAATCGTATGCATATGTGGAACTACACTCACTGCTATGCTACATGCTGCTGCAATTGTGTAATGTAGAGTGTGCGTGTGTGCTTGCTATTGTGATTTGCTATGTATAGGCGTGGACTAAATGTATACAGTGTGTACATGAGTGAGTGGGATGTGTAGTGGGTTAGCATGTGTGTTTTGGATTTGTATGTGTGTGTGTTAAGTACAATGTGTACGTTTGTGTATTGTACAATGTATGTGTGTACTATATAACATGTGTGTATGTTATGTTTTTTGAATCTATGTGTGTATAATGGCATGTCTGTATTGGATTATGTGTGTAAATGTGATGTATGTGCAATGGACTATGAAGAGGAATGTGAGGTATGTGTATAGTAGGTTGTCAAGAGGAACATAATGCGTGATTTAGTTAATGTACGAAGAAGAAAGGGGAAAATTGATTGTGATTTTTTTTTTTTTTTTTTACCACCGAAGTCCATTATTTGTAAACCATGAACTTAAATCTTTCAAATCTTTTGTTATGAAGATTTGATCTTAATAAATCCAATTTTCATAAGATATGACAATATCCACTTTAGATTTGTTAATTTCTAAAATTATCTAGTTACGATTTGATCTAATCCACTCTCAAATTCTAGAAGCTTCACAATCTTTTTGAGCTTTCTACCTTGGACCCGACCCAGTCCAACTTATTTTAAATTAACCGTAGCTTAAAATACACATGCTAACTATTTAATAAATCCTAAGTCTACTTTAATTAGTCTAATTTAAATATTTTCAAATTTGATAAAAATCTACTTTATATTTCATTAGGTTAAAAATGTATATATATATATTTTTTCTAATGAAGCTTGATTTTTTAAAGACTCGAATTTTCTAAATTGTACATATATTTCTAGCTATAGCCTATTTAACCCTAAATAATTGGCTAACTCGACTTGAATATTTGTATCACTTTATATTTTTTTTATTTTTTTTTGTATTTTTCAAATTTTTAATTAAATTTTTTCTATTTTTTTCAATTTAAGTTTTTTTTTCAATTTTTTTTTTTTTGTAAACCTAACCCAAAAGTAAAAAGAGACTGAAATTAAAATAAAATGTAACAAAAATAAGGTGTCTACAATATTTAGCGAGTAGCTTTACGAAGCTATTGGAAAGGCCAAATCAATCCATTTTTGCTTTCTTTAATTATTGAAGGGATACATTTCCAATCTTATGATAAGTCTTTGTGATAACTGAGCTTGAAGGCATATCATATTTCCTAATATCAAAACTTGAGGTTACAATCAATAGCCAAGTCTTTGTAGTAACTGTCTTTTGAAGTAGTTTAAATACTTTGTTGTACTCTGTTTTCTTGATTGTGAAATAGAGCAAATGTTGAAGTTGTTGTTCAATGTAATGCTTAATAATATTATGTGGAATCTTTGTTAGGTTGTGAACTTATTGAAGTCTTGTTATGAGAATATCGAATCCTAACGTACAAGGAGAGATAGGTGATGTTAAGAGTGATGCTCTTAGTCATGGTTGCATTGAGCAATAAACCCCTCGAACCATGGACGAATAGATATAGTACCTCACTGCCATTGTGACAAACTTGGCTACAACCATGCAAAGAGTAGTGGAAGCTCAACCACATGAAAGAAATACTAAATAAGAAAGAGATGTATGAGATAGGTTGAGAGGGCAAGGTGTGGAAATTCGAGCTCCTGATGCTATGAATGCACCATAAGCATGACCTATCTAAGTTGAAGGACATATGTGACAAAGACTTGAGTTAGAAGAAGTTGAGGATGTGGAAGATGGTGAAGATGAGGATGGCTAGTCTATGAATATGACAACGTGAGCTTCAAGTTCCTTAAAGGATTGAGCACATTAAAGTGCAAGTTCCTCGCTTCTCCAGATCTGGTAATGCTGATGAATATATGTGTTGAACCAATAGGTTCTTGTATGTGATTTTGATGAGAACAAAACCATGTAAGTAATATTAAATTAATCATTGATTATGAACCTCTTTGCAAAGTTTATAAAAACATGGTTAATTTGATAAAGGACTTGAATTATCTTTATAACACTATGTTTTGCATGATATCTTTGTAATATAAACTTAATTAGATTAAGTTTGAAATTCTTGAAAGAAGTGAAAGGGAACAAAATTGTTTGCTATATCTTAGTGTGTGTTGTTCAACTATTCTGGTGTGAATTGTTTGGCTGGTAGTCCTAGACCATTTGACTAGTTGCAGCAGATCAGTGGTAGGTGATAAACTATGCGAGTGGTTGTCCTTAAACTGTCTAGCTAGTTGCTGCAGATTAGTGGTAAGTGATAGATTGTATGGCTAGTTGTCCTTAGATTGTTTGGCTGGTTGCTCCAGGTTAGTGAGCTATGTTGAATCATGCAACTAGTGATTTGAAGACTGTTCGAATAGTGGCCCTATTTGAATGGACTGTCTAACTGGTCCTACTTGAACCATCTGGCTATTCTACATAGAAAAGATTCGTTACAGAGCATTAAATGAAGAGAGAAGTTAACCAATGGTTGGATTTTCTTAAGAAGCTAAAAATACAAATTGTTGAGTAGTTGAAGGATAAGAAATAGAGTTAGAAATTTGCAATTATTCCTTTTGTTCACTTGCTCTTTATCTTGTGTACTTAATTTACCAAATCATTTGTAAAACTCTAGTATAGTACAAAGTGATTTATACTTGCAAGAACTTTGAGAGAGTGCACTACACTTAAGATTAAGTTTGTTTTGAGAGTTATTGTGATTGAGAATCTTGTAAAATCAAGATTAGGTGAGTTATGAGTATGAAACTTGTATAATTAAGTTTGTGTATGTATAGCTCTTGGAAGTTAGATTGAGAAATTAATAAAGTGATGTGAAGCCCTCAGTTGGAGGCATTTTGTATTCATGGAAAGTAGGTAACCATTCAAACTCCACATTAAATCTGGGCTTGATTTTCTCTATCCTTATCTCTTTTATTTTCTTCACTTATTATTGTTTTATCGCTATCTTAATTGTACTCATTAATGCTTTATTATTTCAATATTGCATTCATTTAGTTGGTTAAATCAAGAAATTGGTATTAAATTAAAAGTTGGGCATTGAACTCAATTCAACCCCTTTCTTAAGTTCCTAGTGTAGTTTTTCATATGGTATTAGAGCAAGGTCTCTAAATTTATTGCTTAATTATGTTTAGAGTAAAGATCATGGCATTGAACACACTAGGCTTCATGGAAGGGCAAGCTATAAATAGTGACCACCATTCTTAATTGAGAATAATTATCCTTATTGGAAATGTAGGATAATCATATTCCTAAAAGCACAAAATAGATTGTTATGCCAAGTAGTTGATAAAAGACCATTTAAGATATAAGGTAATGAAAAAGGAATTACACTGAAAATGATTGGAAATCACTTGATTTAAATGAAATAGCTATGAATATCTTACATTTTGCCATCAATGAACATGACTTTAATAGAGTTTGTATATGCAAGAGTGCTAAAGAAATTTAAGAAGAATTAAAAAGCACCTGTAAAGGAACTAGCTGTGTTAAGGACACAAAGATAAGCTTGCTTTGTGGCTAATTTGAAAATTTTAAGATGGTTGCTAACGGAACAATTGACAACATGCATAATAGGTTCATTAACATAATCAATCCTTGAAATGTTCTTGGTAAATCATTTACTAATCTTAAAATCAATTACAAAATCCTTAGGTTTTTACCAAAGGATTAGGAAGCCAAGAGAACCACAATTAAGGAAGCTTACGATCTTACCACAATTTCAAAGGAGCAACGTCTCAAAACTCTTAAGACTCATGAGATGATTAAGAGGCAAGGAAAAGAGTCCAAAAAGAAAACAATTGCTTTGAAGGTAACCAAAGAGAGCTCAGGTAGTGATGAAAGTGAAGATGATGATGATGTAGCTACGATCATAAGAAATTTCAAAAATTTCTTGGAGTTCAATAGGAAATTAGCAAAAGACAAGGATTAAAACATATCTCGATTAAGAAAGGAGAAGAAGGAAATAATCAAGTGCTATAATTGTAAAAATCTAAGTTACATTCAATAATATTACTCGGATATTAAGAAAGATGAGAAAGGAGCAAGGAAAAAGGCTATGATGGCAACTTAGAGTGATAACGATTCAAGTGACTTAAAGGGAGACATGTGCTTTATAGCAATGGACAATGAGTTATGCTCTACTTCAAATGACTCTTCAATTGATAAGTTCAAAAATATGTATGATAAGTTGCTTAAAGAATTTATTAAGATTCAAAAGAAAACCAAGATGATGAAACAAATGATGGTTGAAATAGGAAGTGAATTTGATGTGTTTAGAAATGAATACAATAAAGTAAATGATGCTAAGAAAGTTTAGAGGAGGATAATGAATACTTAAGATTAGAAGTTGATAGATTAAATAGAAACAATGAACAATTGAATCTTAAGAATGAGGATTTAACTAAGGAAAATAATCAATTAAAAGAGAAGTGTAATTCTCTTGAAGCAAAAGTTAAAAGTATGAAAAGTGAACATGCTATAGTAGATGGGCTAGGAAAGCTTCAAATTGAAAATACTGTTTTGAAGTCTAGCCTAAATGATTCAAAATAAACTATAGCTAAGTTCGTGAGTGGAGAAAAAAAGTTGGATAAGCTGCTTGGCTTTCAAAGGCAATGATTAAACAAAATCGAAATTTTCTATAGTAAGGAATATATTTACAAGTCTTACAAAAGTTACTTTATAAAAGAAATAACTAAGACTTGTAACTATTGTGATAGATATGGCCATATTGCACATACGTATGCAATGCATTGCAATATCAATTTAAATCATAAAGGCAAGATGGTTTAGGTTCCAAAAGGATAAGGTTATATCATTACTATTAACCACAAAAGACCTAAACTCACATGGGTACCAAATAAGCAATTATACATTTTTGTAAGAACTTCGGGTGGAAGCAACTCAAGAAACTCAAATGGAGAATACTCAAAGAAAATTTGGAATGCCACCAATATGGTATTTTATTTAAGAAACACATTTAAGTAGTCTCTATAAAATAACTAATATATTATGTGTGTACTTGAAATTCTTTATACTTATTAGGTTTTCATGTACACATTTTTTCTATATCTTGATCTTCATGTCAAATATATGTTCACATATGTTTAAATGTGTTAATATCTCATGTTTAAATGATTGATTTGATATATTTATGAAACTATATAAATTTGATCTCTCTCCAACCACATTTGAGCTTTCATGAGCATTAGGAACTTACATATTGTTTTTGCAATTAATTGCTTTCCAAGCCATGTTTATACTCTCACCATGTTATAATACGCATTTAAATCTTGCTTGAAATGGATAATTGCAAATATGATCCATTTTGTGCACATTTGAAGTTACTCATGTATGTTTAAGATCATATGCACACAATTTTGCCATGCCTTGATTTTTACACTCAAAATCGATTCCCGTATGTTTAATTTTGTCCATAGATTGTAGTTGAATGATTGATTCGGTCTTGTTTTTTTTTTTTGTGTGATTTTGACTTACTTAAACCCAAATTAGGTGCTTATTGATTGTTAGGAAGTTACATAATCATTTTGCTCATTTGCATGCTATATATTTTAATGATGCTATTTTTATGCCTATAGACACTATTAAAACTCGCTTAAAGTACCAACTTATCATGAACTTAGTATATATATTTGTCATTAAACTCAATTTGTGCTCAAAATAGTTGATTTTTGATGATCTTAAGTAGTGATTTTAGATAAAATGTCTCTCCCTTTAAATCAAATGGCTTATAACATAATATTAGGTCTTAGGAACATGCTCACTAGGCTTCTTACATAAATTTTATAGTTTGATATGTTTTGTACACAATTGATTTCATACTTACTTGTTGAAGTTCTTTTATGTATATCATTTGATGAATTCCAAGTTGAATGAAGGCTCTTACATGATTATTTTAACTTATAGGTTGTGTTTAAATGATTAGATTTACTTTATTGTGGATTGATGTGTTTTTGGCACCCTTAAACCTCCAAAAACTAAGCTAAAGCTAGACATTTAGAACATCATATTTTAATCTAACTTCAAATATAGTGTTGTAATTGTCAAACATGCTTCATCTAAGCTTACATAATCTGTTGGGATAAGAATTGTTCAAATGCTATAAAGAGTCCATGAGCTAAGTGGAAATTTCAAGTGGCTAGTGCAATTTGTATGCAACCATGCAAATAGTTCAATCATATCATTTGGATAGTTGCTACAAAATAGGCATACCAATATGTTTTCTATTTGTATATGGACTTAAACTCTAGCCATTCTTTGTTCTGTTATATAGCTTGTATATGTTGTCTATTGGTCCTTAAGATCGTCTATAGTTATCTCTTTTTTATTGTGTATTGACTCTAGATTTTGGCTACCGACCTTTTGTTAGAATACTTATATTTGTTTATGATATCTCTTATAAACTTTGGCTGCTTTGATGTATGGAATATCTTGTTACAATGAGAAATTGGCTACTATCTTAAAAATGATTATGCATTATATTCCTTGGTTATATTGGCTATTGAATTATGTTCTTTTGAAGGTAGCATACCAAGGTTATGTCGGATTTTTGACTTGCTTTTCTCTTCCTCTTCACTGCTTGGAATCTCATCATTTTGATGAGGCTAAAGGGAGAGAAGAATTTAAGTCACTTAATTGTTTTTTGTCTAAGTTTAGTGAAGGTAAGATCATAAAATTGAAGAGATTGGTTGGTTAATATGTGTCAAATTGAAACATGATGTTTAATTAACTATCTTCTAAAATGAAGATTAAAAACTTTCAACTTGCTCTTATATTGACTCTCTCATAAACATTCTCAAAGGAAATTGTTTATAATTAGTGCCTCATTAAGGGAGAGTGTTAATTTAAGGGGAAGTATCATATTTAAGAGGAGTTTGTTTTGCAAAGTTTTATCATACATCAAGAAGGAGGAGATTATTGAATGAATAGGTTCTTTTGTATGATTTTGATAAGAACAAAACAATGCAAGTTATGTTAAATTAATCGTTGATTACGAACCTCTTTACAAAGCTTATAAAAACTTGGTTAATTTGATAAAGGACTTTAATTATCTTTATAACACTATATTTTGCATGAGATCTTTGTAATATAAACTTGATTAGATTGAGTTTGAAATTTTCAAAAGAAGTAAAAAGGAATGGAATTGTTTGTTGTTTCTTAGTGTATGCTGTTAAGTTGTTTTGGTGTGAACTATCCAGCTGGTTGCTACAAATCAGTGGCAAGTGATGGACTGTGTAGCTAGTTGCTGCAAGTCAGTGGTGGGCAATAGACTGTACGACCGGTTGTCCCTAGACCATCTAGCTAGTTGCTACAAATCAGTGAGCTATATTAGACCATGAGACTGGTGACTTGAAGACCATCTGAATGGTGACCTTATTTGAATAAACTGTTCGGTTGGTTCCACTTGAACTATTTGGTTAGTCTATATAGAAAAGAGCCGTTATAAAGCATTAAATGAAGAGAGAAGTGAACCAATGGTTGGATTTTCTTAAGAAGTAATAAATACAAATTGTTGGGTAGTTGAAAGATAAGAAATAAAGCTAGAAATTTGCAATTATTCCTTTTGTTCACTTGTCCTTTGTCTTTTGTATTTAATTTGCTAAATCATTTGTAAAACCCTAGTATAGTGCAAAGTGATTTATACTTGTAAGAACTTTGAGGGAGTGTACTACACTTGAGGTTAAGTTTTTTTTTAGAGTTATTACGATTAAGAATCTTGTAAAATCAAGATTAGGTGAGTTGTGAGTATGAAACTTATATAATCAAGTTTGTGTATATATAGCTCTTGGAGGTTAGATTGAGAAATTAATAAAGTGATGTGAAGTCCTTGGTTAAAAGTATTGTGTGTCCGTAGAGAGTGGGTGGCAGTTCGAACTTCATGTTAAATCTGAGTTTGATTTTCTCTATCCCTATCTCTTTTATTTTCTGTACTTATTATTGTTTTATCACTATCTTGATTATATTCATTGATGCTTTATTGTTTCAATATTACATTCATTTAGGTGGTTAAATCAAGAAATTAGTATTAAATTAAAATTTGGGCATTAAACTCAATTAACTCCTCCTCCCCTCTTGAGTTCTTAGTGTAGTTTTTTCAATATGGACTAGGAAAAGAAGGTTGAGACGATGTTTGATTTCTACGAATATGTGGATGTAGTAAGTATTCGAGTTGTTGCCTTAGAGTTTTTTGGATATGTAGTAATGTGGTGCAAGAAGTTGTAGACCATACTTTAATGAGCCTGCTAAGAAATACGAACTTAGAATGAGATGAAATAAGTTTTGAGGAGTAGATTTTTTCTAAAGCATTATAAACAAGACATTTTCTAGTACCTTCAAGAACCCAAGAAGGGTAGCTAATTTGTGGATGAGTATGTTAGAGAGTTCCAATTGTTGCTGATCCGATGTGATGTTGATGAGCTAGAAGCATAAACAATGACAATGTTCATTTTTGGTTTCAAGCTTAAGATTGGAAACATTGTAGAGGTGCAGAGATTGGAGACTTTAGATGAGGCTATTCAAATTCCCTAGAGAGTTGAAAGGTAGAGATGAAATCATCTTAACTGAGCCAACCTGGGCATGACTGAGCACCATATAGTTTCATGGTAGACTGTCGAGGTCAAATTCCAAACAAACTCGATGATAGCAAAGGTAAGCCTAAGGCTAAAGAGACAGAGGTTAAGAAGGACCAAGGTTAAAGCTTAGGATAAAAGACTAGAGAAATTAAATGCTTCAAGTGTCTTGGCTTCAAACATGTTATCAGTCAATGTCTTAATAGACATGTGATGACCATTAAGGGCAAGACCCTATAGATAGAAGTGGAACGTACAAGTGAAGGAGAAGAAGAGGTAGATGTTAGGCATCTATTGAATGAATTTCAAGAGGATTCTAATGCCCTAATTCAACCTGAACTTGGGGAATATTGTATGGTTGTCCATAGATCCCTTAATGCTATGCTACTAACAAGACTAAATAGAGAGAGAAACTCTTCTATACGAACTATCATGTCAATGACAACCTTTTCACCCTCATTATTGGTGGAGGAAGTTATACCTATGTGATAGAGCAAGGGGTAGTGAAACCTTTAAAGTTGCCGACCTATTCTTACCCCAAACCATACAAGACATACTGGCTTAATGAGAAAGGTAAACTTCCAGTTACCGAGTAAGTCAAAGTACTGATCTCTATTAAGAATAGATATAAGGATGAGGTGCTGTGTGATGTCTTATTGATTGGTGCTTCACACATACATTTTGGTTGACCTTAGCTGTTTGAGTTGAGAGTTCTCTGTGATGGTTATAAGAACACTTACATCTTCCAAAAGGATGGCAAGAAGGTAGTGTTAACCCTTATGAGTCTAAAGGAACTATAACAATCTTAAGCTATGTTTGCTAAATTCTCTAAGGAACTTAAGAAGGAAGAGTGTATCTTTCTACCAGTGAGAAGACTATTAGAGTTGAAGGAGGATGGAGCTCTATCAGATGATGTGCAAGCCTTACCTAAGGAATATGCTAACCTGTTTCCTGTTGAGTTACCCAAGGGGCTACCACCTATTAGAAGTATTGAATACTATATTGACCTATAGCCTAAAGCAGCTCCATCGAATCGACCTACCTATAGACTCAATCCTAGTAAGTAGCCAAGTTCAAGAAGCAAGTTGATGAGCTGATTAATAGAGGGTATGTTAGAGAAAGCATAAGCCCTTGTGCCATTCCCATAGTACTAGTACCCAAAAGGATAGTTCTTGGTGGATGTGCATTGACAACTAAGCTATCAACAAGATCATTGTCAAGTACAAATGTCCAATACCATAATTGGATAACATATTGGATGAATTGCATGGTGCATGGATCTTTTCAAAGGTAGATCTAAAGAGCGGTTATTACTAGATCAAGATGAGACCATGAGAAGAGTGGAAGACAACATTTAAGATGAAGGATGGTCTCTTTGAATGGTTAGTGTAATATCCCATAAATCAACATCAAGACATGAATATCTGAGTATTAGGACAAAGCCTTATCCTTATATAATTAAGATCTATAATTAATCTAGGACATTCAGGAAAGTAAATCGAGTAGGCTAAAAACTTACAAGAAACATGATAACTTTAAATGAGGAATTCTCATACGCTTAGAAGTAAAAAATTTAGTAAAATATCAAGAATATAATCAAAATAGTGAGAATTTACTTTATATAAGACCTTAAAGTCATATTTAAGACAATCATACCTAAATTTAGTGCAATCGAGAAAGTATATCCGATTAAGCCTAAACTTTACAATTAAGTTGGAAAAGTTAGTTGAAGTGACTCACTAAAGTTATATTTAAAAAATAATGACCAAAAATCGCAAATTTAGCCTTAGAAATGTGATTATTTAATATAGTGTAAAAATAATCAAAACCCCTAAAATCGAGCTTGGAAAGCGATAAAGACATCGAGATAAGTTAATTAGGCAATAAAAGAAAATAATTTAACATAATATACTATATGAGTATACCCGATATATATAATAAATATACCCGTAGATTAACCTAGAATTACACAATTATATATAATATGTGCTAACTTCATGAAAATAATTAAAGAATATATCTTAAAAATAAAAGATATGTTAGAAACATTATTATATGAGTACAAATACACATTACATGTGATATATACATAGGATATACACTTGTATATTAATAAAATAACTAAATACTAATATAATATATATAATATTAGTATTTAATCAAAATATCTATTAAAGCTTATCTAATAGCATTCAAAATTGCTGGACATGCTAGAAATTACGTGGAAAATTGTTTGAGTTGATTTTTGCTGAGTCAAAAGTGAAATATTTCTAATTAAGCCACCTCCTACTATGCATTTTTCAAGGAAAATATTAAAATAAATTATTTAATAATTAAGAAAAAACTTCAACCAACCTAAACTACTATAAATAGGATACCTAAGATCAAATTATACACTTTAGACATTTAGAGGTTTTTTGGAAAAATCAATAAAAATTAGAAAATAAAATAAGAAAAACAGGGGAATTACTAAGCTAAGCTAGAAACCAAATCAAATGAGAGTCTGCTATGGAACCTGATCGATCACCACTAGTCTATGCCATATCTTGGCCGTTCGATAACCCCTCTTTGACCAACAGTGGTTAGAGCTTCAATGAACTCAAGTTTCGAGTTTCTATCTTATTTTTCTTTATTTTTGAAAAATTATTAAATTAATTAGGAAAAATATAAAAAAATTAATTCCTAGGTTATTTTAGATGTACTTTCATTTCATAAATTTATTTTTTTAAAAATTAGGAATATTTAATATACTTGCTTAACAAATATACTATTCATCTGAAAGTTGAAATTCAAAATGAATACACTAAATGATGTAGTTTCTAGCTCAAAACTTTTGTAGAAGATACATATGATATATAGAGAATTTCTATGTAGCCAAATTTTTTATTTGAGTATTTTTAATATTTATTCTATTTTTCGGCCTAAAAATAATTAGAAATTAGGGTGAAAATGTGAAATAAATACGTTTTATGAAATTAAATGGTGAAAATGACCTATATTGATTTCTAGTGATGTATAATGATGTTAGGATAGGTTGAAAATAATTTTGTGTAAAAAGAATACCATTTGGATAATTAAGTATAATTTAAGGGTAAAATTGTAAATTTGAATATATAGGCAATAAATAAAAAATGAAACTAAGTAATTACTGAATTCTCCATATTTTTAGGAGTCTATAGAAATTTTTAGGGAATTATCTAGTAACCTAAGCTATTTATTATGAATTTATGTAGTAAAATATCTTTAATTATAAACCGGGACTCATGTTTAGTAATAATAGGCTAAATTGCAATAAATAATTAAATAAAAAACTATCTATATGTACTCTGATCATATTTAATAAAAGGATATTTTTAATACATTTAATGATATTTTGATGACCGAGATATGTTATATGTGTATTAGGGTTAAATAATATCTATATTATAGGATTATGTAAAATATAGTTTAATTATATAAAATATGTATAATACAATAACATTTACTTAAATGCATATAACTGTATTAGAAATTCAAATCACTTATTAGAAGTCATCTCTAGAAATAAGAACCGTAATACGTATCACTAAGTTTGTAAGAACCCAACGATACTATTTCTACAAAAATTGGACAATTCTATATAATATAACTTATATCTATATAATATTATGAGAATTTTCATATTACGTTAACCCTATTGTAATTGAAATATGATTTAATCGATTAAAAGTACGTTTTGATATGATCGAAACGATATATTATACATAATAGTATAATTACGTATATTATTAATAAGTAATAACTTAACTTGACTTATATAATAAAATTATATATTAATATTATAATATACTTTAGATAATATCCTAATGTTTTTGTAACTATTATGAAAACTAAATTTAAGTTTTATATATATAAGGTCTCCTAGTGATCATACTGTTGACAATACAAGTTTTTCGAAGTGAATGTTAGGACAGGTAAGTAAGATCAATACTTTACAACATTTTGGGGTATTATTTTAGAATATCTGGAGACTTTAGTATGTATTGGGTTGTGATTGTAGGTAGTTGTTTATGTGTATACAATGTTTGTGGTTGGGTTTTGATTTACTATGAAGAGAGCCGAGCTCCGTGTTATGGTTGTTCTATAAATATTATGTTTGAATTGTTTAAACTTAGTTGATCAGCCTAACAATGAACTAACTCAAATTAAGCTTAACATCTAACTTAATATGCATTGCAATCCACTAAGGGCAACGGCTAGGATTCTCGGGGCCAAACACGAACTCCCTTCGATGAAGATAGTTGAAATGATCCTTTCTTCACCCTTAGCAAAACTAAGTGACAGGATAGAAGGTTGCAGTAAGGTTAGAGGCTGTGGTTTGAAGGTAGTCATGAGAGGAGAGTGTTCTCCATTGCAGAAGCCCTGGTTTGGTTTCAATTTGTGAGTATGTAATGTCAATCTCCTCAACCCGGATTAGAGTGGATGTAATTTTTCTAATCTCACAACTGACTAGATAACGTCGTACGATGGCATTTGATTGTGCATGCATTGCATTTAACTAACTTGGTTGGAAACCCTACTTATGATATGTTGAATACATAACTTTGTCTCCGCCCCACTTACTAAGCAAGTTGTCACTCATTCCCATATAGTTTGTTTTATAGGTTTCAGATGAATTACAAGTGCCTACCTAACACTAGAACACTATTAAACTAAGACAGAAAGTGAGATGTAACAAGAAATGGCTGGTTATTACTCTTTATATTAACTTTTTATCTTTTAAGGAAAACTACAAAAGACTCCTCAAAGGGCTTAGTAGTTTTCAATATTTTGGTCTGTACGTGAAATGATAGGTACCTGTAGGATTTACGACTACTCTTTTATAAGATCAAATTACAAGTTTATTTTTAACAAATTATTTCAGAAGATTACTCTACGGGTTTATATCAAACAAGTATTGAATTACATACTTCAAAGGGATGGAGTTGAGTATGCTTGGTGTGAATTAAGTCTAAGATAGCAACTGTAAAGATAGTTTCTATCTTAGAGTAGCTTACACGGAAAAATTGTTACGACTTCACCTTTTCAGGACATGACAATTAATAATGCCATTTGGACTTATGGATATGCTAAGTACTTTCATGCGGTTTATGAACAATGTCTTAAGATCACTAATAGGTAAGTGTGTTGCAAATTATTTTGATGACATCTTGATATATAGTGCTAACCTCTTATCTCATGTCGAGCACTTGAGAGTTGTGTTTAATATTCTTTGAGCTAAACACTTATTTACCAACATGAAGAAGTATCTATTTTGTCATAGTTGAATTGTGTTCCTTCGATATGTTGTGTCTAGTAGAGGAATTTGAGTTAACAAGGAGAAAGTCTGAGACATACTTTATTGGCCAATTCCCAATAATGCTTTAGATGTGAAAAGTTTTCATAGTTTAGCTTCATTCCATAGGAGATTCTTTTGGAATTTCAGTTCTATAGATGCCGTTAATTGAGCTAACCAAAATGAATTTCAAATTTAAGTGGTTTAAGAGAGCTCAGAGGAGTTTTAAGGATATCATGTCCAAGTTAACTTCTACCCTAGTACTTGCATTGCTAGACTTTGATAAAGTCTTTGAAATAGAATGTGAGATTGTGTGACTACATAGGATTAATGAGCAAAATGAGCTCCTTCATTCCTTGCTATAAAATTAATGATGCTTTATATGTTGCTAACCTCTTTTTGTAGGAGATTGTGTGACTACATAAGATCCCCAAAAGTATTATTTCTAATCGTAACCTAAAGTTCACAAGTTTCTTTTGGCGAACTTTATGGAGAAAGTTTGGCACCAAGTTGATGTTTAGTACTTCCTATCATCCTTAGATAGATGGTCAAACTAAAGTCATGAATAGAACATTTGGAAGTCTACTTTGAGTTACGATTGGGAAGAATCTACATGACTAGGATTTATGTCTACCCATCATTAAGTTTGCCTACAATCGCTCAACCTATAGCTCAATAAGCCAATCACCTTTTAAGATCATTTATAGCATTAACCTAACTTACCTTTGGATGGGATTGCTAACCCAACTCTTAGACAAAAAAAAAGTCAAACTAGCCTACAACATGCCGAGGAATTTTAGAGACTGCATAAGAGAGTTGCCAAGCAAGTAGCCAAAACAGTGGCCTAACAATGAGAGCAAGGAAACAATGGAGAAAGCACATTGTTTACAATCTTAGAGATCTTGTATGGATCACCTCAATAAAGAGCAGTTCCCAAGGAAGAGGACAAACAACTTTTTCCTAAAGACGGTCCATTCAAAGTTTTGAGGAAAATCAATGCCAATACTTATGAGTTGGAATTGCCAAAAGGATATGGTGTATCACCAACATTCAATGTCTCTGATTTGACAATCTATAGTCCAGAAGAAGATGCCAACTAAGATTTGAGGACAAATCTTCAGCAACTCTAGGGAGATAATGGAACATTGACCTTCAAACCCTTCACCCAAGCTTATCTCAAAGGCCTACAAAGTCTTGTAAGGAGGTTTCTATCCGCTCAGCTTGGCCAAGATGAACTCTAATATCAAGAAGACCTAATAGTGAACTCCTTAAGTACCTAGCTCAGACACACCCTAATTTGCTTTGTCTCATGCCTAAGTGCCGAGCTCATAAACATTCTTTATACAACCGACCTATCAAGAGGTAAGCATCCTAATGACAACCAACTAATTATTAAGAACCCAATTATAGACCTATAACATGCTAAGGACCAGAATGTTGACTTCTCAACTTCTTCTTACCAATTTGTTGTTACATTTGAACAACTTAGTTTCACCTCCTCTTTACCCAATGTATGGATACAATAACAACCCATCACTTGTCATTACGTTTTTCTGACATTGTACTATATTTACTTTGTCGTAATTTTCCCTCTTGCCCCTTTTAGCAATGTATTAAGTTTCTTTACTTTATATTACCCCTTGTGTAATTTCAGGCATTTCTTTATTACCCTAAGGACTTACTATAAATAGTCCCTTATCATTTGTAACTAGAATCATCTTATCCTTTATTAGCTAGTGAATATTCTCTCTTATGTCTTATGAGCAACCCTCTCAAGTTACAAACCCTCACTCTTATCTAATCTTGCTTGTAACTCGAGGTTAATGGCATGTGGACCTTAGTTCTTTGCTTGTGTGTCACATTAAGCTAAGGCTAAGTCGCATGGTGTTCATCAATGAGTCATATTCGGTGAGCAGCTTCATGAAGATACTAAAAAGGCCGACCAACCCATTTATGCTTTCTTTGATAGTTAAAAAGACCCATTTTCAATTTTATGATAAGTCTTTGTGATAACTAAGCTCCCAAGCACATTAAGACTGATGTGATATGCAGACATTGTTAATGAGGCTTGCTTGATAAAAAAAGCTTATAACTTATGTCGTGTGGCAAATGAGATTGAAAGTAAGAAGAGAAAGTTGGAGGGGAGCTTTATTTATGGAAGTATTTTAGCTAAAGGGAAAAGGTATTATTAACCTGTTGAGAAAAACAAAAGGTCTCTTACAAAAATACCTCTTTATTGGAAGTGCATTGCTTAGCATCAAGCAATCGACTGTCTTGAGCTACGTAAAAGGTGTTATAAATGTAGAGGAGTTGGGCATCTAGCCAACCAATGCCAAAATCTTGACCCAAGGAGCATATACTACTATTGATGTAACTAGTGAGGGTATAATGTTTACCAATATGAAGGATAGCAACAGGTAAGACCAACCCAAAACCAAAACTAGGCTAATAGACTTGGGCCTTTAGATAGGGATAATTGACCTAGAAGGGAAGGACCAAGTGTGAGACCTAGAATTTTAAGAAGTCGCTTTGAGTAGTTAATTTCAAGCATTAGTGAAACTAAGTCGAATAACTTAGAAATTTATGAGTGAGCTTGAGACATTAATTGAGAAGATCCCATGAACTTGGATTTTTTAAAAAATAATAAAAAATAGCCAAAATAGTGTGATTTTACTATATTATCTAATATCTACCATAATCGCATAGAATAGACTCTATCAGCTTATAAATTATTAGAGATAAATTGTATATGTAATAAAATTATTATGAAATATAAAATAACATGTAGAATATATATAAATATATTGTGTGAAATTGTTATGTATAAATGGGTACTCGTAATTAATCAAAATACCGAAATAATTATATTTTAAGCTAGATTATGCCAAAGAAATTGAAAAAAATCAATGAAAATCATAAACAACCTTGACTAAGTTTAGAATGGGTATGTGGAGTATAGAAGCCAAGTGTTGGGTAATCAAATTGAATTAGCATGCAAATTAACTTGGTATATAAGGCTAATATGCTTGATAAGAGAGAAACTTACTCATCTTTACATCTACAAACACTCTAAAAAAAAAATCTAAGAAACACCCTCTAGAAATCACACATGCAAAGAGGGATTTAAGAAAAGTTGAGTGGGGATTAGAAGATCAAAAGGTTAAATATAGGAAAATATACAAAATTTAGGTATAAATTAGGCTTAGGAGTGTACGTGTACCTAGGGAGTTGCTGGAGACCAACCACTGCCACCAAGTGACAGAGCTAGCAGCGCTTAGTTCTACTAATAAGGAGGTAACTAGTAGCTACAAAAGTGACCAGTTTTAGTGACTGTTTAAAATCCATTCAATTTTTTATAAATTTGTAAAAATATTAAAAATACCTAGAAAATTATGAAAAAAATTTATTCCTACATATTTCCATGTGTAAAATCTAGGAAATATATTATTTTGTACAAATTTAGTAGATATGATATACGTCCTTAAGAAACTAACAAAATCGAGCTATTTTTCAATATCGAAATAAATTAGTCAAATAATGTAGTTTGGACCTCAAAATTTTTTTATAAACTACCCTATTTTATATTGAATTTCTATGAAGAGTTTTCCCATAGAAATATTTTCTAGATTTTTATTTGATTTTTTATTCTAAAATTGTGTTTAAAATAGTGTTTTAGCTAATAGATTAATATATTTTCTTGAAGGACCTTACTTAGATTCTATAATCAATCATTAAGAAGAGTATTATGACATGTTAAATTTGTTGAATGAAGTTATATAGTAAGGAGTTATAGGAAAACATGACTTTGTAGTTATATGTGAAGTTAAGTAACTTGATTATTTGTTGAATTTGATCAAGTAAGGAGTTATAACAAGTTATATGTCAAATTAGGAAGTGATGAAGCTGAGCCTAGATAAATGAAGTGTTATTTGTTGCTATGCTTAGTTTAAATTAAAGGGAAAGTACACAAATTTTTTTGTTATAGTGAACTAGGTGTAAATAGAGGCAAATTCAAAGGATTGTAAGGTCAACACCATACTAAAGACTATACCTAGAGGCAGAATCAAAGACAATTTTAAATGTAATATATGAGTACAAAGGATTCTAGAAGTTAAATTAGAGGATAATTTTTAAAGACTTTTAAGGTAACTAGAAATAGAGGAAAAATTAGAGGATTCTATAACTTAAAATAACTTGTAAAAATTAAGAAATTACTTAAGAAACCTATAAAACTAGTACTAAAACAACTAAAAACATATAAAATGCATTAACTACTACCAATCTACGGATTAAATATGAATTGAATCTAATTTATTATGTATGTATGAGGATAGTTGAAGGCCATTAGGGCAACAGTCAAGACTAGTAAACTAATGAAGTGTAGGTAAGTTGAGATCCATGCTTCATGGTATGTTAAAGTACTATATTAGAGTACTTGGAGACCTAGGAGTACATTTGGTTGTGATTGTAAATTAGTTGAATGAGAACATGCCTTGTGTGTGATTATTTAGTTGAATTATGGACTTAGAGTTTTACTTTGTATGATTATATTTGATTTGCTTTATCTTGTGAATTGATTGATCACTCCTAACTAGATTTAACCAAAGATTGACCCTTAAACTAATTGGACATGCATAACAACCCACTAGAGGAATAATTAGGCATGTTAGACCAAATATTGACCCCTTTGATGAGGATAGTTGAAATTGTCCTTTCCTTATCCTTAATGGAACTAAGTGACAGAAGATGAGATTGTTGTAAGGGTAGGAGCCGTGGTTTGAAGGAGGTATTAGAAGGAGGGTGTTTTCTATTGCATGAGCTTATGTTTGGTTTGATTTGTGTTGCATTGAAACTCCTTAATCCGGGTTAGAATGGATGTAATCTCTCAAACCTCACAATAGGCTAGATAACATTGTACAATGTCTCATTTGGTTGTTTTCATTGCATTTAATTAAAATGTGATGTTTGAAAACTATTTTTATGTTTGTTATACTCTTTTGTCTCCATCTTGCTTACTGAGCTAATTGTGCTTACATCCCTATAGCCCCTTTTGTAGGTGTAAATTTAAGATTAAGAATGCAGTGCTATAATCACCTTCACAATAGAGTGCGTCAAGCTGGGGAAATGGGGAGACTTGAAGACTAGCTAGAATCTAATCCTTTGATTTGGATTTTCATAGTCTTTTGTGGAAAGTAACTAAAATCCTCTAAGTTACCCACTAGTTTCTTATTTTGAAATAAATAACTTCAAAGCCTGTAACATTTGTAACTTTTATGCATTTGGAATTTTTTCGTATATAAATACTTATATATATATATGTATGTATTACTGTGCTTTTAAGATGTATACTATAGGTATATTAAACAGGTGTTTTGAAAAGTTATACCACAAGTTTTATTAATAACGAAGATAGGATTAGATGCTTCAAAGCGGTTGAGTTAGGTACACCTAATTTAAATTAGGTCTACGGAAGCTATTATAAGGCAAGTTTCTATCTTAGAATAGTTCACACAGTAGGACTATTATGACTTCACTACTTCAGGGTATGGTACCTAGGCTTGGGGTATAGGGTAGGGTATATGCAATTCGATAAGAAGAACCTAGGGATGATTAGTTTATAGCAGGTATGCTCATAGGCCCTATAGTTTAAGGTATCTCATATCATTGTTTATTGTTAATTGTTTGTGATAAGTGCTTATATTTGATGATATTGCTATAATTGCTCTTCTAGGACTAGTATGCATAGAAGGTAGTTATGCTTACACACTATGTGATGTAGGAGCAACTCATTCATATGCATCGAAGGAATATGTTGATAGAAATAGACTTCCAATATAAACTTTAGGATATGAGTTGATAGTAACAACCCCTTTAGGAGGAGAGTAGGTTACACAACAAAAGTTGAAGGGAGGAAATGTGTGCATAGATTTTAATGTGATGCCTATAAAGTTAGTAGTCTTAGATATGGAAGGATTTGACATAATACTTAGAATGGATTGGTTAACTAAGTATCGAGACATTGTAAACTATAAAGGAAAGATGGTGACATTAAAAAATTATAAAGGAAGGGAGTTCTATTTTAGAGGAAGTTTTACTAAAGCAACTTTTTGGCTAATTTCAGTAAGTAAAGCATGGAAGTTGTTAAGTAATGATAACATAGGATTTTTAGCCTCGGTAGTGGATATTCAAGTTAGAGGTGTGAGATTGAAGGATAAACAAGTAGTATTCAAATATCCTAAGGTTTTTCTTAAGGATTTGTTAGGATTACCACCAGATAGGGAGATTAAGTTTACCATAGATCTTGCACTAAGTTTTGCACCCATCTATAAGATAACCTATTGCATGGATCCTATTGAACTAATGGAATTAAAGAAGCACCTATAGGAGTTATTAGACAAGGGATTTATAAAGCCAAGTACATCACCATAGGGCACATCGGTGCTGTTTATTAGAAAGAAAGATGGAAGTTTGCAGTTGTGTATAAATTATTGAGTGTTTAACAAAGTGACAATAAAGAATAAATATCCACTTCTTAGAATTGGTGATTTATTTGATAAGTTGAAAGGATCCATAGTGTTCCCAAAGATAGACTTACAATCCGATTATCATCAATTGAAGATTAAGGAAGAGGATGTACCTTTACAAGGACTAGGTACAAGCATTTTAAATTTTTACTGATGCCATTTGGATTAACTAATGTCCCTACTGCATTCATGGATACGATGAACCTTGTCTTTAAAAAGTACGTAGATGAGTTTGTAGATGTGTTAGTTGATGATATTTTAATATACTCAAGGAGTAAGGAGGAACATGTGGAATGCTTAATGATTGTGCTTTGGATTCTTAAGGACAACCAATTGTACGTAAAGCTAAAGAAGTATGAGTTTTGGCTAGAGCAAGTAGGATTTTTTTGAACTAATAGTATTTGGTGAGAGAATAGTTGCTAACCCTGTAAAGCTGAAAGGAGTAACGGAATGGATAAGACTGACTACTGTAATGGAAGTAAGGAGTTTCTTAGGGATGGTTGGTTAATATCGAAGATCTGTATAGGACTTATCTAAGATAGCTTGTCATTGACTCAATTAACATGGAAAGGCATTAAATTTGAATGGAATGATAAGTGTAAAGAGAGTTTCCAAGAGATTAAGAGAATTTTGCTAAACCGCTCTAGTGTTAACATTACCATAGAGATCTCGAGAGCATGCAATCTATTATAATGCCTTGAAGGGTGGATTAGGTTATATATTACTACAAAATCAAAAGGTAATTGCTTATGCTTCAAGACAACTCAAACTACACAAGTGAAACTATTTAACTTATGATTTGGAGCTTACAACTGTAATATTTGCTTTAAAAATTTAGAGGCATTACCTATATGGTGAAAAGTTTAAGGTATTCACTTATCATAAGAGCTTAAGGTATATCTTTACACAAAAGGAATTATTAAAGGATTATGACCTTACAATTCATTATCACCCTAGGAAGGCCAATGCAATGGCAAGCACATTAAGTAGAAAGAAGTTTGGGAGTATCGCCACACTCATTATGGATAAATAGGAATTGATTGAAGAAATGGAGAAGTTAAGCTAGGAAGTTGTTATAAGAAAAGAAAGTGTAAGGAAGCTTAGATGGGAGATGCAATGTTAAAAAAGATCAAAGATAGTATTGACTAACACCTTAACTTTAGAGTCAATGATGCAGGAATATTGAGGTTTAAAGAAAGACTTTGTATACCAAAGGATTTAGAAGTTAAAAAGGTGATTTTAGAATAAATGAATAATGCAAGATATTCCCTATACCTTGGAAATAATAAGATGAACAAGGATTTGAAACATAAATTTTGGTGGATGGGAATGAAAGGAGATGTGGCACAATATATATAGCATTATGTGATATGCCAAAAGGTAAAAGTTGAACATCAAAGATAGGGAGGATTGTTACAACTTTTACCTATACTCGAGTGGAAGTAGGAACATATAATGATGGATTTTGTGAGTGGCTTAGCAAGGATAAGGAAACAGCTTGATATGATATGTGTTATAGGAGATAGACTCATGGATTCAGCACATTTCCTAGCATAAGGCAAATGTTGACGTTCACTTAGTTGGCAGAAGTGTATGTCAAGGAAATAATTTGTTTGCATGGTGTTCCAATGTCAATAATATCTGATCATGATTCTCATTTTATGTCTAGATTTTGGCGATCTTTGTAAGTAGGTGATTGGGTATTTTTGAAGATATCCCTAATCATGATTCTTGTTTTACGTCAAGGAAATAGCTAAACATTAGTACTCCTTATCATCCTTAGAGTGATAGACAATTTGAACGGATAATCCAAACTTTAAAGATTTGTTAAGTGCATGTGTAAAGAATTTTGGAGGTAATTAGGATGATCATTTGCTATTGGTAAAATTTACGTACAATAACAATTATCGTAGTGCTATCTAGATGGCTCCATAGGAAGCACTATATGGACATAAGTGTAGATCACCAATCTATTGGGATGAAGTAAGAAACAAGCAAGTCATTGAACTGTCAATGTTAAAACATCTTAAGGAGAAAGTATAAATGATTAGAGAATGAATGCAAACAACCTAAAGTCGATAGAAAAGTTACATAAATGTTAGAAGAAAGCTATTAGAATTCTAAGTAGGTAATTGTATATTTTTTAAGATATCCCCAATGATAGGTGTGAGGTGATTCGATATTAAAGGAAAGTTAATCCTTGGTATGTTGAACCATATCAAATTAAGAAAAGGATTAAGAAAATTGCCTGTGAACTTGAACTACTTAACTTGATATAGGTCACCAAGAAAGGGTGACATACAATTACCAATATCATGCGAGCCATAAGGGCAAGTCCAAACCATAAGATGGTTCAAAGGATAAATGGAAGTCGAAGGTTGAGTAGGGGTTCTTATGCACCCATGGTGGATATGACTCACTAACACCTTATATGAGCTTAAACTACACTTGATACGAGGTATAAGTATAATATGCTCACCACTAGTCTATGCTTACTGGCCTAAATAAGAGCTCTTCAAGGTCTTCGTTCTCAATGAGAAGACAAAAGCTCAAGAAGAAGGAAGAGTAATGTTTGAAGTTCAATATTACTAATTTGATGTGGCTATTACATATTACAAGTATTTATATGGTCCCTTTAGGGCAAGTCCTAAGTTGATGTAAATTAAAAAAAGGATTCCTACCAAGAAAGGACTAGGGGATAGATTACAAGGGTAAAGTCGTAAATAGAGAAAATAATATTTAATTACAAAAAGGATAATATAGATGTTAGAAAAGTAAGGCATGTATCAACTATCCATTTTATGGTCCCCATGATACTACTTATCGAGTAGAGCTAATTCTAAGTAGAGTAGGTTAAATCAGTTGCTTGGTAGCTTAGCTACTCAAGGGTTAGGCAGGGCAGGGTTAGTCTAGTGGACAACCATTCTTCGAATCAACCTTAACTGGTTTGCATAGTAGCTAGTCGGGCACCTTAGGAATTTTCTTAATGAGACAAAGAGAGGCTGAAGTAGAGTATCTCAACAAGTTGGGGTAGAGAATGATTTGTTCCTCAAAGTTCAACTCCCTTAAGACAACTTAGTGAATCATATAGGCAAGCCCTCAAGCTCAGGAGTGAGCGATTGGTCCATAATCTCTATGATCCCCTTAAGGTTATTTGAGATTTATGATCAAATCTGGCTTAACTTCTTATTACTTATCTTCATGGACATATGGATGGAGATCAACAATGTTAAAGGAGTTTGGGAATCGATAATCTTGTCATGATTTAGTCTTATAGGCATTAGGATAGATCTTTTCAAGCACTCTAAACGATCCATCAGCTCTAGGAGATAACTTAGTCTTCCATAAACTTAGAAACCAATCTTTACTTAGGTGGATCTAAACCAAATCACCAAACTGAAATTCTTTGTTCTTTCATCCTTTCCCTCGCCTCTTGAGCTTGTTGGTATTCATTTACTTTACAACCTTCTAGTACATTATCTTGATGGCCTTTGATTTATTAATGGATTAGTCTTCTTGCTGGCTTGTTAATGGCATTTGATACAGTAGAAGCTCAAGGTTGAATCCATAGGCGACTTCAAATGGGGATTTGCCCGTGATGCTATGCGTGGTTTTGTTATAGGCAAACTTGATTATAGGTAAGCATACATCTCAATTAGTCAAGTTCTATCCAATAGTGACTTTAAGCAGGGTTCCCAATGTTCTATTGACTACCTTAGTTTGTTTGTCAATTTGAGGGTTACAGGATGTATTGAAAAGCAGTTTGGTTCCTAATCACTTCCATAAGGCTCTCTAAAAGTGGCTCATAAATTTTTGATATCAATATAAAAAAATGGTCTTATGCACTCCATGGAGCTTGACAATCTTCTGCAAGAAAAGAAATGAGATAGCTAAAGCATTATTAGTTTTAGAATAGCACACAAATTGTGCGATCTTGTTAAATTGGTCCACGACCACCTTGATGGAGTCCTTCCCTCAAGAATTCCTTGGTAATCCTAACATAAAGTCCATGCTCAACTCGGATTGTGGTTTGGTTGAGATCGGCAAAGCTAAATAGTGCCCTTACTCAACTTGACTCTTAGTCCTTCTATAGCTAACAATTCTTTCTAGTATGACTTGGACATCTCTTTTCATCCTTAGGCAAAAGAATCTATAGGCTAGTACCTCATGAGTTTGGTGCTTACTAAAATGCCTAGTTAATCCTCCACTATGCACCTCGTACGCTAGTAATACTCTTATAGAACAGGTTAGGATACATAGTCTCCTCTACTTAAACAAGTATTTGTCTTCCCTATGATAGTTGTCAAGTGTTTGGCCATCTTCATATCTAGCATAAATGGGTTCAAAGTGTAGATCCTCAGCATATAGACTCTTGATTATAGATAATCCAAGAAGTTTAGTTTGAAGTTCAATCAAGAGGGAATGTCGTCTTGATAAGGCATCAACCATTACATTGTTCTTGTTATTCTTGTACTTGACGACATAAGCAAATCCCTCCATAAACTTAACCCACTTGGCCTATCTTCAAAATAACTTAGGCTAGCTCTTCAAATTTCTTAAAGATTCATGATATGTGTAGATCACAAATTCTTTGGGTAATAAATAATGTTGCTAGACAATCAAAGCTTAGATTAAGGAGTAGAACTCCTTTTCATATACAGAGTAGTTGAGTGTAGCTCCTCTAAGCTTCTCATAGAAATAGGCAATAGGTTAGGTCTCTTACATCAGCATGGCTCCTATGCCTAGTCCAAATGTGTCATACTCCGTTTTAAATACTTTGTTAAAGCTTAGTAGAGCTAACACAGAGGCAGTAATTAGCTTCATCTTCACCTCTTAAAAAGTCCTCTATTCCTTCTCTCCTAACCTAAACTCTACATTTTTCTTTAACAACTCAGTGAGTAGGGCTACAACAATACTTAAGTTCCTTGTAAATTGGTGATAAAATGATGCTAGGCCATGGAAGCTTTGCACATTAGCTAAATAGGTCGGTATAAGCCATTTGGTAATCGCTCTTATCTTTTGATTATCAACTCGTATACTACCACCACTCATAACAAATCTCATAAAGATAACTTTAGGTTAACAGAAGTCACATTTCTTCAGGTTGGCATAAAGCTTATCGACTTAGAGTTTTGAGAAGACTATTTAGAGGTGCTTATAATGAGTCTTCAAGTCAGGACTATACATAAGAATATCATCAAAATACAAAACAAAAAACTTTCCAACGAGTTCTTAGAGCACATGGTTTATCAGTCTCATGAATGTGCTTAGTACGTTGGATAGTCAAAAGAGCATTACAAGCCATTCATATAATCCATTATGGGTCTTGAATGCAATTTTCCATTCATCTTCTTCTCACATTCGAATCTAATGGTATATAAATTGTAGATCAATCTTGGAGAGTAATCTTGCTCCATTCAACTTATCAAGCATGTCATCAAGCCTTGGTATGGGGTACTTGTAGAAGAATATGGATGAGCCCTTAAGCTTAGAAGCGAGTGATTGGTTTATCATCCCTATCATAACGAGATGGTAGGAATTCATAATGTGTTTCATGTTTCAACTTTGAGATAGTTTGTAGGTGATCCAATAACGATATTGGATGTACCTTTAGTGAAGTTAAAGGAAAACCTTACATATTTAGAACATCCACTTCATACTTTAGATATAAAGATTCAAAGGTTAAGAAATCAGGACATTGAATATGTGAAGGTCCTATGGAGTGAACACACCATCGAGGAAGTGACCAAGGAATCTAACGAGTTGATGATAGCTTAATACTTTGAATTGTTCACATAAGGTTAGTAATATTGTCATTGATAGTTCTTTTAATTACGATATGATTATGAATATATTTCCTTCAACTAGTAGTTAAGCTTGGAGGACAAAACTTTTTGTCAGAGGGGTAAGATGTAATACCTCGAGTTTCGATCCTCAAAATTTAAGGTGTTGCACAATGTTTTATGTTTTAGTTGAAACTTCATAATAAGATGAGAAAAGTTAGAAGAAATATCTTGGTAAAGTCAATTTTTTAAAATAAACAACATAAAAGGATTAATTGGATAAAAAAACATTAGTTTATCAATAAAACTGATATTTATTGAAAACTTGATATTCTTTCCCTCTTTTCCCCTCAACTTTCTCCAGGTTTCCAGCACTTTCCGCTTTAGACCACTCACTTCAGCATGATTTTTAGACCTTTTCTTGTTGCAATTTCACCAAATCAATGGCAAAATTACAGAATAAACATAGCCTATTGTGAATCGGTACAAAAAACATGTCTAAATACAGTCAAAGGAGCATTCAATTTGAGCTCCAAAAATTAGAAAAAAAACTATTTTCCTAGGCATTCTTCATTAATCCGATTCCAACTTTCCTTTGTTTTTAGGTTAGATTTGTGTATAAATTGATGATCATGGGACATAGACGAATACACATAATGAAAAGAATCAATCCCCACACTCTCTCTATCTATTCCCGATCACTTTCTCTCTCTAACCTACTCTCTCTCTCTCTCTTCAATTCTCTCTCTTCACTATGATCTGAGTTGAGCTACCACTCTTGGAAGACTACTCATAGCTCAAGCTCTCCAACCTAGCTATTTTCAACCTCCATCGCGACCTCCAACTGCACCACTAAGCAACCACCATTAAACCCTAACCGTCCCTTCTCTCTCTCTCTCTCTTCGAACCACCACCCTTGAGCGAAACTAAGCCTATAACCAAATTCCCTACACTTTGAAAAACCTATCCTAACTCACCAATCATACCCAGCAGCCCCCACACGATCGAACCACCATTGTCGCTCATGGCCAACTTTTGAAAACCACTCAAACGGCTCCAAAACATCAAGGTACTGAACTTACCCCCCTCCCCCATCTCCAATCCAATACTCATAAAAAGATCATTACCCGTTCATTTTGGTGGACAAAACAAGCTGAATCGTACCCTACTGGTGTTGGAGAAGAAGAAGCTAAGATCCGACCGGTCCGACTTAACCTGATCCGACCCGTCCGACTCGCCCAGGTCTGACCCGTGCATCCAAATCCATCTGAATTTTTTTTTAATATTTTTAATTCTTATATTTTTTGTTGTTTTATTTTATTTGTTGTTTATTTGTTTGGTGTAAATGTAATAGAAAATACTAATAATGAAAAAAATATATAAAAAAAGAAAGGAAAAAAAAAAGAATGAAAAAAAAAGAAAGAGAAGAAAAATAAAAAAAAAGAAAAAGAAATAAAAGTAGTCCATTTATTTACTTTAATAGAAATAGATAGAATAAATATAAAATAAATAAATAGGTTAGTAAACAAAAATCGTTTTCACACTTAGAAAAATTAATTTTTCTAAAAATAAATAGACCTTTTTCTAAATTAGGACTATTTTAGAGTTTTCAAAAATAAAACATTAATTAGGCCTCTTTAAAAGAATTTCCTTGAATAAATTGAACAGGGTAAAAATGTAAATGCAACCATTTTTTCAAAATTTAAAATTAAACCACCTACTAAAGTTTATTTTATAAACGAACTATGGAAGTCTAATCCCGAATAGCGGGTACGTAGGTACCCGTACGTAAGTATAGGGTGACTTAAACTATGGAAAGTTTTATTTTTTCTATTTTTAGATATTTATGTAAATTAATCAATTTAGTCGCATGTATCATAATTAGATGTTTTTAGAAATTAAAAAGGGTATATTTAAAAAGCGAAGTTAAATTTGAAAAGTTAAAAAGTGGCACCTGTTTATGGTTTAATAAACTAGCCTCCGGACCTAATTCTCTGGTTTTCAAAAAAACCATTTTACGAATTGTTTTTTTTTTTTTTTAATCGATAGACCGATAACTAAGTTATAACTAATTTACCCAATTAGTTATGTGAATTGGTTATAACTTAACCCTTTTTCTCGACTCCAGTTGAGTGGCGACTCCAATCGCGTTTTAAATTGAAAAAATAGTTTTCTTTAAACCCTAGTTAAGGGCTATTATTAAACGGGTAAGGGTTTAATACTGGTGGACTTAGAGAAGACCTAATTTTATAAAAAGAATTGAGAGGGAGAAAAATTAAGCTCGACATATATAAATTAAATATATATATATCAATATAAAATTATAGAAATATGTGTAAATTAATATAAAAGTGGTTAAAATTATCCAAAAAGTGACTTGATGAGTCATCAACCCATCCTTGTATGATGTATATAACCTAGGTTCACCTTGGATTGATGAGTCAATAGCCAAATTACAAGGGGATGCGAGCTAGCATATTAGATAAATATAAAAAAATTACACATAAGCCACAAATTGACATGTAACATGATGACTAAGTCATCCATCAAACCCCAACTCTATAAAAAGATCCTCAACAATAGAACTTAAACATTTAACAAACTAAATTCATGTAACAAAAGTAAAATAATAATAATAATAATAATTTAGGCTTAAATAAAAACAAAGCAAAAAATAGAGGAGGATCTAGTTACATGTGGTTCACAAACCCAACCATAAGCTAACATTAAGAAGCTTTGGGGTTTAAAGGGTTATCATGCGAGGAGTTGGGTAGAGAAGGTCTAGTGGTTAGAGGGTAGCCAAAGGTCGCCAGTTTAAGTGAACTAAATTTCTGCCAATAGTTTTATTTTCTAAAAATATTAAATCTACTTAATTAATTATGAAAGAAATTTTTCTAAGGTTATTTTAGGTGTATATTAATACGGTAATTTTATTTTAATTAAATAAATGATGGAAATATAGGATCGTTAATAAAATGCCCTATTTGCACGAAAATTTAATTAATTTTTAGAAATATTAAATAATGTTGTTTCCACTTGAATTTTGGTGTATAATATACACAATATATATATACATATATATTTAACTATAGTAACAAAATTTTTTTAAAATAAAACTGTTTAATATTTTTTATAATTATTTTGAATAAAATTAGTAATTTTACCTAATAGTTAAAATACTTAGTTTTTGTATAAATTAGCTAATAAACACAACATGTTTTGATTTTTGGAAGTTCATAATGCTTTTTTGAACACTTGATTTTAATTTTAGACATAAATTTGTCTATTTGGTTAATTTTTCATAATTTTGAGTGAAAAATTGCTACTTTTATGAATATATGCAATTTGCTAATTTAACATATTTGAGGGTCATCTTTTGAACTTATATTTTTTTGAGTCCATAGTATTTTTCATGAAATTAATCGGGTTCACATACTATTTATTGTGTGTTTTCTTAATATAAACTTATATATTAACGTAATATATAAAGTAGTAAATAGTACTATTAAGATATTTGCTAAGACAGTGTAAGATTAGCATTTTTGGGTACATAATATAAAATGGTCAAGTTCAGGATGCATGATTTTTAGGATCTTTAGTTTAGAATTGAAGCTTACTTGGGCCAATTATGAAGTTTTGAAAATGTACAATCGAGTTGGTAGCAAGAAAGGGCATTTTTAGACTTATAACCATAATGCTTAGTCTTATTCCTTAAGATATCTTAATAATAATCGAAATAACGACTGTGATGATATAAAATTTACTGAAATTGGATAAGAAATAAATAAGATATGGTCAAATGAACTTTAGAAACATGATATTGAATGAATAAGCTAATGCAAATCTATAAAGGTTTGGTTTCAACTCGTAGTTAACTTGGAGACTATATGTATTTCCTTAAGAATAATAGGTAAGGAAGAACCATGTCATGAAGCCTCAAATTTGCACCAGTATCAAGCCCTAATAAGTGAATATTTTTATTTTTGTGCAAGTAGACCTATGTTTATTTGACATGGAGTCAATTGTATCGTAAACTACAATTGGGTGGTTGATCGATTGAAAATGTTATTTGTTGAATGTGTATCGATTGAGTGAAGTGTTTCTTCATATATGATTGATTTGTTGAGAGACCTTATTACTTGGAAAACTTGGAAATTGATCTATTTTTCTAGGTGTTAACCTTAGTGAACCTTATATGAAGGGTTGAATTGTAAAGTTTAGACACAAAGTCAGATCTAAGTTAATTGTGTTGTTTTTTATATGGAATTTGATATTCGTACCTAATACCGGGTTGTGATATTGCTTGCTACATTCATGATGTAGCACGAAAAGGACATATGGGTTAAGTTTTGTAAAATGTGGTTTTACAAAGAAGGAACTTAGTTAAAAAAGCTGTGTTTTTTTTAAAAAGTATATAGAATCACATTTTCTCGAGTAACTGACCACTTCTTGTGGTCTTATTAATAAAACTAAGGTTAGGGCTTTTACTTCTAAGCAACTCTTTGTTGTTATCTAGGGTTTGGTCTTTGCATCCAAAAACTCGATGACGTCGACTATCCAAAAGTAGACTAGGTGGATCTAGGATACTGGTACTAGTGCATGTTACATGCATGAGCATGTAACATATCATCGATATTAATGTGATCCAACTTGGTTTAATTTCTTTTGAGAATTTATATATTTGAGTTGTGATATATGTTGTATGTTTGTTAATAGTATACTTAGTGTTATGTTATGTTTTATCCACTCTCACTTGGCTTGTAAAACTGGGGGGATACTTGTGTATCCTTAGATTATGAAGAAAACTGATTAAACACCACCAATAACTGGGGAAAAGACTTTTAAGAGTGCATAAGATGGAGTTAACTACTTTTGAAAGAAGCCTTACTATGTTTTGATCCTAGTTCTAAGAAGGATCTGTATACATGTAACAAAGAAAAAAAAAAAACTATTGTATTTTAAGTTTAGTAATGTTTGAGGTTGTATACTTTTGTGTAAACAAGTGTAAAGGTGAACTCTGTTATAGTGCTCTTTTATTGTGAGTAGTAATGTTGTTGAATGTAAACAGGTGTTCCTATGTGATGGAACATCCTGTGCTATGCCGAGATGTGGCATCTTCCCAACAAATGATGTAAGAGGGGTATTTCAATTCTTAGAAAGAATAATCTTCACTAGGTAAAGGATCTATGGGGCAATCATTAGTAATGGGGGCTCTTACTTTTGCAATAAAGCAGTTTGAAAATTTACTTGCAAAGTATGAAGTGAGACATAAGGTAGCAACACCTTATTACCCTCAAACAAGTGATTAAGTAAAGTTGTCAAATCAAGAGCTAAAGTGAATGTTGGAGAAATCTATCATTGCATTAAGGAAGGATTGGTCACTTAAACTTGATGATGCATTTTGGGGTTGTGTACCACTTACAAGAACCTAATTGGTATGTTACCATATTGCATCCTCTTTGGCAAGGCTTGTCATCTCTCTAGAGCACAAAGCATTTTCGACCATAAAGTTCCTGAATTTTAACAAGAAAACTGCTAGGAGCTGTAGGTTACTCTAATTGAACAAGTTAGATGAGTTTAGGATGAAGTTTTTAAGAATGCTTATATCTATAAGGACAAAACCAAGATGTGACATGATAAGTAGATCCTCAATCAAGAGTTTAAGGAGGGATAGAAAAGCATTGTTGTATAGCTCTCATTTAAGATTATTTCCTAGTAAGCTAAGTTCTAGGTGTTCAGGACCCTTTATGGTCACTAAAGTCTTCCTCTATGGAGTTATAGAAATCTAGAAGAATGGTGAGAAACCTTTTTAGGTTAATTGTCACTAGCTTATGCACTTTTAGGAAGGGGGAACTTTGGACATGTATGAGAGAGGGTTGAATCTTCATGATTCAGGATGAGCATAAGAGCAAAAGTTTAGTTAAAGACTATAAACTAAGTGTTGAGTAGGAGGAAACCCACCATTAAGTCTCTTTCATTTTTAGTTATGTTGGCTTCCCTTTCAGTTTTCCATGTTTATGTGCATTTTAGTTCTCCTTTTGTTTAGTTTAGTTTGCTCATTCATGCTTTTGTTTGTTTGCCCTTTGAGTCTTCTCTCTTAGTCTATTATCACTTGGATCAGACTACTATGATTTTTCTTGTTTCATTTGGTGCTGCATTGCTTGATTGGAGTTTTTAAGCATACATAAGATGGTTATCTTGCTAGCTTGGAGTTTAGAGCACTTATAGAGTGATTTTGGTGATAGTAAGCACTCATAAACATGGAGTGGAGCTGAAGACTTACATGGATGTGGCTTGAACATCAGCTTATACCCTAGGGGAGCTATGTTCTTTCTTTCCCTCTTCTTTCATCTATACATTTTGTGCTAAACAATGAGGACATTGTTTGTCCTAAAAGTTAAGCGTAGATTTTGTGCAGAGTTGTAGTTGGGGCTTATGTTGGTTGATGTATGATGGAGTAGTTGGTGGATTTGTGTTGATTTGTAGTGTACTAAGTTAAATATCTACCTGTTTCTATATATTATTTACATTTAGTGCTTATATTTACATTTAGTGCTTATGTTGGCTACATATGATTTGCTTACATCTTGATTCTTGTGCATATTATGTGAAAATGATATTTGATCTAAGCTATTGTTGACATTTGCTTTATACGCACTAAAATTTTTCAAAAAGTTTGGAACTTTAGTTACATTTATCACAACAGAGTAATTTTTGACCTAATTTTTCAATTTTAGTGCCTTTTTCAACTTGATCATGAGTTAGACACTCCTTACTTTTTTAGAGTTAGTCATGAAATTGTTGCATTATTTAGTTACACTTTGTTTAGATTAAAATTTGATGACCCAGGATTTTTTTTTTTTTTTGGCCTAAGAAGAAAGCAATTTTATTAATACTTAATCATAATCATCATCAGGTAATAACTCATCAACAACACTAAAAAGAGAATCAATCAAGAGTAGTTTCTATAGACATGAAGGGGGGCTGTACCACCAATCCATTGGACACATCCTTATAGCTAAAGCTACCTAATCAATAACACAATTTGCTTTCCTAGATATAAAATGAAAAGTAAAAACAACTGAATTATTTAGAAGATGTTCTTTGACTATATCTAGTATTTGGGTTGTGGCTTAGTGTAACTCTTGAGTTGATACACCTAACGCTTAGACCATATTATGACAATTCGATTCAACACAAACAAAAGACCAACCTTCCTCTATAGCCTAGTCAATAGCCATCAAAACTACCTACCCCTCAGCGTCCTCCATCGTGAACACCTATACATGGTAGTGGGCGATAAGCTAAACCGACCTTGAATCGTCTATTTAAGGGTAAGGACACAGTGAAACCTAATCGGCCCATGAGCTGCCGATTCAATCGGCCCAACCCTTGAATTGATTTTATTTTTTCCCTTTTCTCAAATTTTTTTCCTTTCTTTATATAATTTTTTTCTCTTTTTCCATTCTAATTCTTCAACCCCTTTTTTTTTTCTTTCATCCTTCCATAAAGTAAACATTAAAAATGGATGAAAATTAAAATATAGAAAAATCTCTTACCATACGTATAACTAATATGATCGAGTAGAGTGAAGTGGTTGAAGCCGAAGGGAAAATATTTTTTTTATTGCATTTTATGATTTCTCAGAAGGTGTTTACGTATCCGCTAATCAAAATTAACTACCATAGTTTGGTTTAGATTTCTAGAAAACCTTTAGTTTGTTGGACAATTTTACATTTTAAAAAAGAATCAATGTGTACGTGACTATCCAATTTTAATTTTTTGAAGGAAAATAATTTTACTTAGTTATAATTTGGAAAAACTTAATGCTAGGTCACCACTTTTGGGAAAACCATGCCATTTACTTTTTTTTTTTAATAATTGGGAAAAAAGATTTTTCTATGTGATAAAATTTTTTTGAAAAGGATGAAAAGAAAACTTATTATGTCTCCTCTTGAGATAGCTGTTTATGTTCGTGACCAAGAGTGGAACTTATAGTTGAGCTTAGGCTCCCATCAAATCGATTCTAGTCATTGAAGTAATCATCCTCCTTGCTTGATGTCTCGCATGATTCTTGTCATTTGCAAGTCGCCTTATACCAATCTTCTATGCAAGCATTTGCCTCAATGTTGGTAATAGATAAGGAGGCTCAACATTTGTCAATGATTAGGCCTACTATACTAAATGCTTGCTCAACGGTGACCATTAAAGCTGAAGCAACTAGTACTTTATAGGCAATGCAAGATAGGAGTAGGTAGTCCCTTCTATGGCTTTACCACCACTTTAAAATATTGAAGTCTTTGATGGAGATATTCTTAGAAAACTCAAAATTCGTATTGGTGTAGTGTTGCATCTTAGATATTGAACCACTAGACCGTTGTCTCTTCAATTTTTGCACCATTAACTGCTCACCCATAAATGAGTAATACCGCTCTTTGGTGGGTGGCAAAAGAGAGACTAATGACTAGCTACCGTACTAACTTTAGTAGTGGTTAAGCATCTCCTTTATGTCGGTCATTACTATCGACACTTCTTACTATGCTTCCAAGCTATACACGTCTTGGGAATTTGTTATATCTTGAATGTAACTGTAATAAGTTTCAAATATATTAGTAATAATTTTGCTTTACAACGAGGATCTAGAATAATTGATATAAGATAAATACGAGAAATATCTTTATAATAAGTTAACCACTTTAACATCATATTGTATACGAATGCGTGTAAATTAGGGTCCTTATTGGCCTGAAGTAGCATGCCAAGCATATTGACGGCTGACATATTAAACAAGTGAATACTGGGCTTGTAAACCTATGAGAAAGTTTTAGTAGTATCATGAAAAACTTTCAAAACTTACTAAGGAAAATGTTAACTTCTTGTATGTTGTACATTGCAAAATCATATAGTAGTTTGCTATAAGGAACTATGCTATGCAACAACTCGTAAGTTGAGTTTTAGCCGTGTTGCACATCCATCTTAAACTTTCGGGATCTCTTCTCATACTCCATGCAAAAGTTCCTCCACTTTTTGTGAAAGGATGACCTCTCTGTTATTGTCTTGATGATATTCTTGATTAGAGCTATATTTTCATGCAAAGTTATAATGCCATCCTTAACATACAAGTTAAGAATATAAAATGCACAATGTATGTGGAAAAACCCACCCCTCCTAAGCACTAGTTGACAGTAATTTTTCAAATCAAATATTGATACACTATTGACACTTATATTATCAAAACTAATAGAAAAATTTTTCTCACTAATCTATACTTATTTAGAATTTCTCTAATAATTTTATAGAGGTTTTTGCACTGTGTGTTGCTCATTACATACCCTTAAAGCCAATAGTTATTTATTAAGTTACCAATTATCGTCTATCCAATGAATAGTAACACTCATATAAGAATTATTACGAAAAGGATTTGTCCATATGTCTGCACATATGGATACATGCATATTGAGGGAAGCAAACTTACCTACAAGCTCCTTCTTACTTTTGTGGTAGAGCTCTTGCATGGCTCAAGTTAACATTCTATTGCTAAGCTATCGTGAGCTAGGGTTGTACATCTCTTACTTGTATCAACTCTACCACTTTGATGCACCTACATTGAATGACAAGTGCATATTAGTTAGGTACTGTGCCGGGTTATACTTATGCCTCTCTTTATCTTACCTCATTAGTAGTTAATCGAATGAACCATAGCCTCGAACAATCTATTGCTGCATATTTTCTATTTCTACCTCCTCAAGATGCTTTGACCTCAAGTGCTTGTTAAGGGTATGATATCCCTCTCCCGTTTTCTACAAGTAACTTACGTTGTAATAGTTGCAGAATGCCCACAAGTTCCCTGTTTCGTCTATACCTTTACGAAAATGTGTAGTAAAAATATTAGACTTGCCGGGTTTAGGGGTCTTACTTGAGCTGGATGGTCTCAAATTGCTAAGCCCATATTGTTCCATATGTTGCTCCCTCCTTATCCTTAAACATACTTACAGGCTAACTCATTTGTAGGGGTTCAAATCCTGCAGGTTATGCAGGGACACTCATACGAGGAGGTTTAAATCTAGTAAGACGTTCAGGGATACTTATGCATAGAAATTCAAAGCTAAGAGGTAGCGTACCCAGGTAACTCATGCATTGATATTTAATGTCAAAGTCAGGAGGTACTGTGCCATGATTACTTGTGCGATCAGATTCTACATTGAAGCTTAGAGGTGGTGTAACTCATTCTTCTATATTCTCAACCACATCGTATACCCTCTGCTCACTCAAGTCGTAATCGTTATCTAGGTACGCTTGAACATCTTCGAACCATTGTGGCTCAAATGATGTATTGGAGCTTCTAATGCCCTTACTCTTACTCTTACTCTTGCTCTTACCTTTACTCTTACTTTTCCCATTAGATGATGAATCGTACTTTTTACTAGATAAGGTACGATATAAAAATCTTTCCATAGATGCTGATATTTTTTTTCTCTTATTTACTACAACAAAGATTTATGTATTAAAGAGATAATAATATGTAAAACAAAATAAAGTGGAAATTATATCATAGGTATGTATATGTTAGTGTTATTTGCTAATGCAAATGGTTCAGTATAGTAGAATGGAGAATTATACACAGATATTGGTGGTCAGTAAAAGGAAATATTTCTATTATAACGTTTTGTAACAAAAAAAATTCGAAGGCAGAATGGTTGGAGTTGGAGCAACTTAATTAGTTTATGGAGTAATAGCCGTTGCATATTAGAAGCTGTAATTTATAAGGATCAAGGAGTGTGTGAACACATCATTTAAATTTTTAAAATTCAAAGTTTTAAATGTTTCAGTACCGCAAATTTAAATTGCATGTACCAAAAGTGAAAAATGGTGGGAGTTAGGCAAGGGGTAGGGGGTAAAGGAGCTTAAAGAAAAGGGAAAGGGTTGATAGTAAAAAAAGATCAACCCCCTTTTTTTTTTTTATAAAATTTTAGGTGGTATTCCTTGATTTGTCGAGTTGAATGATTTAGCCCAGCTCTTACCAAGTCAAACAATTTAACCCAAATTTCCTGATGAATTCACAATTTAAAATTGGTCCTTACCTAGATCTACCTATACACCATCTAATGCCTTAGACTGGGTGGCCCAACATCTTTTTGAACCACCGCATTCACAGTCACATACTCATGCTTCAATTTGTACACTCCATCAATGTTAATCTTCAAAGATCCAACATTTGGTCTTGTCCATTGATCATGTGTTCTACATCTGTGCTCCTATCGTAACCCTAATGAAAAGGAAGTTCTTTTCTCTATTAAATCTCTGATCACGGCCATCGAAAAATGAATCACCTCTTCAACATCTACCTTTTCATCTTCGCACACCACACAACATCTCTTCCTCCATATGCTCTACACTACAACACTAATAGCTATCTCAAGATCTAACCATCATAGTGAGATTAGTACATTGATACAGTACTTGGCAACAAATAATTCGAAAATAAGTTCCGAGCAAAAGTTATTATGAGAATATGGTAGTAAAGTCGCATGCGTGCATATTTTTTTACACTAAAGTCACATGGGGGGTATGTAACTTCAATGCCAATATATACCCCCAAATCAGTGCCGCACCCCTTACCCCCTCCTTTCATTTCACACTCATAATTTCTCTCACAAAAAATTGAGTATGCAAAAATCTCTCAATCTCATTAACCTATTAGTGTCCAGATACTAAGGTTTTCTAAGAATTGATTAGTTTTATTTATTCCATTCTTTTGAATTAATTATATTTATTTGTTATTATTTATTTAGTTTTTGTTATGAAATTTTAGTATTTATACTGATATATGTTCTGTAGAAAAATGTAGACTTATTTTATTTAAAATGCATATTTGTTGTAGTAGTAGTAATAGTTTAGAAAAATTGTATTTAGTTGTTGACGATAGTAGTAAAGCTATTACTTATTTTATATAAAATGCATACTTGTTGTAGTAGTAGTAGTTTAGAAAAATTGTATTTAGTTGTTGTTAATAGTAGTAAAAATATTAGTTATTTAATGCGAGTAATGTAATTGGTTAAGGACCTTTTAAAGATAGAAGTTGTCTAATGGTGATATGTTGGTCAAAAGTGTTAATTTTAGTGAGTGAAATGTGATTGCTATATGGAGTTTTATCTAACTTAGTGATAACTCATATAATAATTAGGGGTAAGATGGTAAATTATGTGAAAATCATTGTCTATTTACATGGAAATATTGTAAGGGGTAACCTGGGAGTAGAGTATGATAGAGAGCCAGTGAAGAAGTTGAAGATGAATAAGGGATCAAATTGTGTCCATTTTTTCAACAGAATATGAAATAGTATTGGGCATCCAACATATTATGAAGGTGGTGTCCACTACGAGTTGATGCCCATCAGGGATGACAACGATGTTGAAAAATTTATTGAGATGGCTAAATCATTGGGTGAACAAGGTATTCAACACATTTATGTTCGATTGGGTGGGTAGAGTAGTATGGGCCCCAGTAATAACCCCATGAATATTGCATCGCAATAAGTACACTCACTTGGAATTAATTTTCCCATGATTGATGATAGTTACCTTCATACTATAGAACAAGACGTGGTTCAAGATGATACTGTTAACGTTAATGTGAATGACAAAGCACTTAATATAGAGTATGGGGAAATTTGGCAAGAAGATCTATGTTATGATCCTTATATGGAAAGGATTGCTATGGGTCTTGATGGTAGTGACAATGAAAATGATGATGATAACAATGAAGAGGATAGTGATGAAGGGAAAGAGGAAGGTGAAGCTGACTATGATGATGAAGATGATGAAGGTGGGGACAGGCTTACTTATGCTGTCTTAAGGAGTAAGGTCTCCATGGTCAATCTATCTACGCTTTCGCCAGCACTTATTCAAACTCCTGTGACACAACATAACTAGCTTGCTGTAAGAGTTCCAACCCCACTCCTGAATATGGGTAGTGATAGTGGATATGTTACATTTGAGGATGAACAGAACTCACAATGTAGCAATGCAGTTGATAGCGACGAGTTAAGCATTGGCATGAGATTTCGCATTAAGAAGGAACTATAGGACGCTATAAAGAATTACAACATAATGCAGCATTGTAACTTTTGAGTTCATGAATCGGACCTAATGTTATGGCACATTCACTGTATAAAAAGGGAAAATGGATGTAATTGGAGGCTAAGAGCATGTAAAAAGCAAGTGTATGGCATGTTTGTGATAACAATTATCGAAGGACTACACACATATGTTAATCCAGCAATAAGACATGATCATGTCCAGATAGATAGTAATTTAATGGCTAGACGATTCCTTGGAAATGTTAGCATGAACCTTAATATTACTATTACAGACTTGAATTAGAATATTCGGAATGAGTTTGGATACATGGTGACGAGAAGGTGGGTGTTCGAGGGGAAGAGAAAAGCAATAAAGATAGTGTATGGTAATTAGAAGAAATCATACAATGATCTTCTAAACTTCTAAATGCCATTAAGATAACAAACCTAGGATCAGAGGTCAGGTGGGGGTGGAAAGGTACAGTTGAGCTAGGTATATCAGAGATGAAGTGGGTCTTTTAGACATTTGGACCTTGTGTACATGTATTTAGATACTATCGCCTCGTCGTTTGCATTGATGGCACCTTTTTGTATAGCAAGTATGGCCATAAGTTGCTTATTGTATGCATAATGGATGGAAATAACAACATCGTACCATTGGCTTTTGCACTAAGTAACACGAAATCCAAGAAGATGTAGGCTTAGTTCCTTCAGCATTTAAAGAAGTACGTAGTTGGCGAATAGGAGGAGATAATATGCTTGATCTCATGTAAGCATATTAGTATTAAGAAAGCTTTTGACAATGTGAATAATGGTTGGCAATGACGTTTTGCAGTATGGAGATACTACATAAGACATACAGTCAGTAATTTCAACCATAAATATAAAAACCAAGCATGTAAGAAATTGGCAATAGTAGTAGGCATGCAGGCACAACAATGAAAATTTTCTGCTTTGATGGAAGAGATGTCGATAGTGAATGAGAATGCTCCGCATTGGTTTGCAAAACTTAACATCGATAGATGGGCATTGTATGCAGATGGTAATTACAAGTTTGGATACGTGACGTCTATCATTGTTGAGAGTTATAATGCAGTTCTTAAAGGTTCTTGTAGCTTACCAATTGCAGCTTTAGTACAAAGAATATTCTATAACACTATTGCATTATAGGAAAAGAAGGATGAAGAAATTTTAAAAGCCATGTCGAAGGGTATAGTGTACATTACATACGTACAACAGTTGATAGAGAAGTGGCGTGGGCAGGCAAGTGCCCATAAGGTCACTAGTTATAGTAAGCGCAATGGACTATTTGAGGTAAGAATTAGTAGCCGAAGAGAGCCAAATGGAGCGATAAAAGGTGGGGGTAGAGTTCACACAGTTGACATAGACAACTAGTATTGCACATACTAGAAATAGCAAATATACAGAATTCCTTGCTCCCATGCATTTAAAGCTGTAGCTAAGCTAAGGACAAACGCCCTAACCCATATTGGTCAATGGTACAAGTGGACAAACCAACTTGATGTATACCAATGACATTTTTTCCCTTTGGGTGATGAGATTAATTAGCTAGCAATGAATTTTCCAAAGCTTAAGCCATGGTTTAAGCTAAAGAGAGACAAAGAGAAGTCTAAAACAAAACATTACCACATGGAGATGGATATACGCGAAGCACCTGATAGGAATATATGTAGTTACTATCGAAGAGAAGGACATATCAGGTGTAGATGTTCGAATTTGAATAAGGCTGGTAATTTGTATTACTATTTTTTGCATATGTATACACATAAATTTACCGATAGTTTGTAATATCTATTCTTTTTATATTACTTGTATTGTCACTTATGAATGTTAATCACAATTGTAGGTTAGATGGACCCGGGAGTAGTTGACCCTTCAGTTTTGGGTGAGTAGGCATCCCATTGCTCTCAGTACATATAAGAGGGATAGGTACGTTATTTAATGATTTCTTCCATTCATATAAAACATAATTTAGGTGTAGATATGTTAATATTTATGTCTGTGTAACTTAATACAGGCACCAGGTGCACTCATAGGTAGACGGTGTGAGCTAACAATGAAGAAGAGGGAGGAGCTCATACCGTTAGATCCATGCATGGAGTGGTACTTACTATAGGCAGGGTTTATGGTTGTTAGCCAACTTCCATTCATCTAGATGAATTAGCACTCGATTACGACCCTTATGGAGAGGTAGAGGCTAGTGACACATATGTTCCATATGGCATACAGTGAGATGACCATTACGTTCTAGGATATTGAGGTCTAACTAGGCCTTAAGATTGATGGTGCTACTGTCACTGGCAGAACCAACAAGAATTGGGCAAATGTGGCTAGAAACCTATTACGTGATGTTCCACCATCTGATGATGTGAAGGGTGGCCATGTACAACCGTTGTAGCTAGCTAGTAGATTTAGAATTATACCAAGTAATGTTGATGAGGATACGGTCAAGCGTCATACTTGTGCGTATATCCTCCAATTGATAGGGGGATTCTTATTCGCAAATAAGTCTTCTAGCTATGTACATCTCATGTACCTTCCCTTATTAGATGACTTCTAGATGGCGAGTACAAATAGTTGAGGATCGTCCTATCTCGCTTGGCTATAACGATAGCTATGCAATGCTACACAGACGGGTGTATCCGAGATCGAGGGGCTGATGATTCTACTATAAGTTTGGGCATGGGACCATCTCCTACACATTGAACCCCTTAGTAGGTTCGGCTTCATTATCACAGATGTTGTTCCTTTAGCTAGTAGATGGTGGATCAAAAGGGACAAGACACAGGGACTAACTCATGTAGCCCAATCGTATCGCAAGGCATTTGACCTGTAGATGAGTCATTAAGTACACTAGATATACAGTTTGATCTTACTTAAAAAGTTCATGTCATAATTACTAATTTTTTTTCCTCTTTCAACTCACATACATTTCATTTCAAGTTATATGGAAACCTTATTTAGAAGACATTCTTTAACTTTTGCCTCCTATATGCACGATCGATAGGGGTCTTTAGATGGTTAGGGTACCCCTTATCTGCTTCCACATTGTAGAGTTCTACTTTCCGGATCGTGTCATCTGACAGTTTGGTAGCTTCCAGACAGAGCCCTAACCAGTTCAGATTAGTGAGCAGCTTCATTGACATGATCTTAGAGGTTGTATAAATGTTGATTAGAGAGTAGTTCATGATGGTTACATCCGATAGTAAGTAGATTGGCAAGATTGGATCGTTCATCCACACCCAGTTTTTGATGTAGACCTCAACTTTTTGCAGTGGTACAGGCAGCATACTTGTCAATACATAACACACTCGAGTGCAGTAATGGGTCATCTAGTAAGTACAATCAATATAATAACCTGTGTATAACCCCATTTATCATGTAGTCTGATTGCTAATTGTTTTTCTCCTATGTAGGTCGATACCCTACAGTCAATTCAGTTAACCAATGACATACAGTTGACCCACCAAATCATTGAAGGTGGCTTATAGTTTTTAGAGGACCATGGTGGTATTATCTTACACAATCCATTTCCACAAAATCTACCACCTGATGAAGAGGCCTAGCTTGAGCAACCAGAGCCAATTGCACCTCAACCGGCATGTGACGAAATTCATATTAGGGGAGGTCAAACTGGAGTTAGACAAGGAAGGGGTCGAGGGAATTTAGATGTTCCATCTGCAAGGCAACATTTTATTAACTTAGGTCAGATTGGTTCTAGCTTAGGAGCTTTGCATGTTACACCAGCGTTTCATTAGCCATTTGATGATATACCGGCGACGCCCTGCAAAAGATGTACTATGTACTCATAGAGCTCTACCATGGGTGAAGGGGTCACCCAACACCATCTACCTCTACATGTTAGCCCTGTTCTACCTAAAGACTTCTCAAACTCACTGACTGAACCTTCTACCGGTCTTTTTGAGAGACGACCATCACGATTATTTAGATATAGGATTTTTTTGGTCAGCGTAATGGTTGGAATTAGATTTTATGTTCTAGATAATTTTTTTATATTCTAATTGTAATAGCAATTGATGAATTCAAATATTATTTAAATTTTATTTTTTATTATACTCTTGTCACACATATATATGGTATCGATAAATAAATACGTTTTTTTTTATCTAAAATACAAGCATTTGATATTCTTATTATAATGAAAAAAAAAACTTGCAAAATTATTAAAGTTGCATTAAGTCATGTAATTTTCACTACATATTTGTTTAAGTATGATAAAAAAACTATAATGAAGTCAAAATTTAAAAAAACACTAAAGTTGTTATCTATTATAAAAATATTACATTGAAGTTGCATGAGGGGCATGTGAGTTTAGTGTAAAAAAAATTACACCGAAGTCGCATGCATGTGACTTCGTTACCATATTCTTGTAATAACCTTTGCTCGAGACATATTTTCATATTATTTTTCACTAAGTACTGTGTTTATATACTAAATCATGATTGTGTCCCTTTGAGGCTCTACAAATAAAGGTATAGACTTTATGCACTCTACCTCCCTATCATGAGTAATTTGTTTTAGTTTTGCTATATCCCATTCTATTTATCTATCACTCATACACTCATTCATGTGCATATCCTATATATCTATATTTCCCTTTCCTATAAGAGTTTGTGAATCCAAAAGTAGAACTCATCTGTCTTTTACAACTTCTATCCTTTCTCCTATCCTTACCTTCCAAAGCCCTTCTTCAAACATATATCTTTTGCCTTATAATATATTGCTCCATGCCCAAGATGGTTCCCCTCCTTGAGTTGCCTCTTTAAAATCAACATTTGGAAAATAAATGCCTTTAAGTGCTCTAGCCCAAAGTTTAGTAGGATTAGTTTCCAATCTCCATGCTATTTTTGTAAGAAGAGCAAGATTAAACAGCTGCAACTCTTTGAAACCCATTACACCATATTCCTTTGCTAGAGTTAGTTTGTCCCACAATTGCTCCAATGTATTTTATGTTCTTCACCATTCTGATGACCCAGGATTAAGGTAGTGTCCTTGATTAGCGGTTAGATCTTTGTATTTTTAAGTTAACTAGTATATATGCATATTCTTTGAAGTTTCAATAGCTTAATATGATCAAGTTAATTATGGAAAACTTGAGCTTACCTTGAATATACCTTTTCAAATATAAAGAGAATTAAAGTTGGGGGTAAAATAAACCTCAACTAAAATGATTAATCAAATATAAAAAAGTAAAGCAAAAAGAGAGTATAGGTGGACATTTACAGCACCTAATAAGTGTATGGCGCATCTTGTTGAATGAATAATTGTTGGTAGAGTTCATGAGTCTCTAGTGTACAACTTGTGAAAAGGTGAGGAATAAAAACCTCCCTAATGTAAATTAATCAAATTGCGGATGTATGTGTGCTTAAAGTCAAAAAGAAAACAAGAAAATGAAAAATGGGAAAGTCGGGAAGAACAAAGTAAAGGAATAGTTTAGGGTTTTGTGCCATTTACATGGTGATATGGTGCTTGTGATATGGATTAGAAGTGTATACATGCATGTTTAGTGCATAAAATGTGAGGATCTCTTCCATAATTGATGGATGTTATACTTAGTCCTTAGTAAGAGAGTCTTGATTTGAGCAAGGTGATCTAACTCTATTGAGCAATTGATTAATGGCTTAAGTCTACTATTAGTGATTTGTGTGCATATTGATTGATTGAGGATTAAAGGGGCAAGAAAGAGTTGCATGAGCTTGAAGTGAAGCCAAGAGAATGTAACTAGTTCCATTGAGCTTCAAGGATTTGGTGCTATGGTGAAGTGGACGTTGATAATGGTTGAATGTGCTTGCATTCCTCATGAAAGCTTGGTTTTGAAGTGGATATTTTGAATTGCTTGAGGACAAGCAAAGTTTAAGTTGGGGTTATTTAATAAATGTGCAAAATTGCACATTTTCCCTCACTTATAGCACAAAATTCATAAATTTATATGCACTTTTATTAGGAATTCTACTCAAAATCAATTAAATGCATGATGGTGGATCACATGTTCAAAATTTGATAAAAAGGATCAAAATAGAACTTGAATGGCATGTATGCATTTACAAGTTGTTGATCTCAATCATATACCATTTTACTTTTGGTTGCCGGTCGGCAATTTAGAAGCACGGATTTTCTTCTATTTTTGTTGGTGACGTGTTACAGAAAGAATGGAGTGGGGGAGAGACACAAGTCTATGATTTGTTATATCATTAAGTGTTTCACATGAGCAAATGACAACTGAAATGTCTTTTGAGTTTGTGAGCCATGTGGAAGTTGCGTAAGATTTAATTTTGTTTCGTTGTTTGGTGCAGATGATGTCATTTTCAATTGAGCCAGCTAATTGGAAAACAAAAGCACAATAACCACTATCTTGGACAAAATAGCAGCTGAACCAAGTAGCTTCCTATTTGTTGATGGAACCAGCTCAAAATTTAGTGCAGACCCAATGGCAGAATAGTAAAAATAGCTGACCCTTCTTAGCACATACCAAGCTGAAACTAAACTTTGATTGAGCGCTCGATGTTGCAGATCAGCCACTTTTGGAGATGGGTGCACATTCTGTTATACAGAACAAAAAGAGCACTTCTTAATTGATCTAGAAGTAGAACCTTGATCTAAGCTCCTAACTGCTGACCAAGATAGCTACTGAGAAATTCCAAATCACAGCAGCTATGCACAGAACAGCAGCAACTCCCAGTACCAAGTTACTCTCCAAGGACCAGGATTGATAGTAGTAGCCCCAGCGTTAAGTAGCTGGCAAGATCTGAAGTCAAATTCCAAGCTGCTGATTTGTACAAGTAACGGCCACTTTGAACTGAACTTGAGTGACTTCAGCAGCTAGATGAAACGGAAGACCAAGCTAAGCAGATCCTGAACTACGCATGGACCAAGTTAATGTGAACTATTTGCAGCTGAGCAAATGAACTTCTCTTTGCATTTGAAAAAAATTATGCAAGTGCAGGCTAAATCTAAGCAGGTCACTCTCCATTGATTGAGCAGATTTGAGCCCTATGTACATATGCCAAGCAGGACACAATGGCAATGGGCTGCTAATTTCAGCACATGTATCAAGGATGACCAAGCCGATGCCGAGCAATCCACTATATGCCGAACTCCATATGTTGACTGCAGCTTGTAGCTAAACAACTAGAGAAAAAAATAGCAGGAACTCCTAACAGCTCAGTAATACACCAACCAGCACACTTGAGATGACCCTTCTTTGCTCCACAATCGATATGGACAGCAGCAGATCAGAGCAGGCCGTAGACTCCAACAGCAGCAGCCATGACACTCTACACCAAAACAAGCAGCAACTAATCAACGAAGCACTAATCTGAGTAGCTCCTTTTTGCACAACAGCCAAAACAGAGTATGGCAGCCATGGTACTCTAAATAGCACACTCGTGAGCTGCAATTTTGAGTATCTATAGCAGCGAGAGCTCCAATGATTTGTAGCAGAGAATCAAGCTGTGCTTGAACAGTAGCAGAGCATCCAACTGTGTAGCAGCCCCACTCAATTACGGCAGCAGCTAAGGCACACGATGGAGAACAGCATCAGTGTCCCCTGGAACAGATGAACTTGCAAACAGGAGTGTCTCCACCGCAGCAACTATCAGACGAACAGCAGATTCTGACAGCAAGCTCAAGAGCATAAATAGCTGATTCGAACACAGGAGAAACCTAAAGCAACAGCAGATCACTTTGGCCAGCAGCTAACAGACTTGAACTTCTTTTCTCTAGCACATAGCTGCGTTGTCCATTACAAGAACTCCACCAAGATCACATGCACACAACAGCAAGATCCAAGCTCCAGGATTGAACAACCGAGCGGCTGATTTGTCAGTAGTAGACGCAGCCAAGTTGTGGTTGAGAATGAAGCAGATTATTATTATTTCTTTCAAATGAAAAGAGTCCATTTGAATTTATATTGGAAGCCCACACGTGGAAATACAATTACAAGGACTTAAAATGCTGCCCACTTATTTTGAGTGCTATATTCTAAATTGAGAAGTGGAACATGTGGGCTCTTTCTGCTGTTGCATAAGAAAACTACTACCTATATGTTATATTTTGGGGAAAGGTTAAGGCTGTGAAACATAAGTCAAATAGGGGCCCATTTGAATCAATATTGCAGCCCCTTTTCAACTAAGTATTAATGACGCGGGGGCCTGATTGTTGTCGGTACTTGGGAAGCCTAATTGGGAAAGGACACACAACAAGAGGATATAGACAGTAGCCGACGAGGAAGAAAAGGGGAGCTTAGTTTAGAGTTTGAATAGAATACAGTAGCTTAGCGGGAGACAGTAACTTAGTGATAGTTTACAAAAGAGAATTTAGTTTGAGAATGGAAACTTCATATTTTTTTTTCAGTATGTTTTCTTTATCTTTAAGGCACTAAAACCATTGTGTTCTAGCACATTAGGAGGTGATCCTGATTTCCCAATTTATGAGATATGCTGACTTTATTTTGGGTGGTGAAATTGAAAATACCTATTAAGGTGTTTTCTATTCTTTGTTATTTCAATTGCAATATGTCTTAATTCATTTAGGTATTGTGATGAGATGTTGTGTTTATTAGTTTATAGATTTTACAATGATGGATTTAATGAATTATTACTTGATTAATTTATTTGGATGTTGGATTTGAGTGTTTGGTGATTTATTTATTGTGTCTATTGTTTATTTGATTAATGTTTTGCCATCACTTTTTAGATAGATAGAGTTAATGATATTCAAAAAGGGATTGATAACTTGGAGTAGACATATCTTAAATTTTGAAAAAGCTCGTTATAAGGATATATATGTTTTAACTAAATTTATGAACTTAAGTACTTAATGCAATTGGATATATGGTTTAGGTCATAGGGATATGCTTAACCCATATTTCAAACTGGAATGGTAATTTCAATATAAGTAGATTATTATTTATCCAATAATTATAGATAAATTATTTTGGTGGGACGATTTATATTGTAATTAGAACTTTGCTATTCTGAGACGTGGGTAAGTTTTTTTTAATTTAGTTAAATTCCGTTTAGTTAATCTCAATTATTAATTCAAGGCATTATTTTGATTCAAATGAAAATAGATTTGCAAATCTCAAATTGATCTTTATACCTCCTTGATCTTAGGCCATTACAGTATAGCTAAGACATTTAATTTAGTGTTCATTTTCTTAATCAGTTTTTACTCTATTTTAATTAAAATTTTGGTAGCTTAGCTTAGGAATTAACTCAATTGATCTAGTAATTAATACTTAGCTTTTTGAAGAATATGATCTTGACTTATTAACTATACTACTTATACAACTCAATACACATGTCGGTTTTCACTTACTTTAATTTGATTTTATAAAATTGTACAATCGTCGTGTAATTTTCAAGTGTAAATTAAAGTAGCAAGTCAATAATGTAGAGTAGAATGGTCAATATAAATACTAACTTTAGGAAGAATTAAACACAACTTGAATTTATCAAATGCGAAGACCATTGCTTAATAGCTCATTTTTTGTGGTAGTGTGGCTATCTTGAGCTTCTATATGGGTCTTGCTGACATAATATATTAGGTGGAAGTGTTTCTATGTCCTCTACCCTAAAACTGTGCCTATAATGTAGTCGCTTGCATCATACATAAGTTCAAATGGCAAATTCCAACTTGGTGCTACCATTATAGGGGCATGTGTCAGTTCATCTATGAGAATATTAAAAGCCTCCAAACAATCTCTTGATAACCATATTATATTGGTTGATAGCCATAAGAATGAATACAATTATGATATGATAAATACAAATAGATGAAATGCAAGTACGATAATGATATTGAAGTAGTCACTCCCTATAGGCTAGAAACTAGTAGATGGGAAGAGATTTAAGGTGATTGGGATTATCATTACCTATTAATCTAAAAGTTATATTGGAGGAAGGATATTAATCCAACAAGTTGTAGGACAAGATTAAATTCAAAAGAAAAACTACAAGTGATAAATGATGAGAAATTTGTTGAGAGCTACAAGCAAGAGAATGAGGAAAGTACCAATAAGTATTGATCTATCAGTAGTATATAAGTGTTCAAATGTACTTTTGAAGATTATTTTGTGGATATTTTAACTTTATGATTCAGTTAACTGAGAATCAAATGTATGGCTGAAAAGCCTCATGTAAATGGGACTGTAGGAGTTAAAGGAGTGATTGTGTTTTTCTAGAATCACATAAGATTGTAATGTTACCAATTTAGTATTAAGTTGGAGAAAACTTCTATATCACAATATGATATGGAAATTATGAAACCTTAGCGATATCTCTTGGTTTAGCAATGTATAGATTGTATTCCCTGAATTGAGAGAATTGTATACATGCCAATTGTATATGAAGACACTAATTGTGATAACTACCAATAGTATTTTTATATATAAAGTGTTTGTGGATCATAGCAGGGAGTTAAACAATCATAAGTAGTATGCTAAAGTTGAAGAGGTGTGACTTTTAGAGAAGATAATACTTCTTTCATTAAACAAATTATCTTTAGAGAAAGAATTTTTGTAGATATTAAAAATGTTGAATTGGTGATTAAAGCAAAATCCATTAAAGTAATCCAATATATGAAAGAGGTATGAAGCAATGATATACTTCATATAGATAGCTGCAATGGGTAACTCAACAGAGGAATGGAAAATCTAAGATGATCAATTCATTATTGTTGAGTCTCATGTCATATTAATCCTATCAGTATATTATGTTGTGGCATGTTTTGTCAAGTAATCAGTTTTTGTTAATACTATCTCTTTTGTTGAGTCTGTTAGTCAAAAGTCATATTCATTCTTATCAAGTCAAGTCAAGTTGAGTCAAATTGAGTTGTTAACCATCTCATTTGAATTCGAGATGGAGGAATGTCAAGATTTACCAAATTTGCTTCTGTTGATCCTATGCCAAGCTGTATGAAGAACAAATGAGAAGTCATAGCAATGGCATATACATTATAAGTAAAAGATTGCGGATGATAGGAAGGTAATGATATGAAGAGAACTTAGAACTAGTGATGGTTACAAGTAAAACCTAGGAATTGGTAAAATGGGGGACAAATGGGGGATAAATCAGCAAGTGAATTTGTAAGCTTATAAAGCTAAGTTGGAAGATAGTATAATATGAGTAAATAGTCGTAGTGATGAAATAAGATATGAATAATATCAAAGTAGAAAATGAAAAGGAAGGAAATGAGATGAGAATTTAAGAAATAAATAAAGAGGTCAAGCAAAGATTCGAATAGAGAAGGTATGGGAACTTAATCAGAACACGATTAAGAAGTTTCATTAGAAGATAGTTTAGTGAAATGGAACATGGGTTTTAAAGTTGTGAATTAACCTAAAAAAATACTAGATAATTAGGTTCAAAAGTTAAAGAAGTTGAGACATAGGATATGTGAAGATATAGTAGTATATGTATTTAAGTTATTCTAAAACCGAATTTAGCAAATATAAAACATTCCTCGTAATTCTTTCGATTCTCAAGATAATAAAAGAATATAAACTATCAATTTTAGTTAAGTAAGTAATACATAAATATATAGTAGTTTTGAGGACAAAACTATTGTAAGGAGGGTGGAAAAGTAAGATCTACAATTAGATATTCAAGGTTCAATTCATAGAATTTAGAACAATCGAGCAAATCATCCAATCCAACTTCAATTTTATGAAAAAGTTAGGAATATTAGTAAAAGTGATTCTATGAGTTTGGATTTAGGAAAATAAAGAATAAAATAATTAATTATTATAATATTGAATTATATGTAAAATTCTTGTTATTTATTGGAAATATATAAAACGAGTTTTGATAACTAACAAATCGATAGAGATAAATTGTATGCGCATTAAAAATCATAAAATAACTTAAATAATATTTAAGAATATTTATTTGTACCATATATGAATTTACATGTAGGTGGAATATGCAAAATTACTTAAAATACATGAAATATGCTAAAATAAAGTTAATTAATTAAATAAAGTTCATAAATAATTAAAGAAAATCAAGAAAAATGAGGAAATATCTAGAAAGTGGTTGTGGCAGCTTGGAAATAAAGAAACAAAATCAATCAATTAAATTCCAACATTAGAAAGTAGAAAAAAAAAAAAAAGATAAGGTTAATGTGAAGTCAAATTAATGAGAAAAAAAATCTAGGAAATCCTATAAATACCCAAATTAAATCAGAAGATCATTTGGTTAGTAAGAGTATGAAAAAAATTAGGAGCATCAAAAAAACAAAGATTTGGATTTTTCTCAAAAAATAACAAAAAAATTTGGGTAAATAGGGGTTATAAGGTGAACTAATACCCAAAGGCAACCTAGGAGTAGATGCCCACCACCACCATACAGTGGTGGCAGTGCCCAGACTAGCTAACAAGGCCATGGTGGCTGGCAGTGGCCTAAAGCTATCAACTCTAATGAGTTCGATCTTTCTTCTAATTTTTCATATTTTGTTAAAAATACTAAATATGCTTAAAAAATTAGGAAATTTGGTATTCTATGGTTTTTAAGTATGTAGATTTAGGGAAAATTTTTAGTTTGATGATTTAGTGTCTAGAAATATACTGTCCTTAAGAAATCATGCAAACTTGGGCTTCGTCTAAATTAGAAATAGATAATCTTAGAAGTGTAGTTTTAGGGTCAAAATTTTTTTGTAGACTACTTAGGGGTAATAAAGTAGTATTATGAAGTCTTTTCTTAAAAATTAATTTTTAAAATTTTTAGATAATTTTTATATCTTAAAATGATGTATAAAATTGGTAATTTTAGGCTAATTAGGTAATTAAATAAGATAATTACCAATTTAGTGCATAATTATATGTTTTAAGATGTTAAAATCTGATGAAGTATGTTATTTGTGGCATTAAGGGTATTAGATGCAATTATTAGGGTATTATGTAGTGAATATATAATAGGTAAAAATGGTAAATTTTAAGTTAATTTTGTAATTGAGGGTAATTAGGTATAAATTCTAATTTGAGATGAATTTAGATATTTTGAAGTGTTAATTGATGTTGAGGAATGATATTTGAGGTGATGGGAATGTTAAATGTGTACATTATAGATATATTAGGTGATAATGTGTAATATGTCGGTATAAGAAATTAATAAATAGGAAAATATTATATTAAAATTGATATTGTAATAATAATAGGAGTATATAATAAATCTACTAGGAAACTTTAATTGTGGTAATTATATGAAAAATGTAAAATTTTCTCATATCGAGACTAAATTTGGTAGTTAAATTAGGATTAGGATATACAACATGGACTAAAATATTGGTTAGAGACAAAAAACGATATTTAGAATATCTGAAAAATAATGTGATTAACTTCACATTATGGATCGAAATGATTTCCTAGGTTTTGCATATAAAATCCTTAATCGAAAATTAAGTTAAAAACCTAATTTAGAAATTGACTTCAAAAACTGAATCAGAACTTAACCTAAATTAGGAATAATTGTAAAAGACTTAAAAACTTAGATAATTATATATATTAAACCCTAAACTAAAGATAACATAAAAGTACTATAGAATAGAGTTTATATCAGAAAGTTATATATGTACTGAAACAATATTTGCATTATAAGGTTTAACAATGACGGCTTATGTAATCATACCCTGAATAAGCAAGTAAGGAATCCAGTTAAGTTAGGATTAATATGTTGCTGTATTTCAGAGTACTAATTTGTTGTTCTTAGAGGCTTGAAATTGTACTTGATTGTGCTCGTTAAATAGTCGACTGTGTGTATGTGTTTGTTTTTGAGTTGATGATGTGATTTCGTTTACTACTTTAGCTTGTATTGTATGATTTGTATGAAATGATTGATCATCCTAAACTAGATCTAACCAAATATATGACTCGTAAACATAAATCAGACCTGCATAGCAATCCATTAAGGGAAACCTAGGATTCTCTAGCCAAATACTGACCCTTTCGAAAGGGATAATGCTAGATAGCATAATTGATTTCTTTTACATCTTTAGTCAAACTAAGTGACAGGTGAGAAGGTTGTGGCAAGGTTGAAGTTAATGATTCGAAGGTAGTTGTAGGAGGAGTGGTGTCTCTACTGCACAAGGCTGGGTTTGATTATGAGTTGTTGCATTAATGGAAACTCTTTAAGTTAGATTAGAGCGAGTCCAATTTCTCTAATCTCATGATAGGTCGGATAATATCGTACGATGCCATTTGCTTGAACATGTATTGCATCTAAGTAATTTGGTTAATAACCTTGTCGTGTTTGCTATATAGTTTTAAGTCTCCATCCTAACTTATTGAGTTATGGTTGCTTACATCTTTATAGACGTTGTTGCAAGTGTTAGCAAGGAAGTGACCTACAATTATCCTAAAGCTAGCAACTGCTGAATCCTAGGAAAGTGATGATATAAATTGAAGACTAGATACACTCTCAAGTTTAGATTTATCTTATAAGCTTTTAGTATTAATTTACAAACTACTCAAGTAAATTATGTTAGGTTGTTAAATCTTGTAAATATACTCTGATTATTCTAATGTAAGTATGTATTTTTCTTAAGTTCATAAGTAAATAACATGTTTAATTTATGAATTGTTTACTTCAAAGCAGGTTAGGCGTGAACGTCTTATGTAAATCAAGTCTCATATATCAAATTTTTGGTTAGCTTCTATCTTAGAATGGTTTGCATAGTGAGACTGTCATGACTTTGCCACTTTGAAGCATGATAGAAATCATATTCCTCCAACTTACAGCATAGAGTTAGGTCAATTTAAGTATGAAACAAATCTTTCTTTAGCTTAGGGTTTTTTTTATAAGTGGCTAGTGCATATTGTAATAATCTATCAAACTCAGTCTTGCGTTGAGTCACATTCATGCTCGCCTTCTTTAACTTAAACAGATCTCACACCATCTTTATCTGAACATTGTTAGGAAAATATTCCTTTCTAAACTCTTCACTAAACACCTGCTAAGTAATATTATCTTCTAATGTCTTGCTCTCAAGTCCTACTAGACTTATGTTGACAATTTTGGCATAAAAGTACCATAAGTTAGCTTTTGATGTTCTAAGATTCTAAAAGCTTTAAAACCTCTTTCAATTTGGACTAACTAATTGTCAACCAAAGTTGCCTTAATGAGTTCAAAAAGCTTACCAGATCAAGGTACAAAGCTATCTTATCATAGTATGCATGCTAAGAAGTAATTATCCAATAAGAATAGCTTTTTGTGAAGGTGGGGGTATATCCTATCTAGGATGCTCCCTTGGTGGTGAAGGAGCTCGTAGTGATGGGTCTTGATTCCCCTTAAGCCTTCATTATGACCTCCATTTCCACTTTTAGCCATTACTCACTTAATATTTATAACTTTTGAAATCTGCATACATATCCATTTATAAGCCCATTGATAACTTAATCTGTTTCTTGTACTGAATTCAAGAATTGATGAATCCCTGCAACTTCTTACACGTACAACATAATGATAACATTTCATCCATTATATAGAATATATACGGGCTTCCCCTATTCACTTGGTACTTGCTTTACATCATTTACATTTGCTTATAGACTACAGAAAATACAAAGTTTATAGACTCAATGAACATTCGATTACATACATAAGATTTATAACATGATTACATCACTGATTTACATCAAATTATATAAACTTGATATCTACAATTGTACAGACTAAAGATTTACAACATTTACACATAGTCAAAAGCTACAAATACATCAAAAGTCACAAAGATACATAAAATAAAATAAAAAAACATGCAATTAAGTAAAAAAAAAAAAGAACACAATATCAAACTTTAGGAACCTAGTAAAACAAAGCCAACTATTCAAATCTATTAATCATCTGAACTATCAATAGTAACCACCTACTCAAGAAGAATCTACTCTACGTACTCACCAACTACATTATCATCCTCTCCACTTGTAGATTTAGAACATAACTATAATATCTCAGGAGTATCAGGCATAATAATCACTTCATAAACTTTGTCATCATCGAACTCCTCAGCCTCAATGTTATCCATTACCTCATGCATGACCATTTCATTCTATATTGGGTTATCTTCTCAATTATGCATTGATTGATCCTTCAATATAGGTTTTAATTCATTCCCTAAATTATCTCCTGATTGCCTACCTATGCCATCTCTTGCAATTTCATTCACCTTAGCATCTACTATAGCCTACATCACCATAGCATGCATATCTTCACTATGATCCCCTTCTGTGTCTACTTTCATCTCCTCCTCTTCAGGTTCCTATTCTTCTAGCTCTTCTTCTACGTTATCCTCTAATTCCCCCTTAACTAACTCATGATTACTTTACATACCATATTGAGCATCACCCTAGGGTCCCTTAGGTTATTGATCTTCTTGTAGTGCTTTAGGTATGACTGGTTTAAGTTGAGGTTTGTTTCTTTCTAAGGGTACCTTAATTCCTACTCTAGCTATGTTAAGAAAACATGGAAACAAATCAATAACCCCTTGTGGGTAACATCTAGGTATATAATGTACACCTATAGGAATGTGGGTAATACTCATAAGATAGGACCTCCCTTCTTTTAATCTCATTGGAAAATACCATACTAGCATCATCAAAGCCACAATACCCTCATTCTTTAACCATCTCTACTTAAAGGCAGCTATAGCAATATACCTATTATATGGAAGCCCTAAGCTAGATTCCATTAGTGCCCATGAGTCCTGCCAACTATAATAAATCTCATCATAATACTTATCAACAATCTCATCTACAGCCTTAAACTTGTTCTAGTCTACCATCTCCAACAACAATCTCCACATCTTAACCTAATACTAGATAGGGAATTCTTCTCTAATTCACTTAAACTACAACCAACTTACCATCCATTCCCCTTATGGCCTTGTAGATGGATTTAAGATCAATTAACATATATCATAATTAAATGTTATAATTAATTTATTTTATAGCCTCCTAATACAATCTCTCATTGCTTGCCTATTATTGCTTGCTCTTATTGTGTTCCTATGATGTCTACTAACCAAAAACCTTCAAAGTGGCTTACTCCAACTTAGGCGCTCTCAAAATCTTCCTCCCCAATAATGGTGGCACCCTTTCTACAATTCACCTTAACTTACAAATGCAACACATATTTGCTCAGTTCATTATGGATTGAGTGAGAGTAGATAATAAACATAGCACAAGATAAAACATGTTTGAGAATCAACAATCAAGCTAGTGCATAGATACTTTAGTCAAACAATAGATAGTATTAAGCTAATCTAAAAAAATGCAAAAATGTATACCATGTTTAGCACATGTAACAAAAATTACCTAACCAAGTTAGCTTTCATAAACATCTTCAACAAATAACAACATAGTAGCGATTGGATATTTTTAGCCATGTTGCATCAATGCCTAACCTAGAGTCCATGCAAAGAATGCATGCTAGGCATTTGCATATGATCAATGCATTAGTGCTAATATCCTAGTTTCCAAAATTCCGAGCCTTCTAAGTTTTCAAGCTTTTCATCTAGTTGGTCAACTCAACTAGTCATCTGGATACAATGTCTAGGAACTAAGAGGGCAATAAGGAGCTACCTAAGAGTAAGATGCCTAAATTTTGAGTTATAGTCAATCATAAGGATTGGTTGAAGGGCTTAGGAAAATGCAATTCTATATGGTTTAAAACCGAGTGTTTTCAAAACCAAGAAGACCAAACTTTTTTGAAACTAAGTGCTTGTTTTAGAAAAGACTTTCCTTTCAAATATCTAACCCATAGGCCCTTTTTTGTGCTATGCATGCCATGAATGTAACAAGGAATAAGTTAGCACGATACCAAGCACAGTTTCCAAGCAACACATCTAAGTTTTATATCATATGTTATTTAGTTAGCTCAGTTTTTCTTTAGTGTACTTCATCATTATAACCGGAACCTTGTATCAGGTTCGCTTTAGAGAACACTTTGAAGGTTAAACCATTTTCCAAGTATTTTCTAAGGTTAGAGTATGTCCTAGTAACTTCTTACAAAATCAACAAATCATATAATATACTTTGTCAACTAAGTTCAATTAAACAAATATGCAATCATCATATATTTAGCAAGCAACATTTCCAAGATTTAGCATTGAACCTAGACAACTAAGCACATTGTAGAGAAATTGCATAAACTTACAACCTATCGATTAGACAAAAGTCTACTCCTAAACACACAATATCCACTTACTTAAGAGTAGTATCCCTCGCTTTGAATAGCATCTTCGAGTTCCTCATTATTCGGGTACCCTATAATTGAGAGTTGTATTTCATTGTCTATCTAAGTTACGTAAATGTTTTATTAAAGTTTGAGTGTTTAGGTAACAGTACTTTAGTAGTACTTGGGACCTTTTACATAATCTTCTACATGATCCTTTTCGTTTAGGTCATTGTCATTTGACCCTCTACATAACATTCCATTATAGTAGGGTTTTTATTAACTTCATTACTTGTGCCTTCTACTCAACCTTCTCCTTAAGATTGGTCTTAGGATTCATGGTTAAGGAAGCTTATATTCATATTTACTTTAGTTTTCACTTTATGTCTCACTAAGGAACCTTCTACTTAGACACATTTTATTTACTTAATTTGGTATTACACCAGAGGCCTTTTACAAAAGTTTCTATAAAGCCAAATAATGCCAAAATTCACTAAAACTCTACACAACCATTAGGTCTTAGCGACTTTGAACACAAACTAGCAAATTGACCAATTCCAAAGATGAATTTTAGATGTGGACAACTTTTAAAAAACTCGTGCATGATCATTTTCAACATACAGCTATTCCAATTTTGTGAAAACAACACTTTTAGCTTGTAAAAATCATGATAAATCACTCGTTTGACCACTTTTGGCCTCAAAATCACATGCAATATCATTTTAGCACTAGAATTATGGATAAAAATCATATTGATTCAATGATACTTGAAAATTAACCATTTTATTCAAATTTCCAAATTTAGCAGTTTTTTGGTAAATTAAAATTAACAAAAACCTACCATACAAATTTGAGAAAAATTTTGACACAACTTGTAAATAAATATTATAAAGAGTCTATAGAAAAAGATGGGACTTGAAACAATGTTGTTTGCCTTTTCACAAATTAGATTGAAAATTCATTTAAAACAGCCTATTTCTTAAGAGTGATATATAAAACTTGCATATTTTGAAAAACTAACATTTTTCCATGAAAGTATACTAATAATAATCTAAGAATACAACAATTTATAATTTTCCGAGTTAATTTTTGTAAAAATCAAAACTTACAACAGTCATAAATTTTGGCCACTATGCGCCACTAAGGCCTTATCAATCTACCTAGGTGTTGCTTTTGGAGCCTAGTGGTGGTAGCTACTTGTTCTTAGGTAGTCATTTGCCTCAAGTTCCACATATGGTCATATTCCATGTTATTTTTCAATTACTTTCCTCTCATTTCTAAAAAACCTAAATGAGCTCCTGAAATTTTCCTAAAGTGAAATCTAGCCAAAAATTGTAAAATAAAGAGGTTATGGTTTTTATAGTAGGGGATAAGATTGCCAAGTGTCAAGCAGTTTTTAAAAATCATGTACATGATACCATAGGCTCCTCTTGTTTTGCCTCCTAAAACTATAGGTCATCCATTGTTTTATTTCCAAAACCATGGATTACCTCTTGTTTTGGTTTCTAAAACCATTTGTAGACCACTTTTCTAAGAAACCACTCTTGTTTATATTATTTGTTAATTTTTCTTATTACTTTATATTATTCCCTTATAAACACAAGCTTCTACAAGGGGAGTTCCAAGCTTCTAGGTTCTATATTCCTAATTATGTTCCTTTCTTATTTATGTGTTTTTAATATATGAATTATATTTGCTAAGCATAAATCACTTTAAATAATATTCTAAGTCTAGTCATGAGTTTCACTTTTTAAATGACTTTCGGATTCAATTAACCCAATACTTTATTTAATTATTTCACATATACACATTATTTTAGCGAGCTGACTTCACAAAATAATTTCTTCTAATTTTTTAGCCTAGCCATGAATTTTCACTTAATTTTATTGATGTCGCTCAATGCCTTGAATTCAAGAGATTGGAAGCCCTAGGGTATTACAAAAGGTCATTATAACTTATATTTAAAGCCTAGATTATTAGAGTGTTAATTATATAGTTTTATGGCATAGTTTACTTAGATATTCACACAATCTAAATCTAAAAGTTCAAAAGGCAACAATAAAAGCATAAAAAATCCATCTAATCTTCAATTTCCAATCATCTCACCCTAATTCCTACTTGAAACTAACCTTAAGGTAGCCATATCATGGCATTCTAGTCAACACCTGTATAAAGATCTATAACGATGTGAGCAACCAACCATTAAGTAAGGATAGAGACATAAGACTATATAACAACACAAATAGGGTTATCAAACAGTTAATTAAATGCAATGTAAAGAAACAAATGTCATCATACCATGTTATCTCATTAATCAAGAGATTAGAGAAATTTCACTTGCTTTTATTTAGGTTTGAGGAGTTTCAGCGTATATGCAACAGCTTATGACTAAACCCAAACTTGTGCAATGAAGACATCTCTCCTTTAGTGACTACCTTTGAACTAGTGCCTTCAATCATACTGAGACCTCCTCTCTTGTTACTTAATTCGACTAAGGGTGAAGAATGGACCATTTTAGCTAACCCTTTTGAAGGGGTTGGTATTTGGTTGGAGAATTCTAATCTTCCCTTAATGAGTTGCAATGCATATCTAGTTAAGTTTTCAAGTCTAATATAATTATGGTTAAGGGTGTTTAATTAATTCCTCATAGCTCAATCAATTATAATCTAGCATAGAAATCAAATAGTGAACAATCATGATTAGAGATACTTAAGCATGCACATAAGGAAGCTACTTACAAGCATAACCAAGTATAACCTTAAGCCTCTAAGTATTATAAAGTAGCTGATAGGAATCGACTCTTTGAATTGAACACACGTAGCCAAGCTAGAGGACTTTAAGGACTTACATAGAGAATGCTAACTTAAGGCCCCATTTAGGACGACGATTCCTATTTCGACCTTTCTATTTCACTCTACTACTGACTTTAGTATCAAGCTCTCATGTGCGCAAACATAGTTTCTGAAGCTATCGAACAAATGTGTTGACCTACCGAGCGCATAGGTTAACTTATTGAGCAGTTGAACTATGGCCCAAACAACATCTAAGTAGACCAGCGTTAAGCGTCTGTCTGAGTTGAGCTCCTAAGCCAACCAACATCTAACCCTAATTCGAGTCAATCTGCGAGATACCCAATTTGAAGGGGTTTGGACATCTTCGACTGATTGAGCTCTGACTTGAACTAGATCAGGTCAACTTTGACTATAGATTTATTACTTCACCTTTGTTTGAATTGTACCAATCAAGCCTAGTATTTCACCCTCCCGATTCTTTTTATAAAATTAGGTTTTCTCTAAGTCGATCAATACTAAACCCTACCCATTTAATATTGACCCTTGATTAGGGTTTAAAGAAGACCATTTTTTCCAACTTGAAGAGATTTGGAGTCGCCACCCGACCAAAGTCGAGAAGAGGAGTTAAGTTATAACCAATTGAGTGGATTAGTTATAACTTAGCTACTAGTCTATCAATTTAAAAACCAAGTTATAAATACAATTTTTTAAAAGCTAAAGATTAGGATTCGAAGGCTAATTTATTAAACCCTAAACGGGTACTACTTTTAACTTTCCGAATTTAACTTTGCTTTCAAATATACCCTTTTTAATTTCTAAAAAATATCTAATTATGATACATGCAACTAAATTGATTAATTTATAGAAATATCTAAAAATGGAAAAAATAAAACTTTCTATATTTTAAGTTGTTCTGTACTTACATATCGGTGCCTATGTACCTGCTATTTGGAACTAGACTTCTATAGTTCGTTTAACAAAAATATAGCGGGTTGATTGATTTTAATTTTGGAAAAACCGTTGGGTTTATGTTTTTACTTATTTTGAGTTGATTTGAGAAAAAGATTATAAGGGGTCCTAAGTTGGATTTTATTTTTGGAAAACCTCAAATGCTTTAGTTTGGAAAAGATCTATTTTATTTTTATTAAAAAAATGATTTTCTAAGTGTGAAAAATAAATTTTCTATTTTTACTCTATTTTATTATTTATTTATTATCATTATTTTTTTTATATTTTTTGTGGTTCTTCTTATTTAAAAAAAATAACATAAAATACTTTTTATTCTTCTTTTTTTTTTCTTTCTTCTTTTTTCTTTTCTTCTTCCTTTTTTTTCTCTTTTTTTATTATTACATTTGCATAGATAAAAAAAAAATAATTGAATAAATAAAACAAAACAAGGAAAAAAAAAAGAAAAAAATAAATAAAAAGAAATCAGGCGAAGGCAGCAATATGTATGAGTCAGACCTAGGTCGCGGGTCAAGTTGGACTGTTAGGCTAGGTTGCGAGTTAATCCTCTAGTCGAGTTAGGTCGGATTGGGTCGAGTTGCCTGCAATTCTTCTTCAACAATGTCGGATAGGGGTGGTTGAAGATGATTTGGATCGAATTCTTCGAGGGTAAGGGAAGATTTGTGTGTTTGCGATTGGACTTGAGGGAGGGGGGGGGGAGGGTAAGCCGAGTGTTATGGCCTGGCGTAGTTGTTTGGCGGTTGTTGGAGGTGGCGGTCAGCAGTGGTGCTTGGACGGTGCTGCTAGGGGGTACAGCGGAGGTCAAGGGAGGTCATGTTCGGGAGTTAATGGAGTGGGGGTCATGGCCGTAGTGTTAAGTTGTGGTGGTAGGCTCGGAGAAGAGAGATATGAAGAGAGAGAGAATGAGCTAGAGAGGGAAAGAGAATTGCGAGAGAGAAGGAGAGCTTGGGAGTTGATTCTAAAGCTTGGGGATGGTTCTCCTGCTCATTAACGTCCCTATTTATACTTGAATTTCAACCCAATAACAAAGGAAAGCTCGGATCAAAGTTAATGGGAATGGCTAAATTTTCAGTTTTTTTCCAATATTTGAAGCTCAATTTGAATGTGTAATTGATGAACTTAGATGTGTTTTTTGTATTGATTCATAGTAAGCTATGTCTAGTGCAAGATTGATGCAAGAAACCATGAGCCTGTGTATAGAATTTCTATAGAAATTGAAGCTAAAGTGGAGGGAGTGGGCTATTCTTGAGAGGAAAGATGAGGAAAATTGGGAGAAAATGGAGGAAAACCGAGGGAAAGTGCTAACGTAGCACCACGTCAGCCGACTCGACAAACCACGACCTGCTACATGTTACACTTGACACGTGGTGGTTGACATGGCATGCCACATGGTTGACATGTAGCAAAGGCTATCCAATCTGATTGTGCCATGTGTCAAGACACATGGCACAATCTGATCCTAATACATGGCAGTCCTGATGTAAGAAAAACAAAAAGCTAGAAAAAGGCTTCCCTACCTTTGCTAACTTTTGAACCTAAGACCTCATGCTTAATGTTAGTATTATGTCTATATGCTTAACCATCAGGCTGTTAGCCTATGCCTTGTCCATATGTGCAATTAAATTACACATATCGACTCGGTTAGCTTGGGCTATATTTAAATCTAAGCTTAGGTTCAATGGCCTAACTTCTAAACCTAAATTTAATCTAGCGAAATGTTATTTTCTAAAATCTTTTATTAATTTATTTTTTTGTGATTTTTTTCATAATTTCTCTTTTTTTTTTTTGTATTTTCTAAATTTCTTATTTTTTGTGCTTTTTTCTTATTCTCTTATTTTCTTATGTTTTTTCTAGAATTCTTACTTTTCTAAATTTCTTCATTTTTTTGGGACTTTTCTTTAATTTTCTGTTTTTTTTTTAACTTTTTCTATTTTAGGACCCTATAACCTAATTTGAAAAATTAAATAGTGCAAAAATTAGGTGTCTACAGTTGCCTCTCTTTGTGGTAAAGTTTGAACAAAACTTTGTCACAAAGATAAAATAGACACTATTTTTGCCCCAAGAATGAATTTTATGCTAGGAAGCACTATAGCTAGCTTACTATCCTAAGTCCAGTCCATTGGGGATTTTGAGAAGAGAAGGGTGGTGCTCTAAGAGATGGCTGAAAGATGAAAAGAAGAATTGAAGTTTGGTCATGCTTGTATGAACTGATAAAGTGAAGTGAAATGGGCTAAGCGCTCCTTGAGCTGGCTAAGACCCTAAATTGAGTTGAGAAAACTTGATCATGCCCTGATGAGTTGACTAACCAAGGTGGGCAAAGTGCTCTTAAAGCTGACTAAGACCTTAAGAAAAATGAGTAAACTTAGTCGTACCCTGATGAGCTAACTAACCAAGGTGGGCAAAAAAACCCTAAGAAGAATGAGCAAACTTAGTTATGCCCTGATGAGCTGACTAGCCAAGGTAAGCAAAGTGCTCCTAGAGCTAGCTAAGACCCTAAGAGGGATGAGTAAACTTGGTCATGCCTTAATGAGCTGACTAACCAAGGTAGGAAAAACGTTCCTAGAGTTGGCTAAGACCTTAAAAAAAATGAGCAAACTTGGTCATGCCTTAATGAGCTGATTAACCAAGTTAGGCAAAGCGCTCCTAGAGCTAGCTAAGACTCTAAAAAGAATGAGCAAAGTTGGTCATGCCTTGATGAGCTGACTGACCAAGGTGGGCAAAGCGCTCTTAGAGTTGGCTAAGACCTTAAAAGGAATGAGCAAACTTAAAAGGCTAGTTAAGAAGATGATGAAGGTAATTGCTTTACAAGTCGGTTAAGAGAAGCTTAGTGAAAGAAAGTGCCCTATAGAACTTAGTGAAGAGAGGGGCTTGTTTGGAAGAAATTTGGAAGGATGAACTAAGCTAAGATCGTATCTTCATAGGTTGGCTAAATACTAAATGCAGAAAGTAAACGCCTCTGGATTGGTTAAAAAAGATTGTTGGGAGTAAAAGTGGTCTAAATGCAAGAAAAAAATTAGTGTACTAACACTGTATAGAAATACTTACCCGATCTTTGTCGATAGCACCCAATTTGTCAAACCTTTTTTGAAAAGCCCCATTCGAAAATCATTAACTCTTGTTTTAGTCCCATGTTATCAACCTAGATGTTCTTGACCTACAATGTTCGAGACTTTGCTGGTTCTTTTTGGAGAAATCATAGAGAATAGCCCAATGCAGGAAAACTACCCACTATTTTTATTTCCTTAGAACTTTTATGAACCCAAAAGCCTCATTCCCATCTACCGTGATTGCTTACTTGAGTTTTACATTCCTCTGAAAAAATAGACAATAAAACTCCCCACTGAAGGGGATCAATCCATAATAAAGCATTTAAAGAATTTTGTTAATTACCAATGTTCTAGATCTCATTCCTTAACTCCTTTCGTGTTTGCAGTGTATAGGTTTGATTAAATGAGGTCAAGGGAATTAAACCTATCCATGGCGAGGGCGATTATTCTAACGACGAAAATGGCCAAGGATACCAAATTTGCTTGTAGATAATGAAAATTGGACCACAATGACATTCAAAATGATTGGCATTTTCGTGTTTTGAGCAAAATTCCCATTAATTTCTTATGGATAGTACAATTTTACAGCATCGACATTTACAAAGTCTCTCAAATCTAGACCATCCATTTGGGACAAAATCAAAGCCCCTCTTGATAATACTCACTTCACAACATAAAGACCCCTGTAATTGGGGGAAAATTTCCCTCTAGAGTCTTATGTATTGGGGAGGGCGTTTCTTAACACCAAATCTTCTTCTTTGAGGTTATGAGGTCACACCCTTTTGTTGAAGGCCCGAGCCATTCTTTGCTAATAGCATTGATTATGATACAGGGCTATCAATCTCCTTTCATCAATCAGATTTAGCTATTCGATGTGTTTATTTACCCAATCATCTTCATCCAAATGAATTTCTGATAGTGCCCTAAGTGATAGGATTTCAACTCTACCGGTAACACTGTTTTAGTGCCGTATATTAAAGAGTATGGTGTTGCCCTAATTGATGTTTTGATGGAAGTTCAATAAGCCATGAGTGCGAAAGGTAACATCTCATGCCAGTCCTTATATGTAACAACCATTTTTTCAATGATTCTTTTGAGGTTTTTGTTTGCTGCTTCGATAGCTCTATTCATTTGGGGTCGATAAGGAGTAGAGTTCTTGTAAATGATTTGGAATTGCTGGCATAATTCTATCATAAGCTTGCTATTGAGATTGGTGCCATTATCAGTGATGATTGTTTCAAGAGTCACGTACTAAGCCAAGATGTCCCTCTTGATGAACTTAACTATGACCCCTTTAGTAACGTTCGAGTATGACAAAGCCTCTACCCATTTTCTGAAGTAGTCGATGGTGACTAATATGCAGCGATGCCCATTAGACGCTCTTAGAGTGATAGGGTCGATGATATCTATGCTCCACATTGAGAAAGGCCATGGTGTTAAGAGGCATGCAATTCTTGAGGCGGGGCGTTTATCTTATTTGCATAAACTTGGCATAAATGATAGTGCCTAACATATTTAATGCAATCACTTTCCATTGTTGACCAATAATACCTTAGCCTCATGATTTCCTTTGCTAACATGTACCCATTCATGTGAGGGCCATATACTCCTTCATGTACCTTTTTCATTAAATTCTCTGCCTCTTCATTAGCTACATACCTTAAGAGTGTATTGTCAAATGAGCGTCGGTATAAGGTGGACTCACTTACTAAGAATTGGGTAGCTAGTCTCCTAATCATCTTTCTGTCTTTTTTCTCAGCCTTTTTAAGGTATGCACCTTATTGCAAGAATACCCTAATATCATGATACCATTGCTTTTGGTCGCTTATACCCTCAATCGTTAGGCAGAAGGCAAGCTTGTCCTCAATTTCAATAATAAGGGGCTGAATCTCGACTCCACCAGATATCTAGATCATAGATGTTAGAATAGCTAAAGCATTAGCAAATTGATTATGAATCCTTGGTATGTGATTGAAGGTGATTTTTGTAGAACTTTTCGTTAACTCCATCAAATGCTGGTGATAAGGCACCAGCTTAGGATCTTTAGTTTTGTACTCTCCTCCTGCTTAGCTAATAATGAGTGAGGAGTCTCCTTATACTTCTAATTCTTGAATGTTTTTCCTTAGGGCCATCTTGAGTCCTAAGATGCATGCTTCATATTCAGCAATATTATTAGTGTATGGGAAAATGAGCCTTATGGCTATAGGATATTAAGTACCTTCAATGGATATTAGTATTACCCTAATTCCACATCCAGATATGTTGGTTGCACCATCGAAGAACATTTTCCATTTTGGTAGCTCATCATTCTTTCCTTTATTAGAGTTTCTTTCGACCACTAAAATACCCTCATTAGGAAAATTGATATGTACTTCTTGGGGAGTACTATCAGAGGGGTTTTCTGCTAATTGATCTGCTAAAGCTTGTCCTTTAACTAATTTTCGGTTCACATATATAATGTCGAACTCTGATTGTAGCATTTGCCACTTTGAGATTCTGCTAATTAGGGCTGGTTTGTCTGCAAGTACTTTAGGGGATTATATTGAGTCAATAATTCCACTTGGTAGTAGAGTATGTATTGTCTAAGCCAATGCATTACCTAGACCAACGTACAATAGGTTCTTTCAATTTCTGAAGATCTCTGCTCCCCTTCGGTGAATTTTTTACTCAAGTTGTATACAGCTCATTCCTTTCCTTCCTCATCTTTTTGGCTAAGCATGCACCTTATGGACTCTGGTAATATTTTCAAGTATAGGAATAAAGGCTTCCTAGGTTTCGGAGCTACCAGAATTGGAGGGTTCATGAGGTATTCTTTGATTGTTGTAAAGGTTTACTCACACTCTTCGTCCCAGTTGATCTTGGCATTCTTTTTTAACAACTTAAATAAAGGATGACACTTATCTATGAGTTGGGATATGAATCGGGCTATATAGTTTAAATGGCTCAACAAACCTCTGATTCTTTTAAGTGTGCGTGGTGGGGGTAGGTCAACTATTGCTTCAACTTTATCAAGAATCACTTTAATGCCCCTTTGGTTGATTATGAAACCTAACAACTTCCTTGAAGTTGCCCCGAAAGTACACTTCTCTAGGTTGAGTTTCAGTTGGAATTTTCTCAACCTATCAAATAATCTCCTTAAATTTTCCATATAATTTTCTCCTTCTTTAGACTTGGCAATCATATCGTTGACATATACCTTGACTTCTTTGTGCATGATGTCATGAAAAATTGCTACCATGGCCCTTTGGTAAGTTAACCCGACATTTTTAAGTTCGAACGGCATCACTTTATAGCAAAACATGCCTTAAGTTGTTATGAACATAGTCTTAGCTTTATCTTCTTTACCCATTCAAATTTGGTTATACTTAGAAAATCCATCCATGAAAGAGAAAATATAGTTTCCGGTTGTGTTATCGACCAATTCATCGATATAGGGCAAAGGAAAATTATCTTTAGGGGTTACTTGATTGAGGTCTCGAAAATCTACACATACCCTAACTTTCCCATTCTTCTTCATAACTGGTACTATGTTGGTTACCTACTTAGGATAATCAAATACCTCAATGAAGCCAACTTTTAATAATTTTTTTTACTTTTTCCTTGATTTTCAACAAGACATCTGGTTAACCTTCTCAACTTTTGTTTCCTAAGCTTGATATCCTCTTATGTGGGTAAGTGATGGACCCCGATCGATGGGTCTAATCTGGGCATAATGTCATAAGACCATGCAAATACGTCTTGGTATTCGGATAGCAATGTGGTCATCTCTATCTTTTGATTTTCTTCCAAATTTCCCCCAACCTTCAATACCTTAGGGTTTTCATTGGTACTGACATTAATTATCTCCATTGGCTCATCAATGGAAATTCTACTCATTTCATGTTTTTGCTAGCTTTCTTGTATGTCATTATGGTCATCAACATCACCTCCGATAACTAACCTAATAGGGCCGAAAGTGATATCAATATTCTTATTACCTATTTGCGTGAGGTATCCATGGCCTTTATTCGAGTCATTGGATCCTAGGGAAGACTTATTGTTATTTACAGGAATGGAGAACCAATTATTCAAGTGATGGGCTTTATTGATTAGGCCAGCCCCTTCATTCTTGTTGGAAGTGCCTTCTTTAGTAGGCTTTGAGTTTTGGGTTTCGGTTTTGATGAAAGTTTCTAACAATGGTGAGAAGTTCATTAGAGTGTAATACAACCTATTACCCTTTTTTCCCTTGGCTTTCATTCTTTGCAATTCTTCTATTGGGGTTGGAATGTACCCTAACCCATAAGACCCAAACTGGCCTTCTTTGTATTTTAGCCTCTCTTCTTTCTGCTGATTGGTGATCATGCATACCTCATTAAACATCTGGAGTCCAAAGTCCTCTTGTTCTTCTATACCAATATAGGGTATGGCTGTCTCTTTATAGATTTCATAATCTTGGTCACCTAGAATTGTGATGACTTAGCCATCAGAGATGAACTTAACTTTCTGGTGAAGATTTGACAGTATGGCCCCTATTGAATGTATCCAAGGCCTTCCCAATAACAGATTGAAGGTTCTTAGAATGTCCAAAACCTAAAATGGGATGCTGAATGTCTGCGGGCCAATATCAACTGATAAGTCCACCTCCCCTATTATCTCTCTCCTGGATCCATCAAAAGGTCTTACCGTTGTTGAACTAAGTTTAATAGTGGTTGTATTGATGCCCAATAGATCTAGGGTGGCTAAAGGACAAACATTTAGAGACGACCCATTGTCGATGAGGACTCTTGTTGCGATGATGTTATTTATCCTTACTATTATGAACAAAGGCTCTGTGTGTTGGGTACCTTCTTTGCCCAATTCCTCGGTAGAGAAGGAAATTTGATCTTTGGTGAGGATAGAATTGGTGATAGAGCGAATCCTTTAAGCCGGGATTTCATAAGGGACCTTAACATCCCTTAGTGTTTTGAATAAGGCCTTTCGGTGTAGGTTTGATGCCATCAATAGACTCATGAGGGATATTTGTGCCGGAGTCTTAGCGAATTGGTCCATTATTTTATACTCACTAGACTTGATCATTTTAGTGAAGGCAGTTAATCCTTCTTCATGTTCATCTTGTTCGGTGTTTGGCATTTCTTGTACGCCCTTCTTTTTTAAGTCCTCCTTTGGATTGTAGATTCTGCTAGACCGAGTGATCCTTCCTACAAGTGAGCTTGATTGCCCTTGGTTTATTACCTAGTAATTGAAGGGGCCAGCTTTATAATTTTTAAGGGCCATAGGTACGTAAAATATGTACCTTTTAGTTTGTAGGACCTCTTTTTTATAGATCCTATAAACCTTTGGTTCTTGGTTTCGACCGATCATGTTGATAGTAGACTCCGGGTGGTCAAATATGATATTGATGATAGGTCCATGGTTTGGCAGTAGGTTCTTGTTGACATTTAGGGTAAGAGCCTCTACAAAATCCAGTTGTACTATACCTTCATCGATCAAATCTTGGATTTTGTTTTTTAACCTCCAACATGAATTACTTAAATGGCCTATTTGCCTTAAATGATATTGACATCTTGCATTGGGATCAAAGAACTTCGGCCTGTACCTTTAACTGGGAGCCTCAGAATGTAGCAAATTATCTCTTCTTAACTTCTCGAGCACTTAACTAAGTGGAACTGGTATTCTAGTGAACTGTCTTAGGGCCCTATTAGCCTATAGCTAGCTTCTGTACTGTGGTTGAGATGGGGTGGGGGATTCATCTTAAGAGAAACTTGGAAGTTAGGTCTTGCATTTGAGTTGACCATGCTAACAGTAACTTCTCTAGGCTTGCTGGTGGTGGGTTTAGCAAAGGGTGGTCTTCTATCTGTTTTTTCTTGCAACTTGCCAGAGGAAATGGCACTCTCAATTCAGCACCCTACTGCTACTATTTCTGTAAAGCTAGAAGAGGCTTGTCCAATCAGGTGAGCAAAGTAGGGCCCCTCAAGAGTGTTAATGAAAGTTGCCATCAGCTCTTTTTTAATCACAGGGGTAGATACCCTTGCAGCTAAGGACCTCCACCTTTGAGCATATTCTTTGAAAGACTTATTGTGCCTTTTCCTTAGGGCAACCAAATCTATCATTGTTGGTGCCACTTCAACATTAAATCTATATTGTTGATAGAATGCTTTAGCCAACTTCTCCCATGTATTCACCTGATTTAGGTTCAATTAGGCATACCAGGTTAAGGTAGCGCCTGTCAGGCTATCCTGAAAAGTTTGGACTATAAGTTGATCATACTGTGCATATTAGCCCATCTTACGTACATACAGCGGGGTGTATAGCTTGGGGCATCAAGTCGCATTGTATTTTTCAAAGTCAGGTGCTTTGAATTTTTTTTTGGGAAGTTTCCATAATTGTAAGTAGAGAAGTTTGTTATTTTAACGTGTTCAAATCCATCATACCCCTCGAGCGTTTTCATTTTTTTGGTGATCTGTCGAGTTAACCGTTCTTCGAGCTCCTTTAATCTGTCTTGGTTAACTTTAAGCTTCGGGTTGATTAGGAATGAGTAAGTATTCGACTCAAAGGTTGGATTAGCCTTTGGAAATACCCCTTTAGTTTCAAAGGATCCAATGCCTTAATTGCCTTTAGGGTAAGCATCTTCTGTTTCAAGGGGTAGGGCCTTAGTATTCTTTCTATATTGGGCTTTAGAGTGCTCTTCATTTGATGGAGCTATAGACTTAAGTAGAGAGATGCTATCAGTAAGGAAGCTCAGTTGATCTACCATTTTGCCATTGTTCATTCCAAAGATTGGAATCTTAACTCCGTAGAGTCAATAACCTCGAGGTTGCTATTGCCATTATTGTTGTTATTTCCTTAGTTAGCCATTCTGGTTTGAGAACAAGTTTTGATAGGGCTTCTCTAGAAGGTTTGACGTTTGGGAGCTATCTTGGCAACCTGAAGAAAACCACTTCTCAACAAGTTAGCATAGGGATATTTTGAATAAGAATGCAAATGAATGAAATGTAAGTGAATCACACAGACGAAAAGGAGAGGATCGACAAATGATTAATAGAATGGCAAGTTATTCATTATTTATGGATTCCCGGAGTCTTATTACATGAAAGAAAGAAAAAGGTACAAATTCATCTATGCTAATTTCCTTTTTTTTCTATGGGCCTGATGACATTTTCTTCTTCTTTTGGTTATGCTTAGTTGCTTCTTCAAACTCTTGAATTTTCTTCTAGGCCATCTTCAACTGGTGTTCCAGGGCATGTGACCTTTGTTTAGATTCTCGGCATAGGTACACCCATTTATCTTTCTCATCATGGAGGATGTCCATATGCGCTTTCATTTGGTCCATATAGGTCACCATTTTAGTGTCAAGGTACACAAGGGAGGTTTGAAGGACTTATGGTGCCCGATATCATATTATGCCTAACTTATCAAGTTGATTGTATATATACTCTTTAATTAATGACCCGGTGTTTGTCTACTTCTCCTATGAACTAACTCAGATTGATGTTTGGGCTTATGGTCTGGGTGTCCCACCAAGCTTTAATCTTATGAAGTTTGGATACCTTTTCTGGGGAGTGAGGCTCTTTGAGATTAAGAGTGAATGGTTCTAGTGAATGTTTGTGAACTATGTCCTAGATCCCTCCAAATTATCTTACCATGTTACTTGGATAGTAGCCTGTACACCAGCTCATCCCGATCAGTGGTACAGTACGGTAATTCTTGCAAATCAATATGACCTTAGTGTAATTGCTTGACCTGGCAGTCCATAGTATGTCTTCTACTTGGAAGTCTTGTAGAACCTCTATCTAGAGAAAGGTAGGGATATCTTTTGGTAATTTGATCTTATCGATGAAAGAATCAATAAGGTCAATCTTATTCATGAATGCTCCCCTTATTAAATCTAACCCAAAGCACTTGATATGATTGACGAACTAAACCATTAATAATGCCATGCTTGACTTGAGATCTCCATAGCCCTTTTCCTTAAGGAAATTAAGATTCCTTATCTACTCAGCAAGTAAGGTAGGAATGTAAGATTTACCTTCCTAAAATTGAGCTACTAACTTTGTTACCCTAAAGTATATAAGAAGAGACCTACTTGGGAACAAGATAGTGGTGAACATAACTAGCACATAGGCCTTGATTCGGTTTTCTCTCCAATTCCTGAAAAATAGTGCTTGATTGTTGGAGCTAGGCTCATTCTGAAACTAATAGACTAAATCCCATATCTTGATGGCATATTTGTTGCAGTCGTCTAAGGCCTCATTTACCTCAATCTTACAGATCCTTGAGAATCTTGAGAAGATATATGTTGGGTTGAAGCTGAGTTCCGGGACTTATATTTCATCCAAAGGAAGAGCTTGGAGTAGTTGGGTGTACTCCTCTAGAGTTGGGCTAATTAGATGTGGTCCAAATTGGAAAGCCACTTTTTTAGGCTCCCAAAAATGGACTAAGGCCTTTACTAGCATGATGTTAACCTTCACTTTGGCTAATGAGAGTATGGGTTTAATTTTGTTAGTAATGAACTGTTGCTCTCTCGGACTGAAGGTTTGAAATCATTGGTTGAGTATAGGCTTTGGGTTTGTAGGTTTATGGACGTAATTCTCTTTAGCGAGAACCATGGCATTAGATGAGTTGGCCATTTCTAGAACATTACAAAGTAAGCATAAATTACAAGGGAAAGGCTAATTACAAGAAGAAAGAATATACAAAACCTCCTATGTACATCAATTCTAAGAAGGATACAAGGAAAAACTTTGGAATCTTTGTCATTTTTTTTTCTTTTTTCTTTTTTTATGTAACATTGCTGTTTTGTTAATTATTTGTTGACACTATGAAGTGTAATGCAAGATAAGTAGGTTATAACTGTCCTTAAACTCTGTAACCTCACACGTTTATAAAAAAATGGTTCTTTGGTCACATTGAAGTTTAAGTGGGGTAGCTTAATCGGCCCCGAATAGTGGTTGCCTCACTACGTCCGAGACTTTACACAACAGCTCCTTATCTTAAGGTCCTATGATGACTCGGGTTTGACTGCATCTACCATGCATTCATGATGCAATAAAATAAATCTCATGCTTACTAAAATAAATATGCTAATTAAAACAAATATGTACACTAAGCAAACAATAAATAAATAAATCAATATATAATGAAATAAATAAATAAACAATGTGGGTAATTTGAAAAGCAATTTTAATTTCAAAATGTTTTTAAGTGGTTAGTCCTCATGACGGTCCCTAGTGGAGTTGCCAAGCTATCGAGCCTGGTTTTTCACCCTCCTGTTTTTTTTTTTTTTTGATAAAATTAGGTCTTCTCTAAACCGATAAATACTAAACCATACCCGTTTAATATTAACCATTGACTAGGGTTTAAAGAAGACCATTTTTTCCAACTTGAAAAGATTTGAAGTCGCAGCCTAATCGAAGTCGAGAAAAAAGGGTTAAGTTATAACCAATTAGGTAGATTGGTTATAACTTAGCTATCGATTTATTGATTAAAAAACCAAGTTATAAATACAGTTTTTTAAAAACTAGAGATTTGGATCCATGGGCTAATTTATTAAACTTTAAACAGGTACCACTTTTAACTTTTCGAATTTAACTTCGCTTTTCAAATACACTCTTTTTAATTTCTAAAAAACATCTAATTATGATACATGTGACTAAATTGATTAATTTACAGAAATATCTAAAAATGGAAAAAATAAAACTTTCCATATTTTAAGTCGCCTTGTACTTACATATGGTTGCTTACGTACCCGCTATTCAGAATCAAGCTTCCGTAGTTCGTTTAACAAAAATATAGTGGATTGATTGATTTTAATTTTGGAAAAACCGCCAGGTTTAAGTTTTTACCCATTTTGAGTTGATTTAAGAAAAAGATTATAAGGGATCCTAAGTTGGATTTTATTTTTGGAAAACCTCAAATGCTTTAGTTTGGAAAAGATCTGTTTTATTTTTATTAAAAAAAATTGATTTTCTAAGTGTAAAAAATAACTTTTCTATTTTTACTCTATTTTATTATTTATTTATTATTGTTAGGCTTTTTTTTATTTTTTTATTATATATTTTTTTATGGTCTTCTTACTTAAAAAAAAATAACATAAAATACTTTCCATTCCTCTTTTTTTTTTCTTTCTTCTTTTTTCTTTTCTTATTCCTTTTTTCTTCTCTTTTTTTATTACATTTACATAGATAAAAAAATAATTGAATAAATAAAACAAAACAAGGAAAAAAAATAAAAAATAAATAAATAAGTAAATAAAAAGAAATCGGGCGAAGGCCGCAGGATGTGTGGGTTGGACTTGGGTCACAGGTTGGGTTAGATTGTTGGGTCGGGTCACGGGTCAATCTTCTGGTCGGGTCGGGTCAGACCCGGTTAGGTCACTTGCAATTCTTCTTCAATAATGTCGAATAGGGGTGATTGAAGACGATTTAGACCGAATTCTTCGGGGGTAAGGGAAGATTTGTGTGTTTGGGATTAGACTTGGGGTGGGTAAGCCGAGTGCCATAGCTTGAGGTAGTTGTTTGGCGGTTATCGGAGGTGGCGGTCAGCGGTGGTGCTTGGGTGGTGCTGTTAAAGGGCAAGGCGGAGGTTAAGGGAGGTCGTATTCAGGAGCTAATAGAGTGGAGGTCACAGCTGTAGTGTTGGGTTGTGGTGGTGGGCTTGGAGAAGAGAGATACGAAGAGAGAGAGAATGAGCTAGAGAGAGAAAGAGAATTACGAGAGAGAAGGAGAGCTTGGGAGTTGATTCTAAAGCTTGGGGATGGTTCTCCTACTCATTAACGTCCCTATTTATACTTGAATTTCAACCCAGTAACAAAGTAAAGCTCGGATCGAAGTTAATGGGAATGGCTGTATTTTCAATTTTTTTCAAATCTTTGAAGCTCGATTTGAATGTGTAATTGACCGAACTTAGATATGTTTTCTGTACCGATTCATAGTAGGCTATGTCTAGTGCGAGATTGATGCAAGAAACCATGAGCTTGTATATGGAATTTGTGTAGAAATTAAAGCTATAGTGGAGGGAGTGGGCTATTCTTGAGAAGGAAAGATGAGGAAAATTAGGAGAAAATGGAGGAAAACCGAGGGAAAGAAAGGGAAAGTGCTAACGTGGCATTACGTCAACCGACTCGACAAACGCCGACCTGCTATGTGTCATACTTGACACGTGGCGGTTGACGTGGCATGCTACGTATCCTAACACGTGGCACAATCAAATCCTGACACATGGCAGTCTTTGATGTAAGAAAAACAAAAAGCAAAAAAAAGGCCTCCTTACCTTTGCTAAGTTTCGAACCTAAGACCTCATGCTTAATGTTAGTATTATGTACATATGCTTAATCGTCAGGCCATTGGCCTATGCCTTGTCCATATGTTCAATTAAATTGCACATATTGACTTAGTCAGCTTAGGCCATATTTAAATTTAAGCCCAAGTTCAGTGGCCTAACTTCTAAACCTAAATTTAACCTAACGAAATGTTATTTTCTAAAATCTTTTATTTATTTTTTTTTTTGTGATTTTTTCATAATTTCTTATTTTTTTGTATTTTCTAAATTTATTTATTTTTTTTGCTCTTTTCCTATTTTCCTATTTTCTAATGTTTTTCTAAAATTCCTACTTTTTTAAATTTCTTCATTTTTTTGAGGCTTTTCTTTAATTTTCTATTTTTTATGAAATTTTTCTAATTTAGGACCCTATAACCTAATTTGAAAAATAAAAGAGGGCAAAAATTAAGTGTTTATAGTACCATACTCCAGATGTTAATTACTCTATGACACTTTTCTTTTAGCATAACATTTTATAATGATTTTTTACTTTTCTATATAGAATATTCTGTCTTTTTTTACCCCTTTTAGTATATTTCACGTATTCTATTATAAATTACCCTTTTTGTCTTTCCTTTATGTGTTATAAGCTTAGTAAGGCTAGTATAAAAACCCTAATTTGTTGTTCACAGATAACACAGTCTCTCTCATATTCAAAATTAATATAAGTTTCTTTGTGAGTAACCGTAGTGTTCTCATTTACCCTTCACTCTTATCTATTCCCTTTAGTAAAGAATTGTGGCTAGTGACCCTATAGTTTGAATCGGCGAGTCATGTTTGGTGGATTGGAGGCTAAGTAGAATCAATTGGTGTATCATATCCAACTAATAGTTTCCCAGACTTTGCTAATCTTCTTTTATTTTCTTTTGATTGTCTTCGTTGTGGTGCTCCTCTATGTGTTTGTCCTTAGAGAATATCAATGTCGTTGGTATCAGAGTACGATTCTAAGAGGGAGTATGTGAAGTCACAATGCAGTTTTAGTTCATGTTTACTGTTAATGGCAACTATGTTCTTTCCATAGATGCTAAAGTGTGTTCATGTGAAGTAAGTCTTGAAGTTTTGAGCTATATAGTGAAGACTCATGTGTGGTAAGATTAGTTCTAGTTGTTACTCTATTTTACTTTGTTTTTTCACTATGAAAACAGATTAAGTTCATTTCTATTGTGTTCGAATGATTTATAGGTGTCGAAGTTGTCATAATGTGTTAGTAGAGGTTTTGAGTAGTAAGGTAGAAGTGCTATTGTGTATTGTGTTGTTAATCTGTTTGAGAAGTATCATACCATATCAGATTCGAGTGTTTAAGGTGTTACTAGTGACCAGAGTAGTAGTGCTCAATCTAGTTGTGATCATAATGGTAGTAACACTCTTAGGTTAGTTGATGTTAAACTTGACGGACTCACTAATATTGTTGAAAGTCTAGCCACCGCAATGCAAGTTAACATGCAATAACCCTATGGTATATAGTACCATAACCTACCTAAAAATGTTCTAAAGAGACATTATGGCTAAGGTGGTTGAGCCAATCACTTAGTTCGAACCCCTACCCTATCGAGCTAGAGGAGTAAAAAATCGAGTTGCTAAATGATGATTGGAGTTAGGGGAGATAGATGCCAAAGAGTATTATGAGGAAGTAGATGTGAAGATTGATAGAAAAGAAGAAGAAGAGGCTAAATATTATGGAGCACAAGAGTGAGAACTCCGAGCTTCTCAAGGACTTGATAATGTTAAGGTCTAAATTCAATCCTTCCATGGGAGTGGAGTTGTAGATGAATACTTGGAGTGGGAAGAGAAGGTAGATAAAGTATTTGACTGTCATGGGTATACCAATGCTATTAAAGTCCAACTTACTGTGCTTAAATTTTCTATGTATGCTGCTATATGATGGAAGAATTTGAATGTGGCTAGAGCAAGGGATGGAAGATGAGGAGTAAGAACTTAGGATGTGATGAAGAGATTGTTGAGGGGTAGATTTGTGCTCGAGACCTACTTGTAAGATACATTTACCTACAGGAACTTCGCTAATGAGGCCGATCTATTGATGATTATGTGAAAGAATCCTATATGCTGATGATCAAAGCTGACGTAGGTGAACTTGAGGCTTACACCATGTTTAGATTCATTTCTAGACTCAAATATAAGATTCGTAATATTATAAAAGTATAGAGATTTTATACTTTAGAAGAGGCAATTAAGATAGCATAGAGAGTTGAAAAGCAAAGAAGAAATGGTTCAGCTGACATTTTCTTGAACCCCTGCTTCACGCCAATGTGTTTAAACCAAGCTATGGAGAGAAATGACCCATTTGATGATAGCCAAGCAGGCTACCCAAGCCAAAATGAGGATAGGCCAACCTCAAGAACATATGAAAGAGGAAAAATCTCAGGATGTAAGACTAATGAGGTAAAGTGCTTTAAATGTTTGGACTTTAAACATATGGCTATTGAGTATCCATACCGACGTGCCATGGTGCTCCAAGGAGATGTAGTAGATAGCATTAATGAGAGCAAGCTTAAAGAGAAGAAGAATGTTAGGAAGGTTAAATCCAAGGAGGAAGAGGAAACCTATGTCTATGCCGACTAGGGAGAAGTAATGACCTTAGTGCTAACGCAAGTAATGAGTTCCTTATTGAACTCTGAGGAAGACCAGAGAAAGAATGTAGTCCATACGAAGTGTACCACAAAATGATAGTTGTGCACCATTATGGTGGAAGGAGGAAGTTGTACTAACATCGTCATACAGTCCTTTGTGTAGAGGTTAGGACTACTAATCTCTAAGCACCCTCGACCTTACAAGCTATATTAGTATCATGATAAGGGTGCTTTGCACGTGATGGAACAAGTAACTATAACATTTAGTATTGGGAATTTGTATAAGGAAGAAGTAGTGTACGTTGTCATCCCCACAGGATCTTTACATCTGTTACTTGGAAGACCATGGTAGTTTGATTGACGTGTTACTCATAATGGATATAAGAACACCTATGCCTTTGTTAAGGATGGAAAGAAGATTGTGTTGCAACCCATGACGCCAACTTAAGTGAATGAGACCCATAATCAACTCAACTGAGCTAGTAAGAAAAAGGCCCTAATGATAAGCTAAAGAGAGCTTTGAGCTATTGAGAAGGCTTATGAGACTGTTTTCGTAGATTTGAAGGTTATTAAAATTGACGGATCTTGAAGAAGTACTTGATGAGATTTGAAGGTTAATAGATGAGTTTGCAAATCAGTTTACTAAAGAGTTACCGAAGGAACTACCCATAGTTCAAGGCATAGAGCATTGTATTAATCTATAGCTAGGTGCTACCCTTCTGAATCGACCTATTTATAAAATAAATCCTGAGCAAACTATCAAGTTGAAAAAGCAAGTGGATGAATTCATAAAGAGAGGATATGTAAAGGAGAGCATGAGTCTTTACGTTGTACTAGCTCTGCTCGTCCTAAAGAAGGATGGTTTATGGCTCATGTACATCAACAGCTGAGCAATCAACTATAGCACTATCAAGAATAGATATCTGATATTGAGGCTCGATGACATGTTGGATGAGCTGTATTTCACCAAATATTTTTAAATATTAATTTGCGAAGTAGCTACCACCAAATTCGTATGAGACCGAATGATGAGTAGAAAACTTCCTTTAAGACTAAGCATGGTCCTTATGAATAGTTGGCTATGTCGGTCAGACTTACCAATGCATTAAGCACATTTATGAGGCTTATGTACCATGTGATATGCCTTATGATCAAACGATGTGTAGTTGTGTACTTTGATGATTTATTGGTATACAATGTTGACCTAAACAACCATGTTCAACATCTCCGAGTTAGTTTTGATATTTTACAAGTCGAGAAGTTATTTGGGAACTTGAAAAAGTGTACATTCTGTTAATGTGAAGTAATTTTTCTTGGATATGTGGTATTAAAAGAAGGAATTCGAGTTGATAAGGAGAAGATTTGAGCTATCTTAGAATGATTGATGCCAAAGAATGTTACAGAAGTATGAAGTTTCCATGGCTTTGCTTCCTTCCATAGGTAATTCATTAGAAACTTCAATAGTACCTTTGTAGGCCCCTTGATTGAGTTGACTAAGAAGAGTGATCGTTTCAAATGAAATGATCGAGTTGAGCAATGCTTTAGGGAGATCAAGGAGAAGCGTACCTCTACCATTGTCTTGTCATTACCAAATTTTGACAAGCTTTTTGACTTGGAATGTGATGTGTTAGCATTGGAATTGGTATCATCCTGATGTAAGAACAACGACCGGTTGCCTACCATAGAAAGAAGCTCAATGGTGTTGCATTCAACTATTCTATGTATAAGAAAGTGTTGTACTCTCTTTTTCAAGCTCTTATTGTTTGGCAACGCTATCTACTACCTTAAGAGTTTATCATTTACACTAAGCATGAATCATTGAAGCATGTTAGGAGTCAAAACAAACTTTCGAAGAGGTGTTTAGAGTTCATGGAAGGGATTTCCTATGTGATCCAACATAAGAAGTGTAATGCTAATGTGGTTGCCAATACTCTGTCACATCAGCAAACCTTACCAACCACCTTATAGACTTAATTACTGGGATTTTCACTTATAACTGAGTAATATGCTCATGCCCCGATTTTGGTCCTATTGTATAGCAGCGTAAAGAAGGATTTGTTGTTAGAGGCTATTATATCCGAGATGGTTATTAATTCAAAGAAAGAACGCTGTACATACCAAGTTGTTCCATATATGAGTTGATGGTTAGGGCAACTCATAATGGTGAATTATCTGGTTATTTTGGAGAGACCAAAACAGCTAACTTGTTGAAAGAAAATTTTTTCTAGCTTAATTTGGCCAATGATATTCATAAGATAGTTGGCAATTGTGAAGTGTGCAAAAGAGCTTAGGGTAAGAGAGAGCCTTATGGAGAGTATATGCCCATGCTAACATCAACCTTACCTTAAGCTGACCTTAGCATAAACTTTGTCCTAAGCTTGCCCCAAACATCTAGAGGAAAAGATTTGATCTTTGTTGTAGTAGACCACTTTAGCAAAATGGCATACTTCATCTCATACCATCGAATTAGGGATGCTTTATATATTGTTGATTTGTTTATGTAGGAAGTTGTCAGATTGCATAGAGTACCGAAAACAATTGTTTCAAATCATGATACCAAATTCTTAAGTTATTTTTGGAAGACTCTTTAGAGAAAACTTAGGACCAAACTTGTATTTAGCACCAGTAGCCACCCTTAGACTGTTGGGTAGATTGAAGTAGTGACCAAGACTTTATGCAATTTACTCAAAGCTATTGTGGGAAAGAACTTAAAGGATTGGGATCTATGTCTACCAATTATGGAGTTTACATACAATCGAACCATCCATAGCACCATTGGGAAGACTCCATTTGAGGTCGTTTATGGCTTCAATCCCATTATCCCTTTAGATTTGATTTGTACTCATATAGCTACTAAAGAGAGTTAATTTGGAGTTGATTGAGCCTAAGAATTATAACAGCTACATCGGTTTGTGACAAGGAAGATCGCTAAGTTTAACTAAAGACAATAAAAGATTAGTAGCTGAGGCCATTAAGCTATTTCTTTCAGACCAAGAGACTTAGTATGGATTCACCTTAGCTGGAAGTGATTTCCACACTTGAGAGAGAGTAAGCCATCTCCATGAGCTAATGGTCTATTTAAGGTCATAAAGAAGATCAACCAAAATGCCTACTAGATCGAATTGCCTAAGAACTATGGTGTTTCTTCCACTTTCAATGTATCTTACCTAATTCCCTACCAACGAGAAGGAGAAGACCTTATAGATGCCTAAGAAAAACAAGATCTCAAGACCACTTTAGATTTGCAAACAAATCTTTCCAAAACCCCAAACCCTAGGCAAATGATAGGAATCAACTCCTTAGATCAATTACACGCAACCGAGCTAAAGAACTTTAAGGACTCATGTAGAGAATACTAGCTCAAGGTCCATCTAAGATGAGGATTCTTATTCCGACCTCTCTGTTTTAGGCTACTGCCAACCTAAGTACCAAGCTCTCACATGCACTAACATAGTTTCTAAAGCTATCAAGAAGACGTACCGACTTGCCGAGCATATAGGCTAACCTACCGAAGAGCTGTACCATGATCCAAACAACAAACGGGTAAACCAGCCTTAAGCGTCTATCCAAGCTAAGCTCTTAAGCAACCAGCATTTGACCCCAATCTAAGCTAAGTTGTGAGATACCTAATCTAAAGGGGTTTAGACATCCTTGAGTGATCAAGCTTTGACTTAAACTAGATTAGGTTGGCTTTAACGAGAGATTTATTACTTCACCTTTGCTCGAATTGTACCATACTTTAGATGCCAACCACTATGCAACACGTGTTATTTGGCACAACATTTTAGAATGATTCTTTACTTTTCTGTATAAAATATTCTTCGTCTCTTTTACCACTATTAGTATATTTCATGTATTCTATTGTAAATTAGCCTTTTTGTCTTTTCCTTATGTGTTGTAACCCTAGTAGGGCTAGTGTAAAAATCCCCATTCATTGTATGTAGATGACACAATTTCTCTCATATTCAGAATTAATACAAGTTTCCTTTATGAGCAACCCTAATGCTCTTATTTATCCTTAACTCTTATTTATTTTCTTTAGCAAAAAGTAGTAGTGAATAATCCTATAGTTTGGATAGTAAGTCATATTTGGCCGATTGATTGCCGAGTAGGATTGATTATTGTGTTATGTGGACACTTAATTTTTTCCCCCCTTTTATTTTATTTTTATAGGGTAAAGGGTCTTAAATTAGGAAAAATACAAAAAAAGGAAAATAAAAAAATATGAAATCTTAGAAAAATACAAAAAAAAAAAAAAAGGAAGAAGCACAAAAAATAAGAAATTTAGAAAAAAATGCATGAAATGGAAAAATTAAGAAAAAATAATAAATTTAGAGAAATCACAAAAAATATATAAAATTTAGAAAAACTATAAAAAAAAAGAAAGTAAAAAATTTTAAGGAAGTGCTAGGATTCTTACTTTTATTTATTTATTTATTTTATATATATTAGTTAGTTATTTTTATTTAAGTAAATAAATATTAAAAAAGGGGATCGGACTAAGTTTTAAGACCTAGTCTACTTGCAATTGGCAAATAAGGCCTAAGGCGCAGTATATGTAGCAAGGCGCAGTATACGTAGCAAAGCGCACCTGTTGAGCCTGGTTTTTTTTTTTTTTATAAAATTAGGTCTTCTATAAATCGATCAGTACTAAACCCTACCCGTTAATATTGACCTTTGACTAAGCCTTAAAAAAGATCACTTTTTCCAACTTAAAAAAAATTTGGAGTCGCCACCTAACTAAAGTTAGGAAAAAGGAGTTAAGTTATAACCAATTAGGAGGATTAGTTATAACTTAGCTACCGATTTATCAATTAGAAAACTAATTTGTAAAACAGCTTTTTTGAAAACCAAAGATTTAGGTCCGAGGGCTAATTTATCAAACTCTAAACGGATACTACTTTTTAACTTTTCGAATTTAACTTCACTTTTCAAATATATCCCTTTTTAATTTTTGAAAACATCTAATTATGATATATGCGACTAAATTGATTAATTTATATAAATATTTAAAAATGGAAAAAATAAAACTTTCCACATTTTAAGTCACGCTGTACTTGCATATGGGTGCCTACGTACCCGCTATTCGCAATTAGACGCACGTAGTTCTTTTTCAAAAATCTTTAGTAGGTGGTTTGATTTTAATTTTTGAAAAAGGGTTACATTTTTATTCAGTTCAATTTATTTAAGGAAATTCTTTTAAAGGGTCCTAATTAGTGTTGTATTTTGGGAAACTTTAAAAATAATCCTAATTTGGCAAAAAGTTTTATTTATTTTCACTTATTTTTAGAAAGCTTAATTTTTTTTTAGTGACAAAAAGAAATCATAATATTTTTATTTACCTATTTATTTTTTATTTTATTTATTTCAATTTTTTTCTTTTTCTTAATTTATTTATCACTTATTACTTATTTAAGAAAATAAAAAAAAATTACCTTCTTCCTTTTTTTTCTTCTCTTTCTTCTTTTTTCTTCCTTTTTATTTTCTATTACATTTAAAAAAAACAAATAAATAAAATAAAAAATAAAACAACAACAATAAATAAAANAATTAGACGCACGTAGTTCTTTTTCAAAAATCTTTAGTAGGTGGTTTGATTTTAATTTTTGAAAAAGGGTTACATTTTTATTCAGTTCAATTTATTTAAGGAAATTCTTTTAAAGGGTCCTAATTAGTGTTGTATTTTGGGAAACTTTAAAAATAATCCTAATTTGGCAAAAAGTTTTATTTATTTTCACTTATTTTTAGAAAGCTTAATTTTTTTTTAGTGACAAAAAGAAATCATAATATTTTTATTTACCTATTTATTTTTTATTTTATTTATTTCAATTTTTTTCTTTTTCTTAATTTATTTATCACTTAACATTTATTACTTATTTAATAAAATAAAATAAAATTACCTTCTTCTTTTTTTTTCTTTTTTCTTTTTTGTTCTTTTTTCTTTTCTTTTTCTTCTTTTCTTTCTATTATTATTTTCTATTACATTTAAATAAAAAAATAAAATAAAAATAAAAATAAATAAATAAATAAAAGAATAAAACTCTAGATGGATTCAGATGCACGGGTCAGACCTAAGTGGAACGGATCGGGTCGGGTTGGATTGGCTCTATTGGATCTAGGTCAATCTTCCACAACAGCAATGTTGCAGATGTGATTCTGATCGATTGGAGCTCCAATTTGATTGGGAAATGGGATTTTTGTGATTTTTTAATTAGGTTTAGGGGGATAAGTTTGATGCCTTGACATTTGGTGGCGGTTGAAGGGGTCGTTGGAGGTAATGGTTAGTGTCGGAGCTCGGATGGTGTTGGAGAAGGTTGCTAGTCAAGAATGGTTGATTGGAGTAGGGTTTTTAGAGTATGGGGAGCTTGGCCGTAGTTGTAGTTTGGGCCGAGGGTGACTGATGGTAGTGGTTTAAGGGAGGTAAGCTTTGGTGGTTTAGGGTTTAAGGGTAGTGATTCGGTAGAGCGGCTAGGGGTTGCGGCGGAGGTTGAAGGCAATTGGGTCGAGGAGCCAAAGTCGCGGGGAGTCTTCCTTGAGTGGTAGCTCGGCTTAGGTCGGAGCGAAGAGAGGGAATCGAAGAGAGAGAGAGTAAGCTAGAGAGAGAAAGAGAATTGCCGAATAGAAGGGGAGCTTAAGAGTTGATTCTGAAGCTTTAGGATCCTCTTTTGCTCATTGACATTCCTATTTATACATGAATTTCAACCCAACAACAAAGGAAAGCTCGGATCGAAGTTAATGGAAATGGTCGAATTCTCAATTTTTTTCCAATCTTTGAAGCTCAATTTGAATGCGTGATTGACTGAACTTGGATGCGTTTTCTGTATCGATTCATAGTAAGCTATGTCTAGTGCGAGATTGATGTAAGAAACCATGAGCCTGTGTGTGGAATTTGTATAGAAATTGAAGCTAAAGTGGAGGGAGTGAGATGTTCTTGAGAAGAAGAGCTAAGGAAAATTGGGAGAAAATGGAGGAAAACCGAGGGAAAGAAAGGGAAAGTGTTGACGTGGCATCGACATAGCACCACGTTAGCCGACTTGATAAACCCCGACCTGCCATGTGTCATACTGGATACGTGGTGGCTGATGTAGCACACTACGTGGTTGACACATGGCACCATGTCAGCAAAGGTCGTCCAATCTGATTATGCCATGTATTAAGACACGTGGCATAATCAGATCCTGACACATGGCAGTCTCTAATGTAAGAAAAACAAAAAGTAAGAAAAAGGCCTCCTTACCTTTGCTATGTTTTGAACTCAAGACCTCATGCTTAATGTTAGTATTATGTCCATATCCTTAATTGTTAGGCCATTGGCCTGTATCTTGTCCGAATTGCACATATGGACTCGGTCAGCCTGGGCCATATCTAATTCTAAGCCTAGATTTAACGGCCCAACTTTTAAACTTAAATTTAATCTAATGAAATGTTATTTTCTAAAATCTTTTATCTATTTATTTTCTTATTTTTTATTATTATTTTTTTTTTGTGATTTTTTCAACATTTCTTATTTTTTTGTATTTTCTAAATTTCTTATTTTTTGTGCTTTTTTCCTATTTTCCTATTTTCTTATATTTTTCTAGAATTCTTATTTTTCTAAATTTCTTTATTTTTTGGGGCTTTCTTTTAATTTTATATTTTTTTAATTGTTTCTAATTTAGGACCTTATAACCTAATTTGAAAAATAAAATGGAGCAAAAATTAGGTGTTTACAGCTGCCCCTTTTTGTGGTAAAGTTTAAAGAAAACTTTGTCACAAAGATGAAACAAACACTATTTTTGCCCCAAGAATGGATTTTATGCTAAGAAGCGCTACAGCTAGCTTCCTTTCCTAAGTCCAATCCATTGGGGATTATAAGAAGAGAAGGGTGGCGCTTTAAGAGATGGCCGAAAGACGAAAAAAGAATTGAAGTTTGGTCATGCTCGTATGAACTGAAAACGTGAAGTGAAACGGGCTAAGCACTCCCTAAGCTGGCTAATACCTTAAACTGAGTTGAGAAAACTTGGTCGTGCCCTGATGAGCTAACTAACCAAGGTGGGCATAGCGCTCCTAGAGTTGGCTAAGACCTTAAGAAAGAATGAGCAAACTTGGTCGTACCCTGATGAGCGAACTAACCAAGGTAAGTAAAGCGCTCCTAGAGCTGGCGAAGACCCTAAGAAAGAATGAGGAAACTTGGTCGTGCCCTGATGAGTTGACTAACCAAGGTAGGTAAAGCGCTTCTAGAGTTAGCTAAGACCCTAAAAGGAATTAGCAAACTTGGTCGTACCTTGATGAGCTGACTAACCAAGGCAGGCAAAGCGCTCCTAGAGTTGGCTAAGACCCTAAAAAGAATGAGCAAACTTAGCCGTGCCCTGATGAGTTGACTAACCAAGGTAGGCAAAGCGCTCTTAGAATTGGCTAAGACCCTAAAAAGAATGAGCAAACTTGGTCGTGCCCTATTGAGCTGACTAACCAAGGTAGGTAAAGCACTCCTATAGCTAGCTAAGACCCTAAAAAGAATGAGCAAACTTGGTCGTGCCTTGATGAGTTGACTAACCAAGGCGGGTAAAGTGCTCCTAGAGCTGGCTAAGATCCTAAAAGGAATGAGCAAATTTGATAGTACACTCCTAGAGCTGGCTAGGACCCTAAAAAGAATGAGCAAACATAGTAAGAAGATGATGAAGGTAATTGCTTTACGAGCCAGTTAAGAGAAACTTAGTGAAAGAAAGTGCCCTATAGACCTTGGTGAAGAAAGGGGCTTGTTTGCAAGAAATTTGGAAAGATGAACTGAGCTAAGATTGTGTCATCATAGGTTGGCCAAATACTAAATGTAGAAAGTAAACGCCTTTGGGTTGGGAGTAAAAATGGTCTAAATGTAAGAAAAAATTGGTGTACTAACATTGTATAGAAATACTTACTCGATCCCTGTCGATAACTCCTAATCTGTCAAACCTTTTTTTGAAAAGCCCCCATTGGAAAATTACTGACTCTTGTTTTAGTCCCTTGTTATCAACCCAGATGCTCTTGACATATAATGTTCGAGATTTTGCTGGTTCTTTTTAGAGAAATCATGGAGGTTAGCTCGATGCAAGAAAAACCACCGACTATTTTTATTTCTTTGGAACTTTTATGAACCTAAAAGCCTCATTCCCATCTACCGTGATTGCTTACTTGAGTTTCACCTTCCTTTGAAAAAATAGACAATAAAACTCCCTATTGAAGGGGATCAATCCATAATAAAGCATTTAAAGAATTTTGTTAATTACCAATGTTCTAGATCTTATTCCTTAACTCCTCTCATGTTTGCAATATATAGGTTTAGTTAAATGAGGTCAAGGGAATTAGACCTGTCCATGGAGAAGGTGATTATTCTAATGATGACAATGACTAAGGATACCAAATTTGCTTGTAGATAATGAAAATTGGACCACAATGACATTCAAAATGACTGGCATTTTCGTATCTTGAGAAAAATTCCCATTGATTTCTTACGGATAGTACAATTTTACAGCATCGGCATTTATAGGGTCTCTTAAATCTAGACCATCCATTTGGGACAAAATCTGAGCCCCTCCTAATAATACTCGCTTTACGACATAAGGACCCTTGTAATTAGGGGTGAATTTCCCTCTGGAGTCTTATGCTTTGGGGAGAGCTTTTCTTTAAGGTTACGAGGTCATACCCTTTTATTGAAGGCCCATGCCATTCTTTGCTAATAGCATTGATTATGATACAAGGCTATCAATCTCCTTTTATCAATTAGATTTAGCTGTTCGACGTATTTCTTTACCCAATCGGCTTCATCCAAATGAATTTCTAATAGTACCCTGAGTGATGGGATTTTGACCTCCACTAGTAACACTATTTCAATACCGTATACTAAAGAGTATGGTGTTGCCCCAATCGATGTTCTAATGGAAGTTTGATAGGCCATGAGTGCGAAGGGTAACATCTCATGCTAATCCTTATATGTAATAGCTATTTTTTCAATGACTCTTTTGAGGTTTTTGTTTGCTGCTTCAATAGCTTCATTCATTTGGGGTCGATAAGGAGTAGAGTTCCTGTGAATGATTTCGAATTGTCGGTACAATTCTATCATAAGCTTGTTGTTGAGATTGGTGCCATTATCAGTGATGATTGTTTCAGGAGTCTCATACTAAGCCAAGATGTCCCTCTTGATGAACTTAACTACGACTCCTTTAATAACGTTCGAGTATGATGAAGCCTCTACCCATTTGCTCAAGTAGTCAATGGTGACTAATATGAAGCTATGCCCATTAGACACTCTTGGAGTGATAGGCCCGATGATATCTATGCCCCACATTAAGAAAGGCCGTGGTGTTGAGAGGGCATACAATTCCTGAGGTAGGGCATTTATTTTATTCGCATAAACTTGGCATAAATGATAGTGCCTAACATGTTTGATGCAATCACTTTCCATTGTGGACCAATAATATCTTAGCCTCATGATTTTATTTGCCAACATGTACCCATTCATGTTAGGGCCATATACTCCTTAATGTACCTCTTTCATTAAATTCTTAACCTCTTCATTAACCACATACCTTAAAAGTGTACCGTCAAATGAGCATCGGTATAAGGTGGACTCGCTTACTAAGAATTGGGTGGCTAGTCTCCTAATCATCTTTCTGTCTTTTTTCTTGGCCTTTTTAAGGTATGCACCTTGTTGTGAGAACACTTTAATATAATGATACTATAGCTTGTGGTCGTTTATACTCTCAATCGTTAGGTAGAAAGCAGGCATGTCCTTAATTTCAATAGTAAGGGGCTAAATCTAAATTCCATCAGATATCTGGATCATAGATGTTAGCATAGCTAAAGCATCAGCAAATTGATTATGAGTCCTTAGTATGTGATTAAAGGTGTTTTCTGTAAAACTTTCCGTTAACTCCGTTAAATGCCGATGATAAGGCACTAGCTTAGGATCTTGAATTTTGTACTCTCCCCGTGCTTAGCCAATAATGAGTGAGGAGTCTCCATACACTTCTAATTCTTAAATGTTTTTCCCTAAGGCCATCATGAGTCCTAAGATGCATGCTTTATATTCAGCAATATTATTAGTGTATGGGAAAACGAGCCTTATGGCTACAGGATACTGAGTACCTTCAGTGGATATTAGTTTTTCCCTAATTCCACATCTAGACACATGGGTTGCACCATCAAAGAACATTTTCCATTTTGGTGGCTCGTCATCCTTTCCTTTATTTGAGTTTCCTTCGACTACTAAAATACCCTCATTAGGAAAATTGATTTGTACTTCTTGGGAAGTACTATTAGAGGGATTTTCTACTAATTGATCTGCCAAAGCTTGCCCTTTGACTAAATTTCGGTTCACATATGTAATGTCAAACTTTGATAGTGTAAGCCCCACAACCAGTCACTTAAGGTTTCGATCGGTTGAAAAATTTGATTAAGCCTAAATTATAAACAAAGCTAGAAGTATTAGTAAGAATAATCCCGTAAGTTTGAATTTAAGAAAATAAGCACTAAAATAAAAGAATATAAAAATTCCAAATTTTAAGTATATAACTCGTTATTTATCAAAAATACGTAAAATGCATTTCGATAATTAATGAATCGCTAGAGATAAATTATATGTATACTAAAAATCATAAAATAACCTAAATAATATTTAGGAATATTTATTTGTACTATATATGAATTTACATATATGTAGAAATATGTGTAATTACTTAAAATATGTGAAATGTACTAAAATAATAAGAAATAATTAAAGAAAATTCATAATTAATTAAGGAAAAATATAGAAAAATGAGGAAAAGTCCAGAAGTGGGGCATGACAATTGGATATTGAAGAAAAAAAATCAACCAATTAAAATGCAACAAATAGAAAGTGGAAGAAAGAAGAAATAAGGTAATTGTCTTATCTCGTTAATGCATAATAATTACCAAAAAGCTCTATAAATAGGGAAAAAAATCATAGAGCTCATTTGGGCAGTTTGGAGAGTGAGAAAAATAGAGAAGGGCGAAATTGAGAGAAAAATTAGAGTTAAAACAAATAGGAAAAACTGTGCAATTAAAGCCTTAAAAGAGAACCCACACCAAACGAGCACCTGGGAGTGGATGGCCACCACCACCACATAGTGGTGGCAGTACCCAAACCGGCTGATAAGGCCATGATGGCTGGCGATGGTTGAAGCTACCCAGACCGATGAGTCCGATTCTCAGCCCAATTTTGTAAAATTTTGTAAAAAATAGTAATTATTATTAGAAAATTATGAATTTTCTTATTCTAAAATATTTTTGTATGTAGTTTATAGAAAAAATATTATTTTGATGAAAATATGTCCCATAATATATGGTCCTTAAGAAATCGTGTAAAACCGAGCATGTTTCAGTTTAGAAATAAATGACCTTAAGAGTATAGTTTTAAACCCAAAATTTTTGTATAGATTACCTAGATGATATAGAATAGTGTTATGAAGCCCATTTTCAAAAATTAATTTTTGAAAATTTTAGATAATTTTTAAGCCCTAAAATGAGGTATAAAATGGGTAATTTAGAGTTAATTAAGTAATTAAATGGTTAACTACTGATTTAGTGAATGATTATATGTTTTAGGATGTTGAAATCTGATGAAGTATGATACTTGTAGTATTTAGGGTGTTAGATGTAATTATTAGGTTAATTATATAGTAAATGAGTAATAGGGAAAAATAGTAAATTTTAAGTTAATTTTGTAAATTAGGTGTAAAATTTGATTTAGGATGAATTCAGATATTTTGAAATGATAATTGATGTTGGGAGATAGTAATTAGAGTGATAAAAATATTAAATATGTATTATGTACATAATAAGTAATAATACATAGTACACAATTATTGGAAATATAATAAATAGAAAATATTAGAATAAAAATTGATATTATGATAATAATAAAAATATAAAATAAATATAATAGGAAACTTGAATTTATGTAAGTATATGAAAAATGTAAAAATTTCTCATATCAAGAATAAATTCGGTACACTAATAAGGATTTAAATGTACCAAGTGAAATAAAATACTGACTAGGAATAATGATGGTAATTAGGAGATGGGGAAGTAATGTGATTAATTTCACATTATGAGTTGAAATAAATTTCTAGGGTTCAAGTATAAAACAATATTTAGAAATCGAACTAGAACCTAATTTAGAAATCAATGTGGAAACCGAACCTGAACCTAACCCCAAATCTAGAATAATTGTAAAAGACTTAAGACTTAGATAATTAGGTATATTAAACCCTAAACAAAACATAACAATAAGCCTTATAGGATAAAACGAACCTATAATAGTTATATGAAAAACTGAAACCACGTTTATGTTATAGAGATGATCGGCGATGGCCTAAGCAAGTCGAACCTCGAGTGAATGAGCGAGGAGTCAAGGTAAGTTGGGATTAATATAATGTTGTATTTTGGAGGCTTGAGATTATGCTTGGTTGTGCTTGTTAGATAGTTGGTTGTGTGCATGTGCTTGATTATGGGTGATGCCATGATTCTATTTGTTGTTCTGGCTTGTACTATATGATTTGTATGAAATTATTGATTACCCTAAACTGAACTTAATCAAATATACAATCAGTAATCATAATTGGACAAGCATGGCAACCCATTAGGGGAAACCTAGGATTTTCTGGCCAAATACCGACCCTTTCGAAAGGGATAGCGCAGGATTGCAAAGGGTCCCTTCTTCATCCACAGTCGAACTAAGTGATAGGTGAGGTAGTCGTGATGAGGTTAAAGTCAATGGTTCGAAGGTAGTCATGGGAGAAGCAAGGTCTCCATTGCATAAGCCTGGGTCTGGTCATAAGCTGTTGCATTAATAGCAACTCCTTTACTCGAATTAAAGTGAGTGTAATTTCTCTAATCACACAACGGGCCGGACAACGTCGTACAATGGCATTTGCTTGAACATGCATTACACCTAATAAGTTGATTGATAACCTTGTTGTATTTATGGTATAGCTTTAAATCCTTTATCATAACTTACTGAACTATGGTTGCTTACATCCTTATAGACATCGTGTAGGTGCTGGCAAAGAAGCGACAAACAACTACTCTAAAGCTAACAACTGCTAGATCTTGGGGAGTGAGGAAAAACATTTGAAGAATAAACACATACTTTTATGGTTTAAGCTTTTACTTTAGAATTTTTCATTTCTGAATAATGTAATAACTAGGAAGTATATTACGGAGAAATATTGTAAACAATAATTGTAATAACTAAATTATAGTGGATATATATATTTCCTCACTTTCTTAGGTAAACGATTTATTTAAATTACAAACTATTTACTTCAAAGTGGGTTAGTCGTGGACACCTTGTGTAGATCAGGTTTAGGATAGCAGTTGTAAGGTCGACTTCTATCTTAGAATGGTTTACACGGCAAGGCTGTTACGATTCTGCCGCTTCAGGGCGTGACAGATAGCAACTTTTGCCACTTTGAGATTCTACCAATTAGGGCTGGTTTATCTGCTAAGTACTTCAAGGGATCGTGTTGAGCCAATAATTCCACCTGGTAATAGAGCGTGTATTGTCTAAGTTGATGCATTACCCAGACAAATGCACAACAGGTTCTTTCAATTTCTGAATATCTCTACTCCCCTTCAGTGAATTTTCTGCTTAAGTAATATACAGCCCGTTCCTTTCCTTCCTCTTCTTTCTAGCTAAGCATGTACCCCATGGACTCTAGTAATATTGTTAAGTATAGGAATAAAGGCTTCTCAGATTTCGGAGCTACCAGAATTGGAGGGTTCATGAGGTATTCTTTGATTGTTGTAAAGGCCTGCTCACATTCTTCATCTTAGTTGATTTTGGCATTATTTTTTAACAACTTAAATAAAGGATGACACTTGTCTATGAGTTGGGATATGAGCAGGGCTACATAGTTTAAATGGCCCAACAAATCTCTGATTTCTTTAAGTGTGCGTGGTGGGGGTAGGTCAACTATCGCTTTAACTTTATCAGGATCTACTTTAATGCCCCTTTGGCTGATTATGAAACCTAACAACTTCCCTAAAGTTGTCTCAAAAGTACACTTCTCTAGGTTGAGTTTCAATTGGAATTTTCTCAACCTATAAAACAATCTCCTTAGATTTTCCATATTATTTTCTCCTTCTTTAGACTTAGCAATCATATCATCGACATATACCTCGACTTCTTTGTGCATCATGTTGTGAAAAATTACTACCATGCCCCTTTGGTAAGTTGCCCTGGCATTTTTGAGTCCAAAAGGCAACACTTTGTAGCAAAACGTGCCCCAAGTTGTGATGAACGTAGTCTTGGCTTTATCTTCTTTAGCCATTCGAATTTGGTTATACCTAGAAAATCCATCCATTAAAGAGAAAATATGGTTTCTGGCTGTGTTATCAACCAATACATTGATATGGGGCAAAGGAAAATTATCTTTAGGGGTTGCTTGATTGAGGTCTCAAAAATCCACTCACACCTTGACTTTCCCATTCTTCTTCATAACTGGTACTATGTTGGCTACCCACTCAAGATAATCAGATACCTCAATGAAGCCGACTTCTAATAATTTTTTGACTTCTTCCTTGATTTTCAACAAGATATCCAGTTGGAACCTTCTCAACTTTTGTTTTTTAGAATTAATATCCTCTTGAGTGGGTAAGTGATGGACCACGATTGATGGGTCTAATTCAGGCATATTGTCATAAGACCATGCAAACACGTCTTGGTATTCGGATAGTAATGTGATCATCTCTACCTTTTGATTTTCTTCCAAATTTCCCCCAACCTTTAATACCTTAGGGTTTTCGTTGGTACCGACATTAATCATCTCTATTAGCTCATCAATGGAAATTTTACTCATTTCATGTTTTTCCCAACTTTCTTGTATGTCATTATGGTCATCAACATCACCCCCGACGACTAACCTAGTGGAGCTGAAAGTGATATCAATATTCTCATTGCCTATCTGCGCAAGGTATCCGTGGCCTTTATTCGAGTTGTTAGATCTAGAATGAAAAAGAAAGTGTGGAAAAGGAAGAATGTAAGTAAGGTAAGAACAAAGAGAAAAGAAGCTGATTTTATTTTAGGGAACTCTCTGTTGAGTACAAGCATTTGGAGAATAGAGGCAATTTATTACAAAATTCTATAAAATACTAGATCATGATTCATCCTTTACCCTAATGAAGACTTATTGTTATTCACAGGGATGGAGAACCAATTATTCAAGTGATGGGCTTTGTTTATTAGGCTAGCCCCTTCATTCTTGTTAGAAGTGCCTTCTTTAGTAGGCTTTGAGTTTTGGGTTTCAGTCTTGATAAAAGTTTCTAACAATGGTAGGAAGTTCATTGGAGTGTGATACAACTTGTTACCTTTTCTGCACCTGGTTTGCATCCTTTGCAATTCTTCTATTGGGGTTGGAATGTAGCCTAACCCAAAGGACCTAAACTGGCCTTCTTTGTATTTCAACCTCTCTTATTTCTGCTGATTGGTGATCATGCATACCTCATTAAACATCTGGAGTCCAAAGTCCTCTTGTTCTTTTGTATTGATATAAGGTATGGCTATCTCTTTATAGATTTCATAATCTTAGTCACCCAAAATTGTGATGACTTGGCCATTAGAGATGAACTTAACTTTTTGGTAAAGAGTTAATGGTATGGCCCCTGCTAAATGTATCCAAGGCCTTCTAAATAAGGCCTCTCGATGTAGGTTTGATGCCATCAACAAACTCATAAGGGATATTTGTGCTGGAGTCTTAGCAAGCTGATTCATTATCTTGTACTCACTAGACTTGATCATTTAGGTGAAGGCAGTTAATCTTTCTTCATGTTCTGCTTGTTTGGTGTTTGACATTTCCTATACCCCCTTCTTCTTTAAGTTTTCCTTTAGATTGTAGATTCTGCCAAAGCAAGTGATCCCCCCTACAAGCGAGCTTGATTGTCCCTGGTTTATTGCCTGGTAATTAAAGGGGGCAGCTTTACAATTCTCGAGGGCTACAAATACGTAGAAGGTATAGCTTTTAGTTTATGGGACTTCTTTTTTATAGAACCTATAAACCTTTGGTTCTTGGTTTCGACCGATCATGTTGATGGCAGATTTTAGGTGGTCAGATATCATATTGATGATATGTCCATGGCTTGGCAGTAGGTTATTGTTAAGTTTAGGGTAGGAGCCTCCACAAAATCCAATCGTACTGTACCTTCATCAATCAAATCTTGGATTTTGTTTTTCAACCTCCAGCATGAATCAGTTGAATGGCCTACTTGCCCTAGATGATATTGACATCTTACCTTCTCTTATGTATTTACCTGATTTTAGTTCAATTGGGCATACTAGGTTAAAGTAGGGCCTGTCAGGTTGTACTAAAAGGTTTAGACCATGAGTTGATCATATTGTATATACTTGCCCATCTTACGTACATACAGCCAGGTGTGTAGCTTGGGGCATCCAATCCCATTGTATTTTTCAAAGTTAGATACTTTGAATTTTTTTGGGAAGCTTCCATAATCTTAGGCAGAGAAGTTTGTTATTCCAACGTGCTCAAATCCATCATACCCCTTGAGCGTTTTCATTTTTTCAGTGATCTGTCGAGTTAACCACTCTTCGAGCTCCTTCAATCTGTCCTAGTCAACTTTAAGCTTCAGGTTGATTGGGAATAAGTAAGTATTCAGTTCAATGGTTGGGTTGGCCTTTGGAAATACCCCTTCAATTTCAAAGGATTCAAAGCCCTGATTGCCTTTAGAGTAAGCTTCTTCTGTTTCAATAGGTAGGGCCTCAACATTCTTTTTGTATTGGGCTTTGGAGTGCTCTTCATTTGATGGGGTCGTAGACCTAAGTAGAGAGATGCTGTTAGCAAGGAAGCTCAGTTGATTTACCATCTTTCCCATTGTTCGTTCCAAAGATTGGAATCTCTACTTTGTGGAGTCAATAACCTTGAGGTTACTATTGCCATTATTGTTGTTGTTTCCTTAGTTGGCCATTCTAGCTTGAGAACAAGTTTTGATGGGGCTTCTTTGGAAGGTTTGATGTTTGGGAGCTATCTTGGCAACCTAGGCAAAAACCACTTCTCAACAAGTTAGCATAGGGATATTTTGAAAAAAGGAATGCAAATGCATGAAATGCAAGTGAATCACATGGATGAAAAGGAGAGGATCGACAAATGATTAACAGAACGGCAAGTTATTCATTATTTTGGAATTCCTGGAGTCTTATTACATGAAAGAAAGAAAAAGGTACAAATTCATCTATGTTAGTTTCCTTCTTTTATGTGGGCCAGATGACATTTTCTTCTTCTTTTAGTAATGCTCAACTGCTTCTTTAAACTCTTGAATTTTCTTCTAAGCCATCTTCAGCTGGTATTCTAGGACGTATGACCTTTGTCTAGATTCTCGGCATAGGTTTGCCCATTCATCTTTCTCATCATGGAGGATCTCCATACGCGCTTTCATTTGGTCCATATAGGTCACCATTTCAGAATTGGGACACATAGGGGAGGTTTGAAGGACTTCTGGTGCTTGATATTGCATTGCGCCTACCATGTGAAGTTGATTGTATAAATACTCTTTGGTAACCCAATGTTTATCCACTTCTCCTATGAACTCACTCAGATCGATGATTGGGCTTATGGTTCGGGTGTCCTACTAAGCTTTGTTCTTATGAAGTTTGGATACCTTTTCTGTAGAATGAGGCTCTTTGAGATTAAGAGTGAATGGTTCCAGTAAAGGTTTGTGAACTCTGTCCTGGATCCCTCCGAATTTTCTTACCATGTTGCTTGGATAATAGCCTATCCACCAGCTCATCCTGATCAATGGTATAGTATGGTAATTCTTGCAAATTAGTATGACCTTAGTGTAATTGCTCCACCTGGTAGTCTACAGTATGTCTTCTACTCGAAAATCTTGTAGGACCTCTATCTAGAGAAGGGTAGGGATATCTTCTAGTAATTTGATCTTATTGACAAAAGAATCAATAAGGTCAACATTATTCATGAATGCACCCCTTATTAAATCCAACCTAAAGCACTTGATGTGACTGACGAACCAAACCATTAATAATGCCATGCTTGACTTGAGATCTCCATAGCCCCTTTCTTTAAGGATGTTAAGATTCCTTATCTACCCAACAAGTAGGGCAGAAATGTAAGATTTACCTTCCTGGAACTGAGCCACTAACTCTGTTACCCTAAAGTGTATAAGAAGAGACCCACGTGGGAACAAGATAGTATTAAACACAGCTAGTACATAAGCCTTGATTCGGTTTTCTCTCCAATTCCTACGAAACAGTGCTTGATTGTTGGAGCTGGGCTCATTCTAGAACCAATGGACTAGATCCCATATCTTGATGGCATATTTGTTGTAGTTGTTTAGGGCCTCATTTATCTCAGTCTTGCAAATCCCTAAGAATTTTGAGAAGATATATATTAGGACGAAGCTGAGTTCCGGGACATATATTTCATTCAAAGGAGGAGCTTAGAGCAGTTGGGTGTACTCCTCTAGAGTTGGGCTAATTAGATGTGGTCCAAACTGGAAAGCCACTTCTTTAGGCTCCCAGAAATGGACTAACGTGATGTTAACTTTCACTTTGGCTAGTGAGAGTATGGGTCTAATTTTGTTGGTAATGAACTATTGCTCTCTCGGATTAAAGGTTTGAAACCACTAGTTGAGTATAGGCTTTGGGTTTGCAGGTTTGTAGACATTAATCTCTTTGGCGAGAACCTTGGCGCTGGATGAGCTGGCCATTTTTAGAACATTACAAAGAAAGTATAAATTACATGGAAAAGACTAATATACAAGATCTCCTATGTACATCAATTCTAAGATGAATACAGGAAAACCAAAAACTCCAAAATCTTTGTCGTTTTTTCTTTCTTTCTTTCTTTTTCTTTTTTCTATGTAACATTACCGTTTTGCTAATTATTTGTTGACCCTATGGAGTGTAATGCAAGACAAGTGGGTTCTAACCGTCCTTAAACTCTGTGACCTCACACGTTTATATAGAAACAATTCTTTGGTCACATCAAAGTTTAAGTGGGGGTAGCCTAATCGGCCCCGAACGGTGGTTGCCTCACTATGTCCGAGACTTTACATAATGGCTCCCCATCTTAAGGTCCTATGACAGCTCGGGTTCGACCGAATCTACCATGCATTCAAGATGTAGTAAAATAAATCTCATGTTTACTAAAATAAATATGCTAATTAAAACAAATAGGTACATAAAGCAACCAAATAAACAAATCAATATATAAAAGAATAAATAAATAACTAAACAATGCGGGTAATTTGAAAAGGGATTTTAATTTCGAAATGTTTTTAAGTGGTTAGCCCTCTTGATGTTCCTCAATGGAGTTACCAAGCTATTGAGTTTAGTTTTTCACCCTCTCGGTTCTTTTTATAAAATTAGGTCTTCTCTAAACCGATCAGTACTAAACCTTACCCATTTAATATTGACCCTCGACAAGGTTTTAAAGAAGATCATTTTTTCCAACTTGAAAAAATTTGGAGTCGCTACCCAATTGGAGTCAGGAAAAGAGGTTAAGTTATAACCAATTGGGTGGATTGATTATAACTTAACTACCAGTTTATTGATTAAAAAGCTAATTTGTAAAATGGCTTTTTTGAAAATCAAAGATTTAGGTTTGGGGGCTAATTTATTAAAGTCTAAACGGGTGTTACTTTTTAACTTTTTGAATTTAACTTCGCTTTTCAAATATACCCCTTTTTAATTTCCAAAAACATCTAATTATGATACATACGACTAAATCGATCAATTTACATAAATATCTAAAAATGGAAAAAATAAAACTTTTTATATTTTAAGTCGCCCTGTACTTGTGTACGGATGCCTACATACCCGCTATTCGGGATCAAATGCATGTAGTTCTTTTTCAAAAATCTTTAGTGGGTGGTTTATTTTTAATTTTTGAAAAAGGGTTGCATTTACGTTTTTACCCAATTCAATATTTTTAAGGAAATTCTTTTAAAGGGTTCTAATTAGTGTTGTATTTTTGGAAACTCTAAAAATAGTCTTAATTTGGAAAAAAAGGTTTATTTATTTTCACTTATTTTTAAAAAGCTTAATTTTTTTTAAGTGACAAAAAAAATCATAATCTTTTTATTTACCTAGTTATTTTTTTATTTTATTTATTTCAAAATTTTTTCTTTTTCATAATTTATTTATCACTTATCATTTATTACTTATTTAATAAAATTAAACAAAATTACCTTCTTCTTCTTCTTTTTTTCTTTTTTTTGTTCTTTTTTCTTTTTTTTTCTTCTTTTCTTTCTATTATTATTTTCTATTACATTTAAATAAAACAAATAAATGAAATAAAACAAATAAAAATAACAAAAACAAAAATAAGATACAAAATAATTAAAAAATAAAAGAATAAAACTTTGGATGAATTTAGATGCACGGGTCGGACTTAGGCGAATTGGACAGGTCGAATCGGGTTGAGTCGGGTCAGATTGGCTCCATTGGATCTAAGTCGGTCTTCTACAGCAACAATGTCGCAAATGTGATTCCGATTGATTGGTGCTCCAATTTGACTAGGAAATGGGATTTTTGTGATTTTCTAATTAGGTTTAAAGGGGGTAGGTTTGATGCCTTGACGTTTGGTGGCGGTTGAAGGGGTTGTCAAAGGTAGTGGTTGGCATCAGAGCTCGAGTGGCATTGGAGGGGATTGCTAGTTGTAAATGGTTGATTGGAGTAGGATTTTGGAGTGTGGGGAGCTCAGCCGTAGTAGTAGTTTAGGTCGAGGGTGACTGACGATGGTAGTTCAAGGGAAGGGAGCTTCAATGGTTAAGGGTTTAAGGGTAGTGATTCAGTGGAGCAACTAGGGGTTGTGGTGGAGGTTAAAGGTAGTTAGGTTAAGGAGCATGAGTCGTAGGGAGTTTTCCTTAAGTAGTAGCTCGGCTTGGGTCGGAGCGAAGAGAGGGAATTGAAGAGAGAAAGAGTGAGCTAGAGAGAGAAAGATAATCGTTAGAGAGAAGGGGAGCTTGAGAGTTGATTCTGAAGCCTTAGGATCCTCTTTTGCTCGTTGATGTCCCTATTTATACATGAATTTCAACCTAGTAACAAAGGAAAGCTCGGATTGAAGTTAATGGAAATGGCTGGATTCTTAGTTTTTTTCCAATCTTTGAAGCTCGATTTGAATGCGTGATTGATCAAACTTGGATGCATTTTCTGCACCGATTCATAGTAGGCTATGTCTAGTGCGAGATTGATGTAAGAAACCATGAGCCTGTGTGTGGAATTTGTGTAGAAATTGAAGCTAAAGTGGAGGGAGTGAGATGTTCTTGAGAAGAAAAGCTAAGGAAAATCGGGAGAAAATGGAGAAAAACCGAGGGAAAGAAAGGGAAAGTGCTAACATAGTGCCATGTCAGCTGACTCAACAAACCCCGACCTACCACGTATCTTACTGGACATGTAGCAACTGATGTGGCATGCTACGTGGTTAACACGTGACACCATGTCAGCAAAGGTCGTCCAATCCGATTATGCCACGTGTTAAGATACATGATACAATCAGATCTTGATACGTAGTAGTCTCTAATGTAAAAAAAAACAAAAAGTAAAAAAAAAGGCCTCCTTGCCTTTGCTAAGTTTCAAACCCAAGACCTCATACTTAATGTTAATATTATGTCCATATGCTTAACCATCAGGCCATTGGCCTATGTCTTGTCCATATGTGCAATTAAATTACACATATGGACTCGGTTAGCCTAGGCCATATCTAAATCTAAACTCAGGTTCAATAGCCTAACTTTTAAACTTAAATTTAATCTAACGAAATGTTATTTTTTAAAATCTTTTATCTTTTTATTTATTTATTTATTTATTATTTTTTTTGTGATATTTTCAACATTTCTTATTTTTTTTGTATTTTCTAAATTTCTTATTTTTTGTGCTTTTTTCTTATTTTCCTATTTTCTTATATTTTTCTAGAATTCCTATTTTTTCTAAATTTCTTTATTTTTTGGGGCTTTCTTTTAATTTTCTGTTTTTTGAACTTTTTCCTAATTTAGGACCCTATAACTTAATTTGAAAAATAAAAGGGGGCAAAAATTAGGTATCTACAGTACCCTAATTTTTTTCTTTTGTGCCAGTGCATGTAAGGTTTTTCCTTCGATTTTTTCTAGATTCCTAACTTCTTTACTTTCTTGGTTAGGCAACTTTAGGTCATTTTTTGACCTCTTTTATTACATGATTTCACCAATTTAATGGTGAAATTGTGTAATACGCATGGCATTTTATTGAATTCATCATAAAATCTATCCAAATTTAATCATGTGTGCAATTAAAATCGAGCTCAAAAACGGAAAAAATTCAATTTTTAGGTCAAAACACATTAATGGATTCCAGCAAATTAATTCATTTTTCCCGATTTTCTTGATGTAAGCTTGGTGCGAACAGTATAGATAGGGGTTTGTCTTTCATCTTCAACTCATACAAATACTAAAATTACTTTAAGGAAGATACACACTATAGTTTCTCTCTTTAGTACAGTTTCTTTCTCTAAGATAGCCTCCTCCTAGTGGTTTTTAGTGAAAATCACCACCATGATCGAATTCCTCACACCTAAAAACCCTAAGATGGACACTCTAATCCAAATCCTCAAGTTAATCCAAGCTGACCTAAGCCACCTAAGCCAACTCGAAGTCGACCTGAGCCTGACCTGGTCTGCAATTTATTTATTTATTTATATATATTTTTTATTTTTATTTATTTATTCTTTTATTCATATACTTGTAAAAAAAAAAAAAGAAGGAAGAAGACGAAAGAAAGAAGGAAGAGAAGAAAAATAAGAAAAAAGTGTAGTCTTCTATTTATTTAGTTTAATAGAAATAGATAAAAAAGAATAAGAAATAAGTAAACAAGATAATATAATAAAATAAATAAATAGGTTAGTAAATAAAAATTGTTTTGACACTTTGAAAAATTGGGTTTTCCAAAATAAAAATAAATGGACTTTTCCCAAATTAGGACTATTTTAAAGTTTCTAAAAATAAAACATCGATTATGACAATTTAAGAGAATTTCCTTAAATAAATTGAATTGGGAAAAAAATGTAAACTTGACCTTTTTTCGGAACTAAAATCAATTAACCCACTAAAGTTTTATAAGAAGAACTGTGTACATTTGATCCTGAATAGTGGGTACATAGACACATATAAGATGATGGTAAAAAATGAAAAACTTGATTTTCCTTTTTTAATTAAATTACTCAAGTTATCCAATTTGGTAAAATAATTGAGTTTTATTTTATAGAATTGAAAGGTGATTTTTAAGGTTAAAATTAAATTTAGAAAGTTAATGGTACCCATGAGGGTTTAAAATCCTAACCCCCGGATCTAGATTTCTTGTTTTAAAATCGATTTTGAAATTCCGTTTTTATTGTTGGATCGGTAGCTAAGTTATAATCAATTTACTCAATTAGTTATAACTTAACTCTTTTTCCCGACTCCGATCAGATGGCGATTCCAAGGCATTTTTTAGGTATAAATAACTGGTTTTCTTTAAACCTCAGTTGCAGATCAGTGTCAAACGAGTAGGGTTGAATATTGATCGGTTTTAAAAAGACTTATTTATAAAAACCGGGAAGGAAAAAATCAAGCCTTACAGCTTAGTAACTTCATTGGAGAACGTCAAGAGAGTTAGCCATTTAACTTTCCAAAATTAAAGTTAATCTCTAAAAATCACCTTAGTGCAATTTATTTACTTATTTGTTATTTGTTATTTATATCATAATTGTACTAATGTCTTTTTAGGTTCGGTTTTATTTAACTATTTAAGGGTGGGGATTTATTTTATGCACCATGAATGCATGATAGATACAATCGAACTCAAGCTATCTTAAGACCTTAGGACAGGGAGCCATTGTATAAGTACCGGGCATAGTGGGGCAACTACCGTTTAAGGCAGATTAGGTTATTCTACTTAAACTTTGATGTGACCAAGGAATTGTTTTTTAGAAATTTGTGAGGTTAAAGAGTTTAAGGACCTCTAGAACCTACCCTTCTTGCATACATTCTTTAGGGTCGATGAATAATTAACATGGTGGCATTGTTATAAAAAAAAATGATAAAAACTCGGAGTTTCTTTTCTTGTATTTTTCCTAGAATTTATATACATAAGAAATCCTTTGTAATTTCTTTTGATGAAAATTGTCTTTCATTTGTAATTTATGTTTTTCTTGTAAATCTTTCAAAAATAGCCAACTTATCCAATGCTAAGGTCTTCACTAAAGAGATTTGTATATCCTATAAATTCGGCTATTTGAGTGTAGAATTAAGCTCAAATACTGTAAATAACTTTAGGAGTTGATAAGGCTGAGTAAGATAAAAATTTTATTAAGTTATATATTTGAATATATTATAAGTAATAAAAGACCTAAAATTTTAATCGAAACCTAAATTGCATACAAAAACTCTAAATCTGATATATGTACAAATACTCGAAATTGAATTCAAACATTATCAAAACCTTAAAACTATAACTTTAAGTTTATAAAATTAATAAATATCACTTAATAGTAATATAACTATAGTTAATTGCAATTATCGACTAAATCGCATAATCGTGTACAACGCTAACGAAAACATTAAAATAATTCGTAAATATCATAAACGTAATGGTAACCAATTAAATTAATAAATTTTTATAAAATCTCAAAATTAATTTATAAATATTATTTTTTTTATTTTTATGTTTGGAAAAATTTAATATTTTTATTTTTTATTTTTCTTCCTTTTTCTTTTCTTTTTCCTTCCTCTTATTTTTTTCCTTGCTTCTACATGATCTTTTAATTCTCCAACAGCCTACGTGATCAAGTTTGCTCCTCCAAGTGTTGAGTTTTTAAAAACCAAATCAAAGGACTTGATTGCTTTGTCTTGTCTCCATTAATGTTTCAATCTCATTTGATTTGTTTCATTTCCTTTACTTTTGTTATTTAGCTCCTCTTGCCTTGTTCTTATGCTTGGAAAACCTAGAAGTTTAGAAACCAAAAAGAGAAAAAAACAAAGCAACACACACACACAAAATCGAGAGAAGAAAAAGAGAGAAAACCAAAGCAAAACAATTAACACACACAATTTAACAAGTAATTAGAAGAAGAAGAAGACTAAGCGGATTTGATCAATTAATTTACTAAAGAATTTAGGTAGGCTTATTTATTTATTTTATACATATATGTATTCCATACTATGTATATGTATATTAAGTGTTTTATTTATTTATTTACATGTACATATAAGTAGGCATGAATAAATATAATTTGTGTATGTATCGCATATTTGATTATATTTTTTTAATTTTATTTATGTATAAATAATAATACATATGGTATGTAATTGGTATTTTCTCTATTTTAAGTATTGATATATATATGTAGGTATGCGTGAATATATAGAGGTGTATATGTACATGGTATTTATTTTAGTATGTGATAAGTATATACATGTATTATGGAATTTCATATATATATGTACATATGTATATATTTTGTATTTCCTTTATGTATATATATATATATATATATATATAAGTTGGTAGGCGTGAACATGTATAGGAATACATATATAGTATTTTGAATTTATATATATATGTATACGTGTATGAGATATATCTACAAGTATCAAGTATTTTATGTATATATGTACATATTTCATATTATATATATATATATAAGTTGGTAAGCGTGAACATGTATAGGAATACATATGTAGTATTTTGAATTTTATATATGGATATGTGTATACCTATATGAGATATATGTATAAGTATCAAGTATTTTAGTATTTATGTATATGTGTACATATTTCGTATTATATATGTGTGTGTGTGTGTGTGTGTATGTGTGTATGTAGGCGTAATGTTATATATTTATGTATATATCCATAGTATTTCATATTATATGATATATATATGTGTATGTGTATAATAGTAAGTATATGTATGTATATTTATACTTAGTATTTTCAATTTATAAAGTTTTTGTATAATATTTGTACATGTATAAGTGCAAGATGTGAAAGGTGTATATATATTATTAATAATAATATTTCGTATTTTAGCATATATACACATATATAGTACAATTGTATATGTACATAAGTATATAAAGTATAAATACGTGTATATTATACTTGTACATAATATATAATTAAGGTTAAAATAATTTAACATATAAAGTATAGTATATGTATAAATGTATGTGTATGAATAGTAACGTATATGTATATGTATACATAAAAATACTATTATAATTAAATANATATATGTGTATGTGTATAATAGTAAGTATATGTATGTATATTTATACTTAGTATTTTCAATTTATAAAGTTTTTGTATAATATTTGTACATGTATAAGTGCAAGATGTGAAAGGTGTATATATATTATTAATAATAATATTTCGTATTTTAGCATATATACACATATATAGTACAATTGTATATGTACATAAGTATATAAAGTATAAATACGTGTATATTATACTTGTACATAACATATAACTAAAGTTAAAATAATTTATTATATAAAGTATAGTATATGTATATGAATAGTATCGTATATGAAAAAATACAAGTATATTTAAATAGTATATATAATATATTATAATATTAATTTAATAAATATATATAAATATTTATATATATCGAACTTTAGGAGAAATATAATAAATAAGTAAATTGGAAAATTTAATAAAATATTGTAATAAGTATTAATATATAATAATTATTATTATTATACCGTAAAATACAAGAAATAAGAAAATTATAAAAATATAAGATTCAAATAATTATCAAATCATAGTTACATTAAGAAAAGATTAAATTGATATTTTATAACTATTTAAGTCAAAATAATGAAATTTGTGATATTTTGATATCACAGTTAAAATTGTGAGTTATAACATTAAAAACAAACCTTGTTACAAGAAAGTACACAAAAAAACGATCGAAATGGACTATAATTTCATAAAGATTTGAGCTAAATTGAAAAAATTATATACTATTCAATAAAAAGCTCAAATCGGCGATTTTATGCAAATCAATAACTAAGTTAAGTAAACAGTATAAATTACAATATTAGTTTAGTTTTTAATTCCCAAACTTACTGCCTTTCATATTTCCTAAATGCTAGGTAATCCTGATACGGATACCAACATATTTAATAAAATATTACAACCGTTGATAAACTCAATGACTAAGTGAGTACTTCCAATGATTAAGTGAGTCTTGTTTTGTGCTTATAATTAGTGTACTTGAAGTAAATATTAATAACTTGATGCATGGGGATTTAGGTTATGCATGTATTTGATATTAATTAATTATTGTACAAAATACTGTTAAATATAATAATTGAAGATTTTGTTATATGATTAATTGTTGCATAATTTAAATGATTTGTTGATAATATTTGATCATCTCATAAATTGATTTAATCATAATTCAACTCAATTAAAATTAAATGGATGATGCATAAGTACGAACATTATATATAATGTTTCGGTAGTCACCTCACACGGTTGGTAATAAAAGGCCTTGGAGGGATGGATTCCCATATGATTTGGTTAGTATAATGTAGTAGCATTGGTACAATAAGACCCTATCCTTAGCTCGCGGGTTTTGCTAGCATCGAAAACACTAATCGTAGGTGGCTAGGGGTTACGTTTAATAACTATCGTTATAGGGTATAAGTATGGACTGCGAGGGCCATCTCACTGCTAGACCTGAATATTTGTATATTATTGACTGTTGCAAATAGAAACTTGTTTTGTGAAATAGAGAATTTATATATATATATTTATATATGGTTAAAAACCTAGGTTCAAGAGCTCGATTGTGATTGGTGTTGATATATCTCCAACCCTTACTTTGGAGGACGTTAAATCTAATGTTGTATGTAGCACCAATTAACTGCATATATATTGTTTAGCATACTATTTGTTCATACATTCATATGTTTATTAATAAACTATTTGATAGCCTACTTGCTAGTATGGTACAAGGGATAACTTATTAAGCTCTTGTAGCTTACTCTCTAATAGTTTTCTCTTGCAAGTTGTTGGACAATCAAGCATGGGCTAAGAGTTGAGTATTGAGTACCAATATCGAGTTGCTTAAAAGTTAGAATATGAGGATAGACTATATAAATGGTTTGAATTATTCCATATAATTATTAATACTATATTTAGATTTTATGACTTTCGTAAGTTTAAGTTTTAGAACTTTACTACCTAACCTTATTGTTTGGTAGGGGATACTGATTCTTTGTGGTTTTGATGGACTGTAGCTTATCGGATATCCATATTTACTTATATCTAACTATTTAATTAAAATAAAAAATTTAGTGTTTAATTGTTTAGAGTGTTGCAATTCTTTAACTTGTAAGATGGCTTTTCGTATTACGGGTGTACATGTATTATGAAAATTTTAGGCATTCCTACTAGCTCTCCCCTTAGGGTCATGATGAGATTCATGTCCACAAGCCCACAAACCCAAAGCCCATACTCAATCAATGGTTTCAAACCTTTAACCTTAGAGAACAAGAGTTCATTACCAATAAGACTAGGGCCATACTCTCACTATCCAATGTAAATGTTAACATCACATTAGTAAGGGCCTTAGTCCATTTTTGGGAGTCCAAAAAAGTCACATTCCATTTTGGGCCACACCCAATTAGCCCAACTCTAGAAGAATATACCCAATTGCTTCAAGCCCCTCCCTTGGATGAAATATACATTTTAGAACTTAGCTTCAGTCCGACCTGCATTTTTTCTAAATTATTGGGAATCTGTAAAACTAAAATAAATGAAGCCCTAAATGACTACAATAGATACGTCATTAAGATATGGGATCTAATCCATTAGTTCCAGAAAAAACCTAGCCCTAACAAACAGGCTCTGTTTCTTGGTAATTGGAAGGAGAATCGAATCAAGGCTTACATATTAGCAGTATTTACCACCATCTTATTTCCAAGCGGGTCTTTTCTTATACACTTTAGGGTAGCAGAATTAGTGGCTTAGTTCTAGGAAAAGAAGTCTTATATTCCTTCCATACTCGCCGAACAAATAAGGAACCTTAATTTCCTTAAGAAAAGAGGTTGTAGAGATCTTAAGTCAAGCATGACACTGTTAATGATATAGTTCATCAGCTACATCAAATGCTTTGGGTTAGACTTAATAAGGGGTGCATTCGCCAATAAGATTGATCTTATTGACTCTTTTGTTGATAAGGTCAAATTACTAGAATATATCCCTACCCTTCTCTAGATAGAAGTTCTACAAGATTTCCAGGTTGAAGACATACTATGGATTGCCAGATGGAGTAATTACACTAAGGTTATACTAGTTTGTAAAGATTATCAAGATGTACCATTGTTCGGAATAAGTTTGTATATAAGCTACTATTCAAATAACTTGGTGAGGCAATTTGGGGGAATCTAAGACATGGTTCACAAACCTTCATTGGAACCATTCTTCCTTAACCTCAAAGTGCATCACTTCATAGAAAAGGTGTCCAAGCTTTGTAAGATCAAAGCTTGGTGGGATGCTAGGACCATAAGCCCTAACATCAATTCGAGTAAATTTATAGGAGAAGTAGATAAACATTGGGTCACCAAAGAGCACTTATATGATCAACTTCACAAGGTAGGCATGATGCAGTATTAGGCACCAAAGGTCCTTCAACCTTCCCTTATGAATCTTAGCTTTGAAATGGTGACCTACATGAACTAAGTAAAAGCTCGTGTGGAAGTCCTCTACAATGAAAAAGACTAGTGGGAAAACTTCTTTTGGGAGTCTAAGCAAAGATCACATGCCCTAGAATACCAGCTGAAGATGGCCTAGAAGAAAATCTAAGAGTTTAAGAAAGCAACTGATCATGGTCAAAAGCAGGGTAAAGTAGTGATCATCGAAGCCATCAACTAGAAGAAGAAAGTGTCATTCGGCCCATAGAAGAAAAGAAGATTAGTATAGACGAATTTGTATTTTTCTTTTTCTTTTATTTTATAAAACTTTGAGAATTAAAGAATAATAAATAACTTGTTGCATTGTTAGTTAATCACCGATCCCCTCCTTTTCATTTGTGTGGTACACTCGCATTTCAGTTCTATATTTTCAAAAATTAAAAATATTCATGTGCTTAGTTGTTGAGAAGTGATCTTGAATAGGTTGCCAAGATAGCTCCCAAGTGTCAAACCTTCCAAAGAAGTCCTATTAGAACTCGCTCACAAACTAGAATGGATAACCAAGGAAATGATAATATCAACAGTAACAACCCCAAAATTGTTGATCCTACCAAGTTGACGTTCCGCTTTTTAGAGTAAAGAATAGGAAATATTATGAATCAACTGAGCTTTCTTGCTGACAGCATCACCCTGCTCTGGTCTATGACTCCGTCAAATGAAGAAAGTTCTAAAGCTCGATATGGAAGGAATACTAAAGCCCTACCCTTGGAAGCAAAAGAAGCTTACCTAAAAGCCAACCAAGCCTTCGAATCCTTTGACGCAAAAGGGGTCTTTCCGAAGGTCAACTTGACTTTCAAGTCCAACACTTACTCGTTTTCGGTCAATCTAAAGCTTGAAGTTGATTAAGACAGACTAAAAGAGCTTGAGAAGCAATTGACTCAACAAATCACTGAGAAGATGAAAATGTTCGAAGGGTATGATGGATTTGAGTAAGCTAGAATAACATAATTCTCTGCATACAACTATGGAAGCTTCCTAAAAAAATTCAAAGTGCCTGACTTCAAAATATACAATTAGACTAGATGCCCTAAGCTGCACACTTAGTTGTATGTACGCAAGATGGGTAAGTATATGTAATATGACTAGCTCATGGTCCAAACTTTTCAAGATAGCTTGATGGGCCCTACTTTGACCTGATATGCCTAATTGGACCTAAACTAGATAAACATATGGGAGAAGTTGGCTAGGGCATTTTATGACCAATATAGGTTCAATGTTGAAGTGGCATTGACCATGACAGATTTAGTTGCCCTGAAGAAGAGGCACAATGGATCTTTTAAAGAGTACACCCAAAGGTGGAGGTCCCTAGCTGTAAGGGTATCTACCTTCATGATTAAGAAAGAGCTAACTTCGACTTTTATCAACACTCTCGAGAGACCTTATTTCTCTCACCTAATTGGGCAAGCCTCTTCTAGTTTGTAGACGAAGTAGCAGTAAGGTGTTAGATTAAAAGTGCTATCTCCTCCGACAAATTATAAGAACCATCGGATAGAAGACCACTATTTGCTAAACCCATCACTAGCAAGCCTAGAGAAGCTACTATCAACATGGTCAATTCAAATACCAGACCTAATGGCCAGGTCTCTTTTAAGGAAAATCCTCTATCAACTCAACAATAGTACAGAAGCCAACTACAAGTTAGTAGGGCCCCAAGGTAGTTCACCAAAATATCCCTTCTACTCAGTCTAGTACTTGAAAAACTAAGAAAAGATAATTCGGTCCATTCTGAGGCTCCTAGTGAAAGGTATAGGCTAAGATTTCTTTTATCCTAATGCAAGGTGTTAATATCATCTAGGACAAGTAGGCCATTTAGTAGACTTATCCTGGAGATTAAGAAATAAAATTTAAGATTTAATCGATGAAGGCACAATCTAACTGGAGTTCGTAGAGGCTCTGGTTCCAAACATCAACAACAACCCCTTACCTAACCATAGGCCCATCATCAATACAATATTTGATGACTCAGATCCTACCATCAATTTGGTTGGTTCTAACTGAGAGCCCAAGGTCTATAGATTCTACAAATAAGAGGAGAGGTAAGTTCTACAAACTAAAAGGTACACCTTCCATGTGCCTATAGCCCTCGAAAATTATAAAATTGCCCCTCTCAACTACTAGGCAATAAATCAGGGGTAATCAAGCTCACTTGTAAGAGGGATTACTCGCTTTGGTAGAATCTATGATCTAAAGAAAGACCTGAAAACGAAGGCTATGTTAGAAAGGCTAAACAATGAACTAATTGAGCATGAAGAAGGATTGTTTGGCTTTACCAAAATAATCAAGTCTAGCGAGTATAAAGTAATAGATTAGCTTGCTAAGAGTCCATTACAAATATCCCTCATTAATTTATTGATGACATCGAAACCGTATTAGGAAGCTTTGTTCAGAACATGAAGGGGAGTCAAAGTCCTTCGTGAAATACCGGCTAAAAGAATAAGGTTTGTCACTAACTCTATCTTCACTATGGATCAAATCTCTTTCTTTACAGGGAACTAGGTGAAGAAGGCAACCAGCACACCAAGCCCTTATTTATAATAGTAAGGGTAAACAACATCATCACAATGAATGTCCTCATTGATAGTAGGTCATCCTTAAATGTCTGCTTTCTAGCTATCTTGGATGTATTAGGCATTGATACGACCGCTATCAAGCCAAGTTCAACAACAATTAGGGCTTTTAACAGATCTAGAAGAGAAATTATAAAGGAGAATACCTTACCAGTTGATATTGGCCCATAGATGTTCAACATCCAATTCCAAGTTTTGAACATGCTAAGGACCTTTAACTTGTTATTAGGAAAACTTTGGATACATTCAGCACGGGTCATACCTTTAAGCCTTCATTAAAAGGTTAAGTTCTTCTCCAATGGTTAGGTCATAACGTTTCTAGATGACTATGATTACGGAATATATAAAGAAACAGCCATACCCTATATTGGTATTGAAGAGCAAGAAGACTTTAGGCTTTAAATGTTTGAAGAGGTGTGCATTATTACTGATCATGAGAAAGAAGAGAGGCTAAAGTTTAAAAAGGGCCAGTTTGGAACTTATGGGCTAGGTTACATCCTAACTCTAATGAAAGAGTTGTAAAAAATGCAAGCGAAGGGTAGAAGAAGTGATAGAATGTATTATACCCCGATGACCTTCCCACTGTTATCAGAAATTTTCATCTAGGTCGAAATTTAGAATTCAAAGCCTATTAAAGAGGATACCTCTAGCAGGGATAAAATAGCTGGCCTATCTAATAAGTCCCAATAGTTGAATAATTGGTTCTCCATCCCTATGAAAAGCAATAAGTCTTCCTTAGGGTAAAGGATAAATTATGGTCTAGTATTTTATAGAGATTTATAATAATTACCTTTATTCTACAATTTTGTGCTCAAAAGAAATTCCTTTCTATTCACTTCTTCCTTACTTACACTCTTTCCTTTACATACTTTTCTTTTTTCCTAGATCCAATGCTTTAAATAAAGGACATGGATATCTCGCGTAGATAAGTGATGAAAATATTGATATTGCCTCTAGTCTTACTGGGTTAGTTGTCGGGAGTGATGTCAATTACTATAGTGACGTACGCGAAAGCTGGCAAAAACATAAAATGAGTAGAATTTCCATTGAAGAGCTAATTGAGATGAATAATGTTGGGACCGATGATAATACCAAAACATTGAAAATTGGAGGGAATTTGAAAGAAGAATAAAAGGCTGAAATGACTACACCACTATTTGAATACCAAGATATGTTTTTGTGGTCTTATGAAGATCTCGGATTAGATCCATCAATCATGGCCCATCGCTTACCTACACAAAAGGATATCTAACCAAAGAAACAAAAGTTAAGAAGGTTCCGACTGAATGCCTTGTTGAAGATTAAGGAAGAAGTTAGAAAATTACTGGAGGTCGGTTTCATTAAGGTATCCGATTATCCCGAATGGATAGCCAAGATAGTGCTAGTAACGAAGAAGAATGAAAAAGTTAGAGTGTCTGTAGATTTTTAAGACCTTAATCAAGCAACCCCTAAAGATAATTTCCCCTTGCCCCATATTAATGTCTTAGTCGATAACACAGCTAGAAACCATCTTTTCTATTTCATGGATGGATTCTCTGGATATAATCAAATTTGAATGTCCGAAGAAGATAAAGCCTAGACAACATTTATCTTAACTTGGGGCACATTTTGCTACAAAGTAACGCCTTTCAGACTCAAAAATGTTGGGGCAACTTATCAAAGGGCTATGGTAGCATTCTTTCATGACATGTTGCATAAAGAAGTTAAAGTATATGTTGATGATATGATTGTAAAGTCCAAGGAAGGAGAAAATCATGTGGATAATCTGAGGAGATTGTTTAATAGGTTAAGAAAATTTCAGTTGAAGCTCAACCCAGAGAAGTACACCTTCATAGTGACTTTAGGGAAATTATTAGGTTTTATAATTAGCCAAAGGGACATCAAAGTAGACCTCGATAAAGTCAAAGTGATGGTTGACTTATCCCCTCCATGCATACTTAAAGAAATTAAAGGCTTGTTAGGCCGTTTAAACTACATAGCTCAGTTCATATCTCAATTCACAGACAAGTGTCATCCCTTGTTTAAGTTGTTGAAAAAGAATGCTAAGATCAATTGGGATGAAGAATGTGAGCAAACCTTTACAACAATCAAAGACTACCTTATGAATCCTCTAATTTTGGTAGCTCCAAAACATGGGAAGCCTTTGTTTCTATACTTGACGATATTACTAGAATCCATGGGTATATGCTTAGCTAGAAAGAAGAGGAAGGAAAAGAATGGGTTGTATATTACTTAAGCAAGAAATTTACTGAAGGGGAATAGAAATATTTAGAAATTGAAAGAACTTACTATGCTTTAGTCTGGGTAATGCATCGACTAAGACAGTGCACACTCGATTACTAGGTTGAACTGGTGACTTAGTACAATCCCTTAAAGTACTTGGCAAATAAACTGACCCTAATTGGTAGAATCTCAAAGTGGTAAATGTTACTATTAGAGTTTGAAATTACGTACGTGAACTGGAACTCATTCAAGGGGCAAGCTCTAGTAGATCAGTTAACAGAAAATCCCTCCGATAATACCCCTCAAGAGATACAAGTCAATTTCCTCAATGAAGATATCTTAGCAGTCGAGGGAAACTTTGATAAAGGAGAAGATGATGAACCACCGAAATGGAAGATGTTCTTCAATAGGGTAGCTAATGTGTCTGAGTGTAGAATTGGGGTAATATTGATATCCCTTGAAGGTACTCAATACCTTGTAGTTGTAAGGCTCATTTTCTCATACACCAATAATATCGCTGAATACAAAGCATGCATCATGGGACTCAAAATGGCCATAGATAAAGATATCCAAGAATTAGAAGTATATGGGGACTCTTCACTCATCATTGGCTAAGCTCGGGTAGGATAAAAGACGAAGGATCCTAAACTAGTACCTTATCACCTGCACTTGACTGAGTTGATAGAGAAATTCAAAGAAATCACCTTCAATCACATACCAAGGACTTAGAATCAATTTGTTGATGCCTTAGTCACTCTAGCATCTATGATCCAGATGTCTAGTAGAGTCGAGATTCAATCCCCTACTATTGAAATTAAAGACAAGCCTACCTTTTGTTTGGTAATCGAGAGTATGAATGACCAAAAGCTGTGGTACCATGATGTTAAAATGTTCCTATAATAAGGCACATACCTTAAAGAGGCTGAGAAAAAGAACATAAGGATGATTAGGAGATTAGCCACTCAATTCTTAATAAGTGAGTCCACTTTGTATCAACGTTCTTTAGATGGTATACTTTTAAGATGTGTGGATGACAAGGAAGGTAGGATGTTGATGAAAGAAGTATACAAAAGAGTATATGGCCCTCACATGAATGGTTACATGCTGGCTAAGAAAATTATGAGGCTAGGGTATTATTGGTTAACAATGGAAAGCGATTACATCATACACATCAAGCATTGTCACTTATGCTTAGTTTATGCAAATAAGATAAACGTTTTGCCTCAAGAACTGCATACATTCTCATCATCATGGCCTTTCTCAATGTAGGGAATAGATATCATTGGCCTAATTAATCCAAAAGCATCTAATGGGCATTGCTTTATACTGGCTACCATCGACTACTTCAGCAAATGGGTTGAGGCCTTGTCTTACTCAAGCGTTACCAAAGGGGTCATAGTTAAGTTCATCAAGAGAGATATCTTGGCTCGATACAAGACTCTAAAAACAATCATCACTAATAATGGCACCAACCTCAAGAATAAGCTAATGTCAGAATTGTGTCAACAGTTTAGGATCCTTCACTGGAACTTTACTCCTTATCGACCCCAAATGAATAGAGTTGTTGAAGCAGCCAATAAAAACCTTAAAAGAATTATCGAAAAAATGGCTGTTACATATAGGGATGAGATGTTACCATTCGTACTTACGGCCTATCGAACTTCCATCAGAACGTCGATTAGGGCAACACCTTACTCTTTGGTATACAATACTGAAGCAGTGTTACTAGTAGAGATTGAAATCACGTTACTCAAAGTATTATCAAAAACCCAATTGGGTGAAGCCGATTGGGTAAGGAAAAGCATTAAGTAGTTGAATCTGATTTACAAGAGGAGATTGATAGCCTTATGTCATAATCAGTATTATCAACAAAGAATGGCTTAGGTAAGGCCCTAAAACTTTAAAGAGGGTGATATGGTGTTAAGAAAAGCTCTCCCCAATGCACAAGACTATAGAGGGAAATTTGGTCCCAATTACGGAGGCCCTTATGTCGTGAAGCGAGTATTACTAAGAAGGGCTTTAATTTTATCTCAAATGAATGGTCTAGGATTAAGAGACCCTGTAAATGCTGACGTTGTAAAGTTGTACTATTTATGAGAAGTCAATGGAAATTTTTGCTTATAACACGAAAATGCTAATCATTTTGAATATCATTATAGTCTAATTTTCATTATCTATAAGCAAAGTTGGTATCCTTGGCTATTGTTGTCATTAGAACAATCACCCTCTCCATTAAAAGGTCTAACTCCCCTTACTCCATTTAATTGAACCCATACATTCAAAATACGAGAGAAGTTGAGAATTGAAATCTAGGACATTGGAAATTAACAAAACTCTTTAAAATGCTTTTATTACAGATTAATCCCCCTCGATAGGGAGTTTTATTATTTATTTTTTAGGGAAACATGAAATCTAAATGAGCAATTACCTCATAGCAGATATTTATTAGTCAAGAATAAAGGGCTTCGATTCATAAAAGTTTCGAAAAGACAAAAATAGTAGGTGTCATTCTATATCAAGTTAATTTCTACGATTTCTCTAAAAGAGCTGGCAAAGTCTCAAACGTTTCGTATCAGCATCATTTAGGTTGACAATGAAGGATTAAAGCATAAGTTAGTTAATTTTGATAGGACTTTTCAAAAAAGGTTTGACTGTTCGAGTGCTATCAATAAAGATTAGGTAAGTACTTCCACACGATATTAGCACATTGATTTTGAACATTGCATTTGCATTAAGACTATGACCAGTTTTTACTCCTAACAGTCTTTTTTAGCTAGCTTATAAGGCACTCACCTTCTGCATTTGGTGCTTAGCTAGCCTACAAAGGCACAATCTTAACTTAGTCTCTTTTCAATCCCTTTTAGTGAGCCTTAGGGTGCTTCTATTCTTTTAGTGAGCCCATAGAGCACTTCTATTCTTCTTAGTGAGCTCGTAGGGTGATTTCCTTCACCAATATTCTCTTAACGAGCCTATCAAGCGTTTCTTCTAAGTCCAGTTTAGGTTTGCTAGTCCTTAAGAGATGCTCTCGCTTAGTTTAGTAATCTTAGAGGGGCACAACTAAGTTCTCCAAATCGATCCCAACTTAAGGTTACTAATCCTCAAAAGACACTCTTACCTAGGTTAGAGAACTTAGAAAAGTAAAACCAAGTTCTTCAAATCGATCCCAACTTAGGGTTGCTAGTCTTTAGGAGATGCTCCCACCTAGGTTAGTAAGCCTTAGGGCTACAATTAGGTTCTTCAGATGGATCTTAGCTAAAGGTTGCTAATCTTCAAGAGATGCTCTAACCTAGATTAGTAAGCTTAGAGAGGCACAACCAGGTTCTTTAGATCGATCCCAACTTAGGGATGTTAGTCCTCGAGAGATGCTCTTGCCTTAGTGGTTAGTGAGCTTAGAAGGCACGACTAGGTTCTTTAGATCGATCTTAGCTTAAGGTTATTAGTCCCCATGATACATTCCTACCTAGGTTAGTGAGCTTAAAGGGCACGACTAGGTTCTTTAGATTAATCCTAGCTTAAGGTTACTAGTCTTAAAGAGATGCTCTTGCTTAGGTTAGTGAGCCTAAAGAAGTACGACCGGGTTCTCTAGATTGATCCCAACTTAGGATTGCTAGTCCTCAAGAGATGCTCTCACTTAGGTTAGAAAGGCTAGAGAGGTTCGACCAGGTTCTCCAAATCAATCCTAGCATAGGGTTGTTAGTCTATGAGAGACACTCCTACTTAGGTTAAAGACCTTAGAGATGTATGACCAGGTTCTCCAAATCGATCCCAACTTAAGGTTACTAGTCTTTAAGAGATGTTTTTTCCTAGGTTAGTGAACCTAGAGAGGTATGATAGGTTCTCCAGATTGATCCCAACTTAGGGTTGTTAGTCCCCAAGAGACGTTTCTGCCTAGGTTAGTGAGCTTAAAGAGGCATAACTAGGTTCTTTAGATCGATCCTAGCTTAGGGTTGCTAGTCCTCGTGAGACACTCCCCCTTAGGTTAGTGAGCATAGAGAGGCACGACCAAGTTTTCCAGATCGATCCTAACTTAAGGTTGCTAGTCTTTGAAGGATGCTCCCACTTATGTTAGAGAGCCTAGAGAGGCACAACCAGGTTCTCTAGATCAATCCTAGCTTAGCATTACTAGTCCTTAAGGAATGCTCCTACCTATGTTAAAGAGCCTAGAGAGGTATAACCAAGTTCTTCAGATTAATCCCAGCTTAGGGTTGCTAGTCCCTGAAGGATGCTCCTACTCACGTTATTGAGCTTAGAGAGGTATGATCAGGTTCTCCAAATCTATCCTAGCTTAGGGTTGCTAATCCTTAAGAGATGCTCCCGCCTATATTAGTGAGCCTAGAAAGGCATGAGTAGGTTCTTTAGATCGATCCTAACTTAGGATTACTAGTCCCTAAGAGATGCTCTCGCCTAAGTTAGTGAGCCTAGAAAGGTACAGCCAAGTTCTTCAGATCGATCCCAACTTAAGGTTGCTAGTCCTTGAGATATGCTTCCGCCTAGGTTAGTAAGCGTAGAGAGGCATGACCAGGTTCTTTAAATCAATCCCAACTTAGGGTTGCTAGTCCTTGAGATATGCTTCCGCCTAGGTTAGTAAGCATAGAGAGGCATGACCAGGTTCTTTAACTCAATCCCAACTTAGGGTTGCTAGTCTCGAAGAGACGCTCCTGCCTTGGTTAGTGAGCTTAGAGAAGTACGACTAGGTTTTCTAAATCGATCCTAGCTTAGGATTGCTAGTTCTTAAGAGACGCTCCTACCCAGGTTAGTGAACCTAGAAAGGTACGATCAAACTTCATTTCTTCCTTCCATCCCTTAGGGTACCTCCCCTTTCTTTAACCTTTTCACTAAATCCCCAATAAACCAAGCTTAGGATAGCAAGCTAAGGCATTTCTTAGGATAGATTCCACCCTTGAGGCAAAAAAGAGTATCTCTTTTGTCTTTATAGCAGAGTTTTATTTAAATTTCACCACAAAGAGAGGTATTTGTAGACACCCAATTTTTGCTCTGCTTTCATTTTATTTTATTTTATTCTTATAGGGTCTAAGGTCCTAAATTAGGAAAAAAATACAAAAAAAAAAAAGAAAATTAAGGAAAATAAAAAAAAATGAAATCTTAGAAAAATACAAAATAAAAAGAAAGTAGGAAAAAGCACAAAAAAATAAGAAATTTAGAAAAAATGTAGGAAATGGAAAAATTAAGAAAAAAAGTAAATTTGGAAAAACTATAGAAAGAAGAAAGTAAAAAATTTTAAGGGAGTGTTAAGATTCTTACTTTTATTTATTTATATATTAGTTAGTTATTTTTATTTAAGTAAATAAATATGGGGGGGTGGTGGTGGTGAAGGGAAAACCTGGTCCATTTGCAATCAGCGAACAGGGCCCAAGGCCCTATACATGCAACAGGCGAAGGTGCACTTTGCACATCCCAATTTTTTTCTTTTATGCCTGTGAGGGCGTATGGCGTATGGCATGTGCCTCGCATGTGACCTACATCCCCTCATTCTTCTTCTGATTTTTTCCAATTTCCTAGCTTCTTTACTTTCTTGGTCAAGCTACCTTAGGTCATTTTTTGACCTCTTTTTATTACATGATTTCACCAATTTAATGGTGAAATCGTACAATATGCATAGAATATTATTAAAATCATTCCAAAATTTGTCTAAATTTGATCATGTGTGCAGTTAAAATCAAGTTCAAAAACGGAAAAAAATACAATTTTTGGGTCAAAACCCATTAATGGATTCTAGCAAATTAATTCATTTTTCCCGACTTTCTTAGCTTAAGCTTCATGCCAACAGTATAAATAGGGGTTTGTCCTTCATCTTCAATACAAACAAACACTAGAATCACTCTAAGGAATACACATACTATACTTTCTCTCTCTAGCACGATTCCTCTCTGTAGGATAGCCTCCTCCTTAGTGGTTTTCGGTGAAAACCATTACCATAATCGGATTCCTTACACCCAAATACCCTATGATAGATACTCCAATTCGAATACCTGAGTCAATCCGAGTTGACCTAAGCTGCCCAAGTCAACTTAGAGCCAACTTAAGCCTAACTCGGTCTGCAAATTTTTTTAAAAATATTATATATATATTTTATTATTTTTTCTTTTATTCACGTAGTTGTAAAAAAAAAAAAAAAGAAAAAATGAAGGAAGAAGAAGAAAGAAAAAAGGAAGAGAAGACAAACAAGAAAAAAAAAAGTAGTCTTTTATTGGTTTAGTTTAATAGAAATAGATAAAAAAGAATAAGAAATAAGTAAACAAGATAATATAATAAAAATAAATAAATAGATTACTAAATAAAAATTGTTTTGACACTTAGAAAAATCAGGTTTTCCAAAATAAAAATAAATAGAGTCTTTTCAAATTAAGACTATTTTAGAGTTTCCAAAAATAAAATACTGATTAGGACCATTTAAGAGAATTTCCTTAAACAAATTAAACCGAGAAAAAAATGTAAACTTGACCTTTTTTTAGAACTAAAATCAATCAAGCCACTAAACTTTTATAAAAAGAACTACTTATGTTTAATCCTAAATAGTTGGTACGTAGATATTTACGGGGTGACGATAAAACATGAAAAACCTGATTTTTCCTTTTCTAATTTAGATTACTTAAGTGATCTAATTTGGTTAAATAATTGAGTTCTATTTTGTAGAATTGAAAGGTGATTTTTAAGGTTAAAATTAAATTTAGAATTTAAAATCCTATCCTTCGAATCTAGATCTCTACTTTTAAAATCATTTTTAAAAATCGGTCTTTATCATTAGACTAGTAGCTAAGTTATAACCAATCTAGTAGATTGGTTATAACGTAACTCTTTTTCCCGACTCTGGTCAGGTCCTAACTCCAAAGTGTTTTTAAGGTATAAAATACCAGTTTTCTTTAAACCTTAGTTGATGATCTATGTTAAATGAGTAGGATTTAATATTTATCGATTTAAAGAAGACTAATTTATAAAAACCTGGAGGGAAAAAACCAAGCTCGACATGTCATATCCAATTAGTAGCTACCTAGACTTTGCTAATCTTCTTCTATGTTCTTTCAATTCTCTTCATTATGGTGCTCCTCCATGTCTTCAACCTCAGAGATGCATTAGTAGTACTCTAAATTCAATTACGTATTAATCCCAAACTTGCTTGGACTTCCTATTTTCGCATGTAAGTGCAACTAATGATATATCCTTGCTACAATTTCTTATAATATAAATGGCATTTTACCATTTATACAAATACTATATATACTATTATTCTATACCTCAATTTGTTGCCTTAAGTTTAAGGTTCTATTACACTTAGTTATTCAAATTTTTAGGTTACTTGTTATTAGTTTGGCATTTGCCTATTCTTTGATTGATTCCTTGATTATCCTCTAATTATAATTTTATCTAAAAGTCTTATGAATATTCTTTAACCTATCCCCTAAAGTTTACCTAACTACATATCGTGCATAAAAAGTATATAATTTAGTTCTTAAACAACTTTTTAACTTACCATTTACATATAATCTTTGATCTATCTTCTAATTTATCCTTTGATTTCACACATACCACACATTTCATCAAACTTTCTACAATTTCCACTCATGAAGATAATCAACACACTCTCTAGAGCCTAACTCAACTTTTGTTTAGATTAAATCTCACTCCATTATATTATCTAAGTATCTTATGCACTATATGTTATTCATATTTCAACACTGACTCTCCCATACTTCCAATACCTAAGATTCAATCTCATAACACTATTCTTCATATATTCATGATAGGAATTAATCAAAATCATAATATTTGCAAAAAATTTGAAAATTTAATATTTAAATTAGTTGACATAGCAATTTAATATGATTATAGGCCTAAAAAATATATACAAATTTCGAAAATAGTTTTTATGAAAAACTCTTCTTAGCAATTTTATATACTTTATAGGTACTATGTAGAAAAATTTTGGAGCCAAAACAATAATAGCAAGGATTTTGAAAACGAATGTGAAATTGGCTTTGTTTTAGTTAATTCTTGAAATTGTCATATTTTTACACTTGATTTGAACAAAATAATATTTGTCCTAGGACAAACATATAAAAATATCCTAGGATACAATTTCTAAGGAAGTTAGATATTTTTAATAAATCGAAGCATAAATTAGAATATTCAAAACCGCCGTCTTAGCCACTACCCTTTACCAAATTATTATCGGCCTTCTTAGACATAGAATCCTCCTTTAACCTAAGGTGGTGGTTTGTTTTCAGGAGTTACTTATATAAACGAACCTTAAATCACCTAGAATTTCACTGCATTTTACTATTCTTTTTTAAAATTACCTTCTCACTCTTTACTAGAGCACAATCTATTTTTCTCACTTTGTCAATTGATCAAAATGAATTACTATAGGGTAAGTTTGCTTAAATAGAATGGTTGGATCTATTAGGCATTTCCCAAAGTGGAAGTATCCTAATTAGGTGATTTTTAGGTGTGATATGTGTCCTTAAGCCCTCTTAATACTCTTCAACCTAACTCACTGATCTGCTATGACCTATTGCATATGTTTCTTAGGCGCCACATAAGTTATCTTTTCCCTAATTAATTTAATATATTTTAGGCATTTTAAATTAGATATTTATACATATAAAAGTACATTTAATATAATTAAACACTCTTAAATAATATTTTGTGTCATTTTATAATTTTTATCATCCATATAATTCATCTCTAATATCTCATTAGCCATTATAACTTGTTTTACACGTTTCTAATAAATAATAAGTAATATATTTATAATTAAAAATTCACTTATTTTATTATTTTATTTTCTTGAATGCAACTTTACAGGATTACTTCTACTAATTTTTCTAACTCCTACGTAAAATTTGGACTTGGTGGGACAACTATTTCTATGGTCTTAAATTTTACGTATCGATTCAAAACCATCTAGTTATTGGGCTTACAATATTCATCAATGTTGACTCTCTTTCGACTAGTGCTTCCATTGAATCTCTCATATTTATTTTGTAGATGATTGTATGTTACTTATGAATGATCTAAATTCCTTAGTCTCTAAGCTTTTGCATTTTCTGAATAATTATAAGCTAATTTCAGGTAAAAACCTTAATTAATAAAAGCTTTATCTTATTTCCAAATGATTTCTACCCATCATGAGCATATTATTTTTACTTTATATATAGGATGAATTTTCAACATTTTCCATTGTAAGAACTATCTTAGTTGTCCCTTAATGCTATGATGAAATCCTTAAGAAAGTGTCAACTTGGCTTAATATTTGTGCTAATGTTTTGTTTTCTAGTTAAAGGGAATGGAGAAAGGGGTGTTATTACTCTTATCAAAAGTGACCTATCATCCCTTCTTCTTTATATCTTTCAAGCTATCTAACTACATCAATAGGTTATTAGAAAAGTTGAGAGTATGTTTGCAAATTTTTCATGGAGGCAATTCTTTTGGTTCTAAGTCAACTCTTTAGTTCTCTTAAGATCGATTGTTCCTTCCTACAGAGGAAAGTGGTATAGGTAATAGATCTCTTAAGGATGTTTCTAACCTATTTGAATGTATAACAATGATGTGAATTTAAGACTGATAGGACATTATTTACTGATTTTCTACAGTTCACATATCTAAAAGGCAAACATCCATTATTTAAGGCGTTAGCATCCCTTAGCTCTTCTACTTTATAGATATGACTCTTAAGGACTCAAGAGACCAACAAAAAATACATTTGTTTTTTCTTTTTTTTACCCTAGTAGGGGTGAAATTAGCTTTTGTTTGATCATTAACACCTTAAAGGCAGGTTAATTAGTTATTGTCAGGAATTACCCCTACTTAAGAGTTTTGACCTTTGTAATAATAATAGATGGGTGTTGATGTTTTGCTTCATTTATGTGTTTATTTGACTATTGGTAGTCTTACTCTTAATATTCAACATAGACTAAACAATTTACCTTCTCCAAGTAGTCTCTCAAAATGTTCACTTCTTTGTAACTAGTGATTTGATGGATTGCTGACCTCCAGACCGCTCACTTGTGCTCATCTTTGAGGCTTCCAATCTCTTACAAGAAGGATTCTCTCTCATTAGCCTATCGAGGATAGGCTCCTATATGTAGACAAACTATGGGCAAGCTCTTTGAAGTCCCAGCTTGGATAAACCTTGCTCTGCTTAGACCCCTATCAAGTCACCAACTTGCTAGTACTAAGGCTAACCTACCAAGCATTTGCATCAAGGCTACTACATACTAAGCCCTTCTCTTCCAATCTATAGAGCTACTAAGTGCCAAGAACGACTAGTTGAGTATTGTGGCTAACATGCCAAGTGTTGAAGCTGAAGTGACTCTGCATTGAGCTCGATTCATTTGGCCTATCAAATAGCATTGTCCTTTATTCGTCTAGGCAACTACAAGTACCATTCTTCGACAGAAGCTACACTCGTTCTAAGCATCTATAATACCACATGATTCCCCTATATGAACCCATTAATAGGTTTCCATCTATTTGTTACTTTTATGATATTTTTACTATATTCCCTTCTCATCATTTGTCATATTTATCCCTTTTTGTACATATTAGGAATCTTTTTCTTTATTGTCTTTTATGTGATTTTCCTTATTTGTATTGTTTCCTTAAAGGACTTACTATAAATAGTCTTTTTATTATAGCTGCAATCTTATACCTTATACATAATGAATATTCTTGTTCTTATGAGATATCCCTCTTTGAGTATATTTTCTCTTATACTCTTATCTAATCTTGCCAAGTAGCTCGAGATTAGTGACAAGTATACCTTAAGATTAGCTTATGAGTCATATAAAGCAAAGTGTGAAGTCTTGTCAAGTTCATTGGTGCATCATATCTTCCGAGTAGCTTTACGTAAGCTACTATGTTTGCTAACCCTCTGGTCCTCATTTTCTTCAATAGCTCAAAGGACTCACCTGGTCACTACTCCTTATAGTAAGTTTTAGTGATTACTAAGCTCTTAGGCACATCATATAATACTAGCATTAAAGCTTGACATTGTGACCGAAAGCTTTGTGCTAAAGTAGTTCTTACTAGTGTGTTTGTTCTGTTATACTCTATTTCTCAAGTGGAAAACAAAGCAAGTTCTTAGGTTGTTGTGTGATTCATACTATCAAATTTGTTTGAGAATCTTCCACTAAATATAAAACTTTATGAAGTTTATATTAAGAAATGTTGAATCCTAGTGTTTAGGGAGAGATTAATGACGCTGAGAGTGATGCTCATGGTTGTGGTTATGTTACTCCATAGACCTTATGAACTACTAACTTGCAGATATAAGACCTTGTTGCTATTATGGCTAATTTAGCTATTTTTATACATAGGGTGGTAAAGACTAGGTTGTAAGAGAGAGTTGAATAAGGCTGGGAAGTAAGAGATAGGTCGAGAAGATAGGTGGGTAAGAATCAAGCACATGAAACTATTAATGTAAACCTAGCCCCACCCCAACATGTTGATAAAGTTGCAAGAAAGAGACTTGAGTTAGATGAGGTTAAGGAGTATGAGGAGGAAGAGTAGTATGAAGGACTCAAAGAACGCGAGCTTAGAGCTTCTAAAGAAGTTGTGTATCTTAAGGTGTAGATTTCAAGCTTTAATGGGTCTGGTAGTACTGATGTCTACCTAGACTGGGAGGAGAAGATTGAAAAGATACTTAACTTTTATGATTATGAGGACTCAGTACATATTCGTGCAGCTATGTTAGAATTTTCTAAGCATGCAGCAGTATGGTGGAAGAAGTTACAAAATGTACGCCAAAGAGCTTGATGAGAAATCCGAATGTAGAACAAGATGAAGAGAGTCCTAAGAAGTAGGTTTTTCCTAAAGCATTATAAGCAAGACACCTTCCAACTCCTTTAAGAAACTAAACAAGGTAGCTACCCTATTGATGAGTATGTTCGAGAGTTTCAATTACTGATGATCCACTATGATGTTGATGAACCTAAGGCATGAATAATAACAGGGTTCATTTTTAGACTATGCATTGAGATTGGTAATGTAGTGGAGGTACAGAGGAAGGAAGTCTAGATGAAACCATTCGAGTAGCCCAAAGGGTAGAATGGAAAAGGACAAGTCAACTCAACTGAATTAGCTTATCGAGCAAGACTAGTATGCTGAGCTGAACTAGTTATGACCAAGCTCAATATAGTTTCGAGATAGACTGTTGAGTTTAGATGCCAAGTAGACCTGATGATGGCCAAGGCAAGAGTAAGGCCGAGCAGCTTGAGGTTAAGAAGGACCAAAGTCAAAGCTCAAGAAGGAAGACTCAAGAGATTAAGTGTTTCAAGTGCCTTGGTTTTAAACACATAGCTAGTTAATGCTTAAACCAACATGTCATCACCATCAAAGGAGACAAACCTTAGTTTAAGGTGGAAAGTGCTAATAAAGGTAAGGAAGAGGTGGGATGTTAATCACCTATTAAGCTAATTTCAAGAAGATATAGATGTCGTGACCCTAATTGAAACGGGACTTGAGTATTGTATGGTCGTACGATGATCTCTTAGTACCTTCGTCTTTGATGAGAATGAGCAAAGGGAGAACCTCTTTTGTACAAATTACCAAGTGAATGGCAAGCTATGCTTTAACCATTGATGGAGGGAGTTGCACCAATGTAATAGCTCAAGGAGTGGTAGAGGCCCTAAAATTACTGACCTATCTTGATAGTAATCAGACTACTAGACCCTTGATCCAAGCTTAAGCTTGAAGGTTGGAAAGTATGGCATTTTATCCTTATGACTTAACATCGAGGAGTCCAAGTTGCTGCAAAGTATTGAATTGATGCTCTAGTTGAGCCAAACTTATACATCACTAGTTGCCAATTGGAGCTCCACTCAAACATCAGGTTGGCTCATCCGACCACCTACCCAACCGACTTAAATCTAAGTCCTAATAAGAATGTATGAGGTGAATTCACCTCGAAAGCATTATTTACCTAGCTTGGCACAAACGACCTACTACCCCTATTCAATACCTTAGCTTGGTAGAGACTAAACTGATCTTATAGACTTATCTTTTCTACCAGAAAGAAAACCACCCACAATGAGCTACATGTCTGAGCAACCATGTGATAGAATCCTCCTTATAAGATACTTACTTTGTTGTAATTTTCAATTGTACCCTTTATCATTCCTTGTACATTACTTCTATAAGACATTACCCATTTTAGTCCTTTTCTACATTAAGTAGGTTACCATAGTTTTTGGGTATAAATACCCTTTGTACATATAGCTACACATTTTCTTGATCATTACCAACATAATTAATATACTTATTTTTCATGAGCATAGCTTATAGCTTGATTGCTTACTTCACTCTTATCCTAAACTTTAATCAAGGCAAGGTAGTGAGTACCCTCTTCGGACCATCTTATGCATTATATCGAGTTGTACTGTAAGTCTTTAGAAGTTCCTTAGTGCATACTATCCTTGCAGCTATTTGTGGACTCACTTATTTACCTTTCCTATTGTTTTTCGTGCATTTCTCATTCCCTTCTTCAAGCTTTTTATAAGCTTAAACCCATCTAGTAACCATCTTTGTTAGTCCTTGGACCCGGTTCGCAACATCTTAGTATTACAATGAAGGTTTCATTTAGATAAGTTGTGTTTGAACTTACTTGAGTAGTAGTGATTGTTGTGGTAGTGTGTTGTGGTTGCATAGAAGTTAGCTGTGAGTGTTTGAGCGAGTAATAAGAGTAATAGTTCATTTTCGTTGAATACTCTATTTTACCCGATTTCGATCTAATGAAAACAAAGCAAGTTTTAGTTGAGTTTATTGTTCATGAGTATAGTTATTGTGTTTACAGATTCGTTGGCCATTTATGTGGAAGAGAGTGAGCATTGATTAGCTTAGAGGAATAGTTCTTGTTGTATCTTAGATTCAAAGTTTGTTTACTGATTTTTGTCGAAAAGATGATGGATCTTAGTGTTAATGCTAGTATTGGAAACAACAATAGTGGTGTCGTCTACCATGGACAACAGCCCTAATGCACTTCTAAGAGTACAGACGAACGACTTGATGAGGTAGCTATCCTCTTAGTCGATTTGACTAGTGCTATTCATGTAATGGCTTATTGACCTATTGAGGTCGTACAAAACACTCCACAAGTTACTTACCCTACTAGAAGATAGAACCTAGCTCAACGGGTTCGAGATGGAGGAGTAAGAGGATGAGTGCGAAGGATGATTAACTTAGGTGATACAGATAAAGAAGAAGAAGTATAATGAGGAAGAAGGAAAAGCTCGAGTACCCTTAGCTATAGTCATGTGAAACTTTAGATTTCGAGCTTTAGTGGATCTAGAAGTACTATCGACTAATTAGATTGGGAAGAGAATGTAGAGAGTGTTTTTTATTATTACCAATATGAGGACCGTAAGAAGATGAGAATTGTTGTTATAGAGTTCTTCGAATATACTATGATGTGGTGGAAGAATTTCCAAATCATGAGAAAATGAGAAGGGTATGGAGAGGTAAATACTTAGTCTAAGAAGAGGATACTCAGAAACAGATTTGTGCCTGACACCTATTTACAAGACACTTTTGCTCGGTTTTATGAGTTGAGATAAGGAGGCGGAACTGTTGATGAATACGTTCAAGAGTTTTAGATACTCACGATTCACTGTAAATGGATTGACCATCAATACAGATAGTGTTCAGGTTTCTTACTAGATTAAGAAATGACATCCGAGATATTGTAGAACTTTAGTAGTTTACTACGATGGATAAGGCTATACAAAAAGCCTAGTAAGTGGAGAGATAGAGAAGGAGCAAAATACCGACCTAATCCTAGTAAGCTAACTTAGTTAATCAAGCTGACCTACCTAGGGAAGTTATCAAGCTTAATCATGTACTGAGCCGACCAAAAGGGTAGATGTCAGGGCTAAATAGAAGGGCCAACTTGATGATGATGTGCTGACTAGAACATATGAGAGGGGCAAGGATTTGGAAGGAAGACTAACCAGATCAAGTGCTTTAAGTGCCAAGGATTTGGGCACGTGGTTGCTTAATGCCTGAATCGAAGGACTACGATTATCAAGGGAGATGTCCCAATGATTGAAGTGGAAAGTACAAATGAGGAACCGGAGGAGGAGAAAAAAGTGGGAGGTAAGATTGATGTTAATGCCAACATGATTGAGGAAGATATGTTTGCAAAGGACTTAGATAAGTTGACTCTAGTTGTCAAACATGTAATGAGTTTAAAACCATCTACTAAGGAGAAGTAGAGAGAGAATTTGTTCCATATCACTTGCAAAGTGAATGGTTAGGTTTGTGCACTCATAGTAGATAGTGAAAGTTGCACTAATGTAGTATCTGCCGACCTGAGTAAGAAATTGAAGTTGTTAACCACCTTACATTCGAAACCATATAAATTATATTGGCTGTATGAGAAGGGAGCACTACATGCCACTCAGCAAGTGTTGTTGCCAATCTCAATTGGGAACTCTTATGATGAAATTCTTTGTAATATGTTACCCATGTGTACATAACATGTATTGTTAGGCCGACCTTAGCTTTTTGATCAAAGGGTTATTCATGATAGCTCTTGGAATACATATGTGTTTGAGAAGAATGGGAAGAAGATTACATTGAACCCTATGTTGCTGAGTCAAGTTAACAAACTACAAGCTAAACTTGCTCGAAGATCAAAGAAGGCTCAAGTGTTGAGTAGAGTTGAACTCCGAGAAGCTATTAAGGTCGATGTGCTAACTTTTCTATTGATTAGATGAATGTTAGAATTGTAGAAGAGGGGTGAACTACCCTTAGAGGTTAGAGAATTACTAGAAATGTATATTGACCTATTCCCATAACAGTTGCCCAAGGGATTACCCTCTTTCAAAGGCATTGAATAATGCATTGACTTGATACCTGATACTGTCCTACTGAACAAACTAGCTTATCAGATGAACCCTAAACAAGTTGCTAAACATTGAAGACAAGTTAATGAACTACCAGAGAAGGGATATTTAAAGGAAAGTCCGAGCCCTTGTCCCATACCTGCGTTACTTATGCCAAAGAATGATGGAACATAGTGTATGTATGTAAACAATAGAGCTATCAACAAGATTACAATCAAGTACTGATACTCCATCTCGAGGCTGGACGATATGTTGAATGAACTAAATGTTGTGAAAGCATTCAGTAAGATAGATCTGAAGTCAGGATACTACCAAATCTAAATGAGACAAGGGGATGAGTGGAAAACTGCTTTTGAGACTCAACATGGCCTGAATGAGTAGTCTATCATGCCTTTCGAACTATCAAATGCCGTATGCACTTTTATAAGACTAATGAATCATGATTTAAGAGATTTGATTGGAAAGTTTGTTATCGTCTACTTTGATGACATCCTTGTCTGTAGCGCTGACATAGCAATGCACATTGGTCATTTCAAAGCTGTTTTTGATGTCCTTCGATTAGAGAGGTTGTTTAGAAACCTGTAGAAATGTTATTTTTGTTAGGAAGAAGTGATCTTCTCAAGATATATGGTTGGCGAAAAAGGATTAAGCATGGATGAAGAGAAGGTATGAGCTATTGTTAAGTGGCTAACCTCGACCTCCAATGCTAAGGTGGGAAGTTTTCATGGATTAGCATCATTCTATCAATGTTTTATCCAAAGATTTAATACCATTGTAACACCTCTAGTTGAGCTAACCAAGAAGAATGTAGAGTTCAAGTGGGAAGAGAAAGAGGAAAGGAGTTTTACTGAGGTGAAATGAGGTTGACCTTGGCCTCAGTCTTGGCTCGACTAGACTTTGACAAAGTATTTGAGCTTGAATGCGATGTGTTAAGTGTCAACACTAGGGCTATGCTAATGTAAGAAAGCTAACCTATCGCTTATCATAACGAGAAGCTCAAAGGAGAATAATTGAACTATTTTGTATATGACAAAGAGCTTTCAACCTCAATTCAAGCTCTTAGCATATGGCAACATGTTCTTCTACTAAAAGAGTTTGTCATATACACGGATCATGAGTCCTTGAGATGTGTACAAAGTCAATCTAGATGTTCCAAATGCTAAGCCTAATCGATTGAGTTCCTAAAGAGATTTAATTTTGTCATTAAATACATGCAAGGCAAGAACAATGTAGTTGCTGATGCTTTTATCAAGAAGACATGTTCTTGTCATTGAGTCGCATACCAAATTATTAGGATTTAAAGAGCAGTATCAGAATGATCCTCATTTTGGCCTTATATATAGGCATTTTGGAGAAGGAAGAGTAGTTGATGAATACTATGTAAAGGATGGGTATTTTTTCAAAGGTGGTAAGTTATATGTGTCAATTTGTTTGATAAAGGAGCTACTGGTGAGAGAAGCCTAAAGTAAAGGACTCTCTGGATACTTTAGCGAGTAGATAACATATGAACTATTGAGTGATAGGTTCTTCTAGCCTAGAATGAAGTGAGACATGCATTGTGTGATTGAGAGATGCACCACTTGTAAGAAAGCAAAGAGCCGAGTAAAGTAAGGGAAAGCAATGTCGCTACTTGTTCTGATTAAACCATGGACTGACTTGAGTATAGATTTTGTCTTTGGATTACCTTAGATTACTTAAGGCAAAGATTCTATGTTGGTTATCTTACATAGGTTCAGTAAAGTGGCACATTTTGTGCCCTACACTAAAACTAATGATGCTTAGGCTATTACTTCTTTGTTTTCGTAAGAAGTAGTTCATTTGCACAGAGTGCCAAGGAGTGTAATGTGTGATAGAGACCTAAAATTTTTAAGTCATTTCTAAAGGATCCTCTAACGTCAGATGGGAACTAAACTACTGTTCAACACCTCTTCCCATCCCTAAATCGATGGCTAAATAGAAGTGGTCAATCACATCTTAAGATCATTTATCTAAGCTATAGTAGAGAAGAACTTAACCAACTAGGATGTCTACCTACCCATGGTTAAATTTTCTTACAACAAGACAATACACATTACTACTAGACATGCTCCATTTGAAGTCATCTATGGTTTTAACCTCGAACTACCCCTCGATCACACCCCTATGCCATCCATTGACTTAGAAGATCTTAAGGCAAGAATTAGAGCCCAGTCTATCTAGTAGATTTATCAATGAGTCACCCAATAGATTAACAAAGCCACTAGAAAGCTAAAGGAGAAAGGCAAATGAAAGAAGACTAAGTAGTTTCAGCTTGGACACCAAGTGTGGTTACACTTAAGTTATGAAAGGTTCCTTGATAAGAGGACGAACAAGCTATCTACAAGAGCTAAAGGACCATTTACGATACTTCGGAAGATCAATGACAATACATACTAACTTGAGCTTCTAGAAGAATTCGGAGTGTTAGACATATTAAATGGTATCGACCTCAACCCTTATTGACCTAGAGAGAACTTAGACAAGGTCTAGTCGGATATGATCCTAAATCCTAATCAACCCAGCAGGGATGATAGGAATCAAGCTAACGGACTCTTGACCCAAGCTCAAGCTCGAGGGTTGGAAAATATGGCCAGGCAAATTCTTTTCTTACAACTTAACATCGATGAGTTAGAGTTACTACAATGTGCTGACCCAATGCCCTGGTTGAATTAAACCCTCTTGTATTCATTGAGTGTCACCAATTGCTGACTTGAGTACCACTTGAACATTAGCCCAACCCATTTGACCACCTACTCAGCTAACTAGAATCTAAGTCCTATGGAGAACATTTGAGGTAAATTCACCTCAAAAGCATTATTTGCTCAACTCAGTATAGCCAACCTACCATCCTTGCTTAGCATCTTAGCTCGATAGAGACCAAACTGATCTTATAAAATTGTCTTTTTTGCCAAAAAGACAACCATCGACAATGAGCTTTGTATCCAAGCAATCACGTAGTAGAATCCTTCATACGAGATATTCACTTTATTGTAATTTTCAATTGTACCCTTTATCATTCCTTAAACATTACTTCTTTAAGACATTACCCTTTTTAGTCTTTTCCATTTTAGGTAAGTTACCATAGTTTTTCGGGTATAAATACCCTTTGTACATATAGCCACACATCATCTTGATCATCATAAACATAATGAATATACTTCTTTTTCGTAAGCATATCTTATAGCTTGTTTACTTACTTCACTCTTATCCTAACCCTTAAGCAAGGCTAGGTGGTGAATACCTTCACTAGACCATCTTATGCATCAAATTGACTTGTTCCATAAGTCTTTGAAAGTTCCCTAGTGCTTTATATCCTTGGAGCTATTTGTGGATTTGCTTATTTACCTTTCTTTTTGTTTTTCACACATTTCCCATTCCCTTCTTTAAGCTACCCTAGTGATCGTCCTTGTCAGTCCTTAGACCCAATTTGCAACATACCCTTACCCTAAGCCATATAAGATTTATTGGTTAAATGAGAAGAGAGATCTATTAGTTGCCAAGCAAGTTAATGTACCTATTCCTATTGATGATAGATATAAGGACGTGGTGCTGTACAACATCCTACCCATGTGTGCCTTCCATATTTTACTTAGTTGACCTTAGCTATTTGATTTGAAGGTACCACATGGTGGATATAAGAACAACTATATGTTCTAGAAGGATGGGGAGAAGGTCTAAAGAAGTCTAAGAGTTGTAAGAGAAGATTTCCAAATCACTATAGAGGAAATCCTTAGTGATTTCCTAAGTCCAATTTTCCAGAGTAGTCAAGATGGAAGAGTGTATACTTTAGTTGAGAGAAGCCGGAGCCTTACCTACCGAGGTGTAGATATTACTTCATGAGTATGCTGACTTATTTCCTATCGAGATGCTAAGAGGATTACCACCTATCAAAGGAATAGAGTATTTCATTAAACTCCAACCTAAAACTACTTTACCTAACTAGCCTGTCTATAGGCTCAATCTTAAGAAAGCATCTGAGCTAAAGAAACAAGTCGATCAGTTGATTAAACGAGGATATGTTTGGGAGAGAATGAGCCCCAATGCTATGCCCATTATCCTAGTGCCAAAAATGGATGGCTCATAGAGAATGTATATTGATAGCCGAGCAATCAATAAAATCATTATCAAATACTAATATTTGTTCCCTCAATTGGATGATATGCTCAATGAGTTACAAGGTGCTTGAGTCTTTTTTAAGATTGACTTGAAGAGTAGCTACCACCGAATACAAATGAGACTTTGAGACGAATCGAAAATTGCTTTCAAAATGAAGGATAGTTTGTTCAAATGGATGGTAGTGCCATTTGGTCTGACAAACGCACCAATCATTTTTATGTGGCTCATGAATCATGTCTTAAGGTTATTGATTGGCAAATGCATTGTTGTGTACTTTGATGATGTTTTGGTATATAATATCGATTTCATTTCCCATGTCGTGAGCTTGAGATCTATGTTTGATATCCTTTGTGTCAAGCAATTATTCAGTAATTTGAAGAAGTGCACATTCTGCCTAAGTGAGGTTGTATTGCTTGGTTACGTTGTTTCCAATGGAGGTGTCAAAGTTCATGACGAGAGAGTTCGAGCTATTCTTAAATGGCTAACGTCAACTAATGTTGTAGAAGTTAGGAGTTTCCATGGTCTAGCTTCATTTTATCAAAAAATCATTTAAAACTTTAGTTCCATAGCTACCCTACTGGCTAAGCTAACCAGGAGAAACTATAAATTCAAATGGTTTAAGAAAGCTCAAAGGTGTTTTGATGAGCTAAAGTCTAAGTTGACTTCAGCACCAGTACTTTTTCTACCCAAATTTGAGAAGGCTTTTTAATTAGAGTGTAATGCATCTACAGTTGGCATTGGAGCTATTCTTATGTAGGAGCACCAACTAGTTGCATATTTTAGTGAGAAGCTTAGAGGTGCCATACTAAACTACCTAGCGTATGACAAGGAATTTTGATAGGAATCAGATTACTAGACCTTTGACCTAAGCTCAAGCTTAAGGGCTGGAAAGTATAGTCAGGTGAATTCTTGCCTTATGACCTCTTACTAAGGAGTTCGAGCTGTTGCAATGTGCTAACCTGATGCCTTAACTGAGTTGAATCCATTCATATTCATTGAGTGTCACTAATTGTCGACCCGAGCTCTACTCAAACATTAGCTTAGCCTAACCAACCACCTACCCAGCCGACTTGAATCCAAGCCCTATGGAGAATGTTAATGGTGAATTCACCTAAGAACCATTATATGCCCGGCTCGACACAGCTAACCTACTACCCCTATTCGGCACCTCGACTCTATAGAGACCAAACTAATCTTACATAATTGTCTTTTCTACCAAAAAAGGCAACCACCTACAATAAGCCATATGTTTGAGCAACCATGTGATAGAATCCTCCATACATGATACCTACTTAGTTATAATTTTCAATTGTACCCTTTATCATTCCTTATACATTACATTTTTAAGACATTACCCCTTTTAGTCTTTCCATTTAAGGTAGGTTTTTTTGGGTATAAATACCCTTTGTACATGTAGCCACACATCATCTTGATCATTATCAACATATTGAATATACTTCTCTTTCGTGAGCATTGTTTGCTTTACTCTTACCCTAACCCTTAAGCAAGGCTAGGTGGTGAGTAACCTGACTAAAACCTCTCATGCATCATATCTAGTTGTGCCATAAGTTCTTGGAAGTTCCTTGGTGCATCATATCCTTAGAGCTGTTCATGGATTTAGTTATTTACCCTTCTTGTTGTTTTTCACAGTGATCGTCCTTAGACCTAGTACGCAACATCTTGGTATCAGAGTAGAGGTTTTGTTTAAGTAAGTTGTGTTTTAACTTATCCAAGTAGTAGTGATTGTTGTTATAGTATGTTGTAGTTGCATAGAAGTTAGTTATGAGTATTTGAGCAAGTCATAAGAGTAATAGTTTGTTTTGGTTGTATACTCTATTTTGCCCTGTTTTCGAACTAATGGAAACAGAGCAAGTTTCAATTGAGTTTATTGGTCATTAGTATAGTTGTTGTGTTCACAGATTCATTGGACATTTATGTGCAAGAGTGTGAATATTGATGAGCTTGGAGGAATAGTTCCTATTGTATCTTATGTTCAAAGTTTGTTTAATTAGTTTTGTAAAAAAGATGATGAGTCCTAATGTTAATGCTAGTATTAGAGACGACAATAATGGTGTCGTCCACCATAGACGACAACCCTAAAGCACCCCCAAGAGTATAGACGAATGACTAGATGAGGTAGCCAACCTCTTAGTTGATTTGACCAGAGCTATTCATGCAATAGCCTATTAACCTACTGTAGCTGCTCAACTTACTAAAGGATGGAACCTAGCTTAAAAGGTTCGAGGTGGAGGAGTAGGAGGACAAGTGTAAAGGAGGATTGACTTAGGTGGTACATATAAAGAAGAAGAAGAAGAAGAGTACAATCAGGAAGAAGGATGAACTCGAGCACCCTAAGCTACCGATCATGTTAAACTTCAAATTTCGAGCTTCAACTGATATGGAAGTGTTGACTACTACTTAGACTAGGAAGAGAAAGTAGAGTGCTTTTTTATTATTACCAATATGAGGACCATGAGAAGGTGAGAATTGTTGCTATATAGTTCTCTAAAATTGTTGCTGTATAGTTCTCTAGATATGCTACAATGTGATGGAAGAATTTCTGAATCTTGAGAAGATGAGAAAGGTATGGAGGTAAATACTTAGCTTGAGAAGAAGAGGATACTTAGAAATAGATTTATGCCTGACATTTATTTGAAAGACACTTTTGCTTGGCTTCAAAAGTTGACATGAGGAGGCCAAATTGTTGATGAATATGTTTAAGAGTATCAGATACTAATGATTTGTTGTGAATGAAATGAACTATTAGTACAGATAGTGTCCAGGTTTCTTACTGGATTAAGAAACGACATTTGAGATATTGTAGAACTTCAGCAATTCACTACAATGGATGAGGTTATACAAAAGGCCTAGTTTGTGAAGAGACAAAGAAAGAGTAGAATGCCAACTCCATCCTAAATGAGTTGACCTGGTCAGTCAAGTTGATATGCTTAAGGAAGTTTATGAGTTTAATTAAATATCGAGTCGACTGGAAGGGTAGATGTTAGGGCTGAATAGAAGGGTTGACCCAATAGTGATGTATCGACTAAAACATATGAGAAGGGGTAAGGATTTGGAAGGAAGACTAGCCAGATTAAGTTCTTTAAGTGCAAAGGATTTAGGTACATGGTTACTTAGTGTCCAAACCAAAGGACCATGATTATCAAGAGAGATGTCCTAAAGATTGAAATGGAAAGTATAGAAGAGGAACTAGAGAAGGAGAAAGAAGTGGGAGGTGAGATTGGTGTTAATGTCGACTAGATTGTAAAAGATGTGTTTGTAGAGGACCTAGATAAGTTAACTTTAGTTGTCCGACGTGTAATGAGCTTGGACCCCTCTATCGAGGGGGAGCAAAGAGAGAACTTATTCCACATCACTTGCAAAGTGAATGATCAAGTGTGTACACTCATAGTGGATAGTGGGAGCTATACCACTATAGCATCCATCGACTTGATTAAGAAATTCAAGTTGCTAACCAGTCTACATCCAAAGCCATATAAGTTAGATTGGTTTAATGAGAATGAAGCACTATACGTCACTCAACAAGTGTTGTTGCCGATCTGAATTGGAAACTGTTTCAATGAAATTCTTTGTGACGTGCTACCTATGTGCACATCACATTTATTGTTAGGCTGACCATGGCTTTTCAATCAAAGGGTTGTTCATGACGGTTATAGGAATATGTATGTATTTGAGAAGGATGGGAAAAAGGTTACGTTTCTATAGGAATATTTATGTATTTGAGAAGAATGGGAGGAAGGTTACGTTGAACCCTATGCTATAAAGTCAAGTTAGAAAACTATAAGCTAAACTTGCTCAAAGATCAAACAAGGCTCTAGTGTTGAGGAGAGCCTAACTCATAGAAGCTATTATGGCTAATGTGCCAACTTTTTTGTTGATCAAACAACTCCTAGAATTGTAAGAGGGGTTGAACTACCCCTTAAGGTTAGAAAACTACTTAAAGAGTATACCGACCTATTCCCAAATTAGTTGCTTAAAGGATTACCCCATTTTAGAGGCATTAAACAGTGCATTGACTCAATACCCAACATTGCCTTGTTAAACAAACTAGCTTATTAGATGAACCCCAAATAAGCAGCCGAACTTCAAAGACAAGTTAATAAACTATTGGAGAAGGGAAATGTGAAGGAAGGTTTGAGCCCTTATGCTATACCTGCATTACTTGTACCAAAGAAGGATGGAACATGTCATATGTGTGTAGATAATAAAGCTATCAACAAGATTACGATGAAGTACCAAGACCTTATCCTGAGGCCAAACAATATGTTAGAAGAATTAAGTGGTATGAAAGTATTCAGCAAGATAGATTTGAAGTCAAGATACCACCAGAGTTGAATAAGATAAGGGGATGAGTGCAAGACTGCTTTTGAGACTTGACATGGCCTGTACAAGTGGATAATCATACCTTTTGGACTATCAAATGCCTTAAGCACTTTTACGAGACTAATGAATTATGTATTGAGAGATCTAATTGGAAAGTTTGTCATCATCTACTTTGTTGACATCCTTGTCTATAGTACCGACATAGTAATGCATGCTAATCATCTTAGAGTTATTTTTTATGTCCTTCAAGTAGAGAGGTTGTTCATAAACCTAAAGAAATGTTGTTTTTGTCAAGAAGAAGTGATATTCCTATGATATGTGGTTGGTGGAAGAGGATTGAGTGTAGATGAAGAAAAGGGTTGAGCTCTTGTTGAGTAGCCAACCCTAACCTCTTGTGCTAAGGTAAGAAGTTTTCATAGATTAGCATTATTCTACCAATGCTTTAGCCAAGGATTCAATACCATTGTTATGCCTCTGACTAAGTTGACCAAGAAGAATACAGAGTTCAAACGAGCAGAGAAAGAGGAGAGGAATTTTGCTGAGGTAAAAATGAGGTTGACCTCTGCCCTAATCTTGGCTCTACTAGACTTTGACAAAGTATTTAAGCTAGAATACGATGCATCAGGTGTCAACATCAAGGCTATGCTGATGTAGGAAGGCTGACCTGTTACTTATCATAGCGAGAAACTCAAAGGAGTACAATTGAACTATTATGTATATGATAAAGAGCTTTTATCCCAAATCTAAGCAATTTGCATGTGGCAATGTGATCTTCTACCAAAAGAGTTTCGTCATATATATTAGTTATGAGTCCTTGAGATATTTATGAAGCTAATCCAAACTTTCCAAATGCTAAGCCTGATGGATTGAGTTCTTTAAGGGATTTAATTTCATCGTTAAATACAAGCAAGGAAAGAACAATGTAGTTACCGATGCTTTATCAAGAAGACATGTTCTTACTGAGTTACAGACCAAATTGTTAGGGTTTGCCAGCATAAAAGAGTAGTATCAAAATGATCCTCATTTTTACCCTATATATAGGCACTTTGGAGAAGGAAGAGCAGTAGATGAACATAATGTAGACAATGGGTATTTGTTTAGAGGTAACAAGTTGTGTGTGCCAACCTATTTAATAAGGGAGTTGCTGGTGAGAGAAGCCTATAGTGGAGGACTCTTTAGACACTTTAGTGAGTAAAGAACATATGAACTATTAAGTGATAGGTTCTTCTAGCCTATAATGAAGTGAGACATGCATTATGTGATTAAGAGATGTGCTACTATAAGAAAGCAAAGAGTGGAGCAAAGCAAAGGAAAGCAATGCCATTGCTTGTTTTAACTAAACCATAGGTTGACTTGTATGGATTTTGTCCTCGAATTACCTTAAATTTCCTAAGGCAAAGATTCTGCAATGGTTATCATGGATAGGTTCAGCAAAATGGCATATTTCACGCCATATACTAAAACTAATGATGTTATGGCTATTGCTTCATTGTTTTTGTAGGAAGTAGTTTGTTTGCATGGAGTACTAGGGAGTCCATTGTTTAATAGAAACCTAAAATTTCTAAGTCATTTCTAGAAGGCATCGGATGGGAACTAAACTACTGTTCAACACCTCTTGCCATCCCTAAACCGATGGCTAGATAGAATTAGTTAACTATACCCTAAGATCACTGCTTTGAGCTACAGTAAGGAAAGACTTAATCGATTAGGATGTCTACTTGCTCGTGGTCAAATTTTCTTACAACAGGATAGTATACACCACCATTGGACATACCCTATTTGAAGTTATCTATTGTTTTAACCCTAAACTACCCCTTTATCACACCTCCATGCCATCCATTGATCTAAAAGATCCTAAGGCAAGAACTAGAGACTAATCCATCTAGCAGATCTATTAATGAGTCACCTAATAGATTAATAGAGTCGCTAGAAAGCTGAAGGAGAAAGGCAAAGGAAGGAAGACCAAGCAATTTTAGCCCAAAGACCAAGTGTAGCTACACTTGAGTAAGGAAAGATTCCTTAATAAGAGGAAGAACAACCTATCTGCCAGAGTTAAGGATCATTTACGATACTCTAGAAGATCAATAACAAAGCATATTGACTTGATCTTCCAAAAGATTTCAGAGTATCAAATGTATTTAATGTCACTGAACTCAGCCCTTATAGATCAAGGGGGAACTTGGATGAAGACCAGCTAGATTAAATCCCAAATTCCAATCAGCCTAATGGAGATGATAAGAGTTAGACCACCGGACTCTTGACCCAAGCATGAGCTTGAGGGCTAGAAAGTATGGCTAAGAGAATTCTTTCCTTATGACTTACCACCGAAGAGTCCAAGCTGCTACAATGTGCCGACCTGATGTCCTAACCAAGCTAAACCCTCTCATATTCATTAAGCATCACCAACTATTGACTTGAGCTCCATTAGAGCATTAGTTTGGCCCATCTAACCACTTACCCAGCTGACCTAAATCTAAGCCCTACTAAGAATATCCAAGGTAAACTCACCTTGGAAGCATTATTTACCTAACTTGATGTAGCCAACCTACCACCCTTGCTCGATACCTCAGTTCAACAGAGATTAAGTTGATCTCGTAGAATTGTCTTTTCTACATGAAAGACAATCACCCATAACAAGCCACGTATCTGAGCAACCATGTGATAGAATCCTCCATACAAGATACCTACTTTGTTGTAATTTTCAACTGTACCCTTTATCAATCCTTGTACATTACTTATTTAAGACATTACCCTTTTTAGGCTTTTCTATTTTAGGTAGGTTTTCCTAATTTTTCGGGTATAAATACCCTTTGTACATATAGGAGTACATCATCTTGATCATTATCAACATACTAAATATACTTCTTTTTCGTAAGTATAGCTTATAACTTGTTTGTTTATTTCACTCTTATCTTAACCTTTAAGTAAGGCTAAGTGGTAAGTACCCTCATCGAACCATTTCGTAGGTCATATCGAGTTGTGTCGTGAGTCTTCAGAAGTTTCTAGGTACATCCTATCCTTAGAGTTGTTTGTGGATTTGCTTATTTACTTTTCCTATTGTTTTTTGCACCCATTCCCTTCTTTAAGTTTTCTACAAGCTTAGATCCACCTCGATGATCGTCCTTATCAATCCTTAGATTGATTTTGCAACAAAATTTTATGCCTTCATCCGAGCTCTTTAGAACTAGCAACACTACCTACTGCTGAGGGAATTCATTATCTACATAGATCATGAATCCCTTAAGCATCTCAAAGTACAATAGAAACTTTCTCAATGTTACACTAAATGGGCCGAGTTCTTGGAATCTTTTTCCTATGTCATCAAGTCTAAGAGGGGAAGCATTGATACCCTTTCTCGTCAGCATGTTCTTATTATAGCAATGCAAGCTAGGATGCTCGGATTTGGTACACTAATTGATTAATATGAGCATGATTCATATTTTAGACCCTTAGTGGCCAAATGCAACATAAGAGGAGTAGTGGATGGATTCTATTTGAGCTAAGGATTTTTTATGAAGGGGAGATGAATTTGTGTGCTGAGTAGATCTATTAGGGAATTACTTATTTGAGAAGCCTATACTAGAGGCTTAGCGGACTGCTTTGGTGAGAAGAGAATGACTAAGTTGTTGAAAGAATATTTCTATTGGCTTAGGTTGATGAAAGATGTGTGCAAAGTTCTTGAGTGTTGCAAGGTATGCACACAAGCTAAAGGAAGAAAGGAGCCATATGAAGAGTATATACCTCTACCCTCACCTAAACGGCCATGGATAGATTTGAGCATAGATTTCATGCTTGACCTATCTTAAACACCATAGAGACATTATTCTATTATGGTGATGGTTGATCGTTTCAGCAAGATAAGCCACATCATCCCCTACCATAAAATTAATAATGTTTTATTTGTTGTTAACCTCTTTTTGCAGGAGATCGTATGGTTGTATGTAGTACTAAGGAGTATTATGTTTGATCATAATTAGAAGTTCACAAGCATTTTCTAGAGAACCCTATGAAAGAAGCTTAGCACTAAACTCATGTTCAGTACTTCTTCCCACCCATAAATAGACGGCTAGACAAAAGTTGTGAACAAAACAGTTGACAACCTCCTTTGAGTTACTGTTGGGAAGAATCTATATGACTAGGATCTATGCCTACCCATCATTGAGTTTACTTATAACTGCTTTACTCATAGCTCAATAAGAAGATCACCTTTTGAGGTTGTCTATAGACTTAATCTAAACTTACCCTTGGACATGGTCATTAGCCTAACCTCCTAAGGAGAAAGTCAATCGGGCTTGCAACGCACTGAGAAGTTTCAAAAAGTGCATTAGAAGGTTGCCATATGACTAGCTAAGACTGTAGCTTGACAAAGAGAACAAGGAAGCAGAGGAAGAAGATGAGTCATTTATAACCTAAGAGACCTTATTTAGATCTACCACAGTAAGGAGAGATTTCTAAGGAAGAGGATAAACAAGTTATCTCCTAGGTTGGATGGACCTTTTAAGATCCTTCTGTGTGTCAATGATAACACCTATGAGCTTGAGCTCCCTAAAGGATATAGAGTATCACCTACTTTCAACATCACTAACCTAACGCCTTATGTACCTGAAGAAGAAGAAGACCTAGATTTGAAGGCAAATCTTCAACAATTATGAGGAACTAATAGATTGCCGACCTCCAGACCCATCACTCATACTCATCTTTACAGCCTCCAATCTCTTATCAAAAGGATTCTAATGCGAATTGTCATCAAGAACAGATAAGGCCAATTGTAGGGATAGGTTTAAGCTTACCAAAAGCTTGAAAGAGTGGTAGGGAAATGCATGAAAGAACAAAAATGAAAAGAAAGTAAGGAAACCCATGAGCAACTCTAAAGGATATAATGTACCAATAGAACTTATGAGGATACACAGCACAACTCGATATAATGCATAAATTGGTCCGATGAGGTTACTCAACACCTAGCCTTATGGGTTAGGATAAGAGTGAAATGCAAGTAAACAATCAGTATTTACAAAAAGAGGAATATTCAGTATATTGATAATAATCTGATAATTCGCGACTACATGTACAAGGGGTATTTATACCCAAGAATTTAGGGTAGCATGCCTAAAAAGTAAAAGAAGGAAAGGGTGTTACCTTGAAGAAGTAATATATAAGAATACAAAAGAGTAAAAATGAATATTTAAGAAAAATAATGATTAATGTAGCAAATTCTATATGTGGTCCTATACACGTAGCAAAGATGCATTGGTGATGCTATTGGAGGATAAAGACAAAAGAGTACAATCAGGTTGCTTATCCAAGCAAAGGTAACTGATGATTAGTTTAGGGTCTGTCTCTCATCCTCTTGATAAGGGTGATGCCAAGAAATTGGTTAGCCCGGACATGAGTGAGTGAACGTGCAAGGCCTAGTTACTATCTTAGAAGTCTACTATTTAGCACAAAGCTTTTAAGAGATGGGCAGTCATTCGGCTCAACATGCAAAGTGGCTCAATAAAGAGATACTCAACTTCGATAGGAGTTAGCTGGAGTAGGAGGATATACCTTGCTAGCCCCTCTAGTCCTCGAGCTTAGCTATGTGTCAAAGGCCTAATAGCCCAATTCCCATTAGATTCTCTCATCAACCTACTGAAGACTCGCTCTTGTACGCAGACAAACTATGGGCGAATTCTCAGAAGTTCTAACTTGGATAGACCTTACTTTGCTTGAACCCCTACTGAGTCACCAACTTGCCTAGTTCCAAGGCTAACCTGTTAAGCACTAGGGCTAAGGCTACTATATACAAAGCCCATCTCTTTTAGCATACAGAGCTGCCATATGTTGAGGCCGACCAGCTAAGTGCCATGGTCGACATGCTGAGTGGCAAAGCTAAAGTGACTGTACATCAAGCTCTAATCATTAGACCTATCGAACACCATTGTCCTTTAGTCATCTCAATAACTCTAAGTACCAGACCCTAGTAGTAGCTACACTATTTTAAGCATCCATAGTGCCCCAAGATTCCCCTATACGAAACCATTGATAAGCTGCCACCCGTCCGTTACTTTTCTGACATTTGTACTATATTCTGTTTTCATCATTTGTCATATTTACTCCTTTTTCATACATACTAGGAATCTCTCTCTTCATTGTCTTTTATGTAATTTTTCTTATTTGTATTGTTGCCATAAAGGACATACTACAAATTGTCCTTCTACTATAGCCACAATCATATACCTTACACTTAATGAATATTCTTGTTCTTATGAGATATCCCTCTTCGAGTATATTTTCTCCTACACTCTTATCTAATCTTACCAAGTAGCTTGAGATTAGTGAAGAATGGACCATAACATTATCTTGTGAGTCATATCAAGGGAAGTGTTAAGTCATGTCATATTCATTGGTGCATCATATCCTCCGAGCTGTTTCACATAAGCTACTATGTTTGCTAACCCTTCCATCTTCATTTTCTTCAATATCTCGAAGGATCCACCTAGTTACTACTCCCTATGATAAGTCCTAATGATTATTGAGCTCTTCAACACATCATGATTGGAACAAATTTAAAACTAAATTAATTACTGTAAACACATTCAAATTGTTCTAAAATAGGTTGTTACCTTTGACAATTTCCTTTTTTCTCATGTAAAGGGCTACCAAACCGTAATTGATATCTAGTACAAATAGGGTAATACCTTACATTCTGGATTTCTTTGTTTTTTTTATGAGGACATGACATAGGTGTTCATGTACTTACTTTAATTAATCATGTTAAGAATGTTTGGAATTTGGTTGCTTGACATTTTGCACATGTCAAATTCTAATAATTTTCCTCTATAAACATCATGTTGAAGTTGGAAAGTAAATTAAGTAATGCTATAAACCACATTCGTGTGTTTGTTTCTACATTAACCTTACGACATCTTTAGGATGAAAGGAATAACATTCAGTATAAAAACTCAAGCAAGGCTCCCAATATTTTGGTTAAATGAATCATGAATAACTTAGTGAATCTTAGAAGAGATCACAAGGTGGATTCATTCATGCATAACTTCTTGCAAACTCATAAGAGGCAAAAACATATCCATCCATTTTGAATGTTGACTATAATATGACAATAATGGCTAAGCTTTAATACTAATAGTCAAAATCTACTCATACAAATTTAGCTTTTAGTTATTTCTACACAATGGAACGCATGAGGTTCAATTCAATACTAATTTTCTCTTTATATATATAATTGTGTGCAACTTTAATGGAAATCTTCAATTTGTTCATCTCTTCTTTACATGATTATCTCCAAATGATTATATCACAATTATACCTACAATGCTACCATTCTAAAGTTCATTGTAACTCGAATTATGACAAAGAGGCAACTTGTATCATTAAGTGCTTATAGACTCTTTTGCAATAACTAGAAGTAGTAAAGGGATCCTTGTATATTATGTACATAAAGTAGCAATACTTTATGCATGGTATATGTACCATACCTTGATATAACCAAAGTAGCAATACCCTATGCATGGTGTATTTACCATACCTTAATAAAACCTATGAATTCTCAAATTGGATGAATAAGTTTCTAGGGAAACTGACATATATACTATTTACTTTCCAATATTTTCAATGTCGACTTTATCGTACCTAAACAAAAAATATGTCCTACCACATATAAGCTAAGGCAATAAGTTTCCTTTCTAATAAGCAAATCTTCTATGGTTTGCTTAATAAGGTTTGTTGTATCCATTACCACTTCTCATTTTTCCCCAATAAAATGAAAAAGAAATCATAAACAATAACACATAAAGTTATATGGTTCATAAAATGAAGTAGCGATTTTGTATCTTCCTCTAAATTATTTACAATACATAATACACAACACATAATACATAATACAAATGCATATAAAATATATTAGTTCATAGGCTTCCTCCAAGTTCCTAGTCTACCAACTGAACAAGGGAAGGATTTTAGCTTGTGACAATGGCTTATTTCAACATAGTTCAGTGATGGCATATTGTTTGCCACAATTTTCCATTCCACTTCTAGTTTCTTTAAATATTTAAGGCATAAACCTTCAATTATCCAAGTGGAATGCCCATCTTCCTCTTTCTCTAAATTCAAGTAAACTAAGTCCCCATTCTCAATGCATAAATATTGTAGCTTGGAAAGATGACTAGGAGTAAACCACTTTGGCATCATCTCTCGAGGATAGCACCTCAAATATAACTCTTGTAGATTCGGAGGTGGCAACAAGCAATCTAAGGTTTCAAGGATGTCGCTTTCAAGAGTGCAGCCTTCAGTGCTAATAGATAAAACCTTAAGTTTTTTCAGCTCGAATAGTACCTCTATTTCCTTTTTAGATATTACACTATCATTGCTTATATCAATCCTTAGTACTCTAAGTTGGGTAAGTTTCATAAGGTCATAAAGATGAAAAGCATGGGCTTCAACTTCACTCGCAACCTTAAATCCCGACAATTCTTGTAGATAAGAAAGTTTAGCAAGTTCTTGAGGTAAATACTGGAGAGGACAACTTCCAAAGTCTAAAATCAGAAGCCTCTTCAAGGAACTTAGAGATGGATGTAGTTTAGTTAATTTGATGCAACCACTTAGAATCAAAATCTGAAGATTTTTTAGTTCCCTTTTTTGAAGATGGATCGTCCTTTAGCCCCATAAGTCCACTTAAGTTTAATTGTGCAAGGCGTTTGAGAGAATTGCATATCCAAACCAATAATTGCTTTACCAAAGTTTCATCTAATCTCATGTGTGATAAGTCTAACACACGTAAAGAGTGAAGCGAACCAATATTTGCATCAAAATCAGCAATACCAGTTGGCATAAGTAGCAATGCCCTGAGTTTTTTGCTTCCCTTAAGTTTTTGCATGTCTAATTTTCTTGATATACCTAGCCACCGTGAATCAATTCCAAACTTTTGCACACCTTTTTCATCAAAACTGCCAAATCCTCCATCTTCGACAATCCTTATGATCAACTCCCTTGTCATGTCATGTATTCTACAGCTATAAACTCTTCCATCATAGCCTCGACGTTTCATTGGCTCAATTAAGCATCTGCCAACCAATTCAGCAATATAGTCATACCCGATTTCTTTAGCAGTTTTTGAGTTTTGAACTTGAATAAGGCCCTCTCCAATCCACCAATGGACTAACTGCTCAGTATTAATCACGGAGTCCTCTGGATATATCGAAAATGTTAAGAAACATAGCTTTAGAATAGATGGCAATTCATCATAGCTTAATCTCAATGAAGTCATTATCTCACTACTTCCTTCCTTTGTCTCTCCATGGAAATTATCATAGATCTTTCTCCACTCACTAGGCAATTTTTTTGATGCCAATAAGGCACTGATTGCCTTGATTGCTAGTGGAAGACGACCACATTTATTCACAATATCCTTGCCTATCTCTTCAAGTTTCTTGTTAGAACAAAACCCTTTTTTAGAATAAAATGCAACCTTGCAAAATAAAGTCCAACCCTCTTCTTGGCTTAGAACTTTGAGATGATGAATGTGAGAAGGTTCAACTCCCATTTGCATCACGATTTCTTCTTTCCTCGATGTGATTATGAAGCAACTTTTCTTACCAATGGATCTCTCAATTGTTGAGTATAGTCCTTGCCACCAACTCGAATATGTCCAAACATCATCAAAAACAATTAGACAACTTTTCCCTGCAAGTCTTTGATTGATCTTTTGGAGTAATGCGATGCTTCCGTCAAGTCCTGAGTAGTCATCAAGACCTAGTTGCCTTAGTATGTTCTTCATAATGTCCCTTTCATTAAAAGTTTGAGATACAGTTACCCAAATCAACTTGTCAAAGCCTCTTGCTACTTCTTTATCATTTATTGTCTTCGTTGCAAGAGTTGTTTTACCTATTCCTCCCATCCCTACAATTCCTATACCTTGAAACACTTTATCTTTATTGAGAATCCACTCCTTTAATTTCTCAACGTCATTTTCCATTCCAACTATATCAGATTCATCAAGGATTAAATTTAACCTGCTTGTTGCAAATTGGCTTGTATCCTCAGGAATGCCTTTTGGAATGGTTAAATACCGTTGTAAAATCTCCTCAATCTTTCTCATTCTCATGTTGAATTCTGTAAGCAATCTTCCCTTTTTATATCGGAAAAAAAAATCCTGCAATGAGGATGGAGAGCACCCTTCCTTATGATACTCAACTCTAACTAGGCAATCCGTCATTATATCATCAGCTTCATAAAGTATGTCTCTTACTTGTACCAAGGTTGTTTTAATAACTGACTTGTTATTCCTTATGTTCTCTGTATCCAAAAGTAAGGAGCTCATACGATCAAGTGATTCTTTCATCTCATTAAATCTGCTTGTAAATCCAAATGCATATTGGACTTCATCTTTTAATAGTTGCCCAGCAAGCGATGCCCCTATTCTTAACATTGTTGACAATGGATTGGCTTCCATTGTTGCCAATGGAATGGTTTCCATTGTGTCTCTCCCCTGCGAGATGATTTATAATTTAAAACCAAATCACATAATTTTATTAAGGTTTAGTACATAATATTTGCATATATAAAGGAAATCTAGCTTTTAGGTCTTGCTTATGTACTTTTTCATTCTTAAGACAATAGAAAAATGACATACTAAAGATAAAGATAAGGAGTCAATAAGGTTTTAAGAGAAGAAGGCGAAGAACAACCTTAATCTTCTTAGATAAATCTTTACTTGAAAGTTGAATCCCACAGTCTAACTACTTGCATTCATTCTTGTATTTCACTTTCATGTATGTAACCATATGAGCCACAATTATTTGATTAATCTTTGACAACCCTTCAATTGCATGAACCTATGGTATTGTGTATGTAATCTCTTAGCTATTATACTCTCCATCCAATTTTAAAGAGATTCAAATTAGGTATTAAGGTGTTATATAATCTAATTATTCATCATTTTCATTAAAGCATGACTAAAATGATAATTAATATATAATCCTATAAAGCTATTCCTTTGATTAAAGCATGAACTAAAGCAAGTTAAATCTTTTATTAATATGATATATGCTCAATTTGTTGGGTGGCTGGACTATAGACTTTCTATATGATTTAAATAGCTTGTAATACAAATTCAAGCATCTGTATATAAGAAGTATCTAAATATGAGCTTAAAAGTATTAAGTGAATCATGCAAACCAATTATTCAAATATGCCTTACTATGAAGAGATTGGCATGAGCAATTGTACTACATATTAAATGACTGTATGTAATATAAGTGAATTCTTAAAGAAGGTTTTGATATCACCCTTATGTGCATTGAATGTATTCAAGATTCTAATCTCAATTCATGTGAATGGTTTGTTGTAACATGTCAAAATGGTAAGGTACTTATGAGTGGATCATTTTTTTGCTAGCATGTGTAACTCGTAAGATATACATGAACTTGTTGACCACTTATATAAGAAAAGAAATTAAATAGCTAGATCATTATGTTATAAGTGGGCACAATACCTTTAAGTAAATACATCTCTTGGTAGCAAGAAGTTGAATATAGAGTGGCTAATGATGGGGAATTCAATACACATCTAGGAAAAGTGGAGGTCATGCTTTTACGCAAAAGTGTTTATAGAAACCTTAAAGGTGGAATGAGTAGAAATTCTAGCCTATAAGTTTTAACGAGTCCCTATCCATGTGTATAGATGGAGCAAATATATATAAATAAATAAATATATATATATATATATATATATACACACACTTCAAGTCATTCATCTATATTATGTAAATACTATATTATATCCTTATACACGTAACTCTGCTTGAATGCACCACTTCTCTTTGTGTTTTAACTGCTCTAATATTCAAAATTCAAGATGATTACAAAGGTTGTCATTATTGATATATGATGTCCTAAAATTAAAGTTGCCATTAGTAAGTCTTGAAATGGTAAATATCTAATTGATATACCATTTCCACTTAGTTAACGAGCCCATATAAGCACTGTTGTTGTCATGACATCTTCTTAATGAGCTTAGAGCTCATCATTTACATATCACTTAAGTTAAGACTAATTTGTTTGGTTAGCTACGGATATTTTTTTATAATTTATATTGTACGATGTATTTGTAAGTTATATATTGTAGTGATATTATTGAGTTAGTAGCTTAATTTACGAGAGATTCGGGTTTTGAAGATCATTTTGAGTGAACAAATAGACAAAGGGTGAAGTTGGATTTCGTATAAGGAAGCATTAGCTAAAAAATTGAGAGAGGGAAGCTACGTAATATTGATCGTCCTAAAGGCCCATTTGGCTTACTGATATGCCAATTTAAACAACATTATTACGATTTACCTTAACAATACATTGAAATTTGTCCACTTTTCTTTGATTACTGCCTAAGTTGCCTCATGTTTGATATATAAGGATTCGAGTTATGCTCTTAAGTCTATGGAATAGTGTATGAAAAAGTATAAATTTTTATAGACTTGAGAGAGTAAATTAGAGTAAGATGCGTCTCCTTAGATAGTAAGGGAGGTTTGCAAAAAGTTTCTTTCTCTTCTCCTCCTCTTTGATTAATGTACTTAGGCTATTGGAAATCAAGCATTTTCATAGGAAAACTCTCACATATGGGTGTTATTGGTACAAGGTAATGAGTAGTGGAACTACTACTACTGTAAATGATAGAAGAAGAGAATTTCACTAGGCTTTGTATGTACTTTCATTAAGCATGATTGAAGTAGTTATATATACCATTTACAAATCAACTAATCTATGAGATTTATGAGTAATTGATTATTTCATTACTATTTATACTAGTGGATCTCTATAGTCTTGCTAATGGTTTAACCCAATTCTTTTAGGACTTCCTATGTAAATTATATGTGTTTTGCAATCTTTTTTTTCACTTATCATTTCCCTTGTTTTATCATGTGTTGTAATTTGTAATGTATAATCCAAATCTTATCTTAAAAAGTTTTGTATTGGAATAGAGATGAGAGAATAGGACTCTAATAGTTTATGATGTACATACTAAGTAAATGACCTACTAACTATCACATCAAGAATATTGCTGATCGTATGAATTTTGCATTATAGCAAGTCAATTGCAAGGATCCTAACATAGTCAAGTTTGAAGAAGGGTTTGGATAAGTATAATCCATAAAGGATGAGGAGTGGGTAAAATTAGTGTAATTGAAATCAAATGTGTTTCGGCCATGAAACTATTTCCATCATCCCTATCTCCCTCATGAATTTGCTTATATAGTGAATTGAGGAAATTTGATTGGCTTAACCAATCAAATTTGTTTCTTAGAGGACATGATTGAGTTGGCCATATCAGAATGCACCAAGTTGTATAAGGAAAATATATATACATTTATATATTTATAGTAAGTGTACATTATTAATTATGTCATGATGTATGTTTTGTGCTTGTTTAGAGATGGGTCAAATTTCATTTTAATATTTTGACATTATTGGCAAATAAAAGATGAGGCAAATAATGGTGGAAAAGTATGTGAACATTTATTTTGGGCTAATTAGCTTTCAAAAAATTAAAAATAGAGTTTTCAAGGCTAAAGTACGATTGGATTTACCAAAATGATTTATTTTTAATGTTGGAAAAAACATGCTAGTAGGTATAAGATAACCATGTGAAGGAAAGGTCATGACTTTTCCTTATTTTTAGATTTTCAATAGGTCTTGTTTTTTAAAATAGTCTTGATTTAATGTGTTAGTATCACTTTTCCTTATTTTTAGATTTTCAATAGGTCTTGTTTTTTAAAATAGTCTTGATTTAATGTGTTAGTATCAATGTTTACTTTTCTAATGATCACCTATGTGTTTTATTTGATGATTACAACGAGAGAGGAGGGATTTGAACATGGTCCATCCTACTAGGAGACTAGTATCCATATTACTAGGTTATAAGCCTATTGGCAATGATCACCTATGTGTTGTACCATATCCAAATGCAATTACAATTGTTCTTAAAACATCTTAGGTTTAGACTTCTTTTTCGATGTAAATTAGTTCAGCATTCTATTTTAACGATGTAAAAACCTTTGACATATATTCTAATATTTTTATTGATGTTAGTTTTGATCTCTTCCTTCTAGATCAACCTTTGGTTTGGGCCTAAAGATATTAAGCAATTTTTAATAGGATGGCCTTAGCATCCATCTAGCTTAGAAATCTAAAAGGCTATTGGATCTTTGTTCAATTGGTAGGTAATATCAAATCCAATTTTGACCAAATACCACCTTAATTAATCAAGGATATAAAATTCTTCCTTATTGAATGACATGACGAAATCTCTTGCAAAGTAATTGGTATTAAAGTAGAAATTGTATTTGCACCCAATAAGTGAAGTGTCTTTGAAAGAAAGCATATTTTAGACATCATATCTCATATTGATGATTTTATAATGTTGATATTATTAAACTGCACATCTGTGTAACGAAAAATTCTATTTTTACTTAAATTAGGTACTGACAAAATCCTAATATGAAGAGAGTCTAAATGACGATAGAGTTTTAGAGATTCAAGAAGTGATTAGTGACTTAAGTTATGCTAAGGAAAAGTGAAGAGGTAACATAAGTTTTTAAAGTCATAGCTTTGTATGTGGTTATTATTAGACCATGCTATCAAGGCATGTGGTGATGAGGGTTCACAAATATGTGTAGTGCTAGATAGCTGGTAAATTGTTGGTGAGATTGAATTAGAAAAGCTAAACTATACAAGTTACTCTAGTATAAGTGCAAAAGTTGTGAAAATTTAAGCCTACACTAAGAATTTTTAACTCTAAATCATGATTATAAGAGACATAAGTTTATAAGAGTGCATTAAGGGAAGGATAGATGAATAACGAATCTAAAATACATACAACAGAACACCAGCCGAATGATCCGAGGAGAGTAGTTGATTGAACACAAGTTGCCAACTACCTTAGAGGCTCATTTTCATTGAAGGGGAGGCTAATTCTACCAAACTTTGCATACGGTTGACCAAGGCAAGACATGGGTACTTGCTAGCTTATTCTTTTTATGTTGGTGATGTTTAATGTATTAAAATTAAGATCTTCATAAGTACTTCCTATGTGTAATTAAGTATAATGAATTATGTATGTAATGGTAGAAAATCTTACAAACTTTTTAGAGAAAATTAATGCTCTGATTTAAAGAGTGAACTATTGTACAGTTGTTGTTTATCCTTTTAATAGATTTAACCAATCTTACTAATAGTTTTGTAACCTTTTCCTTCTAGGGTTTCTTATGCAAATACTATATATCATACTTTCTCAATTTAGTAGTTATTTCTCATATATATCGTGTGTCTTGTAATGTTTAACCTAAAACTAAGATATATTCCTAATAAGTTTGTATATGCTGGTATCCCCAATGAATTAACAACTGTCAATGAAACTTTCATTTCAATTGGTATTTTTACTTATCTTCATATATTCCTATTTCAAAAATTAAAACTTAGGGAAGTGCTTTAGAAACATATGTAGTCATGTAAAGGTAATGCTTGCAATTTTTTTATTTTCTTTCTTTTTTATTAATGATGTCTGTTCATTTATCAATTATCCTCTACTTTCCCTGTGAAAATTTGGCTTGCTTTGAATGATCCTTGGTTTGCCTTTGGGTAGTACGTAGATCTTATTATAAATGTTTACACGTATATTTTCTACTAATGCAATCGACCATTCTATATGCTCATAGGTCCTTAATTAATGGTGGTGCTGGGGGATCATTTCGTCCATGCTTCATTTTCCAATTCGTGCTTTAAAGGCAAGGGATTGCAAGGAAATGAAACGACACAAGAAGGGTTCATGTTCATCAATTTGATATTATGTTTCATTTAGGCATGTAACAATGCTCAACACTTTCGAGCTTGATTATGTATTCCCTATTGTGCTTTGGAACTGGTTTTATATTTATTTCCAATACTCCAGGGTTGAAACTGACAAATCGGCATAAAATTCCAAACATGACAACTTGATCCAAAAAGAGAAGTCATTTAGCAGACTTGGATAAACTTGTGGGTTAAATTAACAATTTTCTATTTCTTACATAGAAAAACTTGAGTTTTTAAATATTTTATTGAACATTTAATATCTTATTGGCTTAGTTCAACTAAATATCGGATATAAATATTCTTTTTTATGATAGACTAAGGTGGTCACTATTCACCATCCCAAAAATTAAAAAAAGAAAGAAAATTTGATTTTTCACTTGAAATCATATGCAAGTTGCCTTAAGAGAATATAAGTTGAAATTCTTTCTTTTTCCTTTTGAGAGTTGCAAGTCCGACTGCCTATCACCATTGATAAGTCGCGTGACATACTAGGTTTACAATGGTATGGTGGCTTCCCATTTGTCTTTAGATGAGTTGTCATGAATAGGATAGCTATGTGTGTGCATGCATACATGTATGTTTCTGTGTGTCTTTCTTCTTCTTCTTCCTTTTTTAATTTTCTTGTTTTTGAAATTTTCCATTTTATGTCATATTTTATTGTAAATTACAATTAAATATATGAAATAATGAGAATTTTCTTAAATTAGTTATTGTGAGCCACTCATGATGTGACACATGTCAACTATTAATGGAGTATTTGGAGTTAGTGGAAGGGACTTATTTCATCTATGTTCAGACGTTTTGGAGTTCATATAGGGAAAATGAAATAAAAAATGTTAAGAGGACTCGAGATAAAAATGCACTCAAAAGTTAACAACTAGTTTTATAATTGCCTAGCCAAATTTTCTGGGAAATGAAATGCCATTTTCCAAGTTATAGGAACTAAGTGCACGCAAAACATATTTCCTAAAGATATCGACATTTTATACGTGAGCGTTGGTTATGAATATTACTATAAGTTCTTGAAACAAACGGAAACTACAAGCGCCTATAGTAACTTATCTGATGAAGTACTAACACGTACGTACCTTAATGCGGCGATTCTTCTTGTTCTAAAGCCGAAACAGAAATACAAGTGTGGAAAAATTTACTTACACGCACACACAGACGCACAGGCACAGACACAGTTGAACGTGAGAAACAAATCGTCTGAAAAGGCGTACAAACTATAAATCGACAGTCTGTATCTGTTCCTTTCTCCAACTATATACGTAAAATCTTAAAATGATTTTTATAGTAGAAATTGAAATGGTATAATTAATAGACAGTCTTAAAAAGTCCTTTTATAGGAGAAACTAAAATGGGACAACTTAAAGAACTGGTAAACATTGACACAGGTGGTGAAGCAAGAATGAATTCTTCCGAACGAAATGAAACATCATCGGAATACGCTAGCTTTTATGTCCTTTTCTTTATTATTCCAGACGAATCCAATCAGTATTCTCCTTAACCTTTGCTTGTTATTCAGTTCAAGTGACTTTAAAGCCGTGCACAACTTATAATTAGTGTGCAATTGAATTCATGTCTTAATTTTTATTCCAA